>JBBBDQ010001127.1:0-640000 GCA_037127315.1 Ascarosepion bandense
TGACGCAACCTTATGGCCCATCAGGTATGGCATTCCCAGGCCCCCATGACACGGACGTTGGTAACAGACACGTTTGTCGACATAGTGTTTGCGTCCTCTCCATAAAATGGAGAATAGCAAACGCTCGATCGCCTTCTTATGCCGTTTACAAAGTGGAAGTACTGACAACTGGTAAAGGATGATGGGAAAGACGTATGTAGCACACGCCTCAGCCATACCCTTTAAGGACAACCTCCTTCGGCGCCAAATCTTGGCCGACGCGCCTACCTTTGCCAGTACTTCAGACCAATTTTTCTCCAACTGTAGGTCGGGCCCGAACCACACTCCAAGAATGCAGACCGGGCCGTCCGTCCAGTCGAAGGGCCCCGGGAGGGTCAGACCCTTCCAGGCGCCTAACCGCAAGCCGGACGACTTGTTGCGGTTAATCTTGGCCCCTGTCACCTGTTCGTACCGTTCAAGCGCCTTCTGTACCACCTCGATGTCCCTGCGGGAGGACACGAAAGTAGTGACGTCATCGGCGTACGCGGAAACCCTGGCTCGAGCACCACCAGGGACAGCGATTCCACGTAGGGCCGGACTGCACGCCCTGTCCCTTAGCCGGCGAAGGAGGGGCTCCAACGCCAAAGCATAAAGTAGGGGCGACAGTGGACAACCCTGTCGGACCGACCTAGACAGCGCCAGAACGCCCGACAACTTTCCGTTCACCTGTACCACAGCCGTCGGGGATTGATACAGGAGGCTAATCCAGCGGCGGAAGTTGGTTTCGAATCCAGCTGCCTGCAGGACAGCCGCCAGGTACCGATGGTCAACCCTATCAAATGCCTTGGACTGATCTAAATGGATCAGCGCGGCTTCGTCGTCGTCTTTTATCCCCTCTATGATCGTGCGTATCAGATGCAGGTTGCTCTGAATTGTTCGGCCCTTCACAGCACAAGTCTGCTCAGGTCCCAACAGAGACTCGGCAACTAATTGCAAACGATTTTGCAAGATCTTGGCCAAAATCTTTAACTCTGTGTTTAGCAGAGTTATGGGCCGGTAACCCTCTAGCTCCCTCCCCACATCCTTGCCTTTTCTCAACAGCGTGATCACACCCCTGGTGAACCGTTTGGGGATGGACCCCTGCCGGAACCAGTTGTTGAACACGACAGTCAAAATCGGGACAAAGATGTGCGACAGCCTCAAGTACAATTCATAGGGCAAACCATCGAGACCCGGCGATTTGCCACTGCCGACCTTCTTCAGCGCCGCGTAGACTTCGCCCTCCGTAATCTCTCCCTCGCAGCTAGCTGCATCAGCCGGCAAAAGCCGGGGGAAGTCAGCCAAATAGCTGCGAAACTCCTCATCACGGAGACCAGGCTCCTTGGTAAACAGGATCTCGAAATGCCGCCGAAACGCCTCGCACATGTCGTCAGTCGACCGAAGAGTGTGTCCCTCCGGGTTGCGAACCTCTCGAATGTACCGGTCGCCTCCGCGGCGAATTTCTTCCTTGCGCAGTTCTGCGCCCATGTTCACAGCTTCGGAAGACATCTTGCTTAACTTATGTCTAACTACCTGGCCCATGTAACGATCGCTATTCGACCGGTCCACGGCCTCCTTAGCTATGGCTATCTCTAGGGGATCCCCACCAGCCACCGCCCGGGAGTAATTAGATCTAAGTGTCTTCACCTTGTCAGCCTTATCTAGTTTGAGCCGAATGCTGAACTGAGTGGTGAAAGACCTAATACTATCCTTAAGGTTATCCCACCACTTATTCCCGATGACTCCCCCAGTTAACGCCCGCTGCACTAAGTTAATTAGCTGGCGCCGGAAGTCCCGCCTGTCCAGTAAGGACACGTTGAACTTCCAGTAACCAGCCATTCTAACCCTATTTTCTAAATTTACCCGGGCACAAACGAGTTTGTGATCCGAGTAACCTAGCCAGTGGAACGTGGGACAATCTAAGAAATCTAGCTCGGCTTCACGAACTAACATTCTATCAAGGTAGCTAGCCACCTTGGTAGAAGGCCAACTATTAGCCCACGTCCATATTCTCCCGCCCTTGTGATCGGCCCGGTATCTATCGACAAGACCGAAGTCCTCGATAAGATCGACCAAGCTACGATCACGTTCCTTCCCTCTAGCTCCCCGCCCTCTATCCAACTTGGGGTTCAGGATGGCATTCCAGTCCCCCACTAAGACGAGTCGCTTGGAATCCACCAGGAAGGGCCCCAACCGCCGAAAAAACGAGACGCGCTCCTCCTGGTCGTTGGGCGCATAAACCGCAACCAGACGAAACGCATTGCTTTTCACTGCAATATCGGCCACGATCAGCCGGCCCTCGGCACCGACATGGACAAGATCCACCTTCGCGTCCAGGGTACGCTTGACCAGCAAAGACACTCCTCTGGCCAGCCGGTTCCCATATGCTGAATAGACGACAAAGTCGTTAGACAGCACACAGGCATCGACCTTGCAAACAAAGTGAGTCTCTTGGATCGCGGCGACATCCACGCCGAAGGACAAGAGGTCCCGAAGCAGGCGGGCAGCCTTACTCCGATCCCTAAGGCCCTTCACGTTCATACTGGCTAACTTAATTGACATCATTTAGACCTGTAAAGAGAAAGCAGAAAATTACTTCTGGTCACATACAGAGCGAAAATCTATGGGAGTAGGGACCCCGACGGATTGTCCAAGGTTGCCCGTGCCAATATCGGACGTAATTCGTCCGTCCTGGACAATGCCGCCGACGTCCGTAGGGAAGGTTAGCTTTACAGCCCTATATAAAGATGGGTGGAGGATGACGGGGACCCTCCCGGCACAGAAATGTGAAAGCCGCTGGAAGATATTTTGTGCCCGTTTGGGCCATTTTTATGTTTGGAAAGGCCTCGACGGCACCCTGCACAAATTCCCAGGCTTTTGTTCTGCTACCCCCGGTATTTCTGATCAAAGTCAGTACTCCGGGGGCGCCTGGGAAATTGGCAGGGTCCTCGATGGACTTTCCATCAATATTTTTAAATTTGAAGAGAGGCCTTAGGAGGGCCTTCTTCTGAGAAGAAAGGTCCCTCTCTAAGGCCTGTCTGTCTATCTTGCAAATGTCTTGTTTGCAAAAAATGTTCTTTTTTTGTTTTTCCCTTTTTGGGGAGGATTTATCTGGATTCGGGGAGGGATTATCAACAGTAGGGGAGAAAGTTTCTGATTGGGTGGAGGGTGTGGGAGGTGTGGGGGAAGGAGAAGGTATATGCCTTACTGGGGAGGCAGACTGACTCCTCCCCTCGACAAAAACAGTTCTATTCGGGGAGGGATGTTAGGGGCGGATTGGGTTTTGGGGGCAACCGTCACTCGTTCCACTCTGCCGCGTTCTGCTACCTCTGTTTTTCCTTTTTTCTGGGATACCTCCTCATCCTCCTCCCGTCCTCTCTTCAAAGAAGAGGAGCGTGGAGGAGGCATTTCCACATCCATTTCTTGTTTCTGCGTCTGCTCTTGCTGCTGCTGCTTTTGCTCTTGTTGTTGTTGTTGTTTCTGCATTTCTTTTTGTTGCTGTTTTTGCTCCTGCTTCTGTTGTTGCTGCTGTTGATTAGCCTCTTTACGTGGCTTCTTTTTTTCAGGGGATGGTGATTTCTCCTGTTGAGGAGGAGGAGAAGCAACTTTCTTCCCCCTCCTGACCACCTCCGTCCATTCACCACTTTTTGCCTCGGTCTTTTTCTCCTGGGGTAACTTGTTGTTTTTGACACCGGCGGTGTTTCCGGTGTCACCCGCGTTTCTTCCTGTTTCCCCGCCGGACACATTTTGAATGTGTGTCCGGCCAGTCCACACGCCCAGCAGTGCGGCCCCCTCCCCTCCACCACAACAAACAGCCCCCCGCCACGGCACAGCAAAACATCGGGGACCCTCAGAAAGTTCGGCCCATCCACCGCCATGCCGACGCTTATGCCCTCCGTGGCCACACCTGCCCCACCTGCCATCCCTGCGACCCCCTCCACCGCCCCAAATCGAGCAAAAAACGCTCCAACATGGTCGCAAGCAACGTCTACAGGCACTCCATGAACAACTATCTTTGTTTCTCGAGCACCCAGATACTCCGTCCGCACCCGGACACCCTTGGCCTCCAGGGCACTCCCGGCCAAATTCCTCGCTTCCGTCTCTGTGCTCAACAAAACATCCCACACAGCACGGGACCCCCCTCGCCAGCACGCAGGGTACAACATTTAAGGGCTTCCAAAGCCTCCCCCATGTTCTCCCTGCTTACACTGATGAATTTTCCGTGTTTTGACATCGGATGTAAGCAGGGAGATCGTCCTTGGTGCGACAACATTCACCACCTCCGGGACCACCATCAACTCGTTATCGTTAATATAATTTTTACACTTCTCCTGCATTTGCAGGTAATAGTCGGCATCCTTCCCAATTGGTGCCTTCACCCATACCGTCGGTGAGGGAGCCACCGCGGGCACGGCATCAGAAGTTGAGGGCTGGGGAGACAAAGCCACAGCTTGACTTGCCCCCCCTCACAAAAACACAAAAACCCAACAAAAGCTCAAAACGCGCCACGAAGACAGAACAAAGACAGCAAAAAACAGGCACTCACAGTCAAACCTCGGGCAACAAAAACACGCAAATCCAACTTGCAATAAGTCAAAAAAATACAAAATGCTCTGTTTCGCACAACGGCTCGTCAGGGCAAAGGCAGACCAAGGACTAATCAAATAAATAGACACCTATTAAGACTAACCCATTTGGGGGAAGGGGTTGAAAGGAAAAAAAAAATGGGGGGGGTTTACAGTAACACCGATAGTCTAAGCAAGAAACTTTATTTTGTGCATTCTACACTTAGTATATATATATATATATATATTGGTAGGGTTTCTTTTGCGTATGCACTACTTTGTGATGTTTCAAGTTAGAGGGGCAGGTAAACTTGCTTGAACACTGGTTGCATGAAAAGTTTTGATTGTTAGTATGCGTCCTAATATGCCTCTTCAGTTCATTGGATTGACGGAAACATTTATGACATTGATCACACTTATAAGGCTTCTCCTTCAAGTGGATTCGTGCGTGCTTGGCAAAGCTCGAACTATCAGCAAAAACTTTAAAACAGATGTCACACAGTTTTTTAGGCCTGGGTTTGTAAATTCTCTTTTTCATTTTTGGTGAAGTGCTTTTTGGAAACTCAACAACATCATTGTCATTATCAACCCCACTTTTTTTAACATTGTGTAATGAGTGTGTTGGCAACTCTGGTGAGCTTGGATAGAAAGACTTTTCATGCAACCAGTGTTCAAGCAAGTTTACCTGCCCCTCTAACTTGAAACGTCACAAAGTAGTGCATACGCAAAAGAAACCCTACCAGTGTCGTCATTGTGAAAATTCATTCACACGGTTAAATATATATATATATATATATATATATATATATATATATATATATATATATATATATAATGTCCGTAAAGTTATTGGTTCTTACCTGGTATCTCTGCTTCAGTCAAGTTCAAACCAACAGGATGTAGCTTTCCTCCCTCTTATCTATACATATTTTATGGCACTTGTTCTAATAAGATTTTTTTTTTTTGGTACCTCAATTTTATGAGGTACCATGCTAATAGATCTCAACGTTTTACTGTTTAATTAGCTTAACTGTGAGTTCAGTTCAAATCTGTTTGTTTTCTTACACTTATCGCGTGTGGAACTCTTCTGTTTTCTTCCTTACTTGCCACTTTAAAATTTTATACAACGTGAATCAATATGTTTTTTCCTTCTTCAATTCTTTTCTTTCATTGCCATTTCTCCTCACTAAAGTCTTCTAATTTCTTTCATTTTTAGTAAACCTTTTATGCTAATGGCATTATCGAATTTTGGGTGGGGGTAATATATATATATATATATATATAGAGAGAGAGAGAGAGAGGGAGAGGGATATGGACATTGAAGTCAACACCCATAGGTGACAGTCTGTTTCATGCTTTAAAAGAAAGAAAGAGAGAAGAAAAGATCAGAAATGACATGAGAAATCAAGAAAAGGAAAAAGAAAGATATAGAACAAACAGAAAGTGAAGAGGAAACTAAGTGAGAAAATATAGAGATGGAAGAGCAAATAGAAGCGGCTAAGAGAGAGAAAGTTTAAATTTTGACCGGAAGTGAACTGCAGACAGATATTGACATCAGTTACAGTTTTTAAGCTCAAATATTTTCTTCTCTCTTTCTTTCCCCTTTTTTTTAATATCTTTTTACTTCGTACGGAGAAAGATTTTAGAAATAAAGGGAAGCGTTGTTCTTAAAAGAAATCATTTTAAATAAAACGTTTATTACCATTATTGTTAACTATCTGACGAGTCATTATTCTTTAAATGTCGAAACAAACTGTACAATTTCGTATTAGTTTGTAGTTTGCACATGTTCTAACATAATATATATATATATATATATATATATATATATACACGAAAAATCTAAAGTGAGCCAAAACCTACCGCGGTTTCACACTACGGATCGTCAGGGAAAAGGCTCTTTTCCCTGACGATCCGTAGTGTGAAACCGCGGTAGGTTTTGGCTCACTTTAGATTTTTCGTGTGTTTTTGCTCTACTATTGTATTTTTGTACTTTCGTATTGAGCACTTTTTCTTGTGTTTGGTTCCGTTTGGGTTTTTTTTCTTTACTGCGAAATCTTGAATGTTTGTTCTTGTTCCGCTGGTTTCTTTTTTTTTTCTTTTTCTCCCCATTTATCCGACGACTTAGTACGCCGGATTGTAACGGATTTAGGTTCTGTTTGTTAATGGTTTTCTCGAAGGTTTATATTGGCATAAATTTACGGAGTGCATTTATACAGAGTCTAAGTAGTTATCATTATCATTATATATATATATATATATATATATATATATATATATATATATATTAACTTAGTGAGTCAATAAAGCCACCAAGGTTTCACCTAAACGGATCTTCAGGGAAGGTTGGCCAAACTTCTCTTAAGATAATTTTAGGTAAAATCTTGGTAGGTTTGTTGGCTCACTAGGTTAATTTACTTATTCTGCTCTGCTCACGTATTGAGTGCTTTTTTGTTATTGATTACTCGTCTCGGGTTTTTTCTTTGGGTTACATACTGGCTCGGTCCAAATTGCTTTGGCTGATGTTCATGTGCTTAGCTCTTTCTTTTTTTACAACCATTTTTTCCTTCCGCGTATATACGCGGAGGGTTTTTCGAAACGAGTATAGTGATAAGTTTGCATTTATATATATATATATATATATATATATATATATATATATATATATATATATATATTGAACAAACTCTAAAGAATCATACAAGTATAATCGGCAGATGAATTGACTTTTCTAAAGTAATTTTCATGTACTTATTCTCGGATGACACTTGATGGGCCGAAGTGATTTTATTTGATATAGATCTACCTGCAACCAAAAGATGGTTACAAGTAGGTGGCAATGTGTTGATTTGTTGTCCAAACCATGGTTAGACTATGGAGTGGTTAAACTGAACAGTGCTAACTTTTTCGGTTTCATAAACATGGCATCCTCGCTGTTTCAAAATGAAGTGTGTATTTATGCACAACGTTGCTCTTTTTTATTTATCTGAGCTTACCCGTAAATTTTTTAGTGTAAAAGGTTTACAGGAAAGAAAATAATGGAATGGCCACAATCAAGTCCCGATCTGAATCCGATCGAAAATCTATGGTCAATTGTAAAAATAAAATTATATGAAGGTAGCAAATAATATGACAATAAATTTGCCCCATGGGAAGCAATTAAAACCACCATGTCGGAAATTTAACCAGCTGATTTTTTTTTTTAATTCACGAGATCATTGGATAATAGATGATTATCTGTTTGGAAAAAGTGTTACTATATCAAAATGTAAATGCTTCAAAGGTTTATAATATATGTTTGTTATTTGTTCTATTATAGGTGTTGGTGATTTTATTTACTTTTTATTGAAATAAAAATTGATTTTCTGGTTTCGCATGTATATATATATAAACTTATTTATAAATGGAACTGTGTGTGTGTGTGTGTGTGTGTGTGTGTGTGTGTGTCCGTCCGTTAACTATAGACTCCGAAACAGCTGAACCGATTTTCTTGAAAATTTACACAGTTGTACTATAAGCGTCTGCGAGTGTTCTTAGCTAGGTTTTGTGTCGACGTATCCCAGTTAAATATCGAAAATCGATAATCGAAAAACTCGGGTTATAGAAGGAGTGGTCCGATTTTAATCAAATTTGATACACTCATACACAAAGACATAAGAAACGATATTCAGAATTTGCAAGGTTACAGTTCTTACAATAGTGTAGAACATCGATAATATATATATATAAAAGGCAAGATGTTTGTGTGTGTGTCTGTTTATCTGTCTGTATGTCTGTATTTTTTTTCAGCTCTTTTATTTTAGCTTTTGCTTCGGGTTTGGCTCTAAGTAGGTATAATTGTAGTTCTTAGTCTCAGCTATGATACCATTTACTCAGAGGACTTATTTAGCCTTCAAAATTCAATTTACAACGAAAAAAAACTTATTTGATATCGATACCAGGAAATCAAAATTTGACTTACATCCATTCATTTTTCTTTCAGTCTACAGTTTCACTTTAACTGTAAACAACTATTACTTTTTAGACTTTCGTGCCAACGTCTAAAGAATGAGCTCCAGGACCATGGATTAGTTGTAAAGCTTTCATTACACGCGAGCAACGCCGGGCTATACTGCTAGTATATATATATATATATGTATTGTGTGTGTGTGTGTGTGTGTGTGTGTGTGTGTGTGTGTGTGAGAGAGAGAGAGAGAGAGAGAGAGAGAGAGATATATGACACATCTGTAACATCACAAGTTCTGTCATCTAGATTTGTATCCTTTTTACTCATTTTTAATGGCAAAATACGTGTTTGTTTTCTCTCTCTCTCTCTCTCTCTCTCTCACTCTCTCTCTCTCATTTCTAGTCCCGCCGAAAAAATATCAGCTAAGATTTTGACTGTAAAATTTTTGTTTTTTTGGGTTTGTTTTTTTTTTGTTTGTTTGTCCTTGCTGTATGCGGCTCGTCGTTGTCGTGGAGGAGAACAACATTTTTCCTTTAATCCACTTCAGACTGCAGTTTTTATTAAAAATCCAATAACTTTAAGAAATCATGTTGAAACAATTTAACTCCAAATTTGTTTTGACGTATTAATTATATATATATATATATATATATATATATATATAAAACCCTAGCATAGCGCGAATACGCAAACCATACAGTATAGATTATCCAACGGAAAAGCATAAACACACCGAGAATATTTAAATCAGTTTGCATCATTTGTTTGCTGCTATGTAACGCTTCAAGTAAACTTGTTTTGTTTTTCTGACGTGTCATAAAAATGGTAAGTTTACACGTCGATTAATGCGTCAGTCAGTTTTAATTTTTTTTTTCTACTGAAATGTAAGAAAAACAACCATTTGTACAATCATTCCCATGCTGGGTTGTCGATCAGTTCGAACAATTTGTTCCATTTCTTTCAAACAAGCTCTCCCGGCTCTTGATATACCCGAGCGTCATCAACGTCCATCAACTTCGGCATTTCAAACTTCACACAATCTCTTTTGCCACTTAAATACGTTCGCGTGACATACATTTTTCTCGTGCAAGACATTTACCATAGGAAACCATTTGGTAGCCTTACATCTCCCAAGTTTTGAAATTTGTCCATGAAAAAATTTCTTCATCCTAATATTTCCGACTGTCTTCTTCTTCGACACGAATCTTATATAATGTCGAACAACTGCCATTGCTTCACTGTTAATAGCCTCAAACAGAATTTATGTTGTGTACTGTTTGTTTAACGGCATATCAACTCCTTATGGGTCATTTAATGCCGAAATATAATTGGGGGTGCTTTGGTAATGTGTTCTTACCATTAAAATCTATTGCTGGAAATATTTTCTTAATATTGAAATTCTATTACTCTATTATTTTTGCTATAAAAATGCATTTTTATACTTTCATAGTGTTTTGATTCCAGCTTAGGGGTTAACTATTTGCTCATAAACGGGACCCTAACAAATACTACCACACGGGGTCAGGGGGAAAGTGGAAACGGCAGCAATTAAAAAGGTGGTTCCACGCTCTTCAGAACTTCCCAATCAGAGGTTGTGCTGCCGGTGCCTTTTACCGTCGTACCAAGAACCAATCCCACTTTAGGGGGTTAACGATTTGCCCATAGCTGGGACCCTAACAGGCGCTATCACCCCGGGTCAGGGTGGATTTGGTAACAACACCAACTAAGAGATGGTTCTACACTCCTCAAAACCTTCCGATCAGAGGCATTGCTGTCGGATGTAGTTTATCGTCATACCCAGGACGTATGTTGGGTACTAAAATGATCGATTTTTACAGTTCATCACAGGTTATTTCTTGTCAGAAGATATATTTCTATATTGTAAGCTTTATTTACTGAGACAAATTATACTAAGTAACCCATAGCTGGGGGATCTATGGATTAATACTCTCCCACGGGATATTTGCGCGTAAGTTAATACAACGAACCAGACTGGAATTCAAACTCGGTTATTCAATTTTCAATTTTAAGCAGTTATCCATTTCCACCAGCGCACATCCAAGCTTACAGCAGTTGGTATTCTCATACAGTATCTAGATGGTACTTACTAGGCTCGACGTTGATTAATTGGTAATCCCCTTCAAATTTATCAAAAAATTTTCCCCTTCAAATTTATCCAAAATTGCATTATTTCTATGCAAATGTATATGCTGAACTCAAATCAACAATTAGTTATTGAAGAAACCTACCTTTTTTTTATCTGAACGCCCAGAAAAAAACCGCACTACTTTTTGTCTCCCGTAACTCTAACGCAGTCATGTAATTAACTGCTGAATGTCTTTCGGCGAAGAACAACAAATTTCGGTCTATTTTCGGCCGATTTACTTCCTTTACTGAAACTTCCGCCTATTTACTTCCTGTAATGAAAGTAATACGTTATTGTATTTCTACACGTATAACTTTCATTACAGGAAGTAAATAGGCGGAAGTTTCAGTAAAAGAATTAAATCGGCCGAAATTAGTTGCCTACGCAGAAAGGCATTCTGCAATTAATTACATGATTTTGTGAGAGTTATGGGAGACAAAAAGTGCGAGATGTAGTTCGTTTTTTTTTTTATGGACGTTCGGACCAAAAATGTAGGTTTCTTCAATAACTAATTGTTGATTTGAGTTCAACATATACATTTGCACAGAAATTATGATATTTTGGATAAATTTGAAGGGGGAAAAAGCCTTCGGGACCGAAAACGAAAATGATGTGACCGTAAGCCTAATCGTGGAGTAAGAGCTGCAACAATTTAGGAAATTATGTTAAGTCATAAATATTTTCTGTCTTTATATATACCTAATGCTTCAAAAATAAAGTACAATTGCATTTTATTCGTTTCTATATTTACCATTATTTGCAATGGCTTGTAGCTCTTCGATACCTCTTGAATAATATTATGCAGATTTCGATGTGAAAATCTTTTCGACGAACTCTTGAAGTGAACTTCTTTTTCTTCTATGTGTCCTGTCCCTTCAGGACGTAGGCGATCATGAATCTCCACGTCTCCCTATCCCTTGTGGCTCTTAGTATGTTTGTTCCTGTTGCTCCTGGCAACCCCCGTTCCGTCATCCACCTGATCAGACCCTGCAAATATGTTATCCGCTGCCTTCCTCTGTCTCTCCTTCCTTCTATCTGTCCAGTCAGTATCAGGTTCTCCAGGCTCTCCTTCCTCATTGCATGTCCCAGGAAATTCAATTGTCTCTTCCTGATGCTCAGTATCAATTTCCTTTTTGTTGCCATTCTTTCTAACACTTCGTCGTTGCTTGTATGCTCAGTCCACGATATCCGTAGCATCCTTCTGTAGAACCACATTTCGGCCGCTTCCAGTTTTGTCCTCATTTTCGATGATATTGTCCAGCATTCACAGCCGTATTGAAGAACTGACATCACGTAGCAGTCTAGCACTCTTTTCTTCGTTTCTATTGAGATTTTCCTGTGTGTTAGTATTTTGCTCATCTTCTGGAATGCGTCCTTTGCCATGGCAATTCGCCTTCGGATCTTCGTGTCGCACTTTCCATCTCCTGTTAGAACACTTCCTAGGTACTTAAATTCTTGGACTTGTTTGATTCTGTTATCCCCTACCTGTATTTGGCATTTTGGGTTGTATCTTTTGCTGATGACCATGCATATTTGAGAATGCTTTTCCCTTGAAAGCATTTTGCTACGATCGCGAAAGGTAATAATCAGTTGATGTAATGTGAGGTAAATATTGCAGGTGATGTGGAACAGACTAACCAAGTTCTAATTTTTTTTTTTTTTTTTTTTGCCCTTGCTGTATGCAGACCTTCGTTGTCGTAGGGGAGAACATTTCTCCTTTTATCCACTGTGTACGCTGCCACTGTCTTTCAAAAACGAACCAAGAATCGCGACTTTGGGAAACAAACTCCTGCCTGGGTGCTTCGTCGAACATTGCAATATTAACATCTTCGTCAACAGACACCAGATATTCATAATCGATACCCTCATGATATTCACTTCCTCTTCCCTCCTCTCACGTATATATCACATGCCTAATTCAGTAACTTGAGAGGCTCTGGGGCCTTGTATCGGATAAGCTTTAAATGTGATATGTCCGTAAGTGTGATAGAGAATAGAGTCGCATCTTTACAAGAGTATTTGTGTGAAAGCAAATGCAACAACTGGAATTTGAACTCTTTTCATCAGCTATTCGTTAATTACCAAGACTTGTATGACTAAACCATTATTATCTCTCGCCAAAATTCTTAAAATGTAAAAATATTATCTGGCTTTAAATAACCTATAAATGGTTGATTAGCAGTAGAACGCGAATCAATCAACCGAAGTCTAGTGAGCGTTTTTAGTGCCTGTCTCGTTGTGTGTTTGTATAATTCCTGCGGATAGTAATGCGAATAAATAGTAAAATGTATGTATATATCTAATTTCTATTTGCGCGTATAAAGGCTAGTTATAGTATTACTAGCAGTATAGCCCGGCGTTGCTCGGGTGTAATAAAAGCTTTAAAACTAATCCATGGTCCTGGAGCTCAGACTCTTTAGACATTGGCACGAAAGACTAAAAAGCAATAGTTGTTTCCAGTTAAAGCGAAACCCTAGACTGAAAGAAAAATGAATGGATGTAAGTCAAATTTTGATTTCCTGCTATCGATATCAAATAAGTTTTTTCGTCGTAAACTGAATTTTGAAGGCTAAATGAGTCCCCTGAGTAAATGGTATCATAGCTGAGACTAAGAACGACAATTATACCTACTTAGAACCAAACCCGAAGCAAAAACTAAAATAAAAGAGCTGAAAAAAATACAGACATACAGGCAGATAAACAAACACACACACAAACATCTTGCCTTTTATATATATTATCGATTTTCTGCACTATTGTAAGAACTACAACCTTGAAACTTCTGAATATCGTTTCTTATGTCTTTGTCTATGAGTGTATCAATTTTTTTCAATTATCGATTTTCGATAATTATCGGGGTACCTCGACACAAAACCTAGCTAAGAACACTCGCAGACGCTTATAGTACAACTGTGTAAATTTTTAAGAAAATCGGTTCAGCTGTTTCGGAGTCTATAGGTAACGGACTCACACACACAGAGACACGCACACACACATACACACACACATACACACACACACAGAGACCAAGTTCCTTTTATAAATAAGTTTAGATTAGAGAGAGATAGAGATAGAGAGAGAGCTAACTTGTTAGAATGGGTGAAAAGAATTTTTTTTTTAATTATTCCACCCAAATCAAGGCAATAAAGTTACTAAGACGTAAGGAACTATAAAGTGTTAGAGAACATGAAAAAATACACTATTAAAAAAGAGAGCGTAAGATAAAAAAAAACGGAATGAAAAATACAGATGGTAACGATTAACATTGCATTTAAATGTTAAAGTTGACTGGAAAGCAAGCAGGAAGAGGGTTTCACAAGTGTGATAGAAGAAACTATTAATGTAGAACTTACGGTCACATTATTTATATTGTTTGTGATGTTGTCCTCATCTTTATTGCCATGTTTACGACGTTTCGGCCATTGTACGCGCCGACTTTCTTCAGGTGAATTTCGAACCGAACCCATTATTTCAATCATTCTACTAAGCATTTATATATAGGTTATATCATTCTCATTCCATGTGTGATGCCATTTCTGGATATCATATAAATGTCTCCCTTTTACAAACTCTTTAAGTTATTGGTTCATCACTTCTATAGTCAGGTATTGAACTCAGAATTCTTTGGGTCAAGTCGCTAGAACCAACCAGTGCTTATATCTACTGGGCTATCTGTCCTTAAGACCGAATCGTCGTAAACATGGCAATAAATTCTAGGTATTTTTCAGGTCTGAAGAACATTTGCCAAAAAAGTATTCAATAGATGGAACTATAATCAGTCAGTTAATTGCCGTACGTGATACACGCTTGAGCGATCATGTCTCTTTCGATTCATAACTGACTAGGCAGAAGATTTTCTCAGTAGGTTGCCATTTCTTTCTGCGGTAGATTGGTTGCCAACCAAGGCTATAGAACTTAATGTTTCTTGTTATTTAATCCATAGTTAAGAAAATGGATTAATATTGTTCCCAAGGGTATTTGTGAGTAAGTGAATTCAGTTGGAATTCGAACTCGGCTCTCAGATTTCTTGTTCCCAGCCGATATCCATTGCACTACAACGTACATCCGACAAAATTTACAACACGCCCGTAACGGGACATATTTTTGTATCGTGCTATATAACACGTCTGTAACATCACAAGTTATAACATCTAGATTTGTATTTTTTTCTCATTTTTAATGGCAAGATACGTATGGTATATATAGAAATATTGTTTTCTCTCTTTTCTCTCTCTCTCTCTCTCTCTCTCTCTCTCTCTCTCTCTCATTTCTATTCCCGCTGAAAAAAATGTCAGCTAAGATTTTGACTGTAAAATTCTCTAATTAATCTTGTGTTTAATCAGATTATACGAGTGTCTGGATGAAGAAGACAATGATTATGGTGAATGATTTGGGCATAAGAGTAGAAGCGAATGCCAAGATAACAATAATACCCAATAATGAAACTTGGAATTAGTGACGCCGACGACGGTATTTGAATAAAAGAAACAATATGGTTACGTCCAGGAGCTTGTACAAGTCGTCGATAACATCTTTCTTTCTCATAACGGTATTCATTGAATTAATAATGGTATGATTGTGAAATCGGGATTCTGTCTTCGGAGTCGCAAACGGAAGGGGTCAAGTTTTGTGCGGTTAATCTTAATAGTAAAGCCAAGAATTCAACTCTGAATCAGGGAATAAGGTAGTCGTCCACGTCCAGAAATGTCAAAACATGGCGGCAAAATGCGCTACTAACCAGTCCAGAGTATCGGAAACTATGAAAATCGACGGAAGAGAACAATTTGACTTTTATGACAGACGACCGAGATACGAAGGGGTTCGAATAGAAAGCGAAGGGACGAAATGAATGATCGCGCAGTGCAGAGGGGAAATTGTGATCGCATTTGACGGGAGAATAAATTGGAATCATTTCCGATCGACATTGCTACGCCATGATATGCAGCTACTACTAAGCATTTCTCCCTACCTCCCTACTTCATATTGATGATGAAAACGTAGAAACAACGAACGCTGTGGCTCGACGCCCGCGCAAACAATGGCGTCATCTACTCCCGCACAGAAAGGCACATATGCATAAATATACTCATGTGATTGTTTATGGCCCATAAATTACATATGTACATATATTTCTTGTAGATAGATAACCTCTGCATGTCATTTTTATCTCACTCTTTTAAATTAGCGCGCACGCGCACACACACACACACACACACACACACAAACATATACACACAGGGTGCGATGGGTAAATTGCCACCATTTTTTATTTCACGCACGTTGTTTGTTTTTTGTTGTACTGCACAGTATAGTAGGGTCAGTTGGGTACTGTTTGTAAAAAAAAAACATAACACAATTTACTCCTGCGTGGAACCATCTCTTAACTGATACTGTTTCAAGGTCTACCTGAATGCGATGTGGCAGTACCTGTTAGGATCCCAGATATGGGCAAATTGTTCACCCAAGAACTGGGCTCAAAAAAAGTATGAAAATATACTTTTATAGAAAAAATCCCAGCAATACCTTCTCGAAGAAAAACATATTACCAGCAATACATTTTTGAAGAAAAAAATATTGCCAGCAATCAATTATTGAAAAAAGAAAAACTTACCCATCACACATCTGACTCTCGACAAAACCCTCTACAAAAATACGTGAATGAAACCTGATCTTAAAACTGATTTCTTACAAAGAATACATATTCGCTTCTTACGAATCTATTGTAAGAAAACATTGTCGGCATTAAATAACCCATTGAGATTGATATGACATAAATCAAAACAGACCAGACTAAATAAGGCTTAACACGGAGGCGTACATCAAGTGCTTTGACGAGGTAGAGCTGCCCTAGGTCAAGAGGGTGGTTGGTGGAATACCCTATGTCTGGCAACAGGGCTCACAAGCAGAAGAACTCATTCATGGCTATCAGACTTTATTCGGTCATGTTATTTTTGCTTATCACAATACTTTTGCTTGACACATTTATAACTATTACCAATGTTTATCGGGCATTTTTGTCCGTCTTATTATTTTTTTACCAAACCTCCTGCAATCAATATAGCTTTCATTATAGCTGGTAAAAATTAATTACTACACCTTTGTGCAAATTAGTTGAAACAAAGCTCATAATGTCTTCCGAGGATCTTTCACAAATTCCCTGGTTGTGTATGTCGACTCTTGGCTTTATGTCTTTATTTTTTGTCTTACAACTGCATTTTCCTTTACGTTTTTGAATGATGAATCCAGTTTCTTTCTTCGCCTTGTTGCGCCAGTAAACTATGTTTTTAATATAAACACTTATAATAAAAATAATATATATATATATATATATATATATATATATATATATATATATATATATAAAAATTTGTTTTTTTTATTTAAAATTAATTTAATTTACATTGCGACACGGAAATTTTTATGTTTCGAGATTTTACCTCGTCATCAGGCAATGTTGATCTATCGTTGTGAAAATGATTTATATTTGAATGCATAAAACAATACGCCTGTTACTCAAAGAGTCTATATGGATGTGGAAAGACAGAATAATTTATGTGTATATTTAATTTAACTAATCAAAATGTAAATCAATTTTTTAAATTTGAAAGTATAAGTTGTGTTTAGGGAATACAATTTTTCTTTTTTCAGTCTTAACGACAATCTTTTTTCAATATATTTTTATGTCGGTTCAGAGTGAACTTTTTCTTTTTCTTTTTTCTTTTTTTTTTTTCATAAACTCTTTATTTGTAAAAATTTTCATATGTATTTAATTAATATTAAATCATAATACAAAACAAATTATTAGATATAAAATCATGAATATGTTTTATGAAGAAATTTTAACCATATTCTAAAGTGAACATTTCAATGTTTACATATGACATTTATTTCATTACGTTTATTTAATAGATTCTCAAAAAATTTAACAATATATACATTTTTATATAGACACAACGGGCATGGGTCATTTAAAGATTTACATATTCTAGCTTGGTTTTAATTCTCGGATGTCTAACCGTACTGGTGAGCTGTGATACTGCGAAACAGAACTGTCTGCGGATATATATGTATGTGTGTGGGGGGGGGTGATTAAAAAACGTTATTGCAAGAGTAAATAAAAAGGTTTGATATTTAATAGATAATTATATATTGTGGGATCTCCCCTTTTTCTATGATAATGGACTCGACTTGAGTATACATATATTCCTACCATACTAAGTTACGGGAAGGGATCCGCGTCAGTAGCCATAGTAGATTTGCACTCCAGTCAATCAGAATAGTATTACAAAGCACCCGTTTAGTTCCGACGTGGACATACTAATTCTAGCACGGCTTCACTTCAAAGACTTGTATATATATATATATATATATATATATATATATATATATATATATTCCTTACTAATCGTATTCCTGGATTACTAACCTGCGTTCAAGTTTGTATCTTTACGTTTAATATAACTTATTTTTCTATCTCCAATATCTGTTTTGTTGTTCATTATTTTGTGTGGTTTATCATCCGGAATCCACATTATATATTACATAAAAACTAATTAAATCCAAATATTTATATAACCATACCAATCAAAATTTTCCGTGTGAGAGCATTTAGAAACAAAGATTTTAGTTGACAGCATAAAGTGTTTGCACCTTTGTCTTTTGCTTCCATTCGTAAACAATATGAGAAGTTTCTGATGTTAATTTCACTGCTCTTTGGACACTCTGAAAATGTGACGGAAAATCAAGCGAATCTAATATCGTGTTATTTTATATTCTGAATGGTTTTCAGTGATCGCTGATTTACAAATTTCATTTTGTCATACATAGATTGATGAATTCTTACCAGTATTATCAAGAGGGCTACTGATTTACATAACTTCTACTTGTGGTAAATCATAATAGTCTCTTTCAAACAGTTTATCTAGTGGGTCTGTAAAAGCAGTCGGGTTTCTTGTTGTCCCATCAACATATTTAAAAACAGCTCTTGATGGCATCTCATTCTGATGTAATTAACAGCCAATTGTATATGATTTTCAATGGAGCTTTTTCTCCAGGGCAGTTACTAGTATTTGCATTTGTATTGTGCAGAACAGCTTTAACGGTGTCTATACTATCAAATTCTTTCAAAAAATCGTCTTCTGATAGAACAACACCAGTGGTATCTGTAGTTGGAATGATTCTATGAATGAGGTATTTTCTCGTCTCTCTTTTTGTCTCTTGGTGTTCTGGACCCCTTTCTTTTTTTTAAATATAATGTCACCATTTTCCCCATAATATTTTTATACAACAAAGTTTCTTCCTTAATCCTGCCATCAACCATTAAACAGACAAGTTTTAATATCCTTAGTGCGTCTTTCATATATTATCATTTTATTTTAGGCTTTTCTTTATCTATTTTTGACTTACCAGTTATAGTTGGTTTCTAAAATCAATTCCTGGGTTAAAAAGGCGGACATCCCATAAATCCAAGAGAACACCATTAGCGAGAGATGCTCCAAGATGAGAGGAAACATTTCCCCTATATTGTGTTTTTCTTCAGATATTTTAATAAAACGTTTGAAAAAGCATTACTCTAAGAAATAATAACTTTAACAACATTGTCAATTCATATCTAAATTTTAAAGTGAATTTTTTTAAAATGAAAAAGTTTTCTTGAAACTTTTATTTTAGTTTGAACTGAAAGCTAAATGATTAAATTTACTATTTCCAGTAAGCAAAATACTCTGGTGTATTTTAAACAGAAATTATTTTGATTGGAATCTAAAACTTTTTAATTTTTTGGCTATTTTAAGCGATCGACACGTTTGTAAACAAAAGTTAATTCTCGGTTTTAAAAATTTTGAAAAAATAAAATATACATTTGTGACACATTATTCTTAGAAAATTAGCAAATTTTATGTGAAATTAATCTGATTTACACAAGTATTACTTATTTATAGCGTGAAAATTATAATAAAATTATTTCTTAATCATAGGGTTGAACTTATGACCTGTCCGCCGTATACCAAATCGTTTTGACAGGTTGTTGATTAGAGATAAGATAAAAGTGTATGGCATTCACAAGTAACAAAATTGTACATATTTTTTCGGCTAAAGGAAGGGAACTTTAATTTGCACATAGAAATTACCACACAAAAAAAAACTTCAAATACACTAAAGAAAAATTTTAATTATTTTAAAAATATGAAGGCCAAACCATTTATATTAAACTTTTCAATTTTCGATAGGAAATATAATCTTCAATTGCTAATTTAAAAATCTAAACGCAACAAATCTTGGAAGTATTACTTAAATATTTTTTAAACTTTATAAAATATTACAATTAAAAAAAATAAAAACAATTCTTTTAAAATTTCATTAGTAATATATTTTTTCTTCAGACCATAATGTCCTTAATTTTTATTATTTATTCAAGCAATTTTCAAATTAAATAATATCAGAGTTTTAATGCATTTTTTATTTTACTATCGGAAGAGATTTTTGGAAACAGAGGCCAAATCTTTTAAAAAAGTAGATTATTTATATTACCAATGAATCCTGCGTTTAACTAATAAGACCTTTTACCGCAACAAAGTAAAATTTATTAAAATTTCATGGATTTACGTGGTAACAGATGTAAAAATATATATTTTTACCAAGATTTTAAAAAATGATAATTTCAAAAGTAATTTCATTTATTTTTGAAGGAGTACTAAAAGTTTCATTAAAATCCGACAATTATTTGATTTTTGCGAGAATTTCCAAATTAATGTGTTTGTCACCGGAAAAAAAGTCAGAGATGTAATATTACGTTTTCATTGTAAATTCTCGTAACGTTTTGGTTATCCGCTAACTTAAATCAAAACAAGATTTTCTGCCAAAATTTCGAACATATTAGAAAGGATTAAACATTTTTAAAGTATTTAAAAATTGCTTTGATCATTCCTCTTAATAATAATATAACAATTTTGATGAGAAAAGTTCGTTTTTATTCATTTTGGGGCATTTTTTATTCATATTATGCTGTTGTTTTAGTGATTTAGTGGAGGTACCTACATGTATATGATTTATGAATTTATTATAAGTGTACAGTTTTATACGTTTCTCTTTTCAAGTATTTTAAAAATATATTAAACAACAGTTTTTAAATTGATTTGCATTCATTCTACTTATTAGCATGGAATAATCCGGCCTGGTTGCTTATTTCAGTTAATACCGTAACAATCTCCGAGATATTAATTGTAATTTAATTGCATTAAATTACATTACTGATTACGTCAGGAAGATGTAATCAGTTCACAAGTAGGCATCTTTGCAGATGATCCCATCATTTATTCCCGTCGCAATAAGAAATTTGCCAAGACTGACAAAGTAAAGTTGGATGCTACTCTTCAAAAAGACGTAGAATCTGTGACTGAATGGCATCTTTGCAGATGACCCCGTCATTTATTCCCATCTTAATAAGAAACCGTGCATTGAAAATACTGTTGCCATATCTGGTCGGGTGTTCCTGGTATTCATCTTTAGGTTCTCGACAAAATCCAAAGGAGTATTTGCAATATAATCGATCCTGACTTAGCAAGTCGCCTTCAGTCACTTTCTCACCAACGTGATGTGGCTTCCCTCTGTCTTTTCTACAAGCATTTTCATGGCAACTGCTCTGGCGAGAATTTTTCCCCTGGTACCCCAACCACATGTATTTACTCGTGCAACTAGATTGACATCTAGGTCCCACCTTTTTTTAACGTCAAAATAGTTAAATATAACCGTTTCTTCTACGTTAACAGTTTCTTTTCTCGCACTTCCACTTTGTGGAACTCCCTATTGTTTGCTTCCTTCCCTGATAGCTACAATTTCCAAAATTCTAACGTCAATTGCTATGTTTTACCTACTTGATTGCTATCCATCTCTTATCTTTAATTCGACATTCGCTGTACCCTGTTTTTTTCTCTTGCTGTAACCCCCTGCACACTAGTGACGGTCCTGTCTTGCTTAAGATGAAATTATTATAAAAATAAAATTCCTCAAATGGAATCGAAATTTTAATGTAAAATATATTCTGTGGTTTATGATATAATGTCTCTACTATCTAAACTTGTCCAAGAGTCTGGTTTAAAAATCAAATTATCCTGGAGTGCGATGGATGAATTGTCTAAATTATGCAAAAATAAAATAACACTGACATCTCATTTTAACAGATAATATTTACCAAAATTACACAATAATATCTTAAAATACTAAAAAGTAAATTTATACAATAAAATCGTCATTGGCTTCAATCACCGCCGTCTGTAACTCTTCTAGGCGGTCTCTTTGTTTAAGTTAGTGAATGCTGCTATAATCATTGCCTTCAGTTCATCTTTGGTGTTACAAGGAGTTTTGTTGAACTCTTGCTCAACTGCGCCTTACACATAATAATAACAGGAGTTGCAGTCTAGGGAGTTAGATGGCCAGATGAAGTGTCCCAAAAAATTTTCTAACAGCCATAACTGAGTTCTCCACCTCAAGGCAATTTATGTAGGTCTCCGTATCATGTCTGAAGCCTTTAGGAAGATGAATAGAGGCATAACGGCGTCATTACTAGTGCTTCTTTTCCCACAGACAGTGCCCAACTGTCTCTACTATACCGTGCATCCCACAAAATATAAACAACGCGTACGCGCAAAATTAAAAATATAAAATGTTGACAATTTATCCATCGCATCCTGTAAACAAATACATATACATATATATGATGTCACATATAATATATCTAAACTTACAAATATATATATATATATATATATATATATAATCTGTCAAATATATATATATATATATATATATAATATGTATATATATATATATATATATAATCTCACACATATATATAATATATACAATCTCACATACACACATATGTATAATATATATATATATATATATATATATATATATATATATAATCTCCCACATATGTAATATATATAATCTTACATATACATATATATATATATATATATAATCTCACACACACATATAATATATATAATCTCATGCACGCACGTACATAATATATATATATATAATCTTACACACATATATATAATATATATATATATATATATATATATAATCTCTGTCTCACACACACACACACACACACACACACACACACATATATATATATATATATATATATCACATTAAAGCGACAAATGATCTTTGTCTTTTCGGCAATATTATGAATAGAATAATTTCTATTTTGATCAAAGTAAAATTTGTTTAGAACAGTTTTTATGATACCAGATGTCTGCGTTTTTATATGAGCCCGCAAGTTTGTATATATGCGTAGGGTGTTCCGTTTGGGTGAAAGGTGTGTCTGTCTGCGGGAGCTTGCGTTGATATTACTTTCATTATGCCTCACCTGGTATGAATCGTGATTCCAGTCACGCCTCTGAATTTTATTACATTAGACTGATTACTGCTAATTCCATTATTCCTTTATTTCTTAATTATAAAGTCTAAAACGATTTTTTGCATAATGCCATTTTGTTTAGCCTTTGAAATATAAATTTCTTGTGTTAAATCTCTTCCAAAGATTCACTGATCGTTGCTACGATTTCCATTGTACAAGAATAAACTCTCTCACAAAAGAACTATTTAATTTACTTTGAAATACGCACAATTTAAGGAAAGTGTGGCTTGTATTAATTCATAATAAGCACTTTTTGCTTCATCATGAAACATACCAACTGAATACAATAGCTTCGATCTGAATTTTTAATAAATGTGGGCCAAACAAAATAAAAAGGCAGCGATATTAAAAATAATAATTAAATTTTAACAGAAACGCTTACCAGATATTTATTAAAGATATTGATAGATATGCACAGAATATATGAAAGCGTCTCGGATAAATAAATAGATAGGAAAAGAAAGAAAAATGTAAATGACAGAAAAAGAAAGATTGCTGCAAGAAAAAGAATAAATAGAAAATAGAAAAATAAAGAAATTGTTGCAGAAAAGAAAGGAAGAAGATACAAAAAAAAATGTAGTGAGTTGTGTCAAGAAAATGAAGAAGTAATATTGAAGAAAAAGTCAAAAACAATGATTGCCAGAACAGAATGGAAGGAAGAATCTTAGAGAAAAATTAAAATTGAACAATTAATAACTACTAGAAACGATAGGAAGAAAGAATATACAAGCAAAAAGTAAAGCAATAGTTGCTAAAAAGGAAGACAACACAGAAAGAAAGAAAACGAAAAAAACAAACAGTAAAATGAAATATAACACACAGAAAATAGAAAAAAAGAAAGAAACGCAAAACAAAAAGAAAGCAAAAGAAAAATACATACAAAGAAAAAAGAAAAACAAAAAATAAAGAAAAAGCTGAAAGAAAGAAGGAAAAAAGAAAAGAAAAAGAAAGAAAGAAAAAAGAAAAAGTGAAAGAACGCTAGACAAAAAGAAAGCAAAAAAAATACCCAGAAAGAAAAAATGAAAAGTAAAGAAAGAAAGAAAGAAAGAAAGAAAGAAAGAAAAAAAAAGAAAGAAACGCAACACAAATAGAGAGCAAAAGAACAATACAGAAATAAAAAGAAAGAAAGAAAGAAAGAAAGAAAGAAAGCAGGACAAAAAGAAAGCTAAAGAAAAATACACAGAAAAAAAGAAAAACAAAGAAATAAAGAAAAAGCAGAATAAGAGAAAGAAAGAAAGAAAGAAAGAAAGAAAGAAAGAACGCAGAACAAAAAAGAGCTAAAGAAAAATACAGAAAGAAAGAAAGAAAGAAAGAAAGAAAGAAAGAAAGAAAGAAAGAAAGAACGCAGGACAAAAAGAAAGCTAAAATAAACTATACAGAAAGAAATAAGAAATAAAGTAAAAGTAGAAAGAAAGAAAAAAGAATGAAACGCTGGACAAAAAGAAAGCAAAAGAAAAATACACAAAAAGAAAAATACACAAAAATAAAAAAGAAAAAGTAAAGAAAAAAGAAAAAGCAGAAAGAAAGAAAGAAAAAGAACAAAACGCAGGACAAATACAGAGCAAAAAAATACATAAATAAAAAAGAAAAACAAAGAAAGAAACAAACAAACAAACAAACAAACAAAGAACGCAGGACGAAAAGAAAGCTAAAGAAAAATACACAGAAAGAAAAAAGAAAAACAAAGAAATAAAGAAAAAGCCTGAATAAAAAAAGGAAAGAAATGCAAGGCAAAAGAAAAGAAATGCAAGGCAAAAAACAGAAAGAAAGAAAGAAAGAAAGAAAGAAAGAAAGAACGCAGGACAAAAAGAATGCAAAAGAAAAATACACAAAAAGAAAAAGTAAGAAATAAAGAAAAACACAAAGAAAGAAAAAAAGGACGAAACGCAGGACAAAAAAGAGCAAAAGAAAAATACAGAAATAAAAGAAAGAAAGAAAGAAAGAAAGAAAGAAAGAAAGCAGGACGAAAAGAAAGCTAATATAAACTACACGGAAATAAATAAGAAATAAAGAAAAAGCAGAATGAAAGAAAAAAAGAAAGAAACGCAGGACAAAAAGAAAGCAAAAGAAAATATACAGAAAGAAAGAAAGAAAGAAAGAAAGAAAGAAAGAAAGAAAGAAAGAAAAAAATACAAAGAAAGAACAAAAGAACAAAGAAATAAAGAAGAAGTTGGAAGAAAGCAAACGGACAAAGAAAAATATCTACGCGTAAAGCATTAAAGAAAAGTGGACGGAATAAATTGAGTGTAACAAAGAAATAAAAGAGAAAAACGATCACATAACGAGTGAGCAAGAGATGTAAACATAATTTAGACACACTCTCTCTCTCTCCCTCTCTCTCTCTCTCTCTCTCTCTCTCTCTCTCATATATATATATATATATATATATATAAATTTATAAAGGAAAACTCAACACGTCATTTACCACTTAATACTTTATATTAAAGTAATCTTGTTGGATTATCCTCACCGTTTACGAACTGGACACCTATCCCTATATATATATATATATATATATATATATATATATATATATATAAGAAACAAACAAATAGATTGAGATACATAAGACCTTTGGATGAATTTTGAAATGTCTCGTCTAACGAATGATATTTAATGTGCATTATTTCAGTTACATAATAACAGCTTCGTGTATTTTTTAAACTTTTTTTTTTTGCATTTAGAGGGCATTTTATAATGTTTTGTTTTATATATATATATATATATATATATATATATATATACGAATGGTCAATTAAACATATTCGTTTCTTGGTGGTGTCAAGCTTTATGAAAATTTCTACACCTTATGTCACTCTCTGGACCCACGTATTTTTAAGTTTGAAAAAGCACTTTCTCAAAAATGTAAGGTGGTAGCTAATAAAACGTCTATCGACCATAGTAAAAACGCATTATTTCTTGATAATGACCAAGACAATGAAAATTTTTCATGAACTTTGGACAGTTTATTCACAGTTTTGTTCCGGATGTATAACATTATTCGTGTTGAATTGCCCACATAAAGTAACTAAGTGGATTGACTTCAAATTCCATCTTCGAGCACCATGGTATTTTGTTTGTTTTGTTTTGTTTTTGTTTGTTTTTTTGTTTTTTGGTGGGGGGGGGTATGTTTTTTCATTCACCTCAGACTCCGCTGAGATTTGAATTCTGTCAATGTTCATGGGTTTTACTATTTCAATTACGTCTACCGGTCTGCACATTTGAGAATCTTAATAAAATAGCTTAATCTGCTAGATTAAGTTATTTTATTTCTTTTTATTAAGTTCCTTGAGGAAGCAAGCCAATCGAAATAAATCACTCTGTTTATAAAAAATAGTTTCCATATTTGAATTTTCTGAAATCTTAATTCTTAAGTTAATGACTGAATATGCATATGTCCATTTCTACGACAGTAAAATATCCGTAAAAATGACCCTATCACGTCGTTCAATTTTTAAACATAACCACTTTAACAAAATATTGCAATAACGATCATTAAATATGAATGCGAGTTGTTGTTAAAAGAAGTAAGGTAGTACAAATAAAACAATATGAAACAGTCTATTTTTCCATGTCCTTGAAATATGCCTTAAATACTGTTATCTTCCCTTTCTTTTATTTCCTCATATTTCCTAAGTAACGTCTCATATGCCTTTTCCGTATTCTCACACGATCAAATCAAAATAAGTTATTATTTAAGAGGCATTGACAGAATGTAACATATGTGCTAAGTAAGGAAATGAGAGAGGGATAAGCAGAATTATAATAGAATGCTTATAACTCTGACTTGGATTCACGAAATAACTCGTATATATATATATATATATATATATATATATATATATATATATACCCAAAAATGGCTAAAAACACGCATTCCAGTTCATATAAAATAATGGAAACACCTAGTACCATAATATCGTGATTTGGGAAATTTGATTAAACTGCCAATAGTTTGTATATTTTTATCTTTGTTGATTTAATATTAGTAGGACTTCATTTTTTTTTTATTATTACCTCAAGTGGAATCATTACATTGAGTCAATAGCTAGATCTACTGCTAGGAAGTTTGGGTCAATGTGTCGGGCCAGGAAATTTTTTTCCGCCTAAATCCATCTTTAACATATACAAATCAACCATCCGTCCGTGCATAAAATACTACTGTCATATATAGTCAGGCGCCCCCGCTGTTCATCTCAGTGCTCTTGACAGGCTCCAAAGGAGAATCTTTAATGTGATAGGTCCCGACTTGGCAGCTCGACTCCAGTCACTTTCTCACCGGTGGGATGTGGCTTCCCTCTGCCTATTCTACAAATATTTCCATGGCCTCTGATCCGACGAACTGAAATCACTGGTGTCCCTTCCACATGAATTTACTTGTGCAACCAGACTGGCAACAAGGTCCACCCATTTACAGTTAGATCAACCAAATGCAGCCGACAATTCTACTCCATCAGCTTCTTTTCTCACACTTCCCGCCTGTGCAACTTCTTTCCATATACTTTGCTTTCCTGGCGGCTACAACATTCAAGAATTTAAATGCAATGCCAATACCCATATCTTATCCACTTAACTCCAGATTTTTCTACATCACCCTGTATATCTTGTTTTCCTTTCTCTCTACCTTCGCAACTGCCCTCACGCCTGTGTTCCCATCCTTCTCTTGCCCTGTCTCTGACACCCCCTTTAACTAGTTCCTCTTTCTCTTCATTCTCCTCTTGTCTAAATTTTTACTCTTATGTCGCCCCCTGTGCATCAGTGGCGGTACTGCCTTGCTTGGGGTGAAATGACTAAAAAAAATATTAAAATTAACAGTCAGGACTATTTAAGAATTTTAAGTGATCGACTTCATCTTATGGTTCAGGAATTGTTTTCAGAGGAAAATGCCATCTTTCGGGATGATAATGCACTCATTTATACTACTAAAGTTGTTTGCTGAATGGCACGAGGAACATTCTGGGGAAGTAGAAAATCTTATTTGGTCATCATAGTCCCTAGATCTCAATATCATTGGACATTTATGGTTCATTTTAGAAAAACAATTGAGGAGTCTGTATCCTCTACTATCATCATTAATAAAAAAAAAGTTGAAGAATGGATAAAAAATTTTATGGAAACAGTTCAAACTTTGTACAAGTCTAGTCAAAGGTGATCCTACTCCATATTGAATTAAATTTGCTTGAAATTTCAGGGTGATTCCATTATTTCGTTCATCTCCTATATGTGAAGTTGAGGTTTCAGTTTACCTTGCTGCGATAGAGTAATTTATTTTAATATAAATGGAGCTGTGGTTGTTCTTATGTGCTGTCAAATATGATATGATGGCTTCTGACGCACTCCCTCAGAGGATTCAACGTAAAAGAAGGACTCATACAAGTCATTCAGGTCCTCCATGACCAGGGCCGTAGATGATGCTAAAAAAAACACCGGGCACAGAGAAAATTGCCCGGATTTATTAGTTGACAATGTGATGTTATCCGTGTCATCCGTTTCCAGAAACTATGATTTTTGCGGATTTTTGCGGCTATTCCAATGGAAATTAGGCACAGAACGTGAACGAAAGCAGGAAATCGGGTTCGGACTTTCTGAGTATAGCCAGTCTTTTCTCCCAAAATTAATAAATAAACAAACAGATTTTTACTGTGTTCATTCGAATGTTTCCTTCTTTCTTTCTTCGTGAATTGTTTAATTTGATTTCTGACGAAGATATTTTACCTCGCCCAGATTTTCACTATGATTGCACGGATCGGCCCGGACCCGTGCCCGGTGTACCCGGTGTGCCCGGTAGTCAGATACTGCTATGAATGTAACCAATACCACCAGTGTAATTCTTTTGCGTAACCAAACAGGAAATTTGTTCTAGACGATTATTCGGCGTTGAACAGAGATGGCTACTCTCTCAAGCACTATTTTTCTGGAGATAATTATGTATGAAAGCATATAGATATAAATATAATATAAGCACAATACATCTCTCTCTATCAGCGGTAGAACTGTCTGCACTATGCGTTTTGCAGACCTTATAGCGAGCAGTAACATTGATCTGGAAGACCTGACCAACAAACACGTTGAAAGAGTCGGTACATACGAAATGGAACTCACCAAAGAGAAATCTAAAGTAATGATGAAAAAGTAACACCAATACCAGCGTCACCATAAACGACAAACCACAGGAAGAAATGTCCAGCTTCAAATAATTCGGAGCAACACTGTCAAAATATGGCACATGTAACACAAAAATTCGCACACATATTGCCATATAGCCAGACTGAAAGGATATAATAAAGCAACATCAGCTTCCATACTAAGTTTAAGTTCTACAAATCACTGGTCGTTTCCAACATTTTCTATGGGGGTGCTGTTTAGATATTCCTGGTTCTGGCAAGAAAATGGATCCAGACGGTTAAAAACAAATGCTTGAGAAAGCTAATCCGCATTTTCTACTAAGAGCACAAGACTAATGACTACATACGGAGCACGATCAAAAGTCTCGTGAGTCGACAGGAATCTTTCTTCCCCAATATTAAGCGTCATAGTGTTATATATCGCCGTACGACGACAAAACAACAAACACGCATATATAAAAATATAAGGTTATATTTTTATTAATGACGACGAACCGTGTGGAATAGAGAACAGGAGAGTGAGAGCGCACATAGAATGGGTTGTCGGGAGTGTAGTCTTGCCTGTGGTGTTTCTCTGCTTCCACTGGCCGTTCTCTGCTAGCGAATCCGTGTGTCGAGGTCTTTATATAGTCTTCTAGAACCGGGACTTTCCTTCCGGTTTTGCCTCGCCCACGCAACGCCCACGTAATTCCCAGAGACACCTGTTCTGTTTGCCTCCGTAGTCATTTCCGCCGCTGTCGGAAATAAGGTCAAACGACATCCGCTCCGGCCTCGACAGGATGTATTTCACAAACACCTGTCTTGTCGTTTCGCCGCCCCCTTCACCGACGGGAAACACCATCGCTTGCATCACTTCCTCGGGTGGGGCCAGATTGTTATATTACAATAGGATGATACAGTTTAGCCACGTCACACGACATAACAACCTCTGCAAGACCATTATGCAAGGCACTGTTAAAAACGGACACAAGCTGAGACGGCAACGCAAGAGCTGATCAAACATCAAAGAGTGATATTGCCAGAACTCCTGAAAGCCACCACCAACAAATAAAACTCGAGGGGGTTGTCCGTTTCTTCTGACCTTATCAACCCAGACGCTTGAAGCAGTCAAGAGACATGATGATAACGAGTTTTTAATGGCTGCAATGTAGGTTTTTGTAGACAAATTAATGTAGACATCGACTCTGCAAACGTTCTCTATCGTGGACTGAGCATACAAGCAACGACGAGGTGTTAGAAAGAATGGCAACAAAAAGGAAATTGATGCTGAGCATCAGGAAGAGACAACTGAAGTTCCTGGGACATGCAATGAGGAAGGAGAGCCTGGAGAACCTGATACTGACTGGTCAGATAGAAGGAAGGAGAGACAGAGGGAGGCAGCGGATAACATATTTGCAGGGCCTGATCAGGTGGATGACGGAACGGGGGTTGCCAGGGGCAACAGGAGCATACATACTAAGAGCCACAAGGGATAGGGAGACGTGGAGAGCCATGATCGCCTACGTCCTGAAGGGACAGGGCTCATAGAAGAAGAAGTTTCTTTTCGTTGTCTTTTAAGGAAAGGTAGTTTCTTTTCGTTGTCTTTTAAGAAAAGGTAGTTTCTTTTCGTTGTCTTTTAAGGAAAGGTAGTTTCGTCAATACTATTTTTCTGTTGACATGAAGTGGAACGATTATATTAAATTGTTAAGTCAGCTATTAAGAAAGTTGGTTCACTGTGTCGTGTGGGACAATTTTTCTCGCCAGAATCTTACACATTTATAATTCTACCATTAATGTATGACTTATATGTTCATGTCATATATGGTCTTGTACTTCTGCTATGTATTTAATGATGCTTGATAAATTCCAAAGAAGAATTTGCAATGCCATAGGTCCTGACTTTAGGTTCCCTCTGGTTTTTCTATAAATACTTTCATGGTAATTGTTCTGATGAACTTTTATATAGTTTCCTAGATTTTATAAATTTAAGCGTACTGCTATATGTAACCGTAGGTTCTATGCTAATAGTTTCTTCTATTGAATTTCTCACGTTTGGCACTCTCCCGGCTTCTTGCTTCCCAATCAATTTTGATCGTCAAAAGTTTAAGTGTAATGACCGTTGTTTACTTTTTTCTTCTTAATTCTTCTTTCTTTTTTATTTTTCTCTTTTTTAATCATGTTTTCTTTATCCCATATTTTTTCACACTCTTGTGTCTTAGTGGTTTTATTAACTTATTCGGGATGAAATTATTTTTTAAATAAAAGAATCGCATAAATGTAATTAAAAAATTAAACACTTTTTTGATGAATTTAATAAAACTTATAAAAATGAGTCTTAGATACCTATATGCAGGATGGAATGTATAAATTGTTACCTAAATTAGACAAAAATAAAAATAATACTAACATCTTATTCTATAATAGATATAATTACAAAAATTACATAAAAATAAATTGAAATACTAAAAATACTAAAGAGTAAATTTATTCAATAAAAATCGCTATTGGCTTCAACCACCGCCTCCAGGTGACCTCCGAATCTCCTGTATATCTTCTTATATTGACTTGTTTAAGTTGGTGAATGCTGCCATAATCCTTGCCTTCAATTCATTTTTAGTGTTACAAGGAGGTTTTTAAGTCTCTCGTTCAATTGCTTCCTACACATAATAATCAAGGAGGAAGTATGTGGATTTAGGTGGAGAGATATAAGGAGTGATGTGGTCACTGAAATTGTCTGTCAGCCATGGCTGAGTTCTTAGTCTTGTGTGGCATGGTGCAGAGTTTTGTTGCCAAATGCATTACCTCCTCATGGCACTTGGTGTAGGCCTCCTTGTTGAAACTGAAAAAAAATAAACAAAATCAGTGTTTTTTTTTTTTCCTATCAGAACGATCAGAATGCTCTTTTCGTGTTGCCGTAACTTGTTATCACTAAAATAATCCAACTCTTTCCGAATCCTCTGCATTGTCCTCAGATAGACACCATAACACTTTGAAATGTTCGTATTAGAGTTTCTGGTGCGAGTGCCAAGAAGTGCAGTAAGCCGTTTCCAAATCTCTGGCAAAGTGAATTACGTCTTAATGCTCTTTTTCTCCCAGACGGTACCCAACTGAGCCTACTTTACCGTGCAGTCAACTAAAAGCAAACAGGCATGCACAAAATTAAAACATATATAATAGCGACGATTGACACATCGCAACCCTGTATATCGTTATTTGTATTTTCTTTTCCAAATTATATATATATACTGTTAATTAATTTTTTATTAATCTGGTTCTAAGCTTTTGGCTCACATGAGCCATCTTCAGAGAGGTTATTAAGACGGTAATACAATAACATCCACCATCACCTACGATTTTATTTTTTGACATAAAACTCGGCTAGGCAACGGCAATAGTTACCAAAAATAACAAACGCAGTTCGCAAATTTGCAATGCGATTCTATGACGTCACACCGCGTTATAGCGCAAAATGACAACAGAACCAAATTAATAAAAAATTATCCAAATGTTGGAGAATTTTTGTCTTTATTTTCAACTGAAATTAAAGCCAAAATACGACGTTTGGAACGGCTCATGATTAAACATAATAGACATTCATTGTCTCTTATATTTAACAGTATATGTTTAGAAAATTATTTGCTGCCTCAATACACTATATATATATATATATATATATAGTTTGGAAAAAGATACTTCGACATATTTCACTAATCGCTGATCATCCGGCGCCGTCAGAAATTTATTTTCTTTCACAAGAACAAAATTTACATTCGCGGGTCAAAAACATAATTTCCTGCTTGTTTCTTTTCCTAGTCTTTACTTCAACTATGCCATTAAATTTTACTTTAAGTAAATTGATAAGGAAAATTGATCTTAATGAATTGCCATCATTGTTCGTGCCTTTAGTATGCTTAACTTTTTCCGAATTGTTTTATGTATTTCTCAGCCCATAACTTTCTCGTCTTATATTTCTCAATCTTATATATATATATATATATATATATATATATATATATATATATATATATAACACTATGATTTTGTGCGTAATGGGTTGTGACGGAAATTAGAATACATAAGGTGTAGAATAACTCCGAAGTAGCTGTGTGGAGTCTGTGTGTCTGCCAGAGATCAAACACTTTGCATTCTTGGGCAGACATTGCGGTAGAGTGAATTTACCATAAAGGGGAATAGATGAATAAAGAAGAAATCAAGCTAAGAATTGACAACGAAGAAAAAGGTGAGAACAAAAGACAATTAAAAGTAACAGAAGAATAAAAGATGAATACGTATTTTTAAAAAAATATAGTGAATAGTGGAAATTAAACAAAAACAGAAACAGTAAAGGGGTATAGTCAAGCAAAAAGCTGATCAAGAGTGAAAAACGAAGGGAAGAGATAGAGTGAAGCAGAGGAACTAATCAGAAAGGGAAAAACAAAAGAGAAAGATATAGTAAAACCAAGGGAATGGTGAAGAGAGGACAAACAAACGATGGAGATGTAGTAAAACCAAATTAAGGTAGAAGAGAGGACAAACGAATGATAGAGAATTAGTAAAACCAAGAAAATGGTGAAGACAGGACAAACGAATGATGGAGATATAGTAAAACCAAGGGAATGGTGAAGAGAGGACAAACAAACGATGGAGATGTAGTAAAACCAAATTATGGTAGAAGAGAGGACAAACGAATGATAGAGAATTAGTAAAACCAAGAAAATGGTGAAGACAGGACAAACGAATGATGGTGATATAGTAAAACCAAGGGAATGGTGAAGAGAGGACAAACAAAAGATTGAGGCATTGTAAACCAAGGAAATGTTGAAGAGTGGACAAACAAATGATAAAGATATATCAAAACCAGAGTAATATTGAAGAGATTACAAACGAACCATGGAAATATAGTAAACTAAATTAATATTGAAGAGAGGATAAACGAACGGTAGAAATATAGTAAAACCAAGAAAATGTTGAACAGAGGACAGACGAACGACAGAAATAAAGTAAAACCAAGGAAATTTTGAATAGAGGACAAACGAACGACAGAGATATATTAAACCCAAGGAAATAGTGAAGCGAGGACAAACGAACCATAGAAATATAGTCAAACCAAGGTAATAGTTAAGAGAGGACAAAAGAATAATAGAGATATATTAAAACCAAAGTTGAAGAGAGGACAAACGAACGATGAAAATATAGTAAAACCAAGGAAATGTTGAAGAGAGGACAAACGAAAGATTGAGATATTGTAAAACCAAGGAAATGGTGAGGCGAGGACAAACCTACGACAGAGATATAGTAAAACCACAGAACTGATCAAGGAAGGATAAATATAAGATATGTGTAAGATGAGAATAAATAAAGAGAAGAAGGTTCAGGGATTTATGAAGGAATAGAAATGAAAAATATTTTTTAAATTGTGAAGCGTACTGCAACAAAGGAACGGTCGAACATGATTTGACAAAATTGGTCAATTACTTTCCTGGGTTTTTCCTATAGATACGTGCGTTGTGGTGCAGTGGATGTCGGCTCGAAACGAGAAATCGGGGAGTCGAGTTCGAATTCCAGCTGAATTCATTGCATTCACCTACGCGCAAATAACCTTGGGAAAGGTATTAATCCGTCTATTCCTTCCTGTTATGGGTTAAATAGCAGAACAGATTGGGTTCTATTGCCTTGGTCGGCAACCAGTCTACCGCAGAAAGCAATGGCAACCTACTGCGGGATTATCTTCTGCCCAGCCAGTCATGTCTCTTTCGAGACATGATCGCCCAAGCGTGTATCACGTATGGCACTTAACTGACTGACTGACTTTCAGTGTGATTGAGCTCTTCACTATGGTACCTCGACTTTAGAAATGTAAGCGTAATACTAGATTGGCAAATGCTTTTCCTCAATTTACAGTTGAAGTGACGAGATGTAACCGTGAATTCTATGTTAACAGCTTGTTTTCGCGCACTTTTCTGTTATGAAAAATCTCTTTGGAATCCATGCTTTTCAGTTATCCTTCATCTTCAGAAATTTAAACGCAATCTCAAACGTTATCTACTGTCTTCTCTTGTTCTTGCTCTATAGTAATTTTCTGTTTTCTAATATTTTCCACCCACGAAACCCTTGTGGCTTGGTGGCTTCACTAACTTGCTTGTGCTAGAATTCGATTAAAAATTTTCAAAGTTAAGTCTACACGAACGGTCTTCAAAACAACCACAAACTCTCTGCAAATAATAAAGAAAGTAAAATACATTAATAAAACTTTAAGGATTAAGTGAAATTCGACCGGAATAAATGGAATTTCAGTCGTGAGAATATATATTCATGCAGCATTCTAGAATCGCCAGTAAGGATATATAGGTGAAAATGTGACAAGAGAGACGGTTAAAGTATAAGATGTGTACATTTGGAAGCAGTCAGAGTTCTTACTGGTAAGATTTAGCTCTAGTGAAAGAAGAAGTGAAGGATGTGCGTTGTGCTACAGTGGATATCGGCTCAGAACGAGAAACCGGAGAGCCGAGTTCGAATTCCAGTTGAATCCATTGTATTCACTTCCGCGCAAATACCCTTGGGAAAGGTATTAATCCGTCTCTTCCTTCAAGTTATGGGTTAAATAGTAGGACAGATTGGGTTCTATAGCCTTGGTCGGCAACCAGTCTACCGCAGAAAGCAATGGCAAACTACTGCGGGATAAACTTCTGCCCAGTCAGTCATGTCTCTTTCGAGACATGATCGCCCAAGCGTGTTTCACGTATGGCACTTAACTGACTGATTGTTTTACATATACAGTGCGCGATGAGTGAAAATGACGCAAAAATGAAAACAATACTGAGATCTCATTTTTACTATACTTTCTCTTAAAACATTTTCACAGTTTAATATTTATATACATACAATTTGATGTTATCCTGTTCTATGAATAAATTTTTATTTATTTATACAAAAGAGACAGTTTTACATTCTCTTAACCTTCTGATCTTGAATAAATTGTGGGGATTTCGGTTATGTTTGGCGCAAGGCCAATTTAATAAACATGCTTCAGCCCCTACTTCAAAACAAAACGATTAAGGGAAATAATTAATCATAAATTTACTAACTTAAGTTTATGCACCTCGGTTCCCATTACAAACGAGACAGAAAATATATAAATGCACACTGGTATTATAGGGTTTGAAGATTGGTGATCAGGGTATGGAAGGCGCTTAGAGACATTTTTAAGATATTCTCTTCATAAATACTAACAGCTACAAATTCTAAGTACTTTTAAATAGAAACCAATAATTATTCCAGAATTTTATTTTGTAGCTATCATTTAATAAAATGGAATTTTTTATTCTCATCATAACTTGATAACACATTTGTTCATACAAATACATACCAGCATTATTCCGTCGTCAAAATTGTTTCCATTAGGTATTTTACAAATCTATGCTATCTTTTATTTTTTGAGAAACATTTTGGAATCACTGACCTCGGCTAGGATCGTTTTCGTGAGGTGAAATAAGTAACTCTGCCGTTTCTGTTTTATTAACATTACGTTTCCACCACTGCGATACCTTATCAATTACTCTCAACCAGTGTGCTTTATGATAAAGGTAAATAGGCGCTTATCCGAAACGTTTCACCTTGGATTATCGTCTGCAATAAAGAGACTACCCACCTGTTCTCTGGGGCGGTTGTGAATCACGATTCTTTCACACGTTTGTGTAACCAAGTGCGGGCGTAAGATGAGATCACATGCTTCTCTGTTCGGCAACCGGGATCAATGCCAGGTTTACTCTGCAGCTGGCTTCCTCGAAACTCTAACTTGAACCTGAGTGCAATGTTTATTCTGGCATCAAGCTGCGATTCGCCAAACAGAAAAGAAATTCCCATCCCAGCAACACGCTTTTTGTGGCATCGCATTTCATATTTGAACTCTGAAAAAAATATATGGCCGACTTCCTTAAAGTAGTGTTATGGTGCCCTGTCAGCATTGCAATGAACTCTTCCTCTTTCATAAATACTAACCTGCGTCTCGACTGCATCCTTTAGGAAGTCTCGCACCACAACAATCATATAATACTTCTGCTTGTTCCTTCCTTAGTTACTTAGCTACTTTGCTCCTCCGTCCGTTACGCCACTTACTCTCTATACGACCTTTTCCTTCCCTCTATCTTTTTAAATGCTACTCTCCTCATCCTTTCTCTTACCTTTGCCAAATGGAAGGGTAGCAAAGAGTGAGAGAGTAGGACACGAGAGCCTATAGCATTACCGTATCAGTAGCAGCTTAAGCTGGTGGTTGTAGCAGTAATTGTGTGTGTGTATATATGTGTGTGTACTATACAACATAGTAAAAATAGGTAAGTTTGTTGTCGTATCCCGCTACATAATAACGAAAATTCTGGCCTCTACACTCTTGGTCATTACTCAGTTAGACTTTTCTGTTTACAATGAACACAGAGGCCATGATTTTTCAGTAATCTAAAAAACATTTTCTCTTTCAAAATCTCTTACAAAATAGCGTACAACATTTTGGTTATGGTTGTGTATACGCCGCTTAATATAATATAAGATTACAGTAAAGTACCTTCTATGGACATTACTTTTATAGATATTTTAATAAAATTACACTCTGTGTTATCGTTATTTTATTATCCAATGTCTTTATGTTTGAAGACGTTACTATCTTTTGTAGTAAAATTTTTCCAGGAAATCATAATTATTCTTCCGTGGAAATTGCACGGGTTCCGCCAGTTAGATAAATATTGTTACTGCTCCAATATTCCTTAAGTACATAAATATTGTAACTGTTCTAATATATGCCACATCCTTTCAGAACGCAGGTGATCGTTGCTCTTCACATATTCCTGTCTTTTGTTGCTCTGAGTAACATTTGACCATTTAACTATCACTTTTTGCTCTTGTCATATAGTCACTAAAATTATCTTAGTTATTTACTTCCTCTGCTTTTCTTGATTTCAATAGTTACTTTCTTATTAACATTTTTAATTAAAGAATGTCTGTATTATATATTACATAGTAGTACTGCACTCCTTTACTTTGTTTCTATGAAAAATTCTTATCTCTTAATATTTTTCTTAGTTTCACAGAGGCATCATTGACGGTAGCACTGGCGGTAGCACTGGCGGTAGCACTGAATGCGAAAATTTTCCTGATAAAGAAATGGCTAATATTACCATTACCCTCTTTCGCTTTTCCCATGTACCCTCGGATTAAATCATTTTAAAAGTAAAACATTATATACATCCGACCATGACCATCACCGGCGTGTGATAGAAGTTTTTTGTTGTATCTATTCTCCCTAAAACTTCCCTATTGCTCACATATAAACTGCATGTACAAACTTAGCTGTGTAAGACATAGATACTACAAAACAAGATGTGAAAACTATTTGAAAAAACTGAAACAGTCAACATAATGTTCTACTTTAAAAACGTAGATGACTACCAATATATAAAACATCCACAATAGAGAATCTGCAAATTATACATCTATAAAACATACGTTTTAAAATTATGGAAAAGTTATTGTATTTAAAGACATGAATATGCGATCTAAATTTGCGTCTAAAATATCAGTAGTTGGAGCCATGAAATTGTGAACTAAATATCTGTACTTGAAATCTTAAAAATTGCGGTTAAAATATTTGTAGTTAAAGTCATGAAATTGAGACTAAAATATCTGAAGTTGAATTTACGAAATTGTGACTCATAAAATTAGGGCCAAAATATCTGTAGTTAAATTCATATAATTGCAGCCAAAATATCTGTAGTTGAAGCAATAGAATTACGGCCAAAATATCTGTTGTTGAATTCATTTAATTGCAGCTAAAATACCTGTAGTTGAAGCCATAAAATTACGGCCAGAATATCTGAAGTTAAATTCATTTAATTGCAGCCAAAATATCTGTAGTTGAAGCCATAAAATTACGGCCAAAATATCTGTAGTTAAATGTATTTAATTGCAGCCAAAACATCTGGAGTTGAAGCCATAAAATTACGGCCAAAATATCTGTAATTAAATTCATTTAATTGCGGCCAAAATATTTGTAGTTGAAGCCATAAAAGTACGGCCAAGATATCTGTATTTAAATTCATATAATTGCGGCCAAAATACCTGTAAATACAACCATGAAATAGCGACCAAAATATCTTTAGTTAAAGCCATAAAATTATGACAAAAATATATGCAGCTGAAGCCATGAAACTGCGATCAAAATATCTGTAGTTAAAGCCATTAAAGCATATTTACATTATCTGTAGCTGAAGTCATGAAATTGCGAACTAATTTTCTGTAGTTAAAGCCACAAAATTACAACCAGAATATCTGTAGTTGAAGTCATAAAATTTCGACGAAAATATCTGTAGTTGAAACCATAAAACTACGTCAAAAATATATGTAGATGTAGCCATGAAATTGTGTTTGAATCTTTTATATTTGAAGTCATAAAATCTCGTGCAAAATATTTAGATTTTCACATTAAATAGCATTTAATATGCTGCTAAACAAAACAACCAAACCAAATCATTACTCACATGCTCTGTCTATGAGATTCTCAAAATTTATCGGTAGGACTAGTTATCTGTTAAGTCTCTTTTCATCAGTAAATATCTTATATGTCAGTTAATGTAAGAATAAGATATTAAATAGTAGTTCACCAGGATTTCTTTTGTTGCTAACGAAATGTTCCTATCTCTTATTACATTGCTTAGTTTTTAGAAAGCCACTTTCGCTATTCTCATGCAACTTCATATTGCCGAGTCTTTACTTCATCTGTTACTATACTAAACCAATAGTTACTTTCTGTGCTCGCTTGATTATGATGCCGCCAATATATAACTCTTATCTTGGACTGTCTATCCCTGGATGTCATAGAAAGAACCTATAACACGCTGCAGTATTGTGCTGTAAGGTTTTATAATTGAAAAGAATCCCTCCAAATCCTATCAAACACAGAGAAACCTTTTTTTCACTCTAAATTCTGATTAGGTCGAGATGCTGAAAGGAGACCTGATTCGAAACACGTTCATCGTTGCCGAGTCTTGTAATAAAACTAATTTTCGTCACCAGTGACTATTTTCTCTGCCGAGCAAGAAGAGGATTACAAATTAAGATCTCTTTTCTTTTTTACGTTTAAATAACAAGCAATCATAAAAATCATAACGAACATTCTTTGGAATTAGAGATAGCTTGCTTGATACTGGGAGAAAAGAAAAAGAAGGATAACTAGAATGAAGGAACGAATAAAAAAAATAAAATTATGACCGAATAAGACCAGTTTAAGACCAATTTAGACTGGTTCTGAACCTATCCACCACGGTGGATAGGTAATGTTTGACCAGTATCTGGGCGTACGCGCTCAGGTTCTCCACGTTAAAAAAGAATACAAAAAGAGAAAGAAAAACTAGAACAAAATACTAAATGAATAAGAAAGTGTGGAAGGAAGGAAGGAAGGAAGGAAGGAAGGAAGGAAAATATGTGATAAGAAAGAAAGAATTGAAAAGAATCCCTCCAAATCAAATAATCCCTCCAAATCAAATAAGGTGGGAAGGAAAGGAAAAAGATAGAAAAAAGAAGATAGAAAGGAAAGAAAGAAATAATAGCAGGAAGGAAGGAAGGAAGGAAGGAAGGAAGGAAGGAAGGAAGGAAAAATATGTGATAAGAAAGAAAGAAAAAGGTAGGAAGGAAAGGAAAAAGATAGAAAAAAAGAAGATAGAAAGGAAAGAAAGAAATAATAACAGGAAGGAAGGAACGAAGAAACAAAGGAACGAAGGAAGGAAGGAAAAATATGTGATAAGAAAGAAAGAAAAATATAAGGTAGGAAGGAAAGGAAAAAGAAAGAAAGAAGATAGGAAGGAAAGAAAGAAATAATAAGGAAGGAAGGAAGGAAGGAAGGAAGGAAGGAAGGAAGGAAGGAAGGAAGGAAGGAAGGAAAAATATGTGATAAGAAAGAAAGAAAAATAAAAGGTAGGAAGGAAAGGAAAACTATAGAAAGAAAGAAGATAGGAAGGAAAGAAAGAAAGAAGAAGAAGAGGAAAAGAAAAATTATAAGAAAGGAAGGAAAAACTGAACCGAAAGATAAAGAAAATTGCTGAAGACTTAGAAGCTGGAAATGACAAGTTTAAAGGAGTAGAAAAAGATAAAAAAAAAAAAGAAAAGATACACGTTTAGCCAGTGTAAATTGTGAACTGCTATTCCTTTCTGAATGTTCCCTGTCGAGGCCCAATGGTGAATGCCCATTCACAAAAGCAGACGTTGAATAGCCCAGATTTATCATTAGCGTATCATCAACGCATCATTCGAAATCACGAACCGACGTGCATTCTCTTCACACATGGACGATTTCAAATGGCAGGCCTTTAGGTTCGCAAGGTCGGAAGGTCAATCAACGTTCGTGTATTTAATGTCCACCGAGATTGCTTCGATTATCCGTTTCACGTGTACCTTCTCCCTGTTATCTCTCGCTTTCTCATTCAAAGATTGCTTCTTTCACTCGCTCAGAGTTGTCTTTACTCTCCTTAATGCCATATCTTATTGACCAGTATTGTCCTGATCTTCTGGCTATGGAGTCGAAATAGTTATTTTTCGGTTGGATCTAAATTTGCTGGCGGAGGGGCGTCCTTTTTTCACGCATTGCTTCACATGGCCGACGTACGGAATGTGACCACTGATTCTGAGACTGAACCAACGCCAGTCAATGGAAGGATAATTCTTCCTAAGGCGGATTCTAACTTCTATTCCTTCTTGCCGACATAACGGAGCCTGAATACAATCACATCGTCTTTGATGATAATACTTTGCTTAATTAACTCGTTATTTCTACCTTAAATAAAAATACACTTCGAAATTAGTTATTTTTTCCCGAAAAGCTTCTTTCATTAGATACTTGGAGAAGAACATTGAATGAAAGTGATCCCGAGAAACATTTCTTTAGGTTATCTAAATTTCTCCTCTAGAAGAAACATGTTGCTATGCTTTGAGGTGTTGAAAAATAGAGAGAAAGGAACATTACGTCCCCTTTTACATTTTTTCTTACTTAGTGTAGTGAGTTCGATTCTCACTGGGTGCACCGCTATTAACACCTTCTCAGAAGAAACTAAGTCTGGTAAATTAAATAAAGTAGGCTTGCTAAACCTAAATGACCTTGGATAATCTAGAAGAACAACTCGAGAATACATGGCAATTCCTAGATAATAATGAAAAAGAAGCTGTGGAGAGTCATGATTGTCTACGTTCTAAAATAAGCTGGCATTTTTTAAAAATATTATGGTAAAAAAAAATACACCTATTCCTCAGATAATGGAGTCTCCCTCCTATATTAATAAGATTTAACAGGAAGTTAACTCGAGAAGTTCTTAGAAGTTCTAGAGAGTTTTTTAGAGTTCTATTGAAGTTCAGTAGGCAGTTGATATTAGTCGGCAGTTACCTGAATACTAAGGAGTCAGCTTACAGTGGAAGGTTACCAAGTTACTAACATTTTGGGTGCGTTAAGTCGATTAACAACCGACATAGCTCGATTCAGTGCAAAAAACTATTCCACAACAAAAAGTAAACAAATAAAGCACGTTAGCCATTACTCACTGTGGAGTAATGATTCGTGTGCTAGTTTACCTGGCCGTTATAATTGCTTAGTGAGTTCCTCACTGAGCGCCTGGCATTCGTTGACTTTTGTCAGTTTAAGTTACTTAGCTTAGCTTACGTCTAAAATCGTGATAAAAAAATATTGGTTTCAGACAGATCATCAAAGTTAAGCAACGTCGAACATGAATAACATTTAACTGTTGAATGTTTTGGAAAACCACGTATTGTAAGCAAACTGTAGCTTGCTGCAAAGCTAAACTAAACGTTGAGAGACTACGGAGCTCCAACGAGGATATGATCATGTCAAGATTTCCGGTACGCACCACAGGGAGACTGGCATGGAGAAGAACCTCAGCTTCTTCTGCCTTTAGGTACTGCCACCTCCGATGACAACAGCGGTCAAGGGACTGGACTGAGCTGTAATTCAGTAAACATTTACTGTGTGCGCGTGTTTATATTATCATTGGAAAATCAGAGAAATCCAATCATTTTTTGTCTTATACATAAGAACTCTCAAAATAATGTGTCGATAAAAGTTTTATTGTTTAGCTGATTTTAGACACATGGCCACTATTATATGTCACACAATGAAGATCGAACTCCTTACTCAATAATAATAGTTGACCAGATAATTTCGCTCACCATTGGCTTACGTAGAGTTACCTTCAAAATAAATAAACTTAGTTCCTTTCGTAAGTATGAAACACTCAGTGTGGATCGAATTTTCCATACATGAATAAGGCTCAATAAATCTATCTCGCTCATAAGTACCCAGCACCAGGAAAAACAAGAAGCACTCAGTCAGGATCTAACTCATTACAGTGCTTAATGTTGTGGAGTTGTTGTGGTAAAATCTTCGTCGTCAAGTTGTTGTGGCCTGGTTGGACCAGGAAGGAAGACACGGAAACAAGAAAGTAGGTTCAAAGAGTATATTAGAATAACAGAACAAACACACACACACACACACACACACACATATATATATATATATATATATATATATATATATAGTGTATCGAGACAGCAAGTAATTTTTATTTTTGCTTTAATTTCAGTTGAAAATAAAGACAAAAATTCTCCAACATTTGGATAATTATTTATTGATTTTCTTCTAAGCTTTGGAGAATTTTTGTCTTTATTTTCAACTGAAATTAAAGCAAAAATACGACGTTTAGAACGGCACATGATTAAACATAATAGACATTCATTGTCTCTTATATTTAACAGCATATGTTTAGAAAAAAAAAAATATATATATAATAAGTGTTAGTAATCAGCAAACAGAAGTGTAAGTCTGAACAGTATTGTTACGCTGCGCCTTGACTGTCTCTAGACTGTCACCAGACTGCCTCACAGCTGCATCCTCGGAATTCACTCCGGTTAATATTTATAGCAAGAGAAAAAGTCCATTCCACGTAGAAGGCCCCATAACACTTAATATGACCATCTCGCTAACCATTATTCTACATTCTATAAAAATAATAAACGTTTATTTTTTAAAACAAAAACAAATATGGAGCACCCAGTGAAAATTGAATTCACTATTCATGATGATAAACCAAACGACGTCGTTAACCATTACCTCACAAAGAGGTCCCTAAATATGTCTAAATGTTGTTTTCCCCTGCTGTTGTATAAATTTTGTACTTTATAAATATTAAAAATATAAATTTATATTTAAAAAAAATATCAACAGTTTTATAAAGACTAATTATTTTGTAGCTTCACAAGCAAAATATTGTTCTAAATCTTTTAGAGAAAATTTATTTTAAATAAAAATTTTACAGATTTTACAGTTTCTCTTTAAAAGAAAATGCTCAAATCAATTATTGCAAATCCCCTGAAGACACCACATGGTAGAAACCTAGGTCGCGTTATAACTCCATTACAAATTATATATATATATATATATAATGTCCATTTTTAAATTTCTAATAAAACTTTGTACCTCTAAATGCCCGTAATGATAAGTACTTATCATTCCCGTCAATGTATAAACGTTTGTTACAAAAAATGACTCCACATACACCTTTGTGCAAATTAATTGAAACAAATCAAATAATGTCTTATTAGGGTCTTTCACATTTTCCCTGACCACGTATACGTCTTTTCGTAGCATTACTTTTCTCTTCTGATGGATCCAGTTTGTTTCTTTTCCTTGATAACACGATTGACATTTGAAAGACTTACACCAACAATGTCAGTGATCTCTCTGCATAGTTTGCCAGTACGTTCGTGTAGAGTTACAATTTTCGTACGCTTCCTTGGAGTAATGTCCTTCGCAGACAATAGTCTTAGGACAACTAGTCGACAATTGAGACAGTAGTGTCTGGGCGTCATAAAAATCTGATGCAATCACAGATGACGCAGCATATTTCAAGGCCAAACAAATTTCATCATACACTTCAAAAATAGATCCCTATTACTGCATTACTATTACTGCATTAGTGACCTAATCTGATAACAAAATAGAAGTCGATTACACCCTGTCACTCCAGTGGGTCTAAAACTGACCACATGATGAAAGAAAAGAAACTAAATCAGTTGTTTTAATTAATTTGCCCAAAGGTCTAAAAAAAAGAACACGCACTCTATCTTTCTCTCTCTCTCTCTCTCTCTCTCTCTCTCTCTCTCTCTCTCTCCTTAAATATTTATTTGTGCAAACAGAGAAATCATCGAACCTTCAAAGCAAATAACAAAAACAATTAAAATACCAAAATATTGATGAAATCAACAGATGTGAAATTAAAACGCCCCACTGAGTTCTCAAAAGCAAATCGAGATTCTCACACGTAAAACCCATGAACGAAACTTCGTAGGGGGATATCTTCTTTACTTTTATGTGCCGGGTCCCTTCAGGACGTAGGTGATCATGGATCTCCACTTACCCCTTTCCTTTGTTGCTCTTAACACTTTTTTTCTTTGAATTTCACCCAAACCCTACTCCGCCATCCACTTGCTCAAGCCAATTAAGTATGTCTCGCGTTGCTTTCTCATGTCTCTCTCTCTCTTTTCCTTTATCCGTTCTGTGAGTATCAGATTCTCCAAGCCCTCCCTCCTCATTACGTGTCCCAGAAACTTCAGCTGTCTATGCTTGATGTTTCTTTTTTGTTTGAATCTTCTCCAAACCTTGTCGTTGCTCACATGTTCCGTACATAGTATCCTCAGCATCCTTCTGTAGAACCACATTTCTGTTGCTTCGAGACTCACCTTCATCTTTGAGGAGATTGTCCAGCATTTACTGCCATATAGGAGGACAGATATCACATAACGGTCTAGTATTCTTTCCTTTAGTCTACGGCTATATTGTGTTGAATACACCGGTTCCCGTCCGATCACCGAAGTTAAACAACATCGATCCTGGTCAGTACTTAAATGGGTGACCATTTGGGAATACCAAGTGCTGTAAACGTAAGGACCAAGAATGGTTCACCGGTCCTCCAGATTTTGGGGTTGGGTGCGGGGCTAACAACCTTGTCCCGTAAAAAAACAGTTTGTTACAGAAACAGCAACAAAAAGTTGCTGCCCTATGCACCATTGGGTGTGATGGATAAATGATGATGATGATTCTTTCCTTTGTTTCCAAGGAAATCTTTCTGCTCGCAATACTCAGCTTTTGAAATGCGTCCTTGGCCATGTCAATGCGCCTTCAGATTTCAGTGTTGCACTTTCCACCCTCTGTCAGAACACTTCCCAAATATCTAAATTTCTGAGCGTACTTGATTTTGGTATTTCTGACCTGTAATTGGCATTTTGGGGTTCTCTTTTTGCTGGTGACATGCATTCAGTTTTTTGTCATTTATGTTTAGTCCTTCCTTCTTGATTTCCCTTGATACGTTCTGTAGGAGAACCATACATTTCTGATCATTGTAGCTTAAAATAAAGTAACAATTACGTAAAGGGCAAATTTTTTCTGTGGATAAAAAGACTAGATTGTGGTCTACATCACCAACAAGTAGATTAAAAATAGGTATAAAATATAACATGATAGGGTAGGAGCAATGGTACACCAGGAACTATGCAAATGACTGGAGTTCAAATCTTGAGATAAGAGACTCAGACTTGGCTTTACTAGAAAATAGAAACTCTGGTCTGGTACTACAGCAAAAGCACCAGACCAGATATGAGAACAGTTTTCAATGCACAGACGAGTGGTAGATTTATAAATGTGCATGATGAATTCCAATGGAAAGTATTTTCTGGTACGATACAGCGAACCAATTTTCCGAGTAGTAGACGTAGCAGTTGATTCAATATAATCGCTCCACTTCATATCAGTGGAAAACGTGATGCTCGGAAGGCACAAGGTGTTGCTCTCCTGGATTTTAACACCAGCCATTCTGATAGCACGCAGAAAAGCTTCTCTTTGGTGCATAAATGAAAGCAGTTTTTTGGTGGGGTGTTATAATAACACAAAGGAGGATTTGAAAAATATCACTCACCCTTTAGCGGTGAAAAAAATATAACAATGTGTGTTTTGGGATGGAATCAACTATCTTGAATATTGTTAAATGTAAGCCATTTTTTTTTTTTTTGTCCTTTTTGCCTAATTTTTGCTTAATTTTAAACTTTTCATGCCTAATTGAAGGATTGGTTTTGTTTCTTAGTAAAAATTTCTTTGACTGGACTTTAACTAAGTTAAAACTTAGCAAGTCACTAACCCTTTTTTTTTAATTAGACTAGATAGACTAAACTATCGCCCGGTTCACACTCCACCCACGTCTATTGAACAGGTGAAGAGGCTCATTCCTTGTTCCCTGTTTAGGATGTGGTTTCCGGCTTTCTCTTTTCTAATCTTTTCACTCTTACGTAGCCCCCTGCGCATCAGTGGCGTTACCGCCTTGCTCGGGGTGATATGATTTAAAGAAAAGAAAAACAAGAAAAAAGATTAACGAGTTAACGCAACTCACCCTTCAGAGCCTTTCGAGGACAAGAACATACAAATATGTGTACAACAAGTAAAGAAAATTAGAAAAATACGACCAGAGAATCAGCAGTCTACATTTAAACCCAGCTGCTATTCCTTCTACTTACAGAAGGAAGGCTGTTTAGGCTTGATATGAATGGCCACTCGAACTTTATACTTTATTTACATTATATTTAATTAAATTTTCTACAAGAGAAAAACATGTTTGGGTTTAGAATCTATTTAACACAGAATTAAATAAACACCTTTGGCATGAGAGTACTTATTTTTGCTCAGTGGTCATATTTTCAGTACTGTAGAAGTTGCAAATAAATAATGCCTAATAATATCCGTTTTGATTGCATAATGTTCCAATAGGAATAATAAACTCCTGATATGTTTGATTTAGAAGAAAATTTTATGAACAAAACTATTGGTCGAGGCGTGCTTGTTTATGGGCGAAACAGTGTCTCAATATTTTCTAATTTTTCATGCTTCATCGAAAAGACAGGAAATATTTTGACAGGTATTAAAATAAATCATTTTTTATGTTTTCAGCGGAAGTTCAACTGTTCAAGACGTGATGGATTTGGTTATAGTTTCATTTTGAAATGAGATGTATATCGCTTGACTGGAATATACCTATTTTTTGCTTTAAAAGAAAACCTTTTTCATAAACTGTTATATTTAATTACTTTTTGTGTATGTAATGATGATTATTTTGCATGTGATTTTTCTGAAAACATGAATTTGAAGATTATAGGATAGATAATGTAAGGAAAGAAAATGTAAATTGAAGATGTAATAGAAAGTCAGCTAATAAAAAAATTGCGCTTTAAAGATAATTTTAAAGAAAAAAATCTTTTGGGAAGAAAGAAAAGAAATTGCTTGAAAGAATATAAGAAAGAAACAAATTTGCAAAAAAAAAAGAAAATGATCGAAGGAAAGAATGTTTGAAAGATTGAACGAAAGAAAGGATGTTTGAAAGAATGAACGAATGAAAGAATGTTCGAAAGAAAGAAAGAGTGAATGAAAAAAAGGATGAATAAAAGAAAGAAAGAATTGAATTAAATGAATTAATTAAAGAGAAAACATTTGTTAGAAAGAAAAAGGTTTTAAACAAACAAAGATAGAAAACAATGTCCAAGAAAGTTTGGAATTAAATTTTAAAAAAAGTAAAATAACATAAAAAGAATTTAAAAGTAATGGTTCATAAGCAAAATACAAACTAAATATATGTTCATATAAAGAAGATAAAATTTTTGCTTTAATCTTCTGGTTGTTTCATACTTATACTTGATTTTATTAAAAGGTAACTCTAAATGAATTATTTAAAGTACTAAAGTAACTCCAGCAAATATGCTTACAAGTAATCACCATGAGTTCCCGAGATATGACTCTTAAACCCTTACCAAAAGGTGTTTTTAAAAAATAGTTACAAATTTTGTATATCAATATCTCAACTGTTTCTTCATTCAAAAAGCTAAATTATATATCAGTTTAAATTACTTGGATAAATCTAAAAGGTGATTTATTTATTTACTATTTAAAGGCTAAATAAGATAATTGACTTTGAATTACAATTTGACCTTTTAGTTTCTTTGAAAAGTTTTTTTTTTAAATTTGACACCAAATCTTTCTGCCGTATGCTAAGATGTGTAAAACATTTTACTGTGGATTTTTGAAAGTGATCTGAGTTCCAAGGGTTTTAGTGAGTTGTGCTAAATTCAAAATGACGGATTTTGATATTTGCCACTATATGATAACATCTTCATATTTCCCAATATGGTCAAGTTGTATATCCTTAGAAAGCTCTTTGAATGCAGATTAATATTCCAATGAAAACTATGATCATAAAATCAACCAACATTTGTGCCATTTATGGTTTAATGTTGACAAATTCGGTAGAAAATAAACAACCTTATTTTTGGTTGTGCTTGCATTTTTACAATTCAACAAATAGATTTTATATGAAAAATGACAATAAAAATAATTGTGCCACAAATGTTAATGGATAAAAAGTTTATGTTGACATTTGACTTGGCATACTAAATAAATGTACAGAATAACCAATGTTTTATATATATGTATATATATATATATATATATATATATATATATATATATATATATATATACAACGGGATGTTCTGGAGATTAACGAAATGGAATTAACAACCGACATATTTAATTTTTTTTTAACATTATTTTTAATCGATACTAGTTTTTAGTAGATATTCTGTTTTTAATTAAACATATATATATATATATATATATATATATATATATATATATATATATATATATATATATACCAATTTTGTTAGGAAAATTAGAACATAAAAGAACTGATGAAAGTAAAATAATAATTAGAAGAAAAAGTCTCAAAAAGTACAAATTTTTACAAAAACCCCTCCTCTCTGTATTGTAAGTTCTGTCTTGTCTGTTATTGTAATTATTGTACTGTTCTATGTATATCCGTTTAGCACCGGATATGCAGTTAATCGGTGTATTTCTCCCACGTTTCGGTAAAAACTGGTAATTACACCGCTCGCTCTATTGGTAGGTTCGAAGCTAGCGTCTAGCTTCCAGACAATAATAAACAGAGTCGTAACTTAATACGAACCTCTATACCAGTGCACGTCACCACGGTTCCAATAACACTGCTAGCTAATGTCTCAGACTCCTTTTATTGACCAAAAACATTGCCGTCGCACCAATCATTGACGTTGGCCTCGTTCTCAATCAGAGTCCCCGGCTCGTGCCAATTAGCATAAAATAACAAAGGTCGAAGAATGGACCTTTTCTTGGACCAAACTTGCGAGAGGAGAGGATGCAGCTGACGAAATGACGAACTGTCTAGTGTGGGTTTATGCACGTATCTATTACAAAACAGCAGCCCGGCAAGCAAAACATCATGGACGCTTTCACTCTGGTAAGTGTGAATGTCACAGGATATTGTGCTGAATAATACCACAGCACACTTTCTCTGTGTATTTTATTCCACTCGGCGATACAACAGTTAGGTGGCGATATTAAGCGATTAGCAGCCAAATCATTCCTGCAGAGAGCCAATAAGAACACCAAGACTGTTGTTTGATTATGCAAAATAAATCATTTCAGGCATAAATATTTTGTATTCCTCAACGAATGAATGGACAAATGAAGTAGAAACCTTAGAAAATCGATTTAAAAATGCCTCAACAATTAGAGGAACTCAAAAATTAAATAGTTTTGTTTCTGTGTCGCACAAAGGGGTAGAAATAAAAACAGTGTTAAATCCGGATAAAAGAAAAATATTATTTAAAATTATAAAACATGACAATAAACATTAAAGGATTTCTTACATAAATCTAAGCTAGGAATTGGTTCTTAGGATGCGTACTTAAAAAATATCCTGATTATGAAGAGGTAAAATTGATATTTTTACAACCGAAAGGCAACGCCATCTTTTTGTTAAAAGGAACTTATATTTAATATTAGAAAGAGACAGTTAAAATTACTTGGGCACATAAGTTGGAAAGAGGACTTGGAAACTGTGATACTCACGCGACAGATTGAAATCAAGAGGGATAGATAAAAACAATGCATAAACTACATAGTGAGTTTGAGTAGATTGGTGTGAGTGCAAGATTTAGGAGATATAACAAAAAGAAGACATTTATTAAGAGCTACAAAGAGCAGAAAATTGTGGAGGGCTATGACAATAACGGTCTGAAGGAACACGATACATAAAAGAAGAATCTCTGACGCTTTAACATCTTTATTTGCTCTTTTTCTGTCATCCATGTACGAAAACTAGTTTAGGTTTCTAGCAGTTCTCACCTGCTTCTACTACCAATATATCAGGAGAGTTTTAAATTCTCCGGGTTCTCTTTCCTCACCACGTTTTCCAGAATTTTTAGCTGTCTCTTTCCGTTTGGAAGTATTAGATGCCTTGGATTTACAATTTTTTTTTTTTTTTTTTTTTGTTGCTTAAATGTTCTGTCTGTGTTTTTTCACCGTTCATCAATATATCTCCGTTTCTTTTGTCTTAAGATTTTATTCCTGTTGCTTAAATGTTCTATCTGTGATGTTTTCACCGTTCGTCAGTAAACCGTTTCTTTTGTCTTAAGTCTTCATTTTTGTTACTTAAATGTTCTGTTTGTAGTCTTTTCACCTTTTGTCTATATTCCGCCGTCTCTTTGTCTCAAGTTTCCATTTTTGTTGCTTAAATGTTCTGTCTGGTTTTTCACCGTTCATCAATATACCCCTTTTCTTTTGTCTTAAGACGTTATTCTTGTTGTTGAAATATTCTGTCTGTGGTCTTTTTACCGTTCGTCATTAAACCATTTCTTTTGTCTTAAGTCTTCATTTTCGGTACTTAAATATTTTGTTTGTAGTTTTTTCTTCGTTTGTCAATATACCGCCGTCTTTTAGTCTTAAGTTTTCATTCTTGTTGCTTAAACGTTCTGTCTGCTAAATTAATGTAATTCTTGTTGCTTTAATGTTCTTTACACCGTTCGTTAGTAGACCCTTGTCTCTTTTGCCTCAAGTCTTCATTTATAAAGAGACTAGCAAGTGTAGCCCGGCGTTGCTCGGGTGTAAGGAAAGCTTTTATGTATATATTATCGATTTTCTGCATTAGTGTAAAAACTGCAGCCTTGAAACTTGTGAATATCGTATCTTATATCTTTGTCTATGAGTGTATCAAATTTGATTAAAATCGGACCACTCCTATAACCCGATTTTTTTTTTATCGATTTTTTATATTTATCGGGGGTAACTCGACACAAAACCTAGCTAAAGACACTCGCAGACGCTTATGGTACAACTGTGTAAATTTTCAAGAAAATCAGTTCATCCGTTTCGAAGTCTATAGTTTAGATTTTTTTTTTCTCATTCATTAGCATGCTGCTATTATATAGTTCAGTACGGACTATCGTAATGCTGTTAGTTTACGGCCATATCACATTCAAATAACGGTTGTCCTATGATCACGATCCGCTAAGTTAAGCAACGTCTAGCCTAGACAATATCTGATGGGTAATAGCTTGTCGAAAGTTTGAATGTGCGTGTGTTGTAATGAATAACGGCTCAAAAGTGGACACTCGAGCGAAAAGGAATGAACCCAAAATGCAAATTCTAAATCGGAGATAACAAAATCAGCCAAGTACAAAAATTTAAATATCTGTGAATGTTCTGACAGAGGACTGAACATGCAACATTTAAATCCTAAGGCGCATTGGAATAGCGAAATGTATATTCCAAAAGTTAAGCAGAGTATGAAGAGAAAGGAAAATTCCGTTAGAAACAAAGAAAAGAATATGGAACTATTACGTTATATATGTCCTACTATATGTCAGTGAATGCTGGACAATCTCCTCAAAGATGAAGAAGGGACTTGAAGCAACAGTAATGTGGTTCTACAGAAGGATGCTGCGGATACCAAGGACCTAAAATATGAGCAACGACGACGGGTACATAATAGTACAAAAATAGATTTTATAGTAAATATTACGAGCAATAAAAGAAAATATTACCAGCAATACATTTTACTATCGACGAAAACCTTTTTTTTTACATACATACGTCAAGGAAACGTAATCTATAAACTGTTTTCTTAGAAAGAATGCATATTCTATTCCTACAAACTTATCATAAAATTCTTGTCGGCATTACACAACCCAGTGAGTGTGACATGTCGTAAAGCAAAATAAACTTAACCACTACTTGTCTATATTTCTGAGATGAGGCATTGTAATTATTTACAGAATTTACATTGTTCGGTCTGTTGCACTAAAATTAATGGATCCGACCACCGGTTTTATCCACTAGACCATGTACCTTTGAGGATCCAAGAAGTTGTGAGTTCAATACCTAGCTACAGCAGATGTGAACAAAGACTTTGTGTGTTGGGTTAAAGGGAGTTAACTAATACTGAGATATCTGGAAGAAGCATGACCGGGAAACTAGAACAATTGAAAGTGTTCGGGTTGAACTGATTACGGACATATCACATTGAAACAGCAATTACCGTACGATCGCTGAAGTTCAGCAACGTCGAACCTGGTCAATAGCTTGATGGTTCACCGTTTGGAAATACCGATTGGCTGGTACATCTTAAGATGTACCTTTGGCTGGTACATCTTAAGGCCGTATCACGTTGAAACAATGGTTGCCGTACAATCACCGATGTAAACCAATGGTGAGCCTGGTCAGAACCTAGAATGTGAATGCTTGGGAGGAATACCAGTAGCTGTAAGCTTGGATGCGAGTGTGCTGTAATGGATAATGATTGGGAATTGTTAATCGCTGAGCCGTCTTCCAATTCCAGATGGGTTCGTTGTATTCACTTATGCTTTAACTTCTTTCCCTCCAAGTCATGAGTTAGCAAAACTTGCATTACTAAAATACTAAATGTTTTAACATGATGTGGCCGGAAGCCCTTGATAAAATTAGCACTCATGGTGTGTGTGTGTGTGTGTGTGTGTGTGTGTGTGTGTGTGTGTGTGTGTGTGTGTGTGTGTGTGTGTATATATATATATATATACACACACACAAAGCCAAACTGACTTCTCTGTAATAATAATAATATAGCACAACTTCGACAATTGTCTCTTGTGGCAATCGACATTTTCGTGTTTTTTTTTTAGAGTTAATATCTCTTGTTCATTTACAAGTTTCTTGACTTGTCTTGCCATATATGTTGCGGTGTCAAATTCTACTTTGAATTTTACACCAGCTTTTGGAAGTATTGTCAAAATTTGTATTTTTGAGACCTTTTTCCCAAGCTGCAAACTTTTCTTCTGATTATTATTTTACTTACATCAGGTCTTTAATAAAGGTAAAACCATCAAAGATGGTGGCGATCGGGGTTCGGAAGAAATAAGGAGTAAGTCTGTGTAGTTAAATTAATTTATTTACAACATATTATTTTCGATCAATCCTGTTTCGTCAATGCACTGAAAAAGCAACTAAAATTGAGATAAAAGAAATACTAAAAAAATAACTGTAGTTGATGATTCTTTATCTAATGACATCAAGAATTAATTGATTCTGTATTTGTCATTATGAAAATATAATGAGAAGGAGTTAATAATTAGCTGTAACAATTCATTAATTTACCTTTCTATTCGTGTGTCTGCCATTTTATTATTTTCAACCGATAAAACAAAAGCTGCTGCTGCTGTTGTATCTTCAGCGTGAGTAGCCAATTTCCATGGCTACAAACGCAACAGTGCCCACCAGAAGCGAAACGTTTCCTTGGCGCCAACCAATCGCCCCACCGACCTATAGCCATCCACATCATAACTGACAGTTCTATTTCCTGCACATTACAGACTTGGACACTGAATGAAGAATCGTTCAATTCCAGAAATTGAAATTGTCTGCAAATTGCGAAAATGCAGCGGTCCGCCAATAGAGAAGCAAGAAGGACGTGATTTAATCATTAGTCGATTGAGACTTGTTGAGTCTGGCGATACATGGAGGAAGAACAAAAATAATGAATGAATGAAAGGAGGAGGAGGAAGGGCAGCAAGCAGAGGAGAGGTAGGCGAAGGAAGAAGAAGTGGGGAAATTACAAAGCACAGGAGGAAGCGTTTAGTTGGCTTTATGAACTGGGGTTTAGATGTCCAAGGTCAAAAAAGAGATCGATGAATAGGGGTTTGGATGATAAGAAAAAGTAAAGAAATATATGTGCGCTGAAGAAAAGAAAGAAGAGACAAAGAGAAACAAAATAAAAGAAAAAAGAGAAAGAGAGATAAGAAAGAAATAAAGAAAGAAAGAAAGAAAGAAAGAAACACCAAGAAAAATAAGACGAAAGAAAGCAAAAAAGTGACCAAGAGAAACAAGACAAAACAAAGAGACTAAGAGAAATAAGATGAAAGAAAGAAAAAGAGAAAGAAAACACTAATAGAAATAAGATGAAAGAAAGAAAAAGAGAAATAAGATGAAAGAAAGAAAAAAAGAAAAAAAGACACCAAGAGAAATAAGACAAAAGAAAGAAAGAGACCAAGATAAATAAGACTAAAGAAAGAAAGAAAGAAGAAACTTAGAAAAATAAGACAAAAGAAATAATGAAAGAAGAAATCAAGAGAAATAAAACGAAAGAAAGAAAAAGAGACAGAAAGAAAAAAAGAAAAATACACAAAAGAAAAAAATTGCCAAAAAAATAAGACAAAAGAAAAAAAAGAAGCCAAATAAAATACGACGAAAAAAATAAAGAAGAGACTGAAAGAAATAAGACAAAATAAGAGAACAAGAGAAATAAGAGACAACAAAAAGAAAGAAAGAATGACATTTTATGAACAAATATAATTAGGAAAGATGTTGGATCCCTCCCAAAGATGGAAGAAAAAGAAAAATACCAGTATCATTAAAATGTGATAAAGTTCATTGAATAATATTGTTATTATTCCTAATAATAATAATATGGATTGATCACATAAATATAAGACGATGCTAGAATCATTAATACAATCGCCACTTCTATTCTGAAAATTTCCTCCTTCTTTGCCTTTGAAAATAACTTCCGATCTTCTTTCTTCCCTGTTGCCTACAATTTTCAAAACTTTAAATGTAATGTCAATCGTCATCATCTGAATTCTGCCCATCATTCCTGAATTCTGTTACTTTATTGTCTTTTCTTCACGCCTCCCCAGTCAAGTCTTCTCGTTTTTTTTTCTCTTCTTGTAGTTTAATGATTGAATTAGATCCTTGCAAGTTCTACGACGATAAAATACTTGTGGAATTTCCTCTATTGCATCGTTAAATATTTCAGCATAACCACGTCAACAAAATATCAAAATAACAATCATAAATGTGGATGCTGGACATTATTTAACGAAATAACATGGTGCAAAGGAAAAGATTTAAAAATGACACGGTTTTCCTTTTCGCTTAAGCAGACAATAAACGTCGAGAGTGTTGTCTTCCTTTTCTTTCTTTCTTGTTATAATTGGATATGCTTTATTTTTCTCGCTAAAACCAAGCAGTGCTTCTGATACGTATTTTTCTTCTGTCTTTTCGCCAAATCAAAACGGAATAGTTCATTATTTATCTGGGGCAATGGCAGAGCATAACGCGCTTGCTGATTAACTAATAAACGGAGGAGAAAGCATAATTATAGTATGATGAAAATGTGAAATAATAATAATAGATTTTTAATTATATATGTTAACGGAACAGAGTATATGCATAGCTTTTCCGATGTTGATAGTCCTAAGTAAATACAAGCAAACTCAGTCGGAGAGTGCACCTGCCGAGAGGTCGTTATAATAATAATAATAATAATAATAATAATAATAATAACAAAACAGAATAATAATAATAATAATAATAACAAAACAGTAGCCAAGAACCAACTATTGCGGCAAAAAATATGAAAATGAAAGCCAAAGATAAAGCTCTTGAAAAGATGAAACAGCGCTGGCAAGACAAACCTCTGCATGGCGAATATCCAGTACGTGCCAATAAATCCAATGTTGACAAAGTTAATACTCATCGATGGTTACGTGCATTTGGATTAAAGTCTGAAACTGAAGGATTTATACTTGCAGCACAAGACCAAAGTCTTTTCACGAGAAACTTTCAGGCAAATATTATGCATAATAATATGGATCCAAAATGCAGGTTTTGTGATAAACACCAAGAAACAATAGACCACCTAATCTCAGGCTGTTCTGTGCTTGCCCCAAACGAATATAAAAATCGCCACGATAGAGTTGGGCAATATTTACATTGGGCAATGTGCAAATATTATGGAAAAGCTGTAAACAAACACTGGTATGAACATCATCCAGCACCGGTTACAGAAATAGAAGATGTAACCATTCTATGGGATTACACCATCTACACAGACAGAAAAATTGAAGCAAACAGGCCAGACATTATTGTTAAAAACCAGAAGGAGAAAACTTGTCTATTAATTGATATGGCTTGTCCAGCGGATTGTAACATAGCAATCAAGGAATTTGAAAAACTGTCAAAATATAAAGACCTGGAAATTGAAATAGAAAAAATGTGGAAATTGAAAACAAGAGTTGTACCAGTGATAGTAGGTGCACTTGGAATGATAAAAAATGGAACAAAACAACACATTGAAAGAATCCCTGGAAACCCCAGCTTAAGAGATATACAAAAAATTGTCTTATTAAGTACAGCCCACACACTAAGGAAAACGTTATCTATGTAATGCTGGGGATGATAGGGAAGATAGAAAAACATGAAATGGAGTCATAACAACACGCAACTACCTGCCTTAGGTCTCCCCGCAGACTTGGTTGGTAGTGAGACCAAAGCAGAAATCGAAATATGATGAAAAATGACATAATAATAATAATAATAATGTTCCGCATGTAAATAATGATAACTCCTCATCCCAAAAAATTTAGGCAGATTTTTATTAACTAGAATAATCTTTTACTAAGAACAAACCGTGTTTATACGTATAGAAAAGGAATATAGCAAGTTTTTTTTTTATTTACAGTGAGGTCTACCCTGTACAAGTCCTGAAAGCCATTTGGTGTAGAGAGTTACAAAGTAAGAATCTTAGTTTATACGGATATTTGGAGAAGATAATAGTTAACTCTAGACTGAAACAGGTTAAAATTAGTTTTCGGGAAAACATCTTGGGTTATGTCTATACGTCTGAGATGAGGTAGTATTTTCATTTTCATTACTTACACTATTCAGAATATTGTCTTCATGTTTATTGCCATGTTCACGACGTTTCGACCACTGTACGCTCCGACCTTCTTCAGGTGCAAAGAATTTTGAACTGAACCCTTCATTTCGATCACTCTTGGGAGTTAGTTCCATGGAGCAAGAAGAAGCTACTTAAGTGGAACTTACTTTTCACCAGTGGATTACAAAAGGGAATGATGGTGCTTCCTTACAATGTGCGTAGCATGGGGGGGGGGGTCTTAGCCATTTTGCTTAGAACTGATGAAACTAACGAATGTGGTTTGTTTGAGCAATTTCGATCGAAATAGCGATAGAGAAACAAAAGGACACATGGCCCAGTGGATAAAGATGTTGGTTAGTTCCTGACTTGACTCTTAGAGTTGTAAGTTCAATAACAGGCTACAACAGTGGTGAACAAGTAACTTGTAGGGTTAGAGAAAGATAACTCATGAGTTCTAATCGAGGCTTTACGCAAGGAATAAGAATGATATACCCAGTGATTGTAATAAAGGTTTCGGTTCGAAATTCCTAGCACCTGAAGAAGGTCGGAGCGTACAACAACGTCGTAGATGAGAACAAGAGTCCGAATAATGTAAATACTGTAAATACTACCTCATCTCAGAAACATAGACAAAAACCGTCTGTGAGAAAGGGGTTATAGTATAGAAAATCATTTGTCACAAGGACGTGGATATGCTTTTTTTTAACTCTATCAAGAGGAGTAAGAACTGAGCAGTTCCTGTACAAATTCGACAGTAGTACTCCATTTTCGGCCTGATCTTGCCCTTGTAAAGGTAGAGGATATAACGAGGAGTCAGTTACTTACTCAAGCGATACAGTGAACCGACTATTTTTTCTAGAATCTTTAATGAGGGATCGTGTGTACGTTTTCCATATGAGGTCTGGGCTCAGTTTAAAACCCAGTAGTCGGTCAGAGCATGGGGCCTCTTTGAGGTAACATCCATCAATCGTGATTGGAGATAGTTCAGGATCCGATCAGCGAAAGAAAGTGACGGTCTTATTTATTCAATCTGTACAGAAAGATTATCCTAAAAGAACTAAAAGTCTTACCAGAATTTATTAATGGCGAAAAACATTTTAATGTAAGATTCGTTGATGACACTCTGTTGATGGAAAACACGGAAAACTAAAGGAACTTCAAGTGTCCTAAAGGAAAGTAGGAAGTAAGGACTAGCAGTCAACGCTAAGAAGGGATATAATGTATGGTCGTTAACAAAAGAGACATCCCAAGGCACGGGTTGGAAATTGAGGATGTCGAAATTTAACATGAGTAGAAATTTAATTATCTGGGAAGTGTTATAAGAGACGACGGAATATCCGATGCAGAGCGTTAAGAAATAGCAAAGCTTTGTTAGGAAAGAAAAACTGAACCGCTTTATAACAGTAATTCTCCTCGATAGCAACGAATGCTGGACAATGTCTGCCTAGATGAAAAGAAGAATTGCAGCAAGAGAGAAAGGGTTCAACGAAAAAATCCTGAAAATATCTTGGATGGAAATGAAAAGGACACTTTTACTAAAACTCAAAAAGTGATAGTAGAAATATCTGGTAAACATAATGAGCAAATACAATTTAGTGCTCACGGGACCCACTGAAGGCAAGAGAAGCAAGTGGAAACAACGAGTTACCAGCCTAACATATTTGTGTAGATGGATGGTAAAACAGATTCAAAAGTGAACAAATATAGGATAGAAAATTGTCGGGACTTATGATCGTCAACGTACAGAAAAGACACGTTATTTACTCTTTGCTATAATAAAGACCGTTTTGTATTTATTCGTGTAATATATATAATTTCCCTCTTGTCAGTTTTATGTAAGGAGAGACAACAGCGAAGCAGAGTCGGATAATTTAATTAAAATATAGTGAGTTAGCGCCGACTCAGTTAATTCTTTTTACTACAAGTTATGAAAGCCTTGCCGCGTGTTTGCTCTTTAGCAGTGCCTTATTATTTTTTCAAGAACTATATCGATATTTAAATAGGTAAAATCCCAAATGAGATCCTATTAATATTAAAGATTACATATGTGTTATGAAGTTAAAATTAAGCGTGTCACTTCCATTTCTGTGACACACTTAATTTTGACTTCTTAACACCGATTTGATCTTTAAAAGGCATTATCAATGATCGAGTTTGAGTCCATTTCGCCTGTTGTTTCTTATTTCTTTTATTTTCCTTTCTTTACGAGTGAACGTCCGGTGTATGAACTTTTTCTTGAATTTGCCATAATAATAAAGGTTTTTGTTGCTGAAGAAGCGAGGATTCCTCGCGGAAATGATCATACGACACATGTGATTTTCGAAGTTTTATTTTAACATACATACATATATATATATATATATATATATATATATATATATATGTGTGTGTGTGTGTGTGTGTGTGTGTGTGTGTGTGTGTGTGTTTAGGCTGCAAACTTTCTTTTAGATACGTCAGATTAAATGCATTGCAAACGTTGTGTCTGCTTATTTTTAATAAAATCCTTTCATACTCATGGATAATCTTTCGAGTATTATAATTTTTTCATGCTTTCACACGTACAAGACCATTACAATACAACATATAAAAAAATCCATTTAGAATAATTTTCACGTTCCAAGAAATTTGACTACCGTTACATTTGAAGCAAGAAAAAAAAATTTCAGTAATTTTTAGCAACACAGTTTTGCGGTTATTTTTGTTACCACAACTCACTTCCCTGAAGATGATCTCGGAAGGAGATTGAAAGTACTTGGGAACATTGAAAAATGAATGATAATATCATCTGTCAACGTTACAGCTCATTTCTTTCATTTATAATACGCTAAAGATTATCCGTGAGAATGAATGAATTTTATTAAAAATATGCAGACAATGTTTACAATGTATTTAATCTGACTATGCATAAAGTTTCGGAGATGAGCCAATTACGCTACCATGGTTTCGACCTTTTCGATTTCGTTAGGTGATTTGTACTGCTAAAATCTTTACAAGTTAACGCTTCATATCCCTTCAAACATGTATTGAGCACTTTCTAATTCAAGTGTAAACTGGTCTAATTTAAATTTGACCTCTACCTGTTTAGCATATATAAAATCATCTAAAAAATGTTGCCGTCATTTTTTACGGTAGATGTATACTCGTAAACGAAGAATAGTCGAAATTTTGTGTTGCTTCAACATTTAAACTAAACAGACATCTTGACTTCAGTTTCTTTCTTTCTCTTGTATTTTCTACAAATATCTTCATGACAGCTGTTCTGATGATATTTTTATCTGGTGTCTGGACTATGTCAGTTTTAGTGTGCTACTAGATTAGCAACTAGGTCCCACCGTTTACTCTTGAACTGATGATATTTTTTATCTGGGATCTCGACTATATCAGTCTTAGTGTGCTACTAGATTAGCAACTAGGTCTCACCGTTTTACGCTTGAACTGTTGACATGTTTTATCTGGTGTCTCGAATATATCAGTTCTAATTTGCTACTAGATTAGCAACTAGGTCTCACCGTTTTACTCTTGAACTGATGACATTTTTAACTGGTGTCTCGAATATATCAGTTTTAGTGTGCTGCTAGATTAGCAACTAGGTCTCACCGTTTTACGCTTGAACTGATGACATTTTTTATCTGGAGTCTCGAATATATCAGTTTTAGTGTGCTACTAGTTTAGCAACTAGGTCTCACCGGTTTACTCTTGAACTGATGACATTTTTTAACTGGTGTCTCGAATATATCAGTTTTAGTGTGCTACTAGATTAGCAACTAGGTCTCACCGTTTTACTCTTGAACTGATGATATTTTTTATCTGGAGTCTCGAATATATCAATTTTAGTGTGCTACTAGATTAGCAACTAGGTCTCACCGTGTTACACTTGAATTGATGACATTTTTTATCTGGAGTCCCGAATATATCAGTTTTAGTGTGCTGCTAGATTAGCAACTAGGTCTCACCGTTTTACTCTTGAACTGATTATTTTTTTTATCTGGTGTCTCGACTATATCAGTTTTAATGTGCTACTAGATTAGCAACTAGGTCTCACCGTTTTACTCTTGAACTGATATTTTTTATATGGTGCCTCGAATATATCAGATTTAGTGTGCCACTAGATTAGCAACTAGGTCTCACCGTTTTACTCTTGAACTGATGACATTTTTTATATGGTGCCTCGAATATATCAGTTTTAGTGTGCCACTAGATTAGCAACTAGGTCTCACCGTTTTACTCTTGAACTGATGACATTTTTTATATGGTGCCTCGAATATATCAGTTTTAGTGTGCCACTAGATTAGCAACTAGGTCTCACCGTTTTACTCTTGAACTGATGACATTTTTTATATGGTGCCTCGAATACATCAGTTTTAGTGTGCCACTAGATTAGCAACTAGGTCTCACCGTTTTACTCTTGAACTGATGACATTTTTTATATGGTGCGTCGAATATATCAGTTTTAGTGTGCCACTAGATTAGCAACTAGGTCTCACAGTTTTACTCTTGAACTAGCTAGAGGCAACTGTCACTTTGACTCTAACAGTTTTTTCTCGCATTTCTCGCCTGTGGAACTCTCATCCGACTTTTTGCTTCCCCGTCACCCACAACCTTCAAAGTTTTAAAAGCAAAATCAATCGCTATCTTCTGTATTTCTTAATTCTTTTCCTTTATTGCCCTTTCCTCACCCCCCCAACCCCAACTCAAATCTTTTGATAACTTTTGCGTCTTAGTGGCATTATCGCCTTGCTTGCGGTGAAATCTTTCTCGGCCTGAAAGACATCCTGACTCAGGTTCGATCCTAAAGCATTGTTAATATTGGGAAAATTACGCAACAACCTGAACTGACATGATGTTTACAATTACTGATTTGTAGATAGGAAAATTTCACTAGAAACAAAGACGAGAGTATCGCATTTCTGTGGAATGTCTGCTATTCATTATGACAGTGAATGCTGGACAATCTACTCAAAGATGAACGAAAGACTTGAAGCAACCGAAATGTTATTCTACAGAAGGATGCTGATGATACCATGGACCGAACATGTGAGCAACGATACGGTTTTGGAGAGGATGGAAACGTAAAGGAAACTAATACGTAACATCAGGAAAAGGCAGCTGGAATTCCTGGGACATGTAATGAGGAAGGAGGGCTTGGAGAATCTGATACCCACAAGTCAAATTGAGAGGAAGAGAGACAGGGAAAACCAACGCGTAACATACTTGATGGGTTTGAGCAAGTGGATGGCAGAGTGGTGTTTGGGTAGGGTAACTGGAGAAAGCGTGCTAAGGGTCATTAAGGATAGGAAGATGTGGCAGGCTATGATAGCCTACGTCCAGAAGAGAAACGGCATATAGAAAAAGGATAGTTTAGCATTAAAACGAATGAATTTAAAATAGAAGAAACAAATGGAGTACATTTTTTTAATGAATAGAGCGTGAGAGAACATGAAATCAGAAGAATGAATCAATATAATTGAGATGACGATTGTAATGCTTGACGGAATTGAAATATTTTACTACAGTCTCTTAAAACGGTTGTCTACAATGATCGTTAGGCATATCATTTATGAAGGCTTGGCTGTTTCGTTAACTCTTCTTTTTCTTCTATGTGCCCTGTCCCTTCAGGACGTAGACGATCATGGCTTTTCACGTTTCCCTATCCCTGGTGGCTCTGAGCACGCCTTCTCCTGCAATACTCGTTCTGTCATCCACCTGATTAGATCCTTCAAATATGTCATCCGTTGCTTTCCTTTGTCTCTTTTTCCCTCTATCTGGCATCAGGTTCTCCCAGCCCTCCTTCCTCATTGCATGCCCCAGGAACTTCAGCTGTCTCTTCCTGGTGCTCAGTATTAATTTCCTTTTCGTTTCCATTATTTCTAAGACCTCATCATTGCTCACATGCTTGATCTATGATATCCGCAGCATCCTTCTGTAGAACCACATTTCAGTTGCTTCAAGTTTTTCCTTCATCTTTGATGGTATTGTCCAGCATTCACTGCCATATTGAATGACGAACATCACATAACAATCCAGTACTTTCGTCTTTGTTTCTAGCGAAATTGTCCTATTTCTTAATACCTTACTCAACTTCTGGAATGCTTCCTTCGCCATGCCAATTCGCCTTCGGATGTCTGTGTCGCACTTTCCGTCTTATGTTATAGCGCTTCCCAGGTATTTAAATTTTTGTACCTGCTTCATTCTGGTATCCCCGACCTGTATTTGGCATTTTGGGCTGCCCTTTTTACTGATGACCATGCATTCAGTTTTCGTGCAATTTATTTCTAATCCCTTCTTGTTACTTTCTTCTGCTACCTTCTGTAGGAGGTCTTGTAGTTTCCTTTCTGTGTCTGCTATCAGCACTGTATCATCTGCGTACCTTAGGTTGTTTAAATTGTGGCCTCCGATTACGAATCCAGGCATAACTTCTAGGCTCCTCAAAATATTTTTCGCTGTACAAGTTGAACAGATCCGGTGAAAAGACACATCCTTGTCTTACGCCCCTTTCTATCTTTCTATATCTACTCAATTCATTACCTGTCCGTATGCAAGCGGTTTGCTGCCAGTAAAGATTCTTTATTACTCTAAAGTCCTTTCCAAATATGTCCAGGCTGCCGAGCATCTCCATCAGTTCTTTGTAGCGTATTTTGTCAAATGCCTTCGCATAATCAATGAAGCACAGGTATAAATCCTTCTTCATTTGTATTGCCCTTTCGGAGAGCATCCTAATCATAAATATCGCATTCCTTGTTCCCGTGTCTTTAACGAAACCACACTGTTCTTGTCATATCTCTGGCCTGATTCTGCTTCTCGCTCTGTTCATCAGGGTTCGGACGATCAGTTTTGTTATATGGCTCATTAAACTGATGGTTCTGTGAAGTTCGCACTCGTTTACTCCTGGTTTCTTAGGTAATGCTATGAAGATAGACTTACTGAGGTCATCTGGTATAACCCCACTATTATAGATTTCATTTATTATTTCAGTCATTTTTTCTATACCAAATTCTTCCAGGGCTATCAGCAGCTCTATGACTATGCCGTCTGGTCCCGCTGCTTTGTTTCTATTCAGTTTGGCTAACTGCAGATTCCACTTCAGACTAATATTTCCGGTCCGTTCTCATCTTTGCGTAATATTGGTTGCCCTCTCTTGTCGTTGAAAAGATCTTTTATATATTCTTCCCATCGTTTCCTCTTTCTCCAAAATGATTGTTCCATTCTTAGATTTTAAACATCCAGTTGAAGAGCAGGTTTTTTGGTCCTGTCAGTTCTTTTATTTCCTTATGCATCTCTGCCTTATTAGTCCAGTTCAATCTCTCTGCTTCTGCACATTTGTCATTGAGCCATTTCTCTTTAGCCTGTCTACATTTTCTTCTTATTTCCTTGTGTAGTTCCCTGTACTCCGTTCCATGTCTTGATATAATTTTCTACCTCCTTTGCATCATGTCCAGAATCTCTTCCATCATCCACTCGTTTTTCTTTCTGCGCCTATTTTCCTTTGGAGTAATGTTGTTTGCTGATGTCAGTATTGCTTCCTTTAGTGAGTCCCATTTCGAGTGTCCTTTCCTAGTTTGTTCTTCGTATTTGGTGTTCACGCTGTTAGTGCATTCGTTCTGAAGTTTGAGGTCATCCACGAGTGCGTTGTATATCAGTTTTGGTGCTGCATTAGGCTTCTTCAATCCCCGGAGTTTCACTTTTAATTTGCAGATGACTGGGACGTGGTCGCTTCCACAGTCAGCACCTGGATAGGCTTTGCTTTGAACAACTGCATTTCTGAATCTGCTGTTAATGGTTATGCAGTCTATCTGTTTTTTTTTTGTGTCACCTCCTGGGCTTCTCCATGTCCATAGACGTCGTGGGTGTTCTTGAAACCAGGTGTTAGCTATTACCTGGTTATTTGCCATGACCCATTGCATCCATTTTTCTCCTCGTTCGTTGCGGATTCCTAAACCAAAGTTTCCAGTTGTCATACCTTCCCTCTCTTTGCCTACTTTAGCATTCAAATCTCCCATGATGATCCTGATTTCTTGGCTTTTACATTGAGCATTGGCTTTCTCTAGAATGGAGTAAAAAGTTTCTATTTCTTCCTCGGTGGTTTGTGTTGTTGGCGCATAGATGACTACAATTGCTATGTTGAACGGCCTCCCTTTCAGTTTCATCAGGAGATCTATTTCGGAGAACTGGCAGTCTCCCAAAACACATTTCATTTCTTTGTCCAGAATTAAACCGACTCCTTTTTCATTATTTTTGCATCCGGCGTATATTATCCTATGGTTGTCGCTGGTGAAGTCGCCATTATTTGGCCATCTGGTTTCGCATACTCCCAGAATATTGATTTTTAGTCTGTTCATTTCCTGCTTTAGATTCTCTAGCTGTTCACAGCTGTTTAACATCCTGACGTTCCATGTTCCCAAGGTGATCCTTTCTTTGTTGCGCACAGTCTCAGGGTAACGGTCCAGAGACACCTGTTGCTCATGTCGTTCCTTCCAGGGCAAGGGACATATTTTAGGAAAATCTGTCCCCTTTACGCTGTTGTTGCTAGCAGTCAAAGAACACGTCAATTTCTGGTGTAAAATATTTATTTGGATATGCGTTGTGGTGCAGTAGATATCGTCTCGGAACGACAAAGTGGGGTGCCTAGTTGAATTTCATTTGAATTACTTGCATTCACTTACACACAAATACCCTTGAGAAAGGTATTAATCCGTTTCTTCCCTCCAGTTATGGGTTAAATAATAGGACAGATTGGGTTCTGTAGCCTTGGCTGGCAACCAGTCTACCGCAGAAAGCAATGGCAACATACTGCGGGATAATCTTCTGCCCAGTCAGTCATGTATCTTTCGAGACATGATCACCCAAAGCGTATATCACGCATGGCACTTAACTGACTGATATTTATTTCTGTCGCTGCGGATTCAATTCAAGAGGTTAGGAGATATAGAAATAGCAGTAATCGCTCTGCTGAACGGTAATTAAAATTATGGTTTCGATCGCTTGATACTTACTGGGTACGATGGGTAAACTGTCGCCATTTTAGATATTTTTTAAATTTCGTGCATGCGCGTTGTTTTTTTGTTTTGTTTTTTTTTGTTTGTTTGTTTTTTGTTTTTTTGTTTGTTTTTTTTTTATTGTGCTGACTGCTCAGTATAATAGGGTAAGTTTGGCACAGTCTATGAGAAAAAGATTATCATTACGCAAATCACTTTTCTAGAAATTTGGTAACGACATTGTTCATTTTCTCTCTTTCTTTGTTCATTTTCTCTCTTTCTAAGTTTGTTCATTTTCTCTCTTTCTTTGTTCATTTTCTCTCCTTCGTTGTTCCTTTTCTCTCTTTCTAATACATTTTTCTCTCTTTCTGAGTTTGTTCATTTTCTCTCTTTCTAAGTTTGTTCATTTTCTCTTTCTAAGTTTGTTCATTTTCTTTTCTCTTTCTTTGTTCATTTTCTCTCCTTCTTTGTTCATTTTCTCTCTTTCTTTGTTCATTTTCTTTCTTTCTAATTTTGTTCATTTTCTCTTTCTCTTTTGTTCATTTTCTCACTTTCTGGGAAGGTTGTTCATTTTCTCTCTTTCTAAGTTTGTTCATTTTCTCTCTTTCTTTGTTCATTTTCTCTCCTTCTTTGTTCATTTTCTCTCTTTCTTTGTTCATTTTCTCTCTTTCAATTTTGTTCATTTTCTCTTTTCTTTCTTTGTTCATTTTCTCACTTTCTAAGGTTGTTCATTTTCTCTCTTTCTAAGTTTGTTTATGTTCTCTCTTTCTTTGTTCATTTTCTCTCTTTCTAAGTTTGCTCATTTTCTCTTTCTAAGTTTGTTCATTTTCTCTCTTTCTTTGTTCATTTTCTCTCTTTCTAAGTTTGCTCATTTTCTCTTTCTAAGTTTGTTCATTTTCTCTCTTTCTTTGTTCATTTTCTCTCCTTCTTTGTTCATTTTCTTTTCTCTTTCTTTGTTCATTTTCTCTTTCTAATTTTGTTCATTTTCTCTTTCTCTTTGTTCATTTTCTCACTTTCTAAGGTTGTTCATTTTCTCTCTTTCTAAGTTTGTTCATTTTCTCTCTTTCTTTTTGTTCATTTTCTCTCCTTCTTTGTTCATTTTCTCTCTTTCTTTGTTCATTTTCTCTTTCTAATTTTGTTCATTTTCTCTTTCTCTTTGTTCATTTTCTCACTTTCTAAGGTTGTTCATTTTCTTTCTTTCTAAGTTTGTTTATGTTCTCTCTTTCTTTTGTTCATTTTCTCTCTTTCTAAGTTTGCTCATTTTCTCTCTTTCTAAGTTTGTTCATTTTCTCTCTTTCTTTGTTCATTTTCTCTCTTTCTAAGTTTGCTCATTTTCTCTCTTTCTAAGTTTGTTCATTTTCTCTTTCTTTGTTCATTTTCTTTCTCTTTCTAAGTTTGTTTATGTTCTCTCTTTCTTTGTTCATTTTCTCTCTTTCTAAGTTTGTTCATTTTCTCTCTTTCTAAGTTTGTTCCTTTTCTCTCTTTCTTTGTTCATTTTCTCTCTTTCTAAGCTTTGCTCATTTTCTCTCTCTTTGTTCATTTTTTATCTTTCTAAGTTTGTTCATTTCTCTCTTTCTAAGTTTGTTCATTTTCTCTCTTTCTTTGTTCTTTTATTTCTCCCCTTCTTTGTTCATTTTCTCTTTCTGATTTTGTTCATTTTTCTCTGAGTTTGTTCATTTTCTCTCTTTCTTTTTTCATTTTTTTCTCTTTCTTTGTTCATTTTCTCTCTTTCTAAGTTTGTTCATTTTCTCTCTTTCTTTTTTCATTTTCTCTCTTTCTTTGTTCATTTTCTCTCTTTCTAAGTTTGTTCATTTTCTCTCTTTCTACGTTTGTTCATTTTCTCTCTTTCTAAGTTTGTTCATTTTCTCTCTTTCTTTCTTTCTTTCTCTCTCTCTCTCTCTCTCTCTCTGTTCATTTTCTCTCTTTCTAAGTTTGTTCATTTTCTATCTTCCTTTGTTCATTTTCTCTCTTTCTAAGTTTGTTCATTTTCTCTCTTTCTTTGTTCATTTTCTCTCTTTCTAAGTTTGTTCATTTTCTCTCTAAGTTGTTTTCATTTTCTCTCTATCTCAAAATCTCTACGTTTTCTCTCTATCTATATGAATCTTTCCATTTTCGCTCTCTGTCTGTTCATTTCGCTTCTATCATTTTATTCATTTTCTTTCTATGTCTATTAATTTCCATCTATCCATGTAAGTCTGTCCCTTTTCTCTCTATTAACATCTGTTCATTTTCTTTCTACCTATCTAATTCTGTACATTTTCTCTTTATCTAAGTCTGTTTATCTCTCTCTCTCTCTCTCTCTCTCTCTCTCTCTCTCTCTCTCTCTCTCTCTCTCTCTCTTTTCCATGTAGCTAAGTTTCTACATTTTTTATCAAAGTCTCCTATTTTCCTGTTTATCTATCGAAGTCTCATTTCATTTCTGTCTATTGAAGTCTCGTTTCTTCTCTGTCTATCGAAGTCTCGTTTTTCACTGTCTATCAAAGTCTCATTTCCTCTCTGTCTATCGAAGTCTGTTTGCTATATTTCTGTCTGTTTACTTTTTGTCTATGTAATTTTCTTTGTTTTCTTCCTAACTCTGTTCATTTTCTCTTTATATATATATCCATTTCTCATCTAACTATCCTTCTGTTCATTTTCTTTCTAATTTGCTCATTTTTTCTCTCTGTTCATTTCCCATCTATCTTAGACTGTTCGTTTTTATCTACGCAGGCCTGTTTTTTTCTCTATGTATCTCTAAATCCGTTCATTTTATCTCTTAGTCTGTGTTATTTTCTGTCTGTTCATTTTATTTCTATTCATCTGAGATTTTTCATTTTCTGTCTATCTCTATTCTTTTTCTCTCTATCAACATTTGATCATTTACTATCTAAGTCAGATCATTATCACTCTATCTCAAAGTCTGTTCATTTCTCTCACAGTCTGTTTACTTTCTATTTAATTCTGTTCGTTTTCTCTCTAAGACAGTTTTTTCATCTAAGTCTGTTCGTTTTCCATTTAACTAATCTGCTCATTTTTCATCTACGCCTGTTCACTTTCTATGTATGTAATTCTGCTCACTTTCTATCTATCGAAGTCTTCATTTTCTCTCTGTGTCTGTTAATTTGTCCCTATGTATATCTGTTTATTTCCTCTCTAATTCCGTTTATTTTCTCTCTAAATCTGAGCATTGGATAGAGAGAAAATGAACATTTTTTATTTAAATATGTTTATTTTTTCTATATGTCTAACTATGTTCATTTCCTCACTGAGATTGATAGTTGGAAAATGAACAATTCTCGATTGATAGACTGATTGATAATGCAAAAAGATTATTATATTTCTTCTGCAACTAGTAAAAGTATGTAGTTGCGCCATTTTTTCAGACGAGTAATGTCTAAGCTGAAAAACCACATTCGCAAAACTGCATCTTTCCTTGTCCCAAACTTCTAACTGATGTAATGTCAACTGTAAATAAGAGAAACAAGAAATACAAAGATCGTATTCAGACATTTCTATATTCAGTCAGTTAAGTACCATGCGCGATACACGCTTTGGGCGATCATGTCTCGAAAGAGACATGACTGACTGGGCTGAAGATTATCCCGCAGTAGGTTGCCATTGCTTTCTGCGGTAGACTGGTTGCCAACCAAGGCTACAGAACCCAATCTGTCCTATTATTTAACCCATAACTGGGGGGAAGAGACTGATTAATACCTTTCCACTTTTCCCTTTGCGCGTAAGTGAATGCAAGGAATTCAACTGGAATTCGAACTCGGTTCCCCGATTTCTCGTTCCGAGCCGATATCCACTGCGCCACAACACACATCCTCCTCCTATATTACAATGAAAAATGCGCGCATGAAAAGTAATATTCCTAAAATTATATTAAACCTGGACAAACAAGACAAGTTATTGAACCTGGAAAAGTAAAGGACAAGATATTCCAGTGAAGTAAAAATAATAAAATTCTTACTTAAAATATTGCAGCTAAAAATTTGAATGCAATATTCTAAGTAAGAAATTATTGTTTTTACTTCACTGGAATATCTTGTCCTTTACTTTTCCAGGTTCAATAACTTGTCCAGTTCTTTTCCAGGTTTAATATAATCTTAAAAATATTACTTTTCATGCGCGTATTTTTCCATGTAATCCATGTTTTTTAGTTTTTTTTTTCACGCATTGCTATTAATTTAATATAAATTTAATGCTGAAAACCGCATTCGAAAATATTAAAAAGAAAAAACTTTATATGCAAATGATTAAAAAATGTTATAAATTGATTATTTATAATTCATTCTGATAATCAATTCTGATAAAATGATAAGTGATAAGCAAAGTTTAATTAACAAAAATGATAAAAGGATATCATCCGAATTTAAATGTTGAAAACTAGATGCAAAAAAATATTTAACAGAAAAAATTTATAGAGAATAAGCTTTATGATAAGAAGCGTGAGTCACTCACTTATGTAGTTAGTCTCCATTTTCGGACTTGATATATTTTGATGTAACTTTTTTTCTACTGAACCAAAATTCAATTTTTTTTTCAAAATGTAGCTAAAGAGGTGTACTGTCTAACTCTGTAAACTGTTTGAAATTTAGTTGAGAACTGAATTAGTGGTGAAGCTTGAAAGCTTCCTAGATTCACTCAATGTTTGACTTTATATATATAAGAACTACTGTTGATTCTGTGTCAACCAAGCTACTCCTTATCTGAAAAAAAATAATAGTAGAGTGAAAAGTGATATATGTGGCCATTGCTCTGTTATTTTGCAGATACGTGGATGCCGGATTTAATATATCTCCATCTCTTTCCGAGGGAATCTGTCTGTTGATATATATTCAAGGGTTATTTATTGGACACCCGTATTTATAGTATAGAAGAAAACTTGAATACATATTTTTTAACTTTAACACAGGATTTAAAAAAAACATTAATGTACGATTTTTTTGGCAAACTTTAATATGAGACTTTTTGGTAAAATTTAATATAGAATTTTTTTTTGTTTTTGAAAACTTTTTTATAGGATTTCTATTTTATTTTGTTTTATTTTAATTTCTTTCGCAAACTTTAATACGGGAAATTGTTTTGCAAAATTTAATACTGAATTTATTTTCATACTTTAATATAGGTTTTTCTGCAAAATATTTTTTTTATTTTTTGCAAACTCATATATATATATATATATATATATATATATATATATATATATATATAAAGTTTACAAAAAATATAAGGCCCTGATGATCCGTTGTGTGAAACCGCGGTCGGTGTTGGCTCATTTTTAGATTTAGTGTACTGTATTTTTTGCTCTACTTTCTTACTTTCGTACTTTTGTATAGAGCGCACTTTACTGTTAAGGTTTCGTCTTGGGTTTTTTTTCTTTCAAACAAGCACTTGACGTTCTTGTGTTTGGTTTGTTTCTTTTTTTTTTTTCTTCCCCTTTATTTAACCTACGAGGTAGTCCTCGCTGGGTTATTGACGATTTGAGTTACTGATAGGTTAGCATTGGTTTTTCGGACATTAGTCTATAATAATTAGTGCTGCTTTATTATATATATATATATATATATATATATATATATATATATATATATATATATATATATTGCAAAATTTAATATAGAACTTCATTTTGGAAACTTTAATATAGGATTTTTTTGCAATCTAGTTTGATCTAGGTTGTTTTTTGCAAAATTTAATACAGGATTATTTTTTGTAATATTTAATATAGGAATTTTCAGCAAATTTTTAAAAAGGACCTTTTTATTTCTTGCAAATTTTAATATAGGATGTTTTTTTCAAATTTCAATACAGGAATCTTTTTCAAATTTAAAACAGGATGATTTTAGCACTTTAATAAAAGACTTTCTTTTGAAAGCATTAATAGATTATTTTTATTTTTTGCAAACTTCAATATAGAATTTTTTTGTACATTTTAATATAGGATTTTATTTTTTGCAAACTTTAATATAGGACATTTTTAAATTAGTTTTGGGGGGTTTTTTTTGTAAACTTTAATAAAAAAAATATTTACGCATTTTTCCACACTTCAGTATAGGAGTTTTTTTCATACTTTAATATAGGTTTTATTCTTCAAACTTTAATATAGCATTTTTTCCAAACTTTAAAACAAGATTTTTTTTTCTTTTAGAAAAATTTAATTAAGGATGTTTTTTGCAGAATATTATATAGTATGTTCTTTTTTTAAGGTAATATAATTGTTTTATTTTGAAAACTTTAAAATAGAATTTCGCAAAAGTTAATGTAAGAATTTTTCATGCTTTATTACAAGTTTCTTTCTGCAAACCTAACACAGGATTCTTTTTTTTTTGCAAATATTAAAACAGGATATTTTTTCAGATTGTTTTGTACATTTTGAAACACAAATTTTATTAAAAACATCAGGATTTTTTACCAAATTTAATATGGGATATTTTTTGTAAACATTAAAACAGGATAATATTTTTGTATATTTTTTGCAAACTTTAATATATGTTTTTTTTACAAAATTTTTATTACATTTTGTCATACTTTAATACAGGATTGTTTTTGCAAGCTTTAAAACAGTAATTTTTTATACAAACTTTGATATAAGATTTTTTTGCAAACGTTAATGTAGAATTTTTTTCATTCTTTAATATAGGTTTCTTTAATATTGGATTTTTTTACCAACGTTTTTTTTACAAAACAGGACGTTTTTTTTTCTATGTGAATGGATGCTCGGGCGCCTGGTCGTTGATGGCTTCGATTCAGTAGCTGGTTTCGAGTTGACTTTTACAACGGTGTTCTTTCCCGCCCACACTGTGAATTTCGATCTCAAAGAAGTCACGCTGAAATCTCGTTAGATGTCTCTTCGCCAATTCGAACCAGACTGGATGCGCGAGCACAATTGAGTAAATGAAAACGGCAACAAAAAAAAATTGAATGACGCCCGAATACGTTGCGGAAAAAGTCTGCCGAAGGATTCTCTCTGTGAGTGATAGCAGCAACGGTAAGTTGTCTTTCTGTCTTAGTTCAGCGCAACAACTGGTCTCTGGCTCCTCAGGGCTCTATTTTTATACTTATCCCTACTTCATCGGGATGACGAACACTGGGTTGTTCCTGCAAATCCAATCTCTGGCCAATGAAATTACTTTCGCCCACGTCCTTGGAGCGGAGTCACTCCTTTCTCTCTTCCCTTGGTTCAACCAATGAAGCAGCACTATTTTGGTGATATCACTTTTGGGGGCTTTTTCTTTTTGACGTCAACAAATCTAACTTTTAGGTTTATAAATCCTTTCCCAGTGAAATTTAAATTTCTCATGGCCAGAATTTAACCTTTTACTCTTATCAAATATTTTCTTTATTCGTGACAATCTTTTTCGACAATCAAAAATTATGTTTTATTAAATTTTCACTTTTATCGGCTGTGTAGCTCAGACATCAATTGTATTTCCCTTAGTCATGATGTCTCCGCCTGTCAATAATAACCTCATTTGACCTGGCTGGTTATCAACAGCACACCCGCAATATATGAATTCGTTCATATTTTCGGCTTTGGGTTTGCGATCTCTTATTTTCTTTTGCTCATATTGAAACAGAATAAATTTATTTCCCGCGTTCATATTAGAACAAACAACTTTTTTTCCAGTTGGTTCTTTTCGATTTATAAAAATTTTAAATTGAAAATTACGAACCAACGCAATTCCTTCCGCCCGATCAGCAACAATTAATCTGCACAATTAATAATACAACTAATAATAATTTCATCTTTTCCGTTGACGGCGATAACAGTGTTTTATTTCCTGCATGCAAAATATAGTGTTACAAATATAGGATCTTTTTACAAACTTTAAGATGAGATTTTTTTTTCAAAATTTACTATAGGTTTCTTTCTCCAATCTGTAACATAATAATTTTTTTTGCAAACGTTCAAACAGGATAATTTTTGCAATTTTTAATATAGGACTTTTTTTGCAAATCTTATAATAGCGTTTTTTTTTTATTCTATAATATAGATTTATTTATACAATCTTTAATGTTGAATTTTTCTGAAAACTGGGATTTTTGCAAAGTTTAATGTAGGATTTTTTTGCAAACTTGAAAAATGGATATACAAGCATTTCAAATATTAGTTTTTTTTTGTTTTGTTTTTTTTTAAATTTGATATAAGATTTGTTTTTATACTTTAATATAGGCTTTTCTCTACAATCTTTAATGTACGATTATTTTTTGGCAAACTCTGAAACAGGAGTTTTTTTTTTAACTTTAAAAAGACCTTTTAGCAAAATTAAATATAGGATTTTCTTTGTTTTGTAAATTTTAATATAGGATTATCTTTTTGCAGCATTTAATATAGCATTTGCAACTTTAATATAGGATTTTTTCTTTCTTTAGTATAGGTTTCTTTGTGCATTCTCTAATAAAGGATTTTTTTTACAAACTTTAAAACAGGATATTTTCAAAATTTAATATAGGATTTTTTTCATTCTTTTCTTTCTGCAGTCTTTAATATACGTTTTTCTTTCTTTAGTATAGGTTTCTTTGTGCATTCTCTAATAAAGGATTTTACAAACTTTAAAACAGGATATTTTTGCAAAATTTAATATAGGATTTTTTTCATTCTTTTCTTTCTGCAGTCTTTAATATAGGATTTTTTTCTTTCTTTAGTATAGGTTTCTTTGTGCATTCTCTAATAAGGATTTTTTTACAAACTTTAAAACAGGATATTTTTGCAAAATTTAATATAGGATTTTTCATTCTGTTCTTTCTGCAGTCTTTAATATAGGATTTTCTTTCTTTAGTATAGGTTTCTTTGTGCATTCTCTAATAAGGATTTTTACAAACTTTAAAACAGGATATTTTTGCAAAATTTAATATAGGATTTTTCATTCTTTTCTTTCTGCAGTCTTTAATATAGGATTTTTCTTTCTTTAGTATAGGTTTCTTTGTGCATTCTCTAATAAAAGGATTTTTACAAACTTTAAAACAGGATATTTTTGCAAAATTTAATATAGGATTTTTTTCATTCTTTTCTTTCTGCAGTCTTTAATATAGGATTTTTTTCTTTCTTTAGTATAGGTTTCTTTGTGCATTCTCTAATAAAGGATTTTTTACAAACTTTAAAACAGGATATTTTTGCAAAATTTAATATAGGATTTTTTCATTCTTTTCTTTCTGCAGTCTTTAATATAGGATTTTTCTTTCTTTAGTATAGGTTTCTTTGTGCATTCTCTAATAAAGGATTTTTACAAACTTTAAAACAGGATATTTTTGCAAAATTTAATATAGGATTTTTTTCATTCTTTTCTTTCTGCAGTCTTTAATATAGGATTTTTTTCTTTCTTTAGTATGGTTTCTTTGTGCATTCTCTAATAAAGGATTTTTACAAACTTTAAAACAGGATATTTTTGCAAAATTTAATATAGGATTTTTTTTTCATTCTTTTCTTTCTGCAGTCTTTAATATAGGATTTTTCTTTCTTTAGTATAGGTTTCTTTGTGCATTCTCTAATAAAGGATTTTTTACAAACTTTTAAAACAGGATATTTTTGCAAAATTTAATATAGGATTTTTTTCATTCTTTTCTTTCTGCAGTCTTTAATATAGGATTTTTTCTTTCTTTAGTATAGGTTTCTTTGTGCATTCTCTAATAAAGGATTTTTATAGCTTTAAAACAAGGATATTTTTGCAAAATTTAATATAGGATTTTTTCAATTTCTTTTCTTTCACAGTCTTTAATATAGGATTTTTTTTCTTTCTTTAGTATAGGTTTCTGTGCATTCTCTAATAAAAGGATTTTTTACAAACTTTAAAACAGGATATTTTTGCAAAATTTAATATAGGATTTTTTCATTCTTTTCTTTCTGCAGTCTTTAATATAGGATTTTTCTTTCTTTAGTATAGGTTTCTTTGTGCATTCTCTAATAAAAGGATTTTTTACAAACTTTAAAACAGGATATTTTTGCAAAATTTAATATAGGATTTTTCATTCTTTTCTTTCTGCAGTCTTTAATATAGGATTTTTTCTTTCTTTAGTATAGGTTTCTTTGTGCATTCTCTAATAAAGGATTTTTTACAAACTTTAAAACAGGATATTTTTACTGAAATTTAATATATGATTTTTTTCATTCTTTTCTTTCTGCAGTCTTTAATATAGGATTTTTCTTTCTTTAGTATAGGTTTTTCTTTGTGCATTCTCTAATAAAGGATTTTTACAAACTTTTAAAACAGGATATTTTTGCAAAATTTAATATAGGATTTTTTCATTCTTTTTCTTTAAAGTCTTTAATATAGGATTTTTTTCTTTCTTTAGTATAGGTTTCTTTGTGCATTCTCTAATAAAGGATTTTTACAAACTTTAAAACAGGATGTTTTGCAAAATTTAATATAGGATTTTTTCATTCTTTTTTCTTTCTGCAGTCTTTAATATAGGATTTTTTTACAAATTTTAAAAACGAATTTTATTTCGCAAAATTCAATATTGGATTTTTTGCAAAATTTAATTTTTTTTTTCATTCTTTAATATAAGTTTTTTCTGCAATCTTTAATACAGAACTTTCTAACAAACTTTCAAACGGAATAGTTTTTGCAAACTGTAACATAGGATTTTTTTGCAAACTTCCAAACGGAATTTTGTCTTCAAAACTTGAATGCGGGATGTTTTGCAAACTTTAAAACAGCATGTATTTTTTCAAAAATTTAAAATAGTTTTGTTTTTTTTTTTTGCAAATTCTAAAGTAGTTTTTTTTTTTTTCAGTTTTTTTTAAAACTTTAATGTAAGTTTTTTTGTAAAATTTAATATGAGACTTTTTTCATACTTTAATATAGGATGTTTTTTTGCACACTTTAATATAGGATGTTTTTCGGGGGCTGGTTTTTTTTGCAAACATTGATGTAGGAGTTTTTGCAAAAGTTAATTTTAGGTTTTTATTTCAAACTTTATAAGATTTTTTGAGGCCCTCTTACACCCTCGCTTGTCTCTAAGATAATCTCAAAACTTGACCCCCCACAAAGCGAGCGGAGGGGACGTAATCCCAATCATAGTCTTAAAGAAATGTGCCCCTGAACTCTCCTCTGTCCTTTCTAAGCTCTACAACTTCTGCCTCTCTGCTTCCTGCTTTCCTGCCTGTTGGAAATCTTCCTCTGTAGTTCCTATATTCAAAAACACTGGAGAACCCTCGGACCCCGCAAATTACCGCCCTATCAGCCTTCTTCCGATCATTGGCAAAGTGTTCGAGGCCATTATCAACACCGCGCTCGTTTAGCACCTCACAGAACACAGGCTCCTCTCGGACAAGCAGTATGGTTTCCGCTTCATCAGGTCTACTACCGATATGCTAACGACCATCACCGAATATATATACCAGGCACTCGACACTGGTGCCCCCTAGGTTCGAATTTGCACGAGATACTAGATTAGCAACTAGATCCCACCCTTTTACAGTGAAACCGATAAAATACAACAGCAACTGCTACTCCAACAGTTTCTTTTCTCGTACTTCCTGACTGTGGAATTCCCTTCCACCTGACTGCTTCCCCGACGGCTACAATCTCCAGGAGTTTAACTGTAAGGTTAATAGACACCTCCTAACACAATAACTCGCTTCCATTCTTTCAAACACTCTTTTTATCCTCTCAACTACCTATCACCCCCCTTCTGACATTTCCTATATCTAACCACTCTTTCTATTTACTTTCCCCTATGTAGCCCCAAGCGCAATAGTAGCAGTGGAATGCGTTGCTTGGGGTTAAGCAATTAAATATATATATATATATATATATATATATATATATATATATATATATATATATTTCAAAATTATATACAGGATATTTTTTGCAAACTTTAATGTAGGATTTGTTCTCACACTTTAATAGATTTCTTTCTACATCTTTTATGTAGGATTTTTTGCAAATTTTAAAACAGGAGTTTTTTGCAAACTTTAAAAAAGATATTTTTGGCAAAATTTAATATATGATTATAATATTGTTTTACAAACTTTAAGACAGGATATTTTTTAATATTTTTTAATCTTTAATACATCCTTTTTTTTTTGCAAACTTTAATAACAGACTTTTAAACTTTAATGTAGGATTTTTTTTACTCTTTATTACAAGTTTTTTTCTGCAAAATTTCAAACAGAACATTTTTTGCCAACTTAAATATAGGATTTTAATTTTGCAAAATTCAGTACAGATTTTTTTGCAAACTTTAAACAGGATATTTTTTATTCTTTTTTTGAAAAATTTAATTTAGGATTTTTTGGCAAAATTTAATGTAGGATTTTTTTGCATACATTAATATAATTTTTTGTAACTTTTCTTATCTTTAAAACAATATTTTTTCATGTTTTTTGAAAACTTTAATTCGTGTTTTTTGGGCGCAAAAATTAATATAGGACTTTTTCATACTTTAATATCAAATTTTAATATATTTTCTGCAAAATTTTGTAAAGGATTTTTGCAATATTTAATATAGGATTTTTTGCAAGCGTTAAGATGGGATTTTTTTTTTTGCAAACGTTAATATTTTTTTCATTCATATAATATAAGTGTCTTTCTACAAACTTTAATTTGATTTTTTTTTTCAACTTTAAAAAAGGATTTTAATTTTTAGCTAAATTTTTATAGATTTTTTTCTTTTTTTGCAAAATTTAATACAAGATATTTTTTGCAATCTTAAATATAGGATTTTTTCATACTGTAATATAGGTTTTGTAAATTTTAAGGATTTTTTGTTTTAATAAACTTTAATATATAATTTTTTGCAAAATTTAATATAGGATTTTTTGCAAAATATAATATAGGATTTTTTTGCAAACTTTAATATAATATTTTTTGAAAAGTTTAATACAGGATTTCTTTTACATATATTTTTTTTCAAAATTTAATACAGGATTTTTATATACAAGACTTTAATATAAGATTTGTTTTTATAATCCAATATAGGTTCCTTCTACAAACATTAATATAGGATTTCTAAAAAATACTTTTGCATGAAAATCATATATTAATGTAGGATTTTATTTTGAAAAACATTAAAACATTTTTCAAAACGTTTAATATGTGTTTTTTTTTCATATAGGTTTCCTTTTAATATATAATATAGGATTTTTTTTGAAAACTTTAATATAGAATTTTTTTAAAAAACACTCATAGTTTTTTAAGCAATTTTATATAAGATTTGTTTTCATACTTTAATATAGGTTTCTTCTTTCCACAATCTTTAATATAGGATTTTTTTAATTATAATATGTAGGATTTCTTTTTGCAAAAGTTGATAAAGGATTTTTGCAAACTTTAAAATAGGATATGTTTTCATATTTTTTTAAAACTTTGTGTTTTTTTTTGGTTTTTTTTTTTTTGGTTTTTATTTTTTTGGGTTTTTTGTGGCAAATTTTAATATAGGATTTTTTTCTGATAGATTTCTTTATGCAAACTTTAATATAAGGTTTTTTTGCAAATTTTAATATAGTTTTTTTTTTTCAAATTTTAATATAGGAATTTTTTGGGAAACTTTAAAACAGATTATTTTTTCGTATTTTTTTAATTTTTCTTCTGCAAACATTAATATAAACTTTTTCTTTTTGAAAACTTTAATATAGATTTTTTTTATTTTGCTAACTTTAACAGAGATTTTTTCTGCAAATGTTAATTAAGGATTTTCTGGCACACTTTAACATAGGTTTTTTTTTCAAATCAAATATATGATTTTTGTTTTGCACACTTTAATATATGATTTTTTGCAAAGTTTAATAAGGCTTTTTTTTTCAAACTATAATATAAGTATTTTTTCTTACATGAATGATAGAATTTTGTTTTGCAAAGTGTAATACAGGATGTTTTTATTTTTGCAATTTTTTTCAGACTTTCATACAGCACTTTTTTTTAACAAAATTTAAAACAGGAACTTTTTTTTGTGCAAACTTTAATATAGAATTTTTTGCAAACTTAAATACAGTTTTCTTTTTTTTCAATTTTTAATAAAGTTTTTCTTTTACAAAATTTTACATTTTTTAAAATCTTTTGCAAACTTTAATATAGGTTTTTACTTGAAAGATTTAATGCAGGATGCTTTTTAATTTTTGCTTTTGGATTTTTTCACAAACTTATATATATATTTATTTTTTGAAAACTTTGCAATTGGATTCTAGTCAATATATAAATCTTTTTTGTTACTTTTGAATCAACAGACTAGAACTGTTGACGAGAAATTCGTCATTGATTAAGGATCATATATATTTTGTTTTGTGATATGATTTTCAGTTGTGGAAATTTCAATTTTACTTCATCACAAACAAAACCATATTTTAATAAAAAAGGAAAAATCACCCTTTTACTTCATCTCCTTCAATGGTTTGTTAATAAATATGTATTGTAAGTCTAACTGTGTCTCCTATAATACAAGAAGCTTATAACATTCTGGAAATTGAAATTTGAGATTCGTCCGTAAAACTACTTTGCTAACATGCAGGAAAAAGATTTAAATATTATGCCAAGGGAGGTAATTCTCAGTTTCCTCGTGTGGTTAAATCTAAGGGAAATAATTTTGCATTTCACTTTCGACTAAATCATCAAAACTGGATATACTTAACAAAATTATAATTATCATAAACAATATGAGAAGAGAAATCAATAAGACCGAAGCTCAACATATACTTATTAACCGGAAAGATATCTTTAATGTCCAATCCATAATATTAATATTCGTCAATAAATTAAGGGCACTGAAAAGAGATGAAATTAAGTTTTTAAAAAATTCATATTTATTGTAAAATGATTTCCTCTTTCATCCAAAGGCATTTTTCTAAGACTTTCGACAGTAATTCTAACCATAATTTAAAGGATATAATTTTATTAAAAAATAAAAAAGAGAAAATAGTTTAAGGCGAAGATATTGTGGGATGATCCATTTTGCCATTAATAGTTCTGTCTAGACCTCATATACTCAGAAGAACACTGCTGCTATGCAGAGCTCATTAAAGCTCTATCCTTGTTGGACTCTGCCTTTGGGCGGAAAGGAGCACAGACCATGTTATGTCATAGGGTAGAATCGCGTCCGAGGAAAATCAGACAGATTATGTGGGGGTCTACGGAAAATTGCCCAAGCGTACACGTTCGGAAAGCGTACACGCACATAAAAACCGGCCTTGTACTACACTCCGCCATTGTGTGGAGGCTCAGGTAAATACCGAGTTCATTTAAAAATCTATCCTACGGACTCTCTGCCAGATGAGGCTAGGGGTCAAATAGACGAGAACCCGTCTACGGGGAATTTTTGCCTGATTGTCAATCAGTCAGTCAGTTGAGTGCCATACATTATACACGCAGTCTGGGCAGTAGGTTGCCATTGCTTTCTGCGGTAGACTGGTTGCCAGCCAAGGCTATAGAACCAAAACTGTCCTGTTATTTGACCCATAACTGGAGGGAAGAGACGGATTAATGCCTTTCTCAAAGGTATTTGTGTATAAGTGAATGCAAGGAATTCAGTTGGAATTCGAACTCGGCTCCCCGATTTGTCGTTCCGAGTCGATATCCACGGCACCCCAACGCACATTCTGATTGTAACCTCTCGAAAGTCTTCCGGTAAACTTGGCTTTGTGCCACGTCTCGTCTTGTAGGGAGGATCGGGTAAATACCGAGTTCGTTAGGCTAATTCTTGTTGTCACAAACAATTCTACTAATTCTTGTAAAAATTAATTATTCATTGATTTTTTTCTTTTCAGACTATGATACGCTTAATTTATATTGTTCATAAAAGCAATCAGAAGTTTATCCACATAAAAATTAGCATAATTATTGCATTTTCCTCAATTCAGACCTATTTTTTAGAAAAGGGGCTCTATTGGAGAAAAGAATAACTGTTAATTAGCATTCCCAATGACTCCTGAATTTAATTATATTAGGCTTGTTGTTGCCCAAAGTAGAATTTTTAAGCATTTCTGGAAATTAATTAGTGGGGGGTAACATATGTAAAAACAAATATTTTTACCAATATTTTATACAAAATAATTATTTCAAAATTGATTTCGGTCAATTAGGAATAAGTCCTGAAATTTTCATCAAAATCCGACCATTATTTGATTTTTGCAAGAATTTCCAAATTAATGTGTCTTTCACAGTCAAAAAAGTGCATTGTGCAATATTACCTTTTTTTTTTTACTTAATAAACGTTGCGGCAATTTAGGTCTCGCACTGACGTAAGAAAAAAAAAGACTTTCTACAAAAATTTCGAACGTGTTAGAAATAATTAAAAAATTTGAAAAATAAATAAAAAAATTTTTGATCTATCCTTTTAATGATAATATAAACATTTTGCCAATAAAACTTTGTTTTTATTTAGTTTGGGGCCTTTTCCCTTCATATTATGCTGTTTTGTCAGCGATTTTACAAAGGTACCTAACTAAAAGCAACACGTGGAAATGTGCTGCTTATATGGACAAGATGAATACGCGGGAAACGCGATGTGAGCACGTGATCACTGGAGGACCAGTCCGGATTAACAAATCACTGCCTGCTAACATGACGTGTTTGCAGATGAAAACAAGCATGTTGTTTTAATGCGTAGACGTGAAATGTGTGAGCAAAACATATTAAACAAATAAATGTTGAAATATGGATATATGTGCATATATGTGTGCGTGAGCGGCACAACCCCATCAATAAAACAGTGTACAGAAATGCGTGCCTTCAGGTTTGCAGCAAATAATGTCTGCGGAAACGTAAATGGGTAACTTGGAAACTCTTGTTGCTAATGCTGTGGAGGTTAATTACTTTTCGGTAAACGTAAATACAAAAAGAATACATTGAGTGTGTGTAAATAAATGTGTTGGCCACTCGTATTCCTGTCCACAAGGTCGGCTAGCTAATCCCTATATGCTCATGAACACTTGTGTTTGTTCAACACCTGCACAACCCACTTGTGATTTATACTGGAACTATGATGAGTGGACCTTAGTTACTGTTTCTCAGGGTGAGAATGTTGTGACACGATAACTAGATATATATGTATTTTATTATAATAATAGATTAAAATAGATTAGAATAGAAAATAGTTTAAAAACATATTTAACAAAAGTGAAAAAGAAGAGAAAAAAAATAAATAAACGCTTTTTCTTTTATGAGGAAAATTGTCCTCCGATATTTGACTCAGTGATAAAGGTCAGCGGGTTTCGATGACCCGGTAAATATTTGACTCAGTGATAAAGGTCAGCGGGTAGGTTTGCGATGACCGGTCAAAGGCTGTCCTTTATTGTATCTTGACCACACCTTAAGCCTTTTCCAGCGGAAGCCTTATTAAGATAAACAAAAAAGATAACTGAAATTTCAGACTTACAGTCGCCGGTGTTTGTCACCGGTGGTCTAAAGCATTTCCGGATTTCCGCATTTCCGGATTCATATTAAATAAATAGAGCCAGTTAAGTTAAGAAAAAAGAGAAGTGAAAGGAGTCAGCCGGGTGCGAACTTGAAGTAAGGATCTCCGTTCGTCTTGGTTCGTTCAGTTCGGGTTTGTTGATCTCCATTAGAGTTAGAACTGTGTGTCACATTCGCCTGCCCCAACAGACAAGGCTAGCTCTAAACGAATAAAGCTTCCTTTTCAACTCATCCAAATTTTGGAAGTTCGTTCCTTACAGTCAATCTTGTACCCCCAGCTGTTCGTCCGACGGTTTCTACAAAAATCCGGCAACATCACAGCGTGGAGAACGGCCGCCCGGAGAAATTGTTAGGACGGACCGTTGGGGTGGTACAGTGTGAACAACAATCTGAACAAGATCAGGACGCCGAAACCCTCACAATGACTTGAAACTTGAGACTTCGGGCTATCACAACCACAACTAAATTACACTCACAAACCAGACCAATAACATCAAGAACTGACCTTCCTGACAAATCGACCATGCTGAGATTCGAACCAGGAATTTAAACTTAAGCATCTGTAATTTGGTATCAACAGATAGGATCTGTAGAAACAAGTAAGAAAGAAAAAAATCCGTGTGCCAACACTAAGTTCAATCGCAAATCTGTTGTGAACAGTCCAGCAGGCAAAGTAAGCAACGAAAACTGGATCATAAAATCTAATCTTCCCCTGGCCACTGCAGAAACGCACTTTCGCTCACCAAGCTCAAAAATCGTACTGCCTCAGTAAGCAAAAGCAACGGCCCTTATTCACCGAAAAAATTTTATGATTGACCGCTCCAGACAGAGTGTAAAAAACATTAGCTTCTCTGATACTTATAGCAGCTGTTTCTGTAATACCAGTTTTCTTTAATTTTTCTTCTTCGCTATTTATTTCGTCGTAGAATATACACGACACGTGTCGCTTGGTTTCATGAGATAATTCGCCGTTTTTGTCGCTACAGCATCTCTTAATGTTCAGCGTCTCTCTCGTTGTATAATTCTAAGCGCCATATTTCTGCATTTTATTTCCTCTCTTTAGACATGATTCCATCAATATATTTAACTGACACCTGCTGGGTGGCGGTCATAATTTCTCAGTCGCGTCACTGTCTTCAGGCAGAGTGCGGCTCAGCTGTGTCTCTGGCCGAAGACAAATGGACAGCTAAGAAAAATAAAATAAAGAGGTGCCTGGTCCTGGGGAACAGACACCTGAGACTGCATCGCCCTATTGCACTAGAGGGATGGATCAGTGGTCGCTACGGAGGTCAGCGCTACCGACCGTTTAGGAGGCTAGGCAATTTTTAGCCCCGGCCCGTGCGTAAGCGCCTCTCGTAAACTTGATCATTTTTCATTTCACGTCTCAGTGGGAAGACCAGGATAAAAATTCATTATTCCATCAATGAAAATATTATGTAATTTGAGAAAGTGCTTCTGAAGGATAAAAAGTGTGACATTGAAATATAACAGTTACTGGACTTGAGAAACCTATTTTCTTGAAAAACTTTTCATAAATTTCACACGAAAATAGCAGTTTGTTATTGTCTTATTTCTTGTAAATTCTCAAGAACAAAGAAAATGTATAAATTCGCTTTCGTATGTTTCACTTTTATTACAATCACCACTTTTGAAAAAGTATTCTTACTCTTGCTAATCACACAACAAACTCTATTGTGAATTTAAATCAACCGGCAACAAAGAAAAAAGCGAAATATAAAAATGTAAGATATTTTTATTTTTCTGTTTTTTACAACTATTTTTTCTTAGCGTGTAGGAGTTAAGCTTCTTACAGTCCTTATTAGTAGTTGTTTGTTAAGTTGAAAATGAATGTGATTTCTTCATGTGTATGTGTTAGAAAGAAGAGGCAATGAGGAACGTGAGGAGAAAAGTGTAAGTGTCCCGTAGCTTGGTGAGGAAAACGGATGAATAAGGAAGGGAATTTTCTTTTACGCCTGGTGTCGAGAACTGTTAGTCTGTATCTCCTTACTCTGTGTCCGTCTAGAAACTTTGATTAAATAAGCTTCAAATGGTTTACAAAACCTGTTCTTTTTATTGTTGGTTGAAAAATATTAAATATTTATTTTCAAAGCGTTAATCAATTAATCAGAAAGATACCCGATCTTCTTATTCAGAAACCATTTTTTATTTATCGTTTGACTGTCTTGCTGCTGATTTCTATCTTCGCTCCACAACTGTTTCGGTGACTTCACACCCTGAGTGGATCTTGATAAAATATATCTAGGAAAGTGGGTGTCTGAAAGAGACCCCCCCCCCATTAAAGATATTTCTTCAATCTTTTCTACTAGAATAACCTATTTGGTGTACAAATCATTCATGAACAAATAAGTACTGAAATTTTCGCTTGAATCAGATAAATCCCTGTATTTTCTCACTTATTTTCAAAAACGGGAAGGTAGTAATAATCTTTCTGCATCCATTTCGGAAAGCAACTTATCCATTTTTATGGTACCAAGCAATAACACTAACTGTTCAGTCAATGAATGCCAAAAGTTTCTTGTATGGAAAAGGTTCATTTTAATATTACAATAAAAACATGAACATATTTACGTGAAAAGATAGTGTTTTTAGTTTTTATAGATAGATAGATAGATAGATAGATAGATAGATAGATAGATAGATAGATAGATAGATAGATGAACAAACTAAGAAAGAATAACAGAAAGAGAGAGAGAAGGGGATGAATAAAAAACAAACTGAGATAGATAGATAGATAGATAGATAGATAGATAGATAGATAGATAATGTTCTAATCGGAAGGTCATTCAATTACGCTACATCTGGAGCGTTAAGTTTATAGCGAATAAGCGGTTGACCCCTGAATGAAATTGAATTATTTAAAATAAAAAAGTTTTCTTGGAGCTTTCATTTTAGCTCTAATTAAAAGCTAAATGATTAAATGTACTATTTCTAGTAAGCAAAATACTCAGGTGAGTTTCAAATAGAAATTATACTGATTAGAATCTCAACTTTTTTTGAGTTTTCAAAATTCATTATTTTTTGCACCCATTTTAAGAGATTGACAAGTTTGTAAACAAAAGTTAATTCTCGGTTTTAAAAATCTTGCAAAAAATAAAATATACATCTGTGATACGTTATTTTTAGAAAATTAGCAAAGTGATGACAGCCAGATCGTGATGATAAGCTAAGTAAGGTTAACCACAAGTGACATAACTGTACAAATTTTTTCCGTCTAAAAGGAAGAAACCATAAAATGCGTAACCTTATCACACTTAAAAATAAAAATTTCATACATAACACAAAAAAAATTAAATTTATTTTAAAAGTCATTGGCTCGAAGATTTGTATTAAACTTTCCAATTTTTATTAGTAAATGTAGACTTCACTTAATACCTTAATAAACTAACTGCAACAAGGCTTTGAAAATTTATAAAACTATTTTTGAAATTTTATAAATTCTTATAATTAAAAAAAATTAAAACAATTCTTGTAAAAATTATTTATTCATCAAATTTTTTCTTCATAATATAATGACATTTGTATATTCATATATATATATATATATATATATATTAATGCAGGTTTCATTGAATAATATAGACAAGTTTTGTCTATTAATTTTGTGTAGGATCCGTTCATACCGTCTGATATACTTGATGGTGATGTCGTTAAAAGACAACAAAAAATCACAGTATTTGTTGAATTTTTTATCAGGTCTAAGCTTTCGGCTCACATAAGCCATTATCAAAGAGTAAATAATAACACACAGTAAACATAGAACATTTAAGCTATTAACAATAAAGATAATTGAATTGAAAATATAAGTCCATCCCTACCGTGGCGGATGGCCGAAGACAGTGGTGTTGTGGTCCCTGGTCTGATTACAGACATTTGAGTACGTTGTTGGAAATATCGAAATTGATTGTATTCAAACCAGGTTTAAAATGTTTAATGTAGAGTGCTTCGAGGATTTTTAGTTTTATTTAGTTTAGTTTTTTAGACCAATGTAGTATATAAATTCATATGTCCATTTAGAGAATGTATCTCTAACAACCTCAATAATATCTACATCGGCCACACCACAAATTCGCTCTCACGGCGTCTGACGTTGCACTTAAATAAAAATTCAAATATATTCCGTCATTTAGAACAACACGGTTATCAACGCACATTTCTGAGAAAAACGCTTGTTGATAACACGTACATACTCAAACAAGAAAATAATAAGCAGAAACTAAAAATCCTCGAAGCACTCTACATTAAACATTTTAAACCTGGTTTGAATACAATCAATTTCGATATTTCCAACAACGTACTCAAATGTCTGTAATCAGACCAGGGACCACAACACCACTGTCTTCGGCCATCCGCCACGGTAGGGATGGACTTATATTTTCAATTCAATTATCTTTATTGTTAATAGCTTAAATGTTCTATGTTTACTGTGTGTTATTATTTACTCTTTGATAATGGCTTATGTGAGCCGAAAGCTTAGACCTGATAAAAAATTCAACAAATACTGTGATTTTTTGTTGTCTTTTAACGACATCACCATCAAGTATATCAGACGGTATGAACGGATCCTACACAAAATTAATAGACAAAACTTGTCTATATTATTCAATGAAACCTGCATTAATGAAAAAATGCTGCCAAAATACACACAATTTAAATTACATGATCCAGCAGCCCAACACACCATCACCACCTTGAAATATAAATGGAGCCTTGTGAAAAGGCAAATTGAAATAGCGAAAGAAAATCTTGACACATTATACAAGAACAAACATGACCTCTACAACAAACTGAAAGATATAACTACCTCAAACCAACTAGAAGAAATAATACTCAGACTATCCAAAATCACAGCAAAATCTGAAGCTGAACACCGTGCTAAAATTGTCAAAAAACTTAATTCACTATACAATGGCACGATCACTCTTCCCAAAAAATTTGATAAATTCATAAATCTTTCCAACCACGAACTAACTAAGCACCAAGAAGAATTACTCAATCTTGGACCTAACTGCCATATATACCGTAAGTATAACCAGCTTACTAAAAAAATTGAAATAGAAACGCTCTATCAAAGCATCACTAAATTACAAGATGAAAAACTTATAACCGTTAAACCCGAACTGAAAGATCTACTTAAGGCTGAGGCAATCAAAGATCGCCATGATAAAAGCAGAAGCTCCTCAAAAATTCTATCGAAACAACTAAAAAGTGCCGCGCACGAACTACGCAACCACCTTCACATAATTGTAAAAAAAGCTGACAAGGCTAACATCTTTGTTGTACTTAACAAATCAGATTACAACACAAAACTCAACCACATACTCCATGACCACACAAAATTTAAAAAAATTAACAAAAACCCGACACACCAACTAAAATCTAAACTTAATAAACTCATTAGTGCCAACAACGCTGATCAGAATTCCTTAAAACTCCCTAAAATTATTGGTGACTATAAACCTGGTTACATATACGGAACCATAAAAACTCATAAACCTAACTATCCTCTCCGCCCTATCATATCCCAAATTCCTACTCCTGTATACCAGTTAACTAAACATATTAACCAGCTTATCACACCCTACCTTCCGAGTAAATACAGCATAAAGTCAACCCTAGAGGCAATCCAAATCCTCAAGAGTGAAAAACCTAATAATGAAATCATAGCTTCACTTGATGTGGAAAACCTTTTTACTAATGTACCCGTCAGTGAAACTATTGATATAATTATAAGAAATGTTTACAGTAATCCTTCATTACCCCCACTCAAAATTAATCCCAACATCCTAAGAAAAATTCTACTAGCTTGTACTACTGAAGTGCCTTTTGTTGATCCAAACAACACTATATATATACAACGTGACGGAGTCTCCATGGGTTCAGTGCTTGGTCCGATTTTTAGTAATTTCTACATGTCTAACCTTGAAAATACTACCTTTGCAAAATTTACAAAACCATCAATATATCTAAGATATGTTGATGATATCCTACTATCAATTAAAAATACTAATGAAATCTTACAACTTCAAAAACAGTTTCAAAATAATTCAGTTTTAAAATTTACTTATGAACTTAGCAAAGATAACAAAATTCCTTTTCTTGATATATTAATTAACACTGACAACAATAAATTTACTATCTCACCGTATCAAAAACCCACTAATAAAAATCCCTCCACACTCAATTATATTAGTGAATGCCCCCACTATTACAAAATAGCCATTATTAAAAATCTATTATACCGTGCAAAAGTCAATTCATCTACAAATCAGATCTTCTACAGTGAACTAAAAAACATAAAACAGACACTCATCAATAATAATTTTCCCAACTACATAGTTGATGAACAAATACATTACTTTCTTAAAAAGCTTAACATGGAAAAAACAACACATGATACTAACCCAACCAATCCTAAACATATCACTCTCTTATACCGTAGCCAGATGCACTCCAACTACCAACTAGATGAAAACATCCTAAAAAAACTCATAAATACTAATATTTCTCCAACAGACCCTAACAAAAGAATTAAGTTCATTATATATTACACTAAATCCACTACATCTAATTCATTTGTCCGCAACGACTCTTCCCCCACCGTTAGTGATTTGCAAAAGACCAATGTAGTATATAAATTCATATGTCCATTTAGAGAATGTATCTCTAACAACCTCAATAATATCTACATCGGCCACACCACAAATTCGCTCTCACGGCGTCTGACGTTGCACTTAAATAAAAATTCAAATATATTCCGTCATTTAGAACAACACGGTTATCAACGCACATTTCTGAGAAAAACGCTTGTTGATAACACGTACATACTCAAACAAGAAAATAATAAGCAGAAACTAAAAATCCTCGAAGCACTCTACATTAAACATTTTAAACCTGGTTTGAATACAATCAATTTCGATATTTCCAACAACGTACTCAAATGTCTGTAATCAGACCAGGGACCACAACACCACTGTCTTCGGCCATCCGCCACGGTAGGGATGGACTTATATTTTCAATTCAATTATCTTTATTGTTAATAGCTTAAATGTTCTATGTTTACTGTGTGTTATTATTTACTCTTTGATAATGGCTTATGTGAGCCGAAAGCTTAGACCTGATAAAAAATTCAACAAATACTGTGATTTTTTGTTGTCTTTTAACGACATCACCATCAAGTATATCAGACGGTATGAACGGATCCTACACAAAATTAATAGACAAAACTTGTCTATATTATTCAATGAAACCTGCATTAATGAAAAAATGCTGCCAAAATACACACAATATATATATATATATATATATATATATATATATATAAACATATAATGCTCTACGTTGTATCGAGCACTCTTCATAAAAGTAAATGCATCAACAGGAGGTAAAAAAACCTACGAGTTCTACAACTTTGTTACAATATATATATATAATGCCTTTTCTTGATACATATATACAGCTCTAATGCCCTATATATATATATATATATATATATATATAAATGTATTATATATATATATATATAAAGTGTATTATATATATATATAAAGTGTATTATATATATATAAAGTGTATTATATATATATATATAAATGTATTATATATATATATATATATATATATATGTATTAGTATATATATATATATATATATATATATATATATATATATATATATAAAGTGTATTATTTATATATATATATATATATATATAGTGATTGTTTAAGACTTAGTTTTTGGTTCTAATAGGGTTAGACCAGTACTCATTAAATTAAATTAACATTCAGCCGACACAGGTTTTTAATTCTCTTATGCAAACTGCGGAGCTACGGGATAACTGGACACCTGTTTGACCTCATCCAGTCATTCCTCTCTAACCGCATATTGAAGATAGTATTAAATGGGCATGCCTCCCAAAACTACCATACGAACGCGGGTGTCCCTCAAGGTTCTATCCTAGGTCCCATGTTCTTTCTGATGTACATTAATGATCTCCCCGACGCCATTAGATCCCAAGTAGGCATGTACGCCGACGACACAACAATCTACTCTCACCTCGATCAAAAACCAGGTGTGGGCGACAAAGCGAACCTCGCTCCCGAGCTTGAAAAGGACCTCCAATCCGTAGTGGCCTGTGGTAGGAAATGGCTAGTAAATCTCAATGCTTCTAAAACGAAACTGTTATCAACTAACCACCATAGACAATCGCATCTACCTTCAATTAGCATGGAACAGGCTTGCCTCCCATAGAGTAAAACACTACGCCTCCTTGGCCTTACACTTTCGGCGGACCTCAAATGGAATGACTATATCGAATCCATTGCCAAATCTGCCGCTATGAAAGTCGGCTCTCTGTGCAAGGCCCGGAAGTTTTTCCCACCTGAATCTATCCTGCACATATACAAAATACCATCCTCCCGTGTATTGAATATTGCTGCCATATCTGGTCGGGTGTTCCTGCTGCTCTCCTTGGGCTTCTTGACAAAATACAAAGGAGGATCTGTAACGTGGTTGATACTGACTTGGCAGACCGGCTGCAACCACTCTCTCACCGGCGTGATGTGGCTTCCCTGTGCCTCTTCTACAAGTACTTTCATGGCTTCTGCTCCGATGAACTTAGATCACTGGTGCCGCCTAAGCAGGAATTTACACGAGATACTAGATTAGCAACTAGGTCCCAGCCTTTTACAGTTAAACAGATAAGATGTAACTGTAAATTCTACTCCAACAGCTTCTTCTCTCGCGCTTCCCGCCTGTGGGATTCCCTTCCATCCACAAGTCTGCTTTCCCGACAGCTACAATCTCCAGGTGTTTAAATGTAGGGTCAATAGACACCTCCTATCACAGTAACTCCTAATTATTCTCAGAACACTCTCATCTACCCAACCCTCACTCTCGGTATTCTTACCCGCCTATGACCCACCCTCTGGCATTTCCTATATTTAGCCATTCTATATATATATATATATATATATACTGTGGATGGGCGGATGTGGGTTGTGGTACAGTGGATGCTCGGGACGAGAAACCGGGGAGCCGAGCTCGAATTCCAGCTGAATCCATTGTATTCACTTATGCGCAAATACCCTTGGGAAAGGTATTAATCTGTCTCTTCCTTCCAGTTATGGGTTAAATAGCAAGACAGATTGGATTCTATAGCCTTGGCTGGCAACCAGTCTACCGCAGAAAGCTAATAGCAATCTACTGCGGGATAATCTTCTGCCTAGTCAGTCATGTCTCTTTCGAGACATGATCGCCCAAGCGTGTATCACGTATGGCACTTAACTGACTGACTGAATTTTCTATGTGTACATGAAAAGGTTATGTGTTTCTCGATTTCTTCCCCTTACAAAAAAAAAATTTGGACAATTTTGTCAATTCTGGCCGCCATGCACTTAGCTTATCTCGCATCTATCTGGCTGTTATCACATATCAAATCATACGGGAAAGGTCAGAAAGATCAACGCTCCATGATTAGAAAATAGTTTTATTCTAAATTTCATGCTATAAATAAACAATATTTGTGTAATCAGCTTAATTTTACTTTAAATTTGCTAATTTTCCAAAAATAACGTGTCATAAATATATATTTTATTTTTGAAAGATTTTTAAAACCTAGAATTAACTTTTGTTAGTGTTGATCGCTCAAAAATGGCCGTAAAATTGAAAATAAAAAATTCAAATCACAAATTTTAGATTCCTGTCAGATTTAATCATTTGACCTTCAATTAAAACTAAAATAAAATTTTCAAGAAAACTTTTTTAGTTTTAAAAATTCAATTTAAAAGTTAGGTATCGAAAATGAGTGGAGGTATTTATATAAAGTCCTGAAAGTTTCATTAAAATCCAACAATTATTTAAATTTTACAAGAATTTCCATATTAATGTTTTTCACCGAAAAAGAAATGAGTTGCGTAATATTTACATTGTCCATAGTAAATTCTGGTATTAAGTTACCCACTGACGAAAAGTTTACCAAAATTTTGAAGGTGCTAGAAAGGATAACCATTTTTTAGAAATTAATTAAAAATTATTTTGATCTTTCTTGTAATAATACCAAAAATATTTTGACGGAAAAACCTTTTTATTAAGTTTGGGTCCTTTTATTTTTCTCTACGCTTTGCTGTTTTTCTACAAACTATTGGCGGTACCAAATATATATATATATATATATATTTTTTTTTTTTTTTTTTTTTTTTTTTAATAGTTCTTCCAAAATTTTAATTTCACTAATCTGCTTCCGATCCAACAGACCGAAACAACAAACTTGGAAACCTGAATTATTTCCCTTAGAGCAAATAATTAAAGGGAAGTAATTCATGTCTTTTTAATATACAGTTATTCTCTCTCATCGCAAATGAAAGAGCTTCCAAATAATTTTCCCTGAACACGAGAATCCCCGTAAATTTTAAAATGTGCACTCTGTTGCTCTTTCATTCATTTTTTTTTTTTTTTTGCTACAAAACTAATATTTGTAGTTTCTACTTCGATATTTAATCGTCCTTTACTCATATCAGGCATCAAAGCATCAAAGTTTGGAGAAGTCAGAATTTCAATAGAAAAAAAGAAAAAAAATATTTTCAAATTCCCTCTGCAGTTTGATCAAGTCGAGAAAATAGACTTCCAAGCAGATTTGGTGTTACTTCATGCAAGTGTAGCAGTAAGCATATCATGCTACTTTCTCAGTCAATGGAAACACAACAAAAAATATTGAATCTCAACCAGCCTATATATATATATATATTCAACCAGCCTATATATATATATATATATATATATATATATATATATAAAGGAAAACTCAACACGTCATTTCAATTGGTTATAAATTATACTTCATTTCTATGAGCTTAATTAGCTCATTTCATCAGACCTTACAATATTCCTTTCATTTGGTACAAAAATTTTGCTGGAATAAGCATTTTCTTTAACTGAAGAGAAGGATAGAAATAAAAAGAAAATAAAAGGGAAAAATAAGAAAAAGAGAAAGAGGAAAAGAGAGTCAAGACTTAGGCATTGGCATCAGATCTGTCTGGGATTGCCCAGGCCGTTGTGAAGAGGTTGACCTGTAAAGGAATTTTTAATTCTTTGGATACTGTTGTTTGTGTGACCCCATAAAACCAACCTTTATATCCATATATACATATGTGTACATTCCGACATATACTTACAAATGTGACTTTGTTCAGGCCTACATAAATTTACCACCTTACACTTTTTCGTATCTACTTACAGATCCTGGTGTTTGTGTACTCACACATATACATTTCACAAAGATGTGATTTCCACGCATATAAGTAGTGTTATATATATGTATACACATACATATAATTGATAGTCATTCTCACATATACTCCCAAATTACGCCAATATTTTCATACTTCCATACATTCATTATATATATATATATATATTAGTCATCCACATACAAGCCTGTTTCACTGTATCACAACTCATCAGTGTGGCTAAACACATCCACTTGCTTCTGGCCAGGATCGAAACTCAACCAATTTGGTGTCAGTCGGAATTGCTAACCCCTAAGCCATAGGCGCATGGAATTAGAGAAAGGAAATTTGAACGTGTTGTATATAAGCAGTGTATACACACACCAGTCACTGAAAGAACTCAATTCATTTCTAAAGAGTAATGCATATATCGCAGAAGTGGAAACTGTCTTTAAAATTTTCTTCACTAGAGAGCTCAATTGTAATGAGAGCATAATATATTAGTCATCCACATACAAGCCTGTTTCACTGTATCACAGCTCACCAGTGTGGCTAGACACATCCACTTGCTTCTGGACAGGACCGAAACTCGACCAATATATATATATATATATATATATATATATATGGGGGGGGGTTGTATGCGTTGTGGTGCAGTAAATATCAACTCAGAACAAGCGATCGAGGTGCTAAGATCAAATTCCAGTTGAATTCCTTGTATTCGCTTATGCAGAAATACTCTTGGGAAAGGTATTAATCCATCTCTTCCCTCCAGTTATGGGTTAAATAATAGAACAGATCAGGTTCTATAGCCTTGGTTGGCAACCAGTCTGCTGCAGAAAGCAATGGTTATCTACTGCGGGATAATCTTCTGCCCAGTCAGTCATGTCTCTTTTGAGGCATGATTGGCAAATGTGTGTATCATGTATGGCACTTAACTGACTGACTGGCATCCTATCAGTTTTCATAAACCAATTCTTAAAATTATAAAAGCTTAGCAAACTGGTTGTTGGATTATGCAAAAATAATCTTATCTATTAATAGCCGATATTTAATAGAAAAATATAATTAATAACATTACTTTAAGTTCTGAGAAGCCTGAAAGTGGATTTTGTATGATGAACATAATTTTTTCAGACATAAGAAATTATCATGAATTTAAAAATGTAGCAAATCTTCTAGTCATAAATTTGATAGAACTTCCATTGGATATTTAGGATTGCAGCAATTCAGTTTCAATGTGGCTAAGAAAGAAAAACACAGATGATGAGTCAAAAAGCATCATACTTCTTAACAGAAATATGACAACAGAATTAAAAATCTGAAACTTTATAATAAATTATTTTTTTCTGTTAAATTTATACTGACAAAAGAAATTTTCTTGAATTTAAAAATGTAGCAAATCTTCTAGTCATAAATTTGATAGAACTTCCATTGGATATTTAGGATTGCAGCAATTCAGTTTCAATGTGGCTAGGAAAGAAAAACACAGGTGATGAGTCAAAAAGCATCATACTTAACAGAAATATGACAACAGAATTAAAAATCTGAAACTTTATAATAAATTATTTTTTTCTGTTAAATTTATACTGACAAAAGAAATTTTCTTGAATTTAAAAATGTAGCAAATCTTCTAGTCATAAATTTGATAGAACTTCCATTGGATATTTAGGATTGCAGCAATTCAGTTTCAATGTGGCTAGGAAAGAAAAACACAGGTGATGAGTCAAAAAGCATCATACTTCTTAACAGAAATATGACAACAGAATTAAAAATCTGAAACATTATAATAAATTATTTTTTTCTGTTAAATTTATACTGACAAAAGAAATTATCTTGAATTTAAAAATGTCGCAAATCTTCTAGTCATAAATTTGATAGAACTTCCATTGGATATTTAGGATTGCAGCAATTCAGTTTCAATGTGGCTAAGAACACAGCTAACATCAAAAAGCATCATACAGAAATATGATAAGAATATAATTACAGTTTAGAACTTAATGAACAAATGTTTTCTATTAAATTATAAAAATGGTTTAATTCTTTTTGATACTATATAAAATGGTTTGTTTCCATTCTCAGATATAAAAGAAAATAAGCAGAATAGGTTCCTAAAGATCACCTGCCTTCAGAGAAGTGGTTCCTGGATATTGGGGATGCTATTATTGATTATAAGAATATACCAAAAGCCATATAAGGAGTCTAATAGCAAGCATCCTCAGTAACACATACAAGATGATTTACAGCAGCAGCCCAAGCAATAGAAATTTTCAGTGATGCTATTTTGAATTCAGGACTGACTAATCATATCATAGCTACATATTCCTTTGACACATACTATCCTTTTATTTCTTTAAATTACTTCTACTCTATCAGCTTCTTTGCTCACACTTCCCACCTATGGAATTCCCTTCCATATACTTGCTTCCCTGACAGCTACAATCTCCAAAAATTTAAATGCAAGGTCAATTGCCATCTCTTATCTCCTTGACTCACATCATTTCTCTGACAACCCTCAGATCATATTCTTCTCCCTTTCCACTCTACTCTCATGCAGCCCCCTTCACACTAGTGTTCTCATCCTTCTCTTATCCATTCTCCGACATCCCCGTAACTTGTTCCTCTTTCTCATCACTCACCTCTTATGTAACCCCCACTGCACACCAGTGGGAGTTCTACCTTGATAAGGTGAAACGATTAGAAAAAAAAGAAAAAAGCAGATTCAATCTTTTTTATCAAATCACAAAATGAAGGTTGTCTTGAATATTGACTCCTCTAGATCTTTCTTGTATTAATGGGGATGTTCCCGAGGACTGTATCTTTGAATCTACGTCGTTCCTAATTTTCATCAATGACCTTCCTGATGCAATCAGTTCTCAATTTGGTATCTATGCTGATGACACAAATATTTACTCCTGTCTTAAGAATAATTCTGATTGGTTCAATAAGATGAAATTGACAGCTAATCTAAAAAATGATGTACAGTGTGCTGTTAATTGTGGGGTAAGGAACGGCTTGTTAATTTTAACACTTCCAAAATGAAAGCACGCTGTATCAATCATCTGAGAGAACTCTTTCTGCCTTTCATCAGCATGACTGCTGTTAACCTTCAGAAAAGAGACTTGTTGCAACTTCTCATCAGTATATATTTTATCACAAAGTTCACTCAATAAAAGGCTAAAGAGCCACTCAAGATAGAGTGGTACTGATTGAATTGCATGATAATAATAATAATTACAGGAGTAGCAATAGTAATAATAATGATGATTATGTTAAACAACATGGTCTTTGCTTCTCTAGGTCAACTGCTAATATTTTAACAATTATTTCTAAAAGAGTCTATCAAACTTTACATAAGAATGGTGAAGTTCAGGATGTTGTTTTGGACATCTCAAAGACATATGACACAGGTTAGGATATCGGTTTCCTTCACAAGTTGAAAGGTTATGATATTTCAAGACAAATTTTTGAACTGATTTATTGTTTCTTATGAAATCGCGAAATGGAAGTTATCCTTCTAGATCTGCAGTTCCTCAGGTCTCTATCATTGGACCTACACTGTTCCTTATTTCCATTAATGACCTTCCTGATGTTATCAAGTTTCAAATATGTATCTGTATCTTTGCTGATTACTATTTACTCATATCTTAATAGTAAGTCTGATCAATTCAATAAAGTCAAATTAGCAACTGGCCTCAAAAATGATTTACAATACGTTGTTAAGTGAGGCAAGAAATGGCTTGTTAATTTTAAGGCTTCTAAAATCGAAATTTCTCTCTTTTAATCCTCTTAAAGAACCTTTTTGTCTTCCATCAAACATGACTGATGCTAACTGCCAGGAAAGTGAATCCTTGGAGGCTAATATTTTCCAGTGAGATGAAGTCAAAAGATTATATTGAATCAATACAAGATCTGCTGCTTGGAAAGTCGGCTCATTATTTTGTGCTAGACAATTTTCTTGCCAAAATCTGTTACACAGGTTTCTATAAACATTTTCATGTAATTGTTCTGATGAACTTTCCTCTATGGTACCGAGACTTTATGAATTTAAATTATTAAAATATGTGAACCAACTATAAGAAAATCCTTACCATTTCATAAAGTTTGAGTTGATTGGCAATTAGCCAATGTTTTGCAAACCATTTCAATAAACAATAAATAAATAGCGTTTATTATTTTTGTTGTCGATTCCGAAGAAAAAAGAAAATATACAAGTTCACTTTCATATATTTAGGTTTTATTATAATTCTAATAATCGCTTTTAAAACAACAAATATTGCCAAGGAGTGAAGGTGGTTAAAATAATAGTGATGTCAATGGAAAAACCCATCTTTTTGACATGCTATTTTTTTGCAGTCACAAAGGTCCAACTTTACCAAAATTAGCCCATCCTAACCCTAATTATTAAAACACCTTATCTTAAAAAAATAAAACTGGAAAAAACTGATTAAAAATGTTTTTGCCCTGTGTGATGTTACCCCTTATTTATTTCTCCCGAGACATTCTTTGGTTTTTTTTATAAATTGTGTAATTCAGCTGACAAGGTTAAAGTTTCCTCCATCTCGATGTCGAAAATACTTGCATGCAATAAACCCCATTTAAAATTTCTTACTATGTGCCCTATGGCATGAAGAGCAAAAATATTTTATAGCAGTAAAATGGAACTGTCAATATTACTTGCATATGTTGAGATAAATATCCCTCTTCTGTTAATCTGTTCTGTACAAATAACCAGATATTTTTAGACTGACTCAGACATTACAATTCTCTGTAAGAGTCTTTTATGTCTTAATTTCAATTCATTTACATGATTGTATTTTGTTTGACTCGAACTAATTTCCCTAACTCAGTTGTTTTTAACTCTCCTGATATTTTGGCTGCTGTGTCCTACTCCCTGACATAATAAATTTATTAAACGAAAATTGTTAATCATTTTATAATCAGTCAGTTAAGTGCCATACGTGATACACGCTTGGGCGATCATGTCTCGAAAGAGACATGACTGACTGGGCAGAAGATTATCCCGCAGTAGATTGCCATTGCTTTCTGCAGTAGACTGGTTGCCAGCCAAGGCTATAGAACCCAATCTGTCCTCTTATTTAACCTATAACTGGAAGGAATAGATGGATTAATACCTTTCCCAAGGGTATTTGCGCATAAGTGAATGCAATGAATTTGGCTGGAATTCAAACTCGACTCCCCGATTTCTCGTTCCGAGCCGATATCCAATGCACCACAACGCACATCCCATTTTATAATAGAAATCATAAAAAATAAAAATTGACAGGGATTGTCTATTAAAGAAAGAATATGTCTATGTTTGCATGTGTTCGAGATTTTCGGAGATATGGCTGCATGCAGATAAATATACACATGCCCCTTTCTCTTGTTTCTAGAAAAATGTATCTATGTATGTGCGTGTGTATATATATATATACATATATACACACACACAAGTAAATAAACTTTCAAAATTACCTTCCCTTCTTTTGTGAGTAGATGATAAGTTTTGAACATTTTTTTTTAATCATATCACCCCGAGCAAGGCAGTAATGCCACTGATGTGCAGGGGTCTACATAAGAGTAAAAGGATTAGAGGAGAGTGAGGAGAATGACGAACCAGTTAGAAAGGAGCAAGAGAAGGATGGGAATACAGGTGTGATGACAGTTGCAAAGGTGGAGAGAAAGGAAAGGATCTACAGGACAGTGTGGAAAGAAGTAGGGTCAAGTAGTGAAGAGATGAGAATTGACCTTGCATTTAAATTCCTGGAGGTTGTAGCTGTCAGGAAAGCAAGAATAAGGAAGCGAGTTCCACAGGTGGGAAGTGTGAGGAAAGAAGCTGCAGAAGTAGAATTGTCGTCTGCATTTGATTGATCTAACTGTGAATGGGTGAGACCCAGTTGCCAGTCTGGTTGCACAAGTAAACATCTGTTGCGAAGGCACCAGTGACTCAAGCTCGTTGGAACAGAAGCTATGGAAGTATTTATTTTATTACATTTGTTTACTATTAATGCTCTATTTCTTAATTAACACTTTAATCAGAATGACAGCTTGCCTTAAAAGTGTTATCCTCTAAAAATACACTGGTCAACCATATTTATTTTTTATTTTATTTAATTTGCAAAACAGACACTTTGAGATGTGTGTGTGTGTGTGTGTGTGTGTGTGTGTGTGTGTGTGTGTGTGTGAGATATAGCAACAGCTCCAAGAAGCTTACAAAGCTTTATCACTGAAAATGATTCCTATTATGATGAATTGTGACAAGCAAGAGGGGAGATAGGAGGTGCTTATTTTATTGCCACAATAAGTGTTTCTCTCTTTCTCCTATATGGGGTACATCCAAAATACCTATCATACACACAGAAATCCCTACCATTCTACTTACATATGTTTAGTCTCATACAAAATGTACACACACACACACACACACACATATATATATATAATATACAGGGTGCAACAGAAATACCTTCCTTATGATTGAAAGACATTAGTGACAATGGTGTACTCATCTAGCTATAGTCTTACCATTATGTGGGAGGTATTTCTGTCACACACTGTATATGCATGTATGAATCTAAACATGTTTAAGTAGGAAGATAGATCATCCTGTGTGTGTAAATAAATGCATTTTTACATGTTTTGTGTGGTATATATAAGGCATTAATAATCATAATTTCTTATTACTAACCCTGCTAGAGAGAACTTTTTCTTTATTACATCTGCACAGGCCAGTAGATGTAATTCAAGTTGTTCAAAAATAATGCAAGGCTTCTACTCAAACATGTGCATCCACTAAAAATAACATTTAAAGAATAAATAATATATATATATCTTACGAAAGTGTGTGTGTGTGTGTGTGTCTGTGTGTGTGTGTGTGTTTAACAATAATATCATGTTGAAACAATGGTTCTCATAAGATTGCCAAAGTGATATTGAGCCTCATCAATACCTATATGGGAGACCACTTGAAAACACTATTTTCTGTAAGCTTGAATGTGCAGGTTCTTTTACAAGCAAATACCATTTGGAAAAGTAAGAATTCACCTCTTCTCCCCTCAGATATGGGTTAATTAGTAGAACTATCTCCACCAAATTTCTTAAAATCCCCAAATATTTTCTGGCTTTAAATGACTTGCAAATGGTTGATAAGCCATAAGAAATAAACTAATCAATAAAACTAATATATATATAGTCATCCGCAGACAGATCTGTTTTGTTGTACCACAGCTCATCAGTACGGTATGACATCTAATTGCTTTTAGCCAGGATTGAAATCTGACCGAATTGACATCAGTCAGTGATTCTACCTCTGAGCTATAGGTGCTTGGTAGAATAAGGCAGACTTTTAGTTTGTGATTATATATATATATATATATATATATATAATCACAAACTAAAATATATATATATATATAATCACAAACTATATATATATATATATATATATATATATGTGTGTGTGTGTGTGTGTGTGTGTGTGTGTGTGTGTGTGGAGGTGCATTGCAGGGTAGTGGATATCAACTCGGAACAAGAAGTAAGAGAGCTGAGATCAAATTCCAGTTGAATTCATTGTATTTACTTAGATGAAAATACCTTTGGGAAAGGTATGAATTCATCACTTTTTCCTCCAGCTATGGGTTAAATAGCAGGACAGATTGGGTTCTGTAGCTTTGGTTGACAACCAGTCTACCACAGAAAGTAATGGTAACCTACTGTAGGAAAATATTCTCTCCAGTCAGTCATGTCTCGAAAAAGAAACGATTGCCCAAATCTGTATCTCATACAGCATTTAACTGACTGACTGATATATATATATATATATATATATATATATATATATAAGAATTAATAGATCTTATTTTTTAATCGAACATGTTTTTATAACTTCAAATGTTATCTTTTGAGAATACTCATGACTTGATTTATTTTAAACAGTATTTACTATATCTACCAGCTTGCAAACTTTAAAAAAATTAAAGAATATGTTCCTTCCAGTAGGATTTGAATCTGTGCACAGATTGTGCAGAAAAGAGAACTATCAGATGCTACATGGCTTCAAATGAGAAAATCAAAGAAAGAAAGAAGGAAACAGAAATTTTGTTTAGTGGCATATCAACTTCTACTGGTAATTTAATGCCGAAATCTAAATATTTTGAACACGATTTTATAGCTTCAACTAATTATATTTTGAACATAATTGCATGCCTTCAATTACAGATATATGTATTGGTTGTCATTTACTATAAATATGCATTGTTGGTAATTTCACTATAAATATGTATTTTTATACTTTCATAGTGTTTTGTATTTGTTTGGGAAGGGGGCTCACTATTTACCCAACAGCAATTAAGAGGTGGTTTCACATGCTGCAAAACCTCAAATCTTTAAATCAAAGGCCCTGATGCTGGATGTAGTTTATTGTTATACCCAAGACTTCAAGGAAGAAGCATGCGATTCAAATGATAGAACCCTTCATGGAAAACTTCAAAATCATTTTTGATGATAAAGTGACCCTAATATACTAGAGGGATATATTGCTACATAATACCAATTTACCTATAAGACTCTTGGACAATTTTCTCACAGCTGAAGTGTGCACTTTATGCAAAAGAGATGTGATTCTACAGAAGACTGCTGAGAATATTACAGACCAAACATGTGAGCCCCAAGGGTATTTTAAGGAAAATAGAAACAAAAATGGAATACAGTTTGATTTATAGATTACATGGACTGATGTCACCAAAGAGTTCTTTTATGTTGGTTAGTTAATTTTTTTAGTGGCATATAAACACCTCTAAGGGTTATTTAATGCTGAACTCTAAATATTTTGCACACAATTTTATGGCTTGAACTAAATACATTTTAAACATAATTGCATGCCTTCAAGTACAGATCAAATTTATTATCGGTCATTTTATAAAATTGTATTTTTTATGCTTTCATAGTATTTTGTTTTTGTTTTCACTATTTGCCCATAGCTAGAACCCTAACAGATGCTACCACCACAGGTCAAAGAACAACAACAATTAAGTGATTAATGCTTGCACACCCCTCAAAAACTCTGTAGCAGACTAAAAAATGATTAGTTGAAAAATACATTTTTCTTTCTCCTTAAACCACCACATATTTTCCTTGGCACAAACATTTAACTCAAATCACCAAGATGGTGTGTCATAGTCTGTCAAAAATGGCTAAAGGGAGATTTTTTATCCTGCTCGCCAAAGGAAATAAGCACCACGTGTACTGACAGCCAGTTCAAAAACTGGTAACAGCCCATTTCAGCGACACCAAATGCTCCAGCTCACTACAAGTAAATAAGTATAGACTCTTTACCATATGTATGCCTGCATCACATAGATGCTTATCAATGCTAACATGCACATTTGACATGGCAACCCTTGCCAATATGCACATGCTTTGCACATATATACATCTCAGTCCAACACGGACATACTAAGGTTTGCATATCAATAAATGTGTTTTTCATTTGACAAACTGTATTTTTATCCTCGTCTCAAAATGTTACTTGTCTAAATGATATGAACTCGTAACTATATTCAGCGATTCTAACCTGCTGGTCAAAAGCCTTCCTGCCAGATGGAGTTTATTGTTATAAACATTTATACCCATGACTGGAGAAGTAAAGTTAGAAGTGTTTAACATTTCCTGCCAATACATCATAAATAGTGGACTATTTAATTTTGCTCCCATGGAAAGATGTAAAAATCATAGCAGAGTCACTACTTGGTTTCAGGGAGAAAATGAAAGAAAAAAAGGGAAAACAGAAGTGTTAAACAACTATTTCAGTGAAATAGAAAAAGGTATCAGTTTCAATTTTTTCTTTTCTACATCCTTACATTTTTTTTTTTAAATCATATCACCCCGAGCAAGGCGGTAGCGCCACTAATGTGCAGGGGGCTACATAAGAGTAAAAGGATTAGAGGAGAGTGAGGAGAAAGATGAACCAGTTTTTTTTGTTTTTTTTTAATCATGTCACCCCAAGCAAGGCATTCCACTGCCACTATAGTGCAGGGGGTTACACAGGGCGATAGACGAGTTAGAATGTACATAGGGGGAGAGTTGGAGAGAATGGGAGGATTAGTGTGTTAGGAGGTGTCTATTGACCTTACATTTAAACTCCTGGAGGTTATAGCCGTCGGGGAAGCAAGTATGTGGAAGGGAATTCCACAGGCGGGAAGTGCAAGAAAAGAAGCTGTTGGAGTAGAAATTGTGGTTACATTTCATCAGTTTCACTGTAAAAGGGTAGGACCTAGTTGCCAATCTAGTATCTCGTGCAAACTCACACCTAGGGGGCACCAGTGATTTAAGTTCATCAGAGCAGAAGCCATGAAAGTATTTATAGAAGAGGCACAGGGAAGCCACGTCCCGCCGGTGGGAGAGTGACTGCAGGCAGTCAGCTAAGTCGGTATCAATCACATTACAGATTCTTCGCTGTATTTTGTCAAGAAGCCCGAGAAGAATAGCAGGGGTACCCAACCAGATGTGGCAACAGTATTCAAAACACAGGCGGATGGTAGATTTGTATAAGTGCAGGATAGAAAGGAGCAAGAGAAGGATGGGAATATAGGTGTGATAACAGTTGCGAAGATGGAGAGAAAGGAAAGGATCTACAGGACAGTGTGGAAAGAAGTAGGGTCAAGTGGTTAAGAGATGAGTATTGACCTTGCATTTAAATTTCTGGAGGTTGTAGCTGTCAGGAAAGCAAGAATAAGGAAGCGAGTTCCACAGGCGGGAAGTGTGAGGAAAGAAGCTGCAGGAGTAGAATTGTCGTCTGCATTTGGTTGATCTTACTTCTTAAAATAATACCCAGCATTCATATTTATGATTGTTATTGTATTATTGTGTTAAAGTTGTTAAGTTCAAATATTTAACGATGCTATAGGAGAATTTCTATGGATATTTTATTGTCGTAGAACTTGCCATGAGTTTATTGAATCATTAACTTGAAAATTAAGATTAATCAGAAAATTAAAATATGAAAACTGTATTTTATTTAAGTATGTGATTTACATCTACTGGTCTGCTCATTCAAGAAACTTGATAAAAAGAAAAGCCAGTTTACTAAGACTTAAATGCACAAGCCAATAGATGCCATTCATACTTTTTAAAAAAGGTCAAAAAACAGGGCATTTCCTCAAATGGGAATATCCTCAAAATATTGTTTTCAGCAGTAGGAAAAAATGCTAGAAAATGTATTGATTTCTGATAAATTACTAATATATACAGAGGGTGAGATGGCTAAATTGTCGTCTAAATTACACATAAATGAAAATAATATTGACATCTCATTTTGACAGATATATTTACCAAAATTACACAAAAATGTCTTGAAATAATAAAGAGTAAATTTATTCAATAAACTCACCATTGGCTTCAGCCACCACCACCAGACAACTTCATATCCTGCATCTCTTCAGGACAGTCTCCTTGTTTAAGTTGAAGAATGCTGCCATAATCCTTGCCTTCAGTTCATCTTTGGTTTTACAAAGAGTTTTGTTGATCTCTCATTCAACTGCGCTCCACACATAATTAGCAAGGGGGATTGCAGTCCGGGGAGTTAGGTGGCCAGATGTAAGGGGTAATGTGGCCGCAGAAACCGTCTTACAGTCATGACTGGGTTCTTCTGCTTGTATGACATGGTATACAGTCCTGTTTACAGATGCAAGTTCTTCCAGAAGCCACCCTCTTCACCCAGGGCAGCACTACCTCCTCAATGCACTTGATGTAGGTCTCAGTGTTAAGTCTGAGGCCCTGTGGGAAAATGAATGGAGGCATAGTGTCATCATTACTAGTGATCACTCCAAATACCATTTGTAATCACCATGAGACTCATCAAATTCTTTCCAAATTTTCTGCATTGTCCTCAGATTGACATCCAAACACCCTGAAACATTCCAGAGTGAATGCCAATCAGTGCACCAGGCCATTGAGTGAATAGCATCATGATGCTCTTTTTTTCATAAAATAGTGCCCAACTAACTCTACTATATTATACGAAATTTAAAATATAAAATGGTAACAATTCATCTATCACATGCTATATATATATATATATATATATATATATATATATATATATAATTTCCTCTAATGTGTCTCAAATATTTCAATTTAGGCCCATAAATAGAAAAAATATGACAGAGAGAAATTTATTATTGCCAAAAGAATTGATTAAATTTGAAAATGTGATATTAGATAAGCTTTTTAAGGCTAAAACTTATGATATATTATGAAACAGTAATATCTTTTTTAAAATCAACAAAAACAGTTATTTAGTAAAAACAATTGAGAGATTCACTTTTTAAACACCAAAACCTTCTACAAAGTGCAATGGAAAATTGACAATATTTTATATTTTTCATTTTATGCATGTGCATTATTTGTTTTTTGTTTTGTCAATTGCACAGTATAGTAGGGTCAGTTGGGCACCATCTGTGAGACAAAAAGCACCATGTCACAATTTGCTTCAATAGAAATTTGGAAACGTCATACTGTCATGCATTCATGCTGAAAGCTCCAATACAAACATTTCAGAGTGTTTAGGTGCAAAGGTTTGGAAAGAGTTTGACAAGCCTAATAGTGATTACAAAAGTGTTTCCAGTGATCACTAAAGATGGCGATATTAGTCATTCATTCATCTTGCCACTGGGCCTCAAATTCAACACAGAGATTTACATCAAGTGTCTTAAAGGGGTAGTGCTACTTTAGGTCAAGAAGTGGGCTGCTAGAAGACCCTATGTCTGGCAATTGGACTCTGCACCATGCCACACAAGGAGAACTCAGACAATTTCTGTGAGCACATCACTCTTTAAGTCTGGTCACCCTACTCCCAAGACTGCAACCTCTTTGATTATTATTTGTGGGGTGCAGTTGATCATCAAAACTCAATGCAAAACCAAAGATGAACTGAAGACAAGGAGTATGGCAGGATTAACCAACTTTAACAAGGAGATTGTCAGGAAGAGATGCAGGAGATTCCAAAATTGTCTGGAGGCTGTGGCTGAAACCAACGGTGGTTTTATTAAATAAATTTACCCTATAGTATTTCAAGATATTTTTTTGTGTAATTTTGGTAAATATAAAATGAAATGTCAGTTTTACTTTCTGTTTAGTGTCATTTAGACAATTTATCCACTGTATTTAGCTTAAATTTGAAGCATTTTAAATGTTTTAAATTTGTTAATTCATTAATGTCAATCACTTCTTAAATATTTATTGAGACAGTGCAAGAGTGTGACCAGTGGCTAAATAAAGAAATTCATTGTAACTTATTTTATTATACATTTACACTGAAGAAAGGTATTATCAAAGGTCACAACTAGAGAACTGTTGATGCAAAATGACTAAGTGATGAATATAAATAGACATTCTAAAGTAAAAATATGGAAGACATTAGCAGCCAAAACAGTGTAATAGAAAAAAAAAAATGAGGAAATTAGTCCAATTAAAACAAGAATTACAATTTCTTGTCTCAAAGTATTCAGACATGAAGAAGGCCGAAGATCACATTATCCAAAATGGATTGATAAAATATCAAAGATGGAAATATTATTTACATTGTTTGGAAGTTCGTTCTCATTTTATTGTCACATTCACAACAGTCTGAACGATGTAAATAATTACAACACCTCATCTCAAAAATATAGACAGTTATGAAAATACTAGTCTTACTAATTTATAGAATAGTCCAACATGTTGACTAAAATCATTTTTTAATCTTCATTTTCAAAACTGGATCTTTGCTTCAGTTCCTGTTGTATTCTTTGGTCGTGAATCTCTTCCAAGGTCTTTCCTTTCATCTCTGGTAGTAACCAATAAATGAAAAGTGTACCTAACGCTGCCATCCCAGAATAAAGCCAGTAAGTACCTAGAAAAAAGAAATTAAGAAAATTACTAAAAAACTAGTTGTGTTACAAGATTCTTTTTTTATAAGCAACTGTACTTAAATTCAAATCTGCATTGTGGTGTAATCAATATTGGCTCAGATTGAAAAATTGGAGAGCTGAGTTCAAATTCCAGTCAAATTTGTTGCATTCACTTTCACACAAATACCCTTGGGAAAGGTATTAATCTGTCTCTTCTCTTCAGTTATATGAACAAAAAAAGGGTCAGTGTCAGCAGTAATATAACAACTACATGACAGCGGCGACAACAAACAAGATAACACTATAAAAAAATCTACGGTTCATATAACATCAAGGAAACTCAAAAGTGTTTCAACTTCCGAGTTAGCCTCCCCCCCAACTCATGATAAGAAATATAAAGGAATAACAGGCCGCTCTTTTAAGGCTGCAAATCTGAAGAAGGTTACAACAGCCAAAATGCGGACAACTGTCTGAAAATATCCATAAAAAATAATATTTACTAAATGCCTACCTTAGCAGCCTCTAACCTGTTATACATCATTTTTTTTTTTTTTTAATCGTTTCACCCCAAGCAAGGCATTCCACTGCCACTACTGCGTTTGGGGCTACATAGGGGAAGGTAAATAGAAAGAGTGGTTAGATATAGGAAATGTCAGAAGGGGGGTGATAGGTAGTTGGGAGGATGGAAAGAGTGTTTGGAATGAGAAATTGGAGAGCTGAGTTTGAATTCCAGTCAAATTTGTTGCATTCACTTTCACACAAATACCCTTGAAAATTGAGGCACAATAGAGTAACGGATAACAATTTGGATTGCGGAATTGGAGAGCCGAGTTTGAATTCCAATTGAATCCATCTGTTCTCCCTGCAGCTATGGACAAATAGCAGAACAGACTGGCATCTATAGCCTTGGATGGCAACTGGTCTAGGAGAAGGAAAACTCTGAATTCAAACTAGCCTGAAAATGGTTGGGCTCCATCAGGTTGTCATACCCAAAGAAACACCACATCTACTGCAGCTACAGTAGATTTAGTGCCCTTACGACAACTCTAATGAGTCACAGGATTTTAAAAAATCCCTTAGAAAAGGTATTAATCTATCTCTTCTCTCTCCAGTTATTGGTAAAATAATAGGACAGATTGGGTTCTATAGCCTTGACTGTCAACCAGTCTACTACAGAAAGAAATGGCAAACTTTTGTGGTAAAATCTTCTGCTTAGTAAGTCATGGATCAAGAGAGACATGATTGCCTATGCATGTATCACCTATGGTACCTAACTGACTGACTTAAATTTGACTAAATTTAAATTAATTGAAACATTAGCAGATACATAAATTTCAGTCAACATCTTTTTTTATTTTCATTTTTTTAGTGTAAATTTATGTCTACCTGCTTGTACATTGAAAAGTCTCAATAAAAACAATTGTTTTCTGGTTTTGTTTAAAACAAATTAAATTTCTCATTACTTTAAATATTATATTTAGTGGATGTACATAGTTAAGTTTACATCTTATATAAGAACAAAATATTTACCACTTACTTGCTACCCAAGTTTCAATGATACAGGCTTTATCAGGCTGTAAGTTTGTCTTTATAGCCTGATGAAATTTATGTAGCAAGTAAGTGGTGCACATTACAATTTTTAATATATTAATATACTGTATATTCAATTCTTTGGATTGAGAGTTTTTTTAGATAACTGTCTACTGGTCTAATCAATACCACATTTACTGCTGTTATATATATATATATATATATATATATATATATATATATATACTAGCAGTATAGCCCGGTGTTGCTCGGGTGTAATGAAAGCTTTCAAACTTATCCATAATCCTGGAGCTCAGTCTCTTTGGACGTTGGCACGAAAGACTAAAAAGCAACAGTTGTTTCGAGTTAAAGCGAAATCATAGACTGAAAGAAAAATGAATGGATGTAAGTCAAATTTCCTGGTATCGATATCAGGTTTTCTGCACTATTGTAAGAACTGCAATCTTGAAACTTCTGAATATCGTTTCTTATGTCTTTGTCTATGAGTGTATCAAATTTGATTAAAATCGGACCACTCCTTCTATAACACAATTTTTTCGATTATCAATTTTCGATATTTATCGGGGGTACCTTGACACAAAACCTAGCTAAGAACACTCACAGATGATTATAGTACAACTGTGTAAATTTTCAAGAAAATCTGTTCAGCCATTTCGGAGTCTATAGGTAACAGACACACACAGACAAAGTTCCATTTATAAATAAGTTTATATATATATATATATAGAGAGAGAGAGAGAGAGAGAGAGTGAATCTTGATAAAATATAAAGATGAATCAGTAATATTATTGGCGTGTCAGCTTCAGTTTTCTTTCTTGCTACTGTAAGGTTACCTCTTCTATAAATACTTTCGTGGTAATATTTTGGAGATCGTCTTTTATATATATTAATGTTTATTTGGGCACTAACCTTTGTTTCAAAGAATATTTTTCTTAATTTTTTGCAGTATCTTAACACATTTTTGTTTTTCTGGAGTTAGAAATTATAAAAATTGTTCATAGTTATCATTTTCCCAATCACTTTCAACCATTTCTATAGACATTTTCAAGGGTTTTTGTCTCTGGTATTGTTATTTTTCCTCATGTTTTGACTGTTTGAAAATAAATAATTGGTAAGTTTGAATATTGCAACAATTCAAGTTTCTCTATTTACTGAATTATATGATCATTAGTGAATTTCCTGTATATTTTATAAAACTTTTACAAAATTATATTTCATAATGATGAAATTATGAAAAATATTAAGATATTTTAATAACTTTTAAATATTTAAATCACATTCTTAAACTATTGTATAGTATATATTTCAAGTTTGGAGTCTGTCATTAGCAATTATTTTGTAAATTATAAATACGATATCTGATAGTATTTGTCTATATTTCTGAGATGAGGTAGTTTACATTATTTGGACTATTGTCCTCATCTTTGTTGCCATTTGTTCGACGTTCCGAAGTAACTTGCAGGGTTAGATGTAGATAACTCATGACTTCCAATAGAGACTTTGCACAAGGAATGTGGATGATAAACCCCAGTGATTGTAATAAAGGGTTCAGTTCAAAATTCCTAGCACTCAAAGAAGGCTGGAGTGTACAACAGCCAAAACATTGTACAAATGGCAACAAATATGAGGACAATAGTTCAAATAATGTAGATACCGTAGATATCTGATAGTAATTCAATATTTTCATGGTTTCTGTTTAGCAGATGTTAACTGTTTCAATATGAAAAAAAGAAATCACTTTCTGGTTGTGGTATCCGTCTTCAAAATTTCAATGCACTTTCTGGTACTAGTATTTCTAAAAATTTCCAATGCACTCCTCTGAAGTTCAGTTTGTTTCAGATTTCAATCTGAGGATGCCTGTCATACAGAGAGGAAACACATTGGCTGAACAAGCTTTTTCACATTGTTTCCTTATATCTATTTTAGTTTAGATATTATTTTACAACATATGAACACACACGCGCACACACACACATATATATATATATATTTAGTGTATTGAGGCAGCAAATAATTTTCTAAACATATACTGTTAAATATAAGAGACAATGAATGTCAATTATGTTTAATCATGAGCCATTCTAAATGTCGTATTTTGGCTTTAATTTCAGTTGAAAATAAAGACAAAAATTCTTCAACATTTGCATAATTTTTTATTAATTTGGTTCTAAGCTCTCTGAAGATGGGTCAAGTGAGCCAAAAGCTTAGAACCAAATTAATAAAAAATTATCCAAATGTAGGAGAATTTTTGGTTTTATTTTCAACTGAAATTAAAGCCAAAATACGACGTTTAGAACGGCTCATGATTAAACATAACAGACATTCATTGCCTCTTATATTTAACAGTATATATTTAGAATTTTTTTTTTTTTCTTATTATTTGACTGTTTGAAAAGAGCTATCAAAGTGGCCAAAAGTGCTTGGGGCAATAAAAATCATGGACAAATTTTATATTCCTTAACTCCAACAAAACAGAAAAATGTTAAATTGCTGAAAAAACTTAATAAAAACATTAATTAAAGCTTCTTTGTTATCCATATTTAATGAAATATATATATATATATATATATATATATATATATATATATATATATGATTAACGTGGAAAAGTTTGCTACTTAACTAAGCAGAGTCATGCGGACTTCAAAGTTTTGTGAAAACATCACTATGATGTCCTCACTCCTCAAGGCATTTTTTTCAATCTGATGATGTGTGAAAACATCATAATGGTGCATTATGATGTCCTCACACACATTGTCTGAACAAGCTTTCCCAATTTGTTTCATTATCTCCACTTTTGTCAAGATATCAAATGGCGTAACAAGTTTTGTACATTACAAAGCAAGAAAAACACTGATGTTGTGCCTTAATAAACATAGTATCAGTAGCAATCCTGGGGATATAAGAACAAGTGAAGCCTTAAATATTTCTCTCTTCCTGTTTTTCTTCCTTTCAAAGTGTGTGCCATTTTTGCACAAAAGCAAAATGTGCTGTGGATGCTTCACACACAAACACACCTATACAGACAAGTCACACTCACAGATATTCATCAACAATTTACATTATGTATTTAATTTACTTCTAGGAACAAAAAATTCTTAAACATTCCTTGTGTCACCTTTTTAAATAAATGTTATCTTGCATTGCAAATCAATTTGTCTCTGTTATTTTGTGCACATACCTTTTCAATACCATTATTTCATGTATTGTAAAATATTCTCTTAGGAAACATTATACATTATAGAAGTAGCCAACACATTAAAATGTTTTAGAAGTAATTTTTTTCTTTTATGAAACATAAAATCATTAGCAGAACGTAATTTCAAAAAATCAAAAGCCGGTGATTAGAAAAAGTAATTTGTCTTAAAATATAAGCCAAGTGAATATAGTCTCACATTACACAGTCTGATATTTGAATGCAATTCTTTACCTTTAAAATGGATGTCTTGTATGTCAGTATAACAGAAAGTTTGTCTCAAGTTTTTAATGCAGGAAAATAAAAACAGCTGCTCTCTCTTTTTTTATTATTTTTTTGCAACTGTATAATGTTGATTATTTTTAAAAGAGTTGTTTCAGATGGCATTATGGAAAATTCTTAGAGACAGAAAATGGATTTCCATTGTTGCTTGTGTAAAGGGACTTTTATAATTTAAAAAGATTAAACAAGCTATACACTTCAAATACCTTGGTGTATAAGCAAGGGTTAGGCTGATAACAGTTATTCATAGTTGGGATAGAGAATGATCTTGAACAGAAAATCAGCATTCTCTACCAAATGTTACAAGAATTAAACCTTTTCCAAAATAAAAACAGTGATAGCACATAACCCTAAACCAATCATAAAAATATGGTGTATGAATCAGTAAATGTTACGAGGATGCATTTATATAGAAAAATAATAATAATAATAATGTATAAAAAGTTATAGTTATGGCTTCTATTGAATCCTACGTGTTGTTACAAAAAAGTTTTAATTCAGGAAGTAGTCGTAAAAATAAAGAAATTAGAAACAGAACGTTTTGGAAGATTGTAGAATGTTCCAGAGAGTTCGAAAGGTTCTATAAGTATGCAAATTAGGTGTTAGCCCCTATAAAAATAGGTTTTGGGCACCGAGAACAGTCAGTTGTTACCAGGATTTGCTGATGTTATCAACTCCGGTTTGATTCAGGGTTTTATATCCAGCCAAAAGAATCTATAAAAAGTTTCCGAAACCTCATGGAACTATATGGGTAAATACATTTTTTTTTACTCTTTCATTGACCAAACTAATAATTCTTCCTTATATACATGTTTAAGGATTTCCAAAAGTATAGCACTTAACTTCTTCACCAACTTAACTGGGTAAAGATATTTAACACCTTACCTTCCCCTTATCTCCTTGTAACACTCGCCAGTAGTAAACTGTTTCTTGTTTTGAATGCAACACGAATTGTATATTTGTAAATATTTTATTGGGTGTGTTTTGTCAGTTAAATATTTGTCTGTGATTTATCTCTGAGTTTTGGTCAATCATTTTTTTTCTTTTGTTACACTTAACACATAACTAACAACAAACTGAGTATAGAAGAAAATTGAACATAGATGTAGTTTCATCCATCACTACATAACAAAATCATAACAAAAACAAAATATTAATCTAAAAACTTGAGGCATATTCTTAAATAGCCTTGTTCGTTCATATAGATGCCATGCATGGTGCCATACTAGTTCAGACTCATCTTAACTATCAGCTGTATACAATTGCTTTCTAAAACCAATGATTAAAAATAGTTTTGAGTGAGGGAAGCCTGTGGGTCTTGGCAAAGACCATCCTTCTTTAAATCTTGTAGACTGACACTACAGAACTGCAAACAAAAACTGTACCAAATAGCCTAAACCATATCACTTGAGGACTACCAACAGCAGCAACAACTAAAATGTATAGCACATGTAACTTGAAGAGAAAATACCAGTATTAGTATGAGTTTATCTGGCAGCCATAATTTACCAGCTATGTTGTGTCAGGAAGAATAATACATTTTAGCCTTCCAGTAGCACCAATACTAATATTAGCATTCACATAGCCATTGATACACTAATTCTGAATGCGAATATAGAAACATCGGATACGTGACTGTGACAAACATAACCTTTAATAAGGCAAACAAATTACATAAACATATTAAAAGAATTTACATATGTCCCACAACAAATGATTGTTCATGCAGTCCAAAAGAACGAGGGTGTTTACATAACGAGGAGAAAGAAATGACATACCAACTTTAGGGCCTTTGACCGTCCATGGATAAGTGAACAGAAATTACTTTTTTCTCTATGCTAACTGTGCACGTGCTGACCAGTTTCTACATGTGTGGATGCCCTGGTAGTCAGGAAGGTAAAGAGATCAATCCTCGAGAAAACGGAAGCAAAACAGAAAGAAAAAGACAGGAGAGTTCTCCTCTCAAAGGGGCTAAACTTCCATGAGCTCATCCCAAGGAAAACAACTGTAGTCTCCCTACAGGTACCCTCTCCCTAGACATGTTCAATAACCTGCACAAGAGGTACTACTAAAATGTAACAAACATGTATTATAAATTTAAAGAAAAATGGTTTTATAATTAAATGAAAAAGGAAGAGTTCAATTAGGGAGAAAAATCCTCCACTAATGGTTCTACTGAATCCAAAACTTGAAAATGAATTATGTCAATAAATGTTTGGGCCATCTAACACAACAGCCAGATCCAGTTGCCATCTCTTTTACTTCCACCGATGCTACTGGTGATGGAGGAGTCACAGGCATGTCCATACTGAGACAGGTAGTATCCAAAAAGGCAGGCTTCAATCTGTTCATAGTAATGTTTTATGTTACATTGCTAATGCTCACCATAAAATATTTTGAGTATCTCTCAAGGACTTTGAAAGGTCCTCTGTAGGGTGGCTGCAATGTATGGGACTTAGCCAAGTCCCACACAAAAGCATGTGTGCATGCCTGCAGGAGTTTAGACACATATATCAACCTTTGAACCTATGCAGAAGACTTAGATGCTAAGTTTATCATTCTCGTAGTAAACCAATCAACGAACGAGATCATATTCGAAACGTTTTCTGGGGGTTGCAGGAAAAGCTGTCCTAGGAGTCTGAGTGTGGTACCATATGAACATTTAAGATCATCTTTAACTGCAGTGCGGAGTCCCAGAAGAACCAATGGTAGATGCTCCAGCCAATTTGCCTGGTCTGTTGTGGCCCTTAAAACTGAATTGAGTGTATGATGAAAATGTTCCACTAAGCCATTTACCTCAGGATGATAAGCATTGGTTTTGATTCTTTTACTCCCTAAGATCCTCATCAGCTGGTTGAACAGGTCTGACTCAAATTGCCGCCCTCTCTCTCTAGTAATTACAGCAGGGACCCCAAAATGAGACACCCACCTCTACTTTGGGAGCGAGGCATGTTAACCTTCTGTAACCATCTCTCTAAGTCTTCCATCTTAGCCATATTAGGTCTGCCCGGGATTTATTGAGTGATGTCTTATGTATAAGTATGCAAGCAACATTGGAAGTTATAATTTATTCTGTGAAACTTACCTTGCATTGTAATGGCATTTGATAAACTAAGGAATGTAATGGAAACAATGAGGTTACTTGATCGAGCCACACAAGCTGCTATCCCATTTCCAGTGCTCCGAGCCCATAAGGGGTAGATTTCTGAGTTGACCACCCAAGGTAATGGCCCAATTCCTTCAAAGAGAAAAAAACATCTGTGTATTGATACTGTCAGATTTGTAAATTCTAATTGCACAAAAAAAATCTGAGCATACACACTAACACGTTTTTGTACACCAATAAAAAAGTTTTTTTTATGTGACTGTTGGATCCCAAACTTTACTATGTATGGACATCTTCGTAAACAAATCAAATAGATTTCTCATTTATTAACCAATCAGGATCTAGAAAAAAACCTACAGTAAGAGGCTATTCTAAATATCTAAAATACGCAAATGGTGTGAAGTTTTACTTTCTTACCAGAGAGAATACAGTTGTCGACTGGACTCCACGTCCAAGAGACATGCATTTGCTTATTCTCTCATTTTCTTTTTCATTGTAAACATTGATTTTTTTCTTATTCCCTTTTACTAATTTACTGTCAGCAAAAAAAAAGGAAGGAAATCAAAGACTCCACTTCTGTCCTTTTTCTCACTACAAAAATAACTTTTTGCTGACTACTGTACACACAAACATACACAGTGAAACAGAGATTTGTTTTCTTTTACATAAATTCATTTCACATCATTTAATCAGTCTTTAAAAAATGAACTCTAAAAACATACAGATGCAAAAGAGTTGACTTTCAACACATATATTTAAAACTAGCAGTATAGCCCGGCGTTGCCCAGGTGTAATGAAAGCTTTAAAACTAATCCATGGTCCTGGAGCTCAAACTCTTTGGACGTTGGCACAAAAGACTAAAAAGCAATAATTGTTTCCAGTTAAAGCAAAACCGTAGACTGAAAGAAAAACGAATGGATGTAAGTCAAATTTTGATTTCCTGGTATCGATATCAAATAAGTTTTTTTCGTCGTAAACTGAATTTTGAAGGCTAAATAAGTCTTTTGAGTAAATGGCTGAGATTAAGAGCTACAATTATACCTAATTAGAGCCAAACCTGAAGCAAAAACTAAAATAAGAGGGCTGAAAAACTGATTTTGATCAGACCTGGTAGGATATCGGGGTATCGATTTCCAATATCGGAGTCAAATAAGTCATCCAAGGATAGAACTGCCACCTTGAAACTTCTGAATATTGTTTCTTATGTCTTTGTCTATATGTGTATCAAATCTGATTAAAATCGAACCACTCCTTCTAGAACCCGATTTTTTCAAGTATCGATTTTCGATATTTATCGGGAATACCTTGACACAAAACCTAGCTAAGAACACTTGCAGATGCTTATAGTACAACTGTGTAAATTTTCAAGAAAATTGGTTCAGCCGTTTCGGAGTCTATAGGTAATGGATACACACAGACACACCGACAAAGTTCCATTTATAAATAAGTTTGGATTTTGATTTAGATAGATAGATTTAGATCAACAAAATAATATTTCACTTTCTCTCATTAAATAGATTTTAATTTATTATTACAGATGTGAATGTTTGACACAAGGCCATCCACAATCATAACCAACCTATGACCACAATATTATTGTGTTATGAGAAAAATGCTAAGAAAAACACAAGACTTAATTCTCTCACACATAAAATTACAATTCATTCAACTCTTACCATCACCTTGGGTCATCATCATCATCATTTATCCATCACACCCAGACGGTGCATAGGGCAGCCACTTTTTGTTGCTGTTTCTGTAACAAACTGTTTTTTATGGGGCAGGGTTGTTAGCCCTGCACCCAACCCCCAACCGGGAGGACCGGTAGACCATTCTTGGTCTTTACGTTTACAGCATCTGGTATTTCCAAATGGTCACCCATTTAAGTACTGACCAGGTTCGATGTTGCTTAACTTTGGTGATCAGACAGGAACTGGTGTATTCAACACGATATAGCCGTAGACATCACCTTGGGTAGGTGTGTGTAAATCAGGGCCTTTATCCAGATATGGATCATACATTCTTGCAAAGTAAAAGACTGCTCATCTCCTCTCTGAGGTGGATGTTGATATATCTATCTTTAACATGACTCATTCTTATCAGCATCCTCTACCAAGTATACCAAGGAAATTGTATACATTCTTTGTTGAATTCACACCAGCATATGACCACATCAATAGAAACTTCTTTTTCTCTACCTCCCAAGCTTCAAAATCACTGAATGCATAGATCTAATAGAGATCAGTTCAAAAAGTCTTACATATCTGTTACGGACCTCAATATGAAAACATTTCAAACCTCATCAAGAGTATGAGAAAAAGAAAATGAGAACCCCAGTTTATTTAATCTTTTCTTAAAGTATAAATAATAGAAGATGACAATCCTGCTTCTCCTCCAAAGGCTGATATCCTGATGATGTGGTGGGGAAGGGCTAAGATGATGACATAGGTATTCATAATTTGGATAAGAATGGTCTTGAACAGAAAATCAACATCCTTTTGTAATACCCACAGAAATATGATTGATGCCAGAGGCAATGACTGATAAAAATGTGATGACATCAAAGGCAGCTGGCTTCAAAGGCATAAAATATAAACAATAACAAGCAAAAATGTGATGGCTTCAAAGGCAAAAAATATAAAGAGTAACAAGAAAAAATGTGATGACATCAAAGGCAGCTGGCTTCAAAGGCAATAATCAGCAAAAAGGATTAATAGATGTGCCTAGCCATCAGTCAGTTAAGTGCCATACGTGATATATGCTTGGGTGACAATGTCTCTTTCAGGACATGACTGACTGGACAGAAGATTATCCCTGCAGTAGGTTGCTATTTCTTTCTGCCTAGTAATAGATGACGCAATTAAGTGGAATTCAAGAAAATTTGAGTATATAAAAGAGTGGGTTTTTGGGGCAAAAAGCAGAACACCAAAGAACTGAGAGAGAATGCAGGGAAGAGAGGAAGATGACCCTTACCAGTTAACTCCCTGAAGGTGCACATGATTCTCTATGACAACCACTCCACTTAACCGTCATTGACAACAGAGTGGGTTTGGAAGCAAAAAAGCAGCATCAATTGAAGAAATTGGAGAGAAATGTAGGGAAGAGAGAGAAGATGACTCCATGTTGGGACTCCCTCATATGCATATGATTCTCTACATGTCCACTCCACTTAACCGTCATTGGACAATAACAGAGTGGGCTTTGAAGTAAAAAGCAGAATACCAAAGAACTGAGAGAAATGCAGGGAAGAGAGAAGATGACTCACTAGTTAACTCCCTCATATGCACATGATTCTCTATGACAATCCACTCCACTTAACCGTCATTGACAACAGAGTGGGTTTTATATGTGCCAGAACACCAAAGAACTGAGAGAAAATGTAGGGAAGAGAGAAGATGACTCCCACTAGTTAACCTCCCCATATGCACATGATTCCCTAAGTATAACCACTCCACTTAACCGTCATTGACAACAGAGTGGGTTTCTTGGGGCAAAAAGCAGAACACCAAAGAACTGGAGAGAAAAATGCAGGGGCAGGAAGATGGACTTACCAGTTAACTCCCCATATGCACATGATTCTCTATGACAACCACTCCACTTAACCATTATTGAGGCACAGAGGGCTTAAAAAGCAATTACTCAAAGAACTGAGAGAAAATGGTGAAGAGAGAAGATGACTCCCACCAGTTAACCTCATATGCACATGGATCCTTTCATGACAACCACTTCAGAATCAATATTGATAACAGAGTGGGCTTAAAGGGTACAGAACACCAAATAACTGAGAGAGAAGGCAGGAAGAGAGAAGATGACTCCCACTATTAACTCCTCATATGCACATGATTCTCATGACAACCACTCCACTTAACCGTCATTGACAACAGAGTGGGGTTTTTGAAGCAAAAAGCAGAACACCAAAGAACTGAGAGAAAATGTAGGGAAGAGAGAAGATGACTCCCACTAGTTAACTCCCTCATATGCACATGATTCCTTCATGACAACCACTCCACTTAATCAATATTGACAAAAGAGTGGGTTTTTGGGCAAAGCAGAACACCAAAGAACTGAGAGAGAATGCAGGGAAGAGAGAAGATGACTCCCACTAGTTAACTCCCTCATATGCACATGATTCTCTATGACAACCACTCCACTTAACCGTCATTGACAACAGAGTGGGTTTTTGGGGCAAAGTAGAACACTAAAGAATTGAGAAATGCAGGGAAGAGAGAAGATGACTCTACTATGTCTCCCTTATATGCACATGGATCTCTAAGACAACCACTCCACTTAACCGTCATTGACAACAGAGTGGGTTTTTGGGGCAAAAGCAGAACACCAAAGAACTGAGAGAAAATGCAGGAAGAGAGAAGATGACTCCCACCAGTTAACTCTCATATGCACATGATTCTCTATGACAACTACTCCTTAACCGTCATTGACAACAGAGTGGGTTTTTAAAAGCAGAACACCAAATAACTGAGAGAGAATGCAGGGAAGAGAGAAGATGACTCCCACTAGTTAACCTCATATGCACATGATTTCTATGACAACCACTCCACTTAATCCGTCATTGACAACAGGGTTTTCTGTGCAAAAAGCAGAACACCAAATAACTGAGAGAAATGCAGGGAAGAGAGAAGATGACTCTACCAGTTAACCCCCACATGCACATGATCCCCCATGACAACCACTCCACTTAACCGTCATTGGATAAAAGCAGGGGTTTTTGGGCAAAAAGCAGAACACCAAAGAACTGAGAGAGAATGCAGGGAAGAGAGAAGATGACCTCACCAGTTAACCTCACATGCAACATGATTCTCTATGATAACCACTCCATTAACCGTCATTGACAACAGAGTGGGTTTTTGGGGCAAAAAGCAAAACACCAAAGAACTGAGAGAAAATGCAGGGAAGAGAGAAGATGACTCCCACTAGTTAACTCCCTCATATGCACATGATTCTCTATGACAACCACTCCACTTAACCGTCATTGACAAAGAATAAAATTTATATATATGTGTTCGTGTTTATCGTTATTCAACCAGATGATTACAATCATGTTATCAAGAAGAAGCAGTTTACTAAATGTTTCAAGAAATAGGCCTCAAAATAAACTTTTTCAAAACAGAAGCTATAATGTGGAAGTGGAATGAAAGCAATGATGTTGCCTCTCCTGGATTCATGATAAAAATTCCGAATGTAGATTTAGTGAATATTGATATATAGATCAGTCATAACAAATATGGCATAGGAATTGAAATTTAATTTTTCATAGACTTAACCCTGCCTATTTACAAGCACAGATGTGAACAGATGGGCACTTGATAATTTATACATTCTATACTTTTTTTTTTTTTTTTTTTTTTAAATCATATCACCCCAAGCAAGGCAGTAACGCCACTGATGCGCAGGGGGCTACATAAGAGTGAAAAGATTGGAAAAGAGAAAAACCGGAAACCACAACCTAAACAGGAAACAAGGGATGAGCCTCTTCACCTGTTCAATAGACGTGGGTGGAGTGTGAACCGGGCGATAGTTTAGTCTATCTACTCCAATTGAAAAAATAAAATAAAATAAAATAAAAAAAAAAGAGTGAAAAGATTGGAAACGAGAAAATCCGGAAACCACAACTATATCAGGTTTGTTTTAAAACTGCAAGCTATTATTCCTAACTTGATAAACAAAATAGTTGAAAAAGAAATGCAAAAGCCAACAAACTGATGACAGAGATGCAAAGTCCGAATTTGATAATAGTTCCATTAAATAAAGAAAGATTACATATCAATACATAAGCATAATAATCATCTCTAAGAAAAATTTGTTTTACTTATTTTATCAGTTGTAAGCAAATTATCCAAGTTAGGCTTATTCACACCTTGTTGGTTATCTTATACACAAACTGTTTACATGTTCAAGACAAATTATATTAAGAGATTAAAGAAATGGACATCAAAATTGTAAAATGAAAAAAGTTTTAAATTTCAAGTTAAAGTTTTTAGTTAAATTTAGAAATGGCTACAGATCCATAAAAAATTAAAAAAAATAAATAAAAATAAAATAAATAAAAATAAAAATAAAACGTAAATGAATCTACTAATAGGAGACAGTGATCCTGTTTTCTCTCCTAAGGCCAATGTATTGAGGATGACAACAAAAGTATTCATAGGGTAAGAATATTCTTGAACAGTAAATCAACATCCTTTACCAAGTGTTCCAAGAAATTTCATGGGCTCAAAATAAACTTTTTCAAAACAGAAACTATAATGTGAAAGTGGAATGAAAGCAATGATGTTGCCTATCCTGGATCCATCATAAAAATTCCGAATATGGATTTAGTGAATATCAATATATGGATTAGTCATAACAATTTGGTAAAGGAGAAAAGAAAGTTAGTTATAGAATAGACAGCACTAAAGGTAGTTTTATGCAATACCACACATTGCTATAAAACCAAAATAGCAACCTGAAAACTTGAATAATGTTCTTAAATAACCTCGTCAGATTGAGACTTTCATATGGTTGTAACCCACTCAGAAATATCTAACATACCAAACCCATTCAGAAATATTTAGCTTTCATATAATTTCATATAATTTCATATAGTTGTAACCCACTCAGAAATATCTAACATACCAAACCCATTCAGAAATATTTAGCTTTCATATAATTTCATATAATTTCATATAGTTGTAACCCACTCAGAAATATCTAACATACCAAACCCATTCAGAAATATTTAGCTTTCATATAATTTCATATAATTTCATATAGTTGTAACCCACTCAGAAATATCTAACATACCAAACCCATTCAGAAATATTTAGCTTTCATATAATTTCATATAATTTCATATAGTTGTAACCCACTCAGAAATATCTAACATACCAAACCCATTCAGAAATATTTAGCTTTCATATAATTTCATATAGTTGTAACCCACTCAGAAATATCTAACATACCAAACCCATTCAGAAATATTTAGCTTTCATATAATTTCATATAATTTCATATAGTTGTAACCCACTCAGAAATATCTAACATACCAAACCCATTCAGAAATATTTAGCTTTCATATAATTTCATATAATTTCATATAGTTGTAACCCACTCAGAAATATCTAACATACCAAACCCATTCAGAAATATTTAGCTTTCATATAATTTCATATAGTTGTAACCCACTCAGAAATATCTAACATACCAAACCCATTCAGAAATATTTAGCTTTCATATAATTTCATATAATTTCATATAGTTGTAACCCACTCAGAAATATCTAACATACCAAACCCATTCAGAAATATTTAGCTTTCATATAATTTCATATAATTTCATATAGTTGTAACCCACTCAGAAATATCTAACATACCAAACCCATTCAGAAATATTTAGCTTTCATATAATTTCATATAATTTCATATAGTTGTAACCCACTCAGAAATATCTAACATACCAAACCCATTCAGAAATATTTAGCTTTCATATAATTTCATATAATTTCATATAGTTGTAACCCACTCAGAAATATCTAACATACCAAACCCATTCAGAAATATTTAGCTTTCATATAATTTCATATAATTTCATATAGTTGTAACCCACTCAGAAATATCTAACATACCAAACCCATTCAGAAATATTTAGCTTTCATATAATTTCATATAATTTCATATAGTTGTAACCCACTCAGAAATATCTAACATACCAAACCCATTCAGAAATATTTAGCTTTCATATAATTTCATATAATTTCATATAGTTGTAACCCACTCAGAAATATCTAACATACCAAACCCATTCAGAAATATTTAGCTTTCATATAATTTCATATAGTTGTAACCCACTCAGAAATATCTAACATACCAAACCCATTCAGAAATATTTAGCTTTCTAACTTCAATGGTAAGAAATGGCTTTGAGCAGGTAAAGCCTGTAGGTCTTGGCAAAGATCACACTTCTTTGAACATTATAAACTAGCAATACAAGATTACAAAGAACTGTATGAAATAACAAAAACCATCTCACTTGAGGTCTACCAACTAAGATGGATAACACATGTAACTTGAAAATAAAATAATGACCTAATCAAGACATTCTACATGACTGGCAACCTACAGTGGGAAAATCTTCTGTCTAGTCAATCATGGATCAAAAGAGACATGATCACCCAAGGCATTTAACTGACTGACTGATGATGATAATGATATTAACCGTTTCCCTACAGAAAACACTGACATTTATTGATCATACAGAAATTTCTAGGACACGTAATGAGAAAAGAAGGCTTAGAAAATTTTACACTCACAGGATATATCAAAGGCAAAAGAGACAGAAGACAACAGGCTACCTAACAAGCTTGTGTAAATGTATGTCAAAACAGGGAATGGGAAAAACAGTAAAAAAAAAAAAGCAAACATTACTAAGAGTTACAAAAGTCAGGAAGTTGTGGAGTATCATGAACACCTACATTACAAAGGGGCACCACCCAAAAAAAAAGACTTAGCCAAGTAATAAAAATAAATAGATAAATAAATGCTCACTAGAGTTGCATAACAAAGAAACCACCTCACCAATACACTTTAGAGAAATTATCAAAGCATTCCCTGATGTCTGCAGCTTGTCAAATGTGTTTCTGGTATTTCTTTGTTTGGGTATCGGCTATAAATGAGAAATCAGAGAACCGAGTTCAAATTCCAGTTGAATTTGTTGCATTCACTTACGTACAAATACTCTTGAGAAAGATATTAATCCATCTCTCAATAAAAGTTAATAAAAAGTGACTTACCTGGTGCATAAAACATCAGATAAAATGCCAGAGCCACAATCGCCAACCAGGAATAGGATGTTGGGCAGTAATTGTGTGCCCACACCATATCCTCAGACTTAATGCTACAATCTCCAAGAGATGATCTCAATGTTGAATTGAGAGGTAGACAAGTCCCAAGTTCCTTGCTGTCTTGGCTATTGTAGCAGTAACCACAGAAATTGTCTTTGATGCATTGGGAACAAGAACTGGAGACAGAAAAATAGAAATGTTTAAGATAAAGTCAAAATTCAAATTCTAGAGTTCCAAATTCTATGGCTTTATTTCTAAGTAGAAAAAAAAACATATTTTTCCTATATAAATTTTTTCAACATAGAATTATTAAACACTTATGACTGTATATACTCGTTTATAAGCCAACTTCATGTATAGTGCAACTTTGAATTTTTTTGTGTAAAAACAAATTTTTATGGATAGCTCATATATAAAACTACCTTAACTTCTGAACAATATTAATAGTCCAATATTGCGGTACTGGGCATCATCCTGAATGTATTTTATAGCAAATGAATGATCTTCATTCTTTTTTGAAAAGCTACCCCAGATTGGTAAGAAAATCGCTTACTGTAAAATATCTGATACAAATATTTTGATACCATATTTTTCTTTTCGTTAATTCCTGTCTAGATTAGACCCTTTATCCTGAGCCTGTTTCTTATGGAGCTAAAGTTTCCTCCATAAAGGATTAGCTGCCCATGCTCATTGAACAAGTGTTGAATCGATGTACAAGTCATGAAAATATGGCTGAAACAATTTTTTTTCAATGTGTTGTAAGTTTTTTCCTGAAGCATAATTTCCTTTGCGCATAATTTATATATGAATCGTTGGATGTGCTTTTATAATGCACCTCAAGTGATTCCTATTGATAATATTATTGTATACCATAATAGAATTAAAATTTGGTTGTGCAAACATCAATTTTTCTTTTTAATCGATTCACCCCAAGCAAAGCAGTAAAGCCATTGGTGTGCAGAGGGTTTCACGAGAGAAGAGCAAAAAGAAAAAAGAACAAGATACAGGGAGTGTTGGGGAAAGGATAAGAGAAAGATGGGAATCAAAAGGATAAAAGTTTAAAATTGACTATATATTACAGTGCATCATGTCAAAATATGTCTAGAGTATGTAACGAAGAATTATGAGATAAATTAGCACCAGTAAATGTAAAGAATATCTAAACTTATTTATAAATGGAACTTTGTTTCTGTGTGTATGTACGTGTGTCTGTGTGTGTCCATTACCTATAGACTCCGAAACGGCTGAACCGATTTTCTTGAAAATTTACACAGTTGTACTATAAGCGTCTGCGAGTGTTCTTAGCTAGGTTTTGTGTCGAGGTACCACCGATAAATATTGAAAATCGATAATCGAAAAAATCAGATTATAGAAGGAGTGGTCCGATTTTAATCAAATTTGATACACTCATAGCCAAAGACATAAGAAACGATATTCAGAAGTTTCAAGGCGGCAGTTTTATCCTTGGATAACTTATTTGACTCTGAATTTGGAAATAGATACCCCGATATCCTACCAGGTCTGATCAAAATCAGTTTTTCAGCCCTTTTATTTTAGTTTTTGCTTCAAGTTTGGCTCTAATTAGGTAAAATTGTAACTCTTAATCTCAGCCATGATACCATTTACTCAAAAGACTTATTTAGCCTTCAAAATTCAGTTTACGAGGAAAAAAAATTATTTGATATCGATACCAAGAAATCAAAATTTGACTTACATCCATTCATTTTTCTTTCAGTCTACAGTTTTGCTTTAACTGGAAACAACTATTGCTTTTTAGTCTTTTGTGTCAACGTCCAAAGAGTCTGAGCTCCAGGACCATGGATTAGTTTTAAAGCTTTCATTACACCCGAGCAACACCGGGTTATACAGCTAGTAATACATAAAAATAAATACAAAAAGAAAGACAACTGAAACATACACAATATAGATACGCATCAGACAAAAGGGGTACCATTGGAAAAGAAATAAGTAATTGCAAACATGGCCAACAAAGATGAACACAAACTGGAGAAAGAAAATAAAAATATTTTTAATTCTTCATTTATATAAAAGTGTCTATTTTTCTGAGATGAGTTAGTATTTACAGTAATTACATTATTTGTTCTATTTTCTTCATCTTTGTTGCCATTTGTACAATGTTTCAGCCATTGTACACTCCTGCCTTCTTCAGGTGCTAGGAATTTTGAACCAAACACTGGGGTATATGAACACCATTCCTTGTGGAAAGTTTCAATTGGATGTCATGAGTTATCCCTCTCTAACCCTGCAAGTTATTTGTTCAACACTGTTGTAGCCTGGTATTGAACTGACAACTCTAAGAGTCAAGTCAGAAACTAATCAATGTCTATATCCACTGGGCCATATGTCCTTAATATACAGACGTTGATTAGTTCCTGACTTGACTCTTAGAGTTGTCAGTTTAATACGAGGCTACAGCAGTGTTGAACAATTAACTTGCAGGGTTAGAGAGAGATAACTCATGACTTACAATCGAGGCTTCCCGCAAGGAATGGAGTTCATATACTCCAGTGTTTGTAATAAAGGATTCGGTTCAAAATTCATAGCACCTGAAGAAGGCCGGAGGGTACAACGGTCAAAATGTCATACAAATGGCAACAAAAATGAGGACAATAGTCCAAATAATGTAAATACTGAAAAGTATTTGTGGATTTTAAGCAACACACATAGTGAATGGAGTTCTGTTTTCCATGTAGCAACAGGAAAAAAAGAATCTTGGTGACAGGAGGCAGCTTAAAGGAGCTTACCTGTACTGTTAAAATTAATCAAAGTTACCGTGCATGCCTACCAGGTAGGTTACGTTCACCGAAAATGCATGATATTTAAAAAAATTACCTGTGCATCAAGCAACTCCCTATTTTTTTGCATAAAAAACTGATCATAAGATTTTGCACTATACTTGAGTATATTTATCTGCCTGCCTCATATCTCAGTTGTGTCTGTCTTCAGGCAGAGTGCAGTATAGTTGTTTGTTTCTTTGTCTGAGAACAGATGGGCAACTGAGACAAATAAAAACTGAGAGGTGCCTAGTCCCAGGGAACAGTGTCCTGAGGTTGAACCCCCCTATTGTCCTAGAAGGGTGAATTAGTGGTCACTACTGAGGCCAGTGTCTGGGTTTTCCACACTATTCTCAACCTTGAGTTACATCGAATCTCAGTGGGAAGGTGTATATGTGGTAGTAATTTTTTAGCAATATAAGGATTTTAAAGTTTTCATGACAGGACATGAGTGCTTTGCTAGTGTTCGTTTGATTTTTAAATTATAGTACAATTTTACAATTGTAGTACAATCAAATTTTACTCATATTGGTAATCTGACATGAAATAAACAATTAAAAGAAATCATTATTCAATAGTATTAAATCATGTATTATTATAAAGAGACCAAATAAAAAGTTTAAAAGTGCAACTATTAGTTAAAAATGGAGTTATGTACTTAGAATCAAATTTGTATCAATGTGCCAAAAAATACTACATATTTTATAAATACACAATGGCTTTGAGGCTGAGTTAAAATTTTGACCATAGTTAAAATATAAAAGGTAACAGTTTTCATTTATAGAATGGTGTTGTAGTGTGGCTGGCACCCCTGCAGCACTCTCAATGATGGAATGGCCCATAGTCTGAAATGATCTGTTTAAGTAAATAGTAGCAACATTCAAAGCGTAATATTCGAACTAATTACTTTGGTGACTATTGTGATCGAAACACCTCCTCTCTGTGTTGTAAGTTCTGTCTTGTCTGTTATTATAACTAGTGTACTGTTCTGGGTATATCCATTTAGCACCGGGTATTGTGCTGAATAATATCACAGCACATTTTCTATGTGTATTATATCCACCTCAACAATACAAAAAATGGTGACTGCAAAATGTACCTTTTCAACAAAAAGAACACTAGCAAATTCTATTTTCATGCTTCATTGAAACAAAAAGAAATTACTTTTATTTTAAGGCTTTCTATCTAAACTTATTTATAAATGGAACTTTGTGTGTGAAAAAATCGGGTTATAGAAGGAGTGGTCCAATTTTAATCAAATCTGATGCACTCATAGACAAAGACATAAGAAATGATATTCAGAAGTTTCAAGGTCGCAGTTCTTACAATAGTGAAGATAATAATCGATAATATATATATATACATATAAAAGGCAAGATGTTTGTGTGTGTGTGTCTGTTTGTCTGTATGTCCTTTATACAAATCCACATTTTTTATCCGATTCTCACCAAACTTCACACAAATATTCTTTAAGCTGAGTCTGAGATCCAGGACCATGAATTAGTTTTAAAGCTTTCATTACATGAGAGCAACGCCGGGTTATACTGCTAGTCAGAAATAAATCCAACTTACATATATGAGGCACATGATGTGTTGACATTGTCTGTTGTAGAATTCAGAGCAGGTGAATAAATCTCCGCAAGCTGGAAACTCGTACCCAAAATAACAAGGCTGCTTGCAATGCCTAAAATAAAAATATAAAACTGTTATGATCAAATTTGTATCTGAGGAAACATTTGTTATCATTAAACAAAAAAGAAAATGGTACACTGTTGTGAAATCTCCGTGCAGAAAATACTATTAAAATGTACAAGCTTATGGAATAAAGCAATTTTGTGTCTGGTCTGTAAATTCAGAAGAATAAGGAGTGCTACAAAAGATGGATTTATTTATTAAAGGAAAACAAACAAGGAAGACAAAAAATACAATCACCAAAAGGAAATTGAAAATAAATATATGAAGAAAGATGGAGAGAAAAAATGTAGAAAAGCAAATTAGTTGTTCTCGCTTGTCTTGAGATAACTTAAATTGGAAGTCACTAAATGTATAAATAGCTACAGCTATTACCCATGAAGTAGTTGAGTGATTACCACTTCTTGTGATTTTGTAACATTGTATAATACGTCTCGTTAGTGTTCGATAAAGAAAAACTTATCCGTACACCACAGTTAAAAAAGAGAAGATTGCAGACATTGATTTTTTTAGTAATTGTTAGCCTAATACAAGGCCCGAGAGTCACTTAAAGTACAGGTTTACTGAATTAGATTGTTGTGTGAATGTAAGAGAAGGAGGTAAAAATGTCAATTTATGAGTATATGTTGAAAAGATAACAGTTAATCCTAGACTTAAAAAGTTACGGCTATGGTGATCAAGGAAGCATCCTCTCTGGAGTCTTGTTCCATAAAGTAGCAATTCTTGGAAAGAAGCTGTCTGAATGGAACTTCCTCCTTACCAATGGAATACAAAGGAAATGTGGATGGTTTATTTCAGTGTGCGTGGCATCCAGTAAGTGTTATAATTCTTTCCAGTATTGATGAGGGTTTCCTTCTTGACTTTTTATTTGAAGTCACATGAAATGTCAATATCTTGATTATACTATTATTTTTTTCTTTGAGTTACATGTGCTATCAATTTTAGTTGTTGTACAATTCTTTGTTTGTGATTCTGTAGGATCAGTCCACAAAGTTTGCAAAAGTATGATCTTCACCAAGCCCCACAATCTTCACTCACTGAAAGTCATTTTTAACCATTGATTTTAGAAAGTGATTATATACAGGGTTGGATCAAAAAGATTCAAGACTGTTTATATGGTAACAGAGCTAAACTATGCAGTGTGTAGCCATATGGCATGAATATATTTTGAACTCTGTCATGCATACACACTCAGTTAAAATGTTCTTACTCGTTTCTGTTGTTTATAGTAATGCTTGGAAGGAAAGTGTGTCGAGTGTGGTCATCTCACCACATCATTGAGATTTCATCAGTGATCATGGCTTGTTTGGCAGTTCTTGGCTTAGCACAACATTCCCTGGGTCCAACAAACACTATATTCCACAGATCTTGCCCTTTGCAACTTTCCCTCTTTCCAAAATTCAAATCCTACTTGAAATAAACAAAATTTGAAGATAAGAATTTGACAAGGTGGCTGTTCTCTATCTCCACAAAACAAGTTCCAGGAATGCTTCTATCAATGGAAACAGCACTGGATAAAGTGTGTGGTTTTAAAAGGGGACTAATTTTAAGGAGATTACATACTAATTGACACGTGTTGTAGTTTTATCTTTATAGCCCCTGTCCTGATGCTTTCTGATTGGCTCTTGTACAGCAAGCAATTTAGATATTTCTGGGCAGGTTTTGTGCCATACACAATATCCATATGAAAGTCTAAAAAACATTTCTGCCATTGTACCTTCAGATGTCTGCTAATAGGGATAACCTTCAAGGCATTTCAAATTTAACAATTTATTTAATCTACATGGGTAGATTGTTCTCATTCTGCTGTTCATATCTTGTTTGGCTCTTTGTTTAGTACTTTTCAGTTGTTACTATTTTTCTAATGACTGTGTGTCTGCACTGCTCATCCCAGAGATTGAACTCACAATTTTAATGCCACTGAATTCCTGAACCAATGCTTTAATTCTCTTGGCTACTGTTCTTTAGAACAATTCCAAATCTAGACCTGGAAGGCTTCAACCTGATGTTCTCATAACCTACCAGCTAATGCCTTGCTGTCACACCTCATCTCAGAAATATATACAAATATTACAATTGCAATAATATAATTACAATACCTTATCTCAGAAATAATTACAATACCTCATCTCAGAAATAATTACAATACCTCATCTCAGAAAGAGAAACAGATATTGAGGGTGGATATGGGAACAAAGATGAGTTCTTTGCTGTCAAGTTTGGCTGCTACTACTATCATATCTTTTTCTTTCCTTTAATAAGGAAATAACAACAATAACAACAAAGATGAAAATAATAATAACAATTATTTATATAATGCAAATAATGATAACTTCTCATCCCAGAAATTCAGAAACTTTTTTTCTAAGTTGTAATATGCATTTTCACAAAGTACTTAACACTAGACTCCTGTTGATAAGGGATTAGCAGAACTACAAGTAAAGCTAACTTCTTTTTTTTTTAAATCATATCACCTCAAGTAAGGCGATAACGCCACTGATGCGCAGGGGGCTATGTAAGGGTAAAAAGAATGGAAAAGAGAAAACCGGAAACCACATCCTAAACAGGAAACAAGGGATGAGCCTCTTCACCTGTTCAATAGACATGGGAGGAGTGTGAACCGGGTGATAGTTTAGTCTATCTACTCCAATTGAAAAAAAAAAAAAAGAAAAGAGTGAAAAGATTGGAAAAGAGAAAACCAGAAACCGCATCCTAAACAGGAAACAAGGGATGAGCCTCTTCACCTGTTCAATAGACGTGGGTGGAGTGTGAACCGGGCGATAGTTTACTTATATTTAAAATACAATTGGAATTTCATTAATTACTCAATAGTTTCACATTTATTGGCCAATAAATATAATACAGATTCTATAAATATGGAGTGACTGGACATGAAACATAGTAACCTTCCTATGGTTTATAATTCCATCAATAGTATTGCATTTTCATTCTTGACTGATCAATTTATTTTCTTGCTAATTGTTATGAATAATCAAGAGTGGTCTCTCCTTGTTTTGTCACTCTTCTCTTTGAGAGAGCTATTTCTGTTTACTGAGACTATAAAAGGAACCTGAACCTTGTATTCTCAATTGAATAAAGCTTTCTTGAAGCCTACACCTATGTTCTTTTGTCATTACACTTACTACCCTCTTCATTTTCTCAAATCTTAGAGCCAGTTTTTGTTTTTAACTTGCAAATATTTTCAGTTTCCTTTTCTTTGTTGTTCTGTGATCTCTATGATACCTACCAGGCAGTACCTCCTCCTGCTCTTAAGGCTTCCACAAAAGAGGAAGTGCCAAGAGGGCTTGGACAATTTTCCACAGTATGGCTGTTACACCCACTTTAAACCTCAATCATGGGTCACATCTGTTTATGACATGAGTCCCCTGGAAAATAATGATAAATCTTTTTGCCTTAGACTAAGATTTCTATTTTTTTAATATTAAGCGCAAAACCCAGGGAAACCAACACCCAGGCAGTACTTCTCCCTCAGATGGGGTCTAGATTTATTGCCCAAAAAGTGCTGAGAGGGGTTGGACAATTTTTCCACAGTATGGCTGTTAAACTCACTTTAAATCTTGTATCATATCCTGTTGTGATGTGGGCATCCTGGTAGATATCGGAAAATCTATTTGCATAGTGAAGATATAACAAATTAGCTCTACCTTAGTAGAAGTAGTAGTTATGATTCACTAATCTCTGGGCTCGTAACCCATTTACCAAGAAGATGACTTCCTGATTTTATCAGCCTGTAGTAAGTAGATGATCCCAAAAGTGCCTGAAAACATACTACAGGTTGACCCAAGCCTTGTGAATAAAAACAAGTAAATGAATCTATTTGGGAGTCATTAGTGGTTGAGCTAGCACAAAGTTGCAAATCCTCATGACCAAGGATTGGAGCATAGTGGAGACTGTTGATTACATCAAATAAGTAGATTGAGAGTAAATAACATTTATATTGAGATTACATGTACAACTATTAGAGTGACAATTAAATTTTATTGAGTACTGCTCTTGAAATGTGGAGGGATCCCATCTTGGTGAAAATAAAGCTCATATAAATTAAACCTTGTCTACCTACCTACTTTTTTCCACACTCTGTGTGTGTGTATATATGTATATATATAAATATAGTGACCTAAATTAATAAATATACATATGAGGAGGGTGTACATATGTATAGTATTATTATTCTCATTAACACCAAGTGAACTTAAATTCAAATCAAACTGTCAGCTTGAAATATGCACCTGATGATTGCATAATGCATGAAACTCTTAGTCGTGCCTTAGACGTAGGATTATATATATGCCAAATGACATACATTTTTGTAACAAAAACTTATTGTAAATAATCAGGCTGGTAAAAATAAATATATAATACTATTTGATTATAAACAGAATATGTATTTAATACGAGTATCCATCAAAAATAATGTTCAAACAAATCGTTTTAAATTGTCGGTTGTTTATAACCAGTTTCATTAATCTTTGTTAATTTCCATAATATATATATATATATATATATATATATATAATTCTATGTCCATAGCATGACTAGCTGTTTCATGCACTATGCTATCATCTGGTGCCTATTATGAACTGATTGTTTCTAGATGTGAATTCATAATTTTTAAATCTAGAAACAGTCAGTTCATAATAGGCACCTGATGATTGCATACTGTATGAAACATGCTACAGATGTAAGATAATATTTATATTTATTAATATATACTTAATAGCTCTGTTATATTATATTGACCACTGTTCTAGTAACACCAGAAAAATATTTATATATGTATGTATACCTGGATGTATACTCATATGTATATTTATTGATATATATATATATATATATATATATATATATATATATTATATATATATATATATATATATATATATATTTATTATATATATATATATATATATATATATGTATATTTATTGAAATATATATATATATATATATATATATATATATATTTATTGATATATATATATATATATATATATATATGTATATTAAATATATATTTATATATATATATATATATATATATGTATATTTATTGTATATATATATATATATATATATATATATATATATATATAAACTTATTTATAAATGGAACTTTGTGTGTGTCTGCATGTGTGTGTGTCCGTTACCTATAGACTCTGAAATGGCTGAACCGATTTTCTTCAAAATTTACACAGTTGTACTATAAGTGTCTGCAAGTGTTCTTAGCTAGGTTTTGTGTCAAGGTACCCTCGATAAATATCGAAAATCGATAATCAAAAAAATCGGGTTATAGAAAGAGTGGTCCAATTTTAATCAAATTTGATATACTCATAGACAAAGACATAAGAAACGATATTCAGAAATTTCAAGGTTGCAGTTCTTACAATAGTGAAGAAAATCAATAATATATATATATATATATAGATATAAAAGACAAGATGTTTGTGTGTGTTTCTGTTTATCTGCCTGTATGTCTGTATTTTTTCAGCCCTTTTATTTTAGTTGAATTTTTGCAAGTACACTTTTATATTCTAAATTAAAATTTTTTTTGTTGTAAACTGAATTTTGAAGGCTAAATAAGTCCTCTAAGTAAATGGTATCATGGCTGAGACTAAGAACTACAATTATACCTACTTAAATTCAAAGTCAGTATGAACCTGCTTAGTGATAAATTCTTTGCACTAAAACTATATATATATATATATATATATATATATACACTATAGTCATCCACAGACAGATCTGTTTTGCTGTATTACAGCTCATCAGTACGGCTTAGACTCCGGTTGCTTCCTAACCTAGGATTGAAACCCGACCGAATTGGCGTCAGTCGGCAATTCTACCCCTAGGCCACGAGCGCCCAGTAGAAGAAGGCAGGCTTTTTAGCGCGTATAAACACACCCAATAGCTAGAGTGCTCCAATTCATTATCGAATGAGCGGTGCATAAATGCCAGAGTAGCTACTGTTTATAAAGTCTACCACTCTTCCAGAGTGCTCAATCAGAGTGTGAGAGCATATCCGAGTGAATAAGGAACAAAGAAAAATTTACAACGTCCAAAACATTAATGTAAAACAGTTCCCGATGTATAATATAGAGCTGTGAATATTATTGGATAAAAAAAATTTGTACATGTTCTAAACTATAATTTATAATATATATATATATTTAATTTATTTGTTTGAACATTATTTCAAATTATTATGCACCATTATGATATCCTCACTCCTCAGGGTTTTTTTCATCTTTCCTCTAAAAGCCCGGAGGAGTGAGAACATCATAATGATGCTTTCACGAAACTTTGAAGTCTGCATACCTTTGCTCAGTTAACTGATAAATCCAATCCTATTAACCCTCTATCTCCATCGCTATCTCTATATCAAGCACTTTATGATAAAAACCTGCTTACCAAAATATTTTTTATCAGTAAACAACTGAAAAAGCAGCAATCTTTGCACTAAGCTTCATCACAGCTACACATATATATATATATATAACACTATTTTGGGCATATAATATTGCATGAAAAAAAAATGTAATCCCAAGTTGAATACGATGAAGTGAAAGAAATTATTGCTAGTGGTATTGATATTTCTGCAAGTTTATTGTCATTCGCAATGTGAGTTAAGTTAAAAACAGAATAATTATTACAAAACTTGTAAAATCTTAAAACATTTGCATGTGTGCAGGAAAAATATATTTTTGTATTGTTTATGCCAAATTGACTAGCTGGGGTCATGAGAGGTTATCATTGGCAACCATTGTATAACAAAGAAAGGCACCCTTGGAATGCCTTGGGTTTTTGCGGCTGTTCGAAATGAAAAATAACGGTAGTCAAAACACGAGTGTCAAAAATGTTGATGAGTGCGAAAAAAGTTAAATTCTTGTTATGGGAATAAAAGTGAATTATAAATCTCGCTAAGAATGAATTGATGAACCTAAAAGCTAGATTTGTTGACATAATCAGTTGAATCAAAAGGAAGAAAAAGAAAAGAAATTACATCAATAGAAATATTGCTATTTCCTTGGATGAACCAAGGGAATAAAATCACTCTACCTCATGATGTGAGCTGGGAGTAATCTCATTGGTTAAAGAGTTGATTTGCATGGACACCCTGTGTCCATCATGCACCTCCCAAGCTAATTTGGGACAAGCATAAATATGTGAGCCCCAAAGAGCCAAGCTGAGTTGTTGTTGCCACGCTGAGTTAAGGCAGACAAGACAAATTTACCTCCGTTGTCACAAAGACCCATCTTTGGCTGTTTTTGTAATGCTTCGGTGAAAAGCCCTGATAAGACTTTTTGTACCGTCAAAACTTGAAAAAAAAGAAAACCTGAAATCTCTGAATGGAGTGAACAAACATTAATCTCAAACTAAAATTTTCGCTCCATTGTAAGAATAGGAATTTGACAGCTGTTATATTCTATTTCTGTTTGCTGTTTTTTTTTTGTATATAAAGACTTTTCCACAACTTATCCAGGCATCATCGAATTTACTGATTTTTTTGGTGCCGTTTTTTTTATTAACCCAAATGTGTATGCGTGCCCGGCCTGGTTCAACGTAGCAAAGATACAGCTAGTAAGATTTCAACGTGCCTTCCTTGGGATCAAAATTCACAGCATAGGAAGAATTTGTTGTAATAGACAACTTGAGACCAGCTACTGTGTCGAAGCCATCACGACGAACAACCCAAGAGCATCATCATATATATAGTCATCCGCAGACAGTCCTGTTTCACTGTATCACAGCTCATCATTACAGTTAGACATCCAATTTCTTCTAACCAGGATTGATACTTGACAAAACTGACATCAGTCAGTGATTTTACCTCTAACCTATGAGTGCTTGGTGGAGGGAGGCAGATCTTAGCATGTTATATACACAATGTAAACACATGCCAGTTGCCGAGAGTGTTCAAATTCATTACTGAAGGAACGATGCATAAATAGCAGTGAATAGCTACTGTTTTTAAAGTCTACCATTTCTTCGTCATGCTCAATCAACTGGCAAGAACATAAAGTCATCTGCAGATAGCGCTATTTTGCTGTATCACAGCTCATCAGTATGGTGAGACATCCGATTGCTTCTAACCAGGATTGAAACCTGACTGAATTGACATCAGTCGGCAATTCTATCTCTAAGCTATGGGCACTCAGTGGAGGAGAACAGATTTTAGCTTGTTATATACACAATGTAAACACACGCCAATATATATATATATATATATATATATATATATATATATGTATGTATATATATATATGGTGTACAGGTGGGTATTTGAAAGCTATTACAATGTTTTTAGTATAATAAAGGAAGATAAAGAACGTGTTATTCCTCACTGCTAGATATATGTTTCACCTCTGCGCCTGACGCCTGTCAAGTCTCGCAGCTTTGCCCTCTCGGCAACTCCGACCACGCTGTAGTCTCTCTCAGTATTTCTTTCCAATCTCACTCCCCCAAGAAGCCCACTACCTATAGGACCTCCTACCTCTACCAAAAAGCTGACTGGGATGCCTTTCGCGATTTCCTCTGCGACATCCCTTGGGGAAAAGTGTTCAACCTATCAGTTGATGACTGTGCATCTGAGGTCTCGTCATAGGTGAAAGCTGGCATTGATGCCTTCATACCCACCAGGAAGTATTGCTTAAAACCTCATTCCTCTCTGTGGTTCTCTCCGGCCTGCTCAGCTGCCATTGCCCACAGGAAGCATTACTTCCGTCTATTCCGGAGACAGTCAACTGATCACAATAGGCGCCTGTTCACATCTGCTCGCAATGAGTGCAAGAGAACCCCCAAATGAGGCCAAACAGTTGTTTGCTGAGAGAATGCGACAGCACATAGCTGACCACAAGTTCGGCTCCAAGGACTATTGGAGGATTTGTAAACAAGTGCTCAACAATAGGAAATCCTCAATACCTCCTTTAATCCATGGATTTGAGGTTCTCACGTCATCTGCGGACAAAGCTGAGTGCTTTGCCCACAGATTCTCATCCAACTCCACATTCGACTCATCCAGAGTACACCCACCCGACTTCCCTATTAGAACTGAGGCCAAACTGCACGACATATATATTACCCCGACAGTAGTATCCAGAGTAATTTCAAAACTCGACCCCTATAAGGCGTGTGGAGACGATGGAATCCCAGTGATAGTCCTTAAGAGGTGTGCTCCTGAACTTTCCCCTGTCCTCTCTAAACTATTTAACTACTGCCTTTATGCTTCCTGCTTTCCTGCATGCTGGAAGTTCTCTTCAGTCATTCCTGTATTTAAGACTTGTGGTGAACCCTCGGACCCATCCAACTATCGCCCTATCAGTCTTCTACCGATATTCGGGAAAGTATTCGAGGCTATAATCAATGCTGAAATAGTTCATCATCTCACCGCCCACAAACTGTTCTCCGACAGGCAATATGGATTCCGCTTTGCTAGCGTCCACGGCTGACCTTCTAACAACCATGACGGAGTACATGCTACAGACCCTTGATGTGTCTGACGAGGCTCATGCGGTTGCTCTGGACATCTCCAAGGCTTTCGACAGGGTTTGGCACTCTGGCCTCCTATGCAAACTACGCGGTTATGGTATTACCGGTCGCCTGCTTGACCTAATCCAATCTTTCTTAAATAACCGCAAAATGAAGGTCGTTCTGAATGGGCGTGCCTCTTCGTCCTACAGCACGAATGCTGGTGTCCCACAGGGCTCTATCCTGGGCACGACACTCTTCCTTATTTTCATCAACGACCTCCCAGATGAGATCAAGTCCCAAGTAGGCATCTATGCAAATGACACTACAATATACTCCCGCACCAGTAAGAAACCTGTCATGGCGGACAGACATAATCTCGCTGCTGACCTTGAGCAGGATCTATACTCTGTGGTGAACTGGGGCAAGAAGTGGCTTGTCAACTTCAATTCATCTAAGACCAAGCTGTTGTCTGTCAACCATTACAGGCAACCTCTCCTGCCTCCTATAAGCATGGACCAAGCGATTCTCCCGGAGAGTAATACACTACGCCTCCTTGGACTTACCCTGTCCTCAGACCTCAAATGGAACCACTATATCGAATCCATAGCAAAATCTACTGCTAAGAAGGTTGGGTCACTATGTCGATCCAGGATGTTTTTTCCACCTGAATCCATCCTGCATATATACAAGTCAACCATCCGTCCATGCATGGAGTACTGCTGCCATTTATGGTCAGGTGCCCCTGCCGTTCTCCTCAGTGTTCTTGACAGGCTCCAAAGGAGAGTCTGTAATGTGATAGGTACTGATCTGGCAGCTCAACAGCAGCCACTTACCCATCGTCGAAATGTGGCCTCCCTTTGTCTGTTCTATAAATACTTTCATGGCTTCTGCCCAGACGAACTTAAGTCACTGATGCCTCCTCAACAGGTGTTTACTCATGCAACCAAACTGGCAACTGGGTCCGACCCATTCACAGTCAGGTTAGCCAAATGCAGACAACAATTCTACTCCTGCAGCTTCTTCTCTCGCACTTCCCGCCTGTGGAACTCACTCCCGTATTCTTGCTTTCCTGACGGCTACAAACTCCAGGAATTTAAATGCAAAGTAAATACTCATCTACTAACCACTGGACTCTAGCTCTCTCCCCACCCCCATATAACCTTCCCTTTCTCTCCACCTATGTATCTGTCATCGTACCTGCTTTCTCAGCTTTCTATTGTTCCTTTCTAACTCGGTTGTACTCCTCACTCTTTTCTAATTAATCTTTTTACATTTAACATCAGTGGCGTTTCCAACTTGCTCGGGGTGAAATGATTAAAAAAAAAAACAAAAAAAAAACTATTTATTATTCATTAATATTTTGAGATCAGAATCTCATCTTCAGAATGATAGGAGGGCTTGATTTCAAGTTTGTCCTTCAAATACCTACCCATACCCCTTATATACACAATGCTTCAAGCAAATTACAAAACTTTCATATATATATATATATATATATATATATATATAAATGCTTCAGTTCAAAAGTTTGAAGCACCCCCCCGCCCCCTGCAGAATTAGCATGGGAGTGAAAAAAAAAATGAAAAGTGCTCTTAGAGTCATTCAATAAAGAATGGAATCACTTATCAAACTTATAATTTAAGAAACTTTTGTAATGAATATCAAAAATTTGTTCTGCAGTAATCAAACCTAGACGAGGGTATTTTGATCAGAGTACAATTTAATCATAAAATGCTTTTTTTCTTTTTGTCATAATAAAAAATCATGTCTCACTATTTTTTAACAGTGTATAATAATTTTCTCTTATTTAAAATACAAAATAACTACTTTTTGGGCCAACTGAAAAAATTACCAGGAGTGACCTCAAACTTTTGAACTTTTGTATATATAAATAAAAGTCAGTGAGAACAGAAATCAGATAGGTAGATTAGAGCTGGGTGGGGACAAACAGTGGTATAAGGCAAACATATTTATTTTCAGACTGAAGGTCTTACCATACAGAAAATATAATTACCTATCAAACTGGTTATTCCAAGAATTCTTCGGCCCAGTTTATCAATCAGCCAGACACCCAGGAATGTAAACAAAAGATTACAACTATTGATTATTGCCGTGTTCCATATTGCCTTGCTGTTACTCCCAACACCTGAGGATTTCACAATTATTCCACTGTAGTAGCTATAAGGAAAAGATTTAAAAAGAAATGACGAGTGTTAAGTCAAAATATCTTACGAAACACAACTGTTGATTTAACAGTAAAATTAGTTACTAAGAAATTAAGTTTGTAAGTCACAAAACTTCATACACTGATGGCCCACTGAATAAAAATGTTAATTGACCTAATCCAGTGACTTAATCCAAAAGAGTTTTGAGTTCAATACCTGGCTACAACAGAGGTGAACAAAAACTTGTAGAGTTTAGTTAAAGGGAAATCACTGATACTGAGATATCCAAACGAGGCATGGCATGTGGTAATAGAACAATCCCTAGTGGATAAAATAAAGGGTTTAGTTTGAAATTTCAACCACCTAAAGAAGGCTGGAGTATACAATGACTAAAACGTTGTGAATACAGTAACAAAGATGGGGGCAACAATGTGAACAATGTAAATAGAGTAAAAAATTATAATTCCTCATCTCAGAAATATAGACAAATATTACAAATAATTACAATACCTCATCTCAGAAATAGAGACAAATATTGAAGGTGGATATGGGAACAAAGATGGGGGCAACAATGTGAACAATGTAAATAGAGTAAAAAATTATAATTCCTCATCTCAGAAATATAGAGAAATATTACAGATAATTACAATACCTCATCTCAGAAATAGAGACAAATATTGAAGGTGGATATGGGAACAAAGATGGAGACAGCAATGTGAACAATGTAAATAGAGTAAAAAATTATAATTCCTCATCTCAGAAATATAGAGAAATACTAAAATAAAAAATTATCTTCACTTTTACCATGACATAGCTTTAGGTTTGTCACACTATCTTCTGTTCATATGTTGAACTTTTGTGATCATGTGATTGAAGTTTGAGCTTGATTGTACCAATTTTCTTGCTGCTGTTACAGTGTAAACATGTCCCCTCTGTTAGCAGTGTGTATTTTTCAAAATAAATACTATATTACCAAATTCACAAACCAATAGTCCCTATATAAATAGTATAAAAATTATAAAATATTAGTCAAACTCCTAATAATATTCAATTTTATAATTTTACAGTAACAGTCAACAGGCTCTTCTTCTATGTGCCAAGTCCTTTCAGGACAAGGGTGATCATTGCTTTCCACAACTTATTCTTCTTAACTAAACAGTGTTTATTTGCTTATTATCCCCCTCCACCAGCCTATGTTCTGCCATCTATTTCCACAAGTTTGTTATATAGGTTATTCACTGTTTCCCATCATACCTCTTGCTTTCAACATATCTTGTTAGTACCAAATTCTTCTTCTTTCCTCATTATATGTCAGAAGTTTTGTATTTTTGGTAAATTTTGGCAGGATTCCATCACATGCAAGCAAGCAAAGTTGACTCAAAAGCCACTTTAGTTTGAGCTGACAAGTTGGTTGATTTCTAGTGGCATGTCAACACTGCTATAGGTTATTTAATTCCAAAATCTAAATATTTTGAACAATTTTATGGTTTTAACTAAATATATTTTGAATTCAATTTTATGCCTTCAACTACAGATAAAATGTATTGTTGATAATTTTACTATATATATTAGGTTGTTACAAAAATAATTGCCAATTTCAGAAACATCATTTTATTCTTGAAAAACTAACTGTAGAAATGTTGAAATTTGTCAAAATATGAGCCTTGAGCATCTATACACCTCTGCCATCAATCGATGAGATTATTTATTCCTTGTTGATAAGCAGTTATTGACTGAGATGTAATGAAATCTTTGAAAGTTGATTCAACCTCTGGTTTGGGCCTAAAAGTTTTGCCATTTAAAAATGTGCTTACGTGCATAACAAAATGATAATCAGTGGGTAAAAGATCAGGAGAATATGGAGGATGTGGTAAACTCTAACATTCCAAGTCTGTAAGTTTTTCAATGCCATTCTTGCAAGATGTGACTGCGCAAAACACATCCATTCACTAATGCAGGTCTCAGCTTTTGCAGGCATTTCTGCAAGTTGATTGCAATAAAGCTCTGCATTGGCTTCCAGAAATCTGTAGTGGATAACACCAATTGAAGATCACCAGACAGTCACCATAATATTTTGCTGATACAATTTTCGCTTTGGGAAATGTTTGGGGAGACTCATCACAATCAAGCTATTGACTTGATCATTTACAGTTTCCATAAAGGATACACTTTTCATCAAAAGTGACTATTCAGTCAAGAAAGAGATCATTGATGTTGCACAAAAAGAGCATCCAGCACACAGAACTATCAGCTTAATGAGTCACATTACAAAACTGATTGTCAGAATCCTGATGAATAGAGCGAGAAGCAGAATCAGACCAGAGATAGGGCAGGAACAGTGTGGGTTCATCAAAGACACTGGAACAAGGAACACCATATTCATGATTAGGATGCTCTCCGAAAGGGCAATACAAATGAAGAGAGACTTGTACCTATGTTTCGACAAGATACGACACAAAGAATTGATGGAGATGCTCAGTAGCCTAGACATTTTCAGGAAAGACATAAGAGTAATCAAAAATCTCTACTGGCAGCAAACGGCATGTATACAGACAGGTAACGATCTCAGTAGATTCACAAAGATAGAAAGAGGCATAAGACAAGAATGTGTCTTTTCACCGGATTTGTTCAACCTGTACAACAAGAATATTTTGAGGACCCTAGATGACACGCCAAGATTTGTTATTGGAAGCTACAACTTGAACAACATAAGGTATACAGATGATACAGTGCTGATTGCAGACACGGAAAGGAAACTACAAGACCTCCTACAGAAGGTAGCAATGGAGAGTGACAAAAAAGGACTACAAATAAACTTTAAGAAAACTGAATGCATGGTCATCAGCAAAAGGTGCAACCCAAAATGCCAAATACAGGTGGGGGATACCAGAATCAAGTAAGTACAAAAATTTAAATACCTAGGAAGTGTTCTAACAGGAGATGGAAAGTGTGACACAGAGATCCGAAGGCAAATTGGCATGGCAAAGGATGCGTTCCAGAAGCTGAGTAAAGTACTAACACACAGGAAAATTTCACTAGAAACAAAGAAAAGAGTGCTAGATTGCTATGTGATATCAGTTCTTCAATACGGCAGTGAATGCTGGACAATATCATCAAAAATGAAAACAAAACTGGAAGTGGCCGAAATGTGGTTCTACAGAAGGATGCTACGGATATCGTGGACTGAGCATGCAAGCAACGATGAGGTGTTGGAAAGAATGGCAACAAAAAGGAAATTAATACTGAGCATCAGGAAGAGACAGTTGAAGTTCCTGGGACACACAATGAGGAAGGAGAGCCCGGAGAACCTGATACTGACTGGCCAGATAGAAGGCAAGAGAGACAGAAGAAGGCAGCTGATAACATATTTGCAGGGCCTGATCAGGCGGATGACGGAACGGGAGTTGCCAGGAGTAACAGGAGCAAACATACTAAGAGCCACAAGGGATAGGGAGATGTGGAGAAACATGATCGCCTACGTCCTGAAGGGACAGGGCACATAGAAAAAGAAGGAGGCCTCATTAGGCAACTTACATTGGTGAAGATGTCTCTCTCTCTTATTTTTCACTGAATATGACTTTTATGCTAATTGTAGGAATCTTTAAGCATTTTACATTGGTAAAGATGTCTTTCTCTCTTATTTTTCATTGAATATGACTTTTATGCTATCCATAGACCTCTTTAAGCAACTTACATTGGTGAAGATGTCTCACTTGTACTTTTTCCAGCTAGACATATGTTTAGCAATTATATAAAATAAGTTGTTTTAGTAGATAGTAGAGAGAAGGTAAAGTCACTTAGAGCCACAAAGAACAGTGTGACAATCTTGTATTCATAAACCTTAAAATGTTAGATGTTGGAATTTGGAAAAAGAAATCAAAAGTCAGTAATTAGCAACTTCTGCACAGTAAACCATGTAAATATTCGCACTGACAACATCTGATATTACAGTTTGTTTTTTTGTTTTTTTTTACCGTTACCATGGACAGAGCACGTGTGCAACAATGAGGTGTTGGAAAGGATGCAAGCAAGACGAAATCTCATACCTAACATCAACAAGAGACAAATGTGGTTCCTAGGACATGTAACGAGGAAGGAGGGCTTAGAGAACTTAATACTCATAGGTCCGATAAAAGGAAGGAGAAACAGGGGAAAACAGCAAGAGATGTACTTGTTAAGTCTGAGCAAATGGATGGTGGAGTGGGGTTTAGAAGAGATACCAAGAGAAAAAATATTGAGAGCGACAAGTGACAGAGCTAAGTGAAAGTACATGATCACCTACATCCTGAAGGGACACGGCCTATGAAGAAGAAGAAAAGAAATGGGGTAAAAATAATCTATAAAATTACTGGCCTACTTTTATACAAAGGAGAAAAAAAGGTCTGGAAACTCAAAGAGTTCTCAACATTTGGCAATGCATAAAATATTCTTCTGACTTTACTGGGTACTTTATTCTTAACAGGGTTATAACTCACTACTAACAGTTATGTGTCAATTGACTCCAATGGTACAGCCTATCAAAACTGTCAGAAGTTTAGATATTTACCAGAAAACTTCCCCCTGAAGCTAGATGTTACACAAGGTCATTTTTAATGTGGGAATCCAAGCCCTTAAGCTCAGGCAAAAATTTCCCATAAGCCAAGTTTAGGCTATTGTCTGTTTATCTCTAAATGTGAATGTGCCCGTCCACTTCTTTTCTTATTTCATTCTATAGTCTTTCATTTTTCCTTTTCTTCTTTCAGATTCTTCTTCAGCCATTATTTTCAAATACATCCCAGAAAGATCCAGCTTTGAAAAAAATTTTCCAGCATTTAAATTCACAGTAATTTCCTCTGGACGTGGTAAATGGTAGTTATGTGATTCTAAACACCTGTTTGACCCTGTCAAAAAAGAAATCAGCACAAACTCATTTTTATTTCTTTAAATACACAGCTGGTACAGCTCATTTTGAATCATTAAATTTTTTTAATTACACCCATTTTATCAAGTCTGCCTAATTTTTCATTCATTTCATCCAAGACTGCTAACATTACACTATGTGTCGATTTAAATACTTGTCTAAACTTTTTCTCACTGAAAATTTTCATTTGACTTTAGAACACTGACACTGACAAAACCTCCGGAAAACATTTTTTTTCAGTTCTTCCTTTAAATTTTCACATTGTTTTTTTTAAACTGGTTACTTGTTCACTTATATTTTTGCAATAAATATTGATAGTTAAATCCAACAATTAAAATACTTCCATCCAGTCAGTACTGAATACGCTTGTAGTATTTTTTAATACATAGGCCCTAGCTTTTACATACTTGTTACAAAATGAAACATTGCAGGTCATTTCACCAATAACAAATAATTTCTATCCTGACACACCACGTACAATTTTTTTAAATAAAGATTTTCCATTTCCTTTCCATATGGTTTTGTTGCTTATTGTGATATCACTACCAGTGTCTAGTTGCATTTTTACTTGCACATTATTAATGTTGACATACACAAATTTTCTTTATTTTCTATAATTATTTTTTCTGTCACAACACTTTGTACAAAATTTTTCTTTGATAACTTTTTCTTGCTTTAGTTTTACAGTGTGACATTTTATAGCCTACTTTTCTGCACTTGTAACACTTTAAATTCTTAAAGGGACAGTTGCCTCCAAGATGTAACCTTTGACATCTGAATCATGCATTAATTATTCTTTTTCCACATTTTTCTTTAACTTGTACAAATGTGCATTCTTTTTCTTCAATTTCCTCCTTATGATGGCTCAGATGTAGGATTCTCTGACATTCATCTGATATTTCCTGTAGTGTTAGTTTTTGAATCTGTTCCAGTTTCACTAGGATTCTAGCATGTATTTCCAGACCCTTAGCTCTTGAATGAAAGTTAATCATTTAAACATATCTGGAATTAGCTCATTTAATTTTAATCTTTCACACTCCTTGTTAATGATTGCAGCATATGTAACAAAATTTTCATCTTTTTTCATCAGATTCATGCACAGACCCCATGAAGAGGCAATTTGATTTTTAACAGAGGCAGTTTGAGAATGAGTTATTGGCAGTTAATTTTGTTAGTGAGTCTGTGTGAGTTTGAGTGTGTGTGCAAGTTAATACGTATGGTACATAAACAGTATACATACATAAAAATATTTGTGTGTATGTATGTATGTACATATACAAATATATATTAATCATTTTTTAGTTATTTTTATATTTCCATTTCATGAATGCCATGTTTTCTGGAAGCTTGTTTAGACTAAGTTAATAGCTTCTTAGGCTTTCTTCATATGAATAGGGGTTCCATTTTTGACAAAATTTATATGTCACAGAGGAAAGGGGCATCAGGATTTTAGAGATGCTTAACTGGAACATAAGAATATGCGTTGTGGTGCAGTGGATATCAACTCAGAACGTCAAATCAGGGTGCCAAGTTCGAATTCCACTTGAATTCCTTGCATTCGCTTATGTGCAAATACCCTATGGGAAAGGTATTAATTTGTCTCTTCCCTCCAGTTATGGGTTAAATAATAGGACCGATTGGGTTCTATAGCCTTGGCTGGCAACTAGTCTATTGCAGAATGCAATGGCAACCTACTGCGAGATAATCTTCTGCCCAATCAGTCATGTCTCTTTCCTGTGAGTAAAAAGTTAGAAATATCTTTTACAACGGTCAGTGGCTTTGTTCTCGGCTTGGAGTTAAAATGTCTTGAATATTGTTGAATTCTGTTCTGGGTGAGCCATTATTTTTTTAATTTTTTGTTCGTTTTGCCTAATTTTTGCTTGATTTTAAAACTTTTCATGCTTAATTGAAGGATTGATTTTGTTTTCTTAGACATTTCATTGCCTGGACTTTAACTAAGTTAAAACTTATCAATTCAACAACGTTTTTTTTTTTTTTGTTTCCTGTTTAGGATGCGGTTTCCGGTTTTCTCTTTTCCAATCTTTTCACTCTTTTCCTTTATTATTTTTTTTTTTCAATTGGAGTAGATAGACTAAACTATCACCTGGTTCACACTCCACCCACATCTATTGAACAGGTGAAGAGGCTCATCCCTTGTTTCCTGTTTAGGATGCGGTTTCCGGTTTTCTCTTTTCCAATCTTTTCACTCTTTTCATTTATTATTTTTTTTTCAATTGGAGTAGATAGACTAAACTATCGCCCGGTTCACACTCCACCCACATCTATTGAACAGGTGAAGAGGCTCATCCCTTGTTTCCTGTTTAGGATGTGGTTTCCGGCTTTCTCTTTTCCATTCTTTTTACCATTACGTAGCCCCCTGCGCATCAGTGGCGTTACCGCCTTGCTTGGGGTGATATGATTAAAAAAAAAAAAAAAAAAAAAAAGACATGATTGCCTAAAGCATGTATCACGTATCACACTTAACTGACTGGAACATGGTCAAAAAAACGTTGAGAACCACTGATTTAGCCTGAAATTTAGTTGTTGCAATTAATATTTATTTTCTGTGATATTAAACTAGCCTGCAAGTAATTTTTAAAAAAATAAAGCAAGATGTTTTTCGACAATTTCTGTGTAAGTGCTATATTGAATTATTTTGTGAAACTTTCAGTATCTCATAAAATTTTTAATGCAATTTTATTATTCAGAGGAGAAATGGAAATAAAAGGTACATTTAGTCATGTAATTTTGTGTTTTGTATTTTGGAAACAATCTTCAGCTCTCTTTTCATTGTTATTGCTTTTTTTTATTAAATAGTTTGCAAGATGTGAACCGTTCATAATGAAATCTTATTTAACTGGTTAAAAGGTTTATTCATTTCCCAGCAAAACTATTTTGCAGGAAAATAAACTCAAAGACTTTGCAAAGAGTGGTATGACACAAAATGAAATAAAAGGTACATGGTATAGTTTCAAATAAATACAGAACAATGGTGAAACATAAAATGTACTAAGTAAATAGTAAATTCAACTTGCTTATCTTTTCTTTATCTTGATAATTTTTCTCTTTTCTTTGTTATGTGTGAAGCTCTAACAGAAAGAATTCAACTTACTTTAGATAGTTGCTACCTATCAATTATCTAGAGGAAATGTAATAATTTCAACTCAGCGGGTTGCCTAAATAGGTTTATGGATGTCAAGATCAAAGATCATTATATCATATTCAATAGCATAATGTGCATATTGACAAAAGTATGCAGGTATAGGCTTTAAGAAAGCTTTATTGAACTGGGAATACAAGGTTTGCATACAGTGTCCTATAATAGTCTCAGTAAACTGGAAGAGCTCTCTGAAAGAGGAGAATGTCAAAACAAGGGGAGACCACTTTGATTATTGATAACAAATATGCTACAGTATTTACCAACCTTCCCACGGAAGGCTAGATGTGACACAAGGTCATTTTATTGTGGGTCTTCCCGGCCATATAGACAGGCCAAAAAATGTCTGTCTATTTTTCCCCAGTCGTGATTCTACCCTTTGGCAGAACTACGACTGGGCTGGGTTAGTGCTCTCTGCTCAGAAGTAGAGAGCACTCTCCACCCGAAGGCAGAGAGCTGAAAGTGTCATAGTAGCAGAGGCAACTCTACGACTTGTTTTATATGCCAAAATCTTTCAGTCATAAGTGATAATTGGTCTCCACAACACCCTGTTTTTTTTTCTTGCTCTAAGTAACATTTGCAGTTTTACTCTCACTCATTTACCATTGTTCTGTCACTGAAGCCTATAAAGTAGAATAGTTTTCCCTTTGATCCCCTTACTTTCAATAGGCCATGTGTTTGTCTAATTATCTAGGCCAGTGTTTCTTAGTAGCTTTTACTTTAGAGCTCAATAAGTAAAAATCGTGGGGTGGGAGGCATTTTCAATTTTAATAAGGAAAATTAGTTATGAAATTTGAAAATAGGAAACTAATAAAGTCTCCTGAAATAAGCATTTATTTTTTAAGACATTACATTGTCTATTTAATTATTCTTATGTCAAAACTTTACTTAAACTTTGTAATTATCTAATTATAAAGCTGTTGCTGAGATTACATTTTATATATGTATGTTAATGTATATTTGAGCAGCAATCTTTCTTTTAAACATGTTTTGTTAAAAATGACTGACAAGGAAGATTTTAATAAATTTTTGATTTAATTTTTCCAGTATTCTCACGTTTCCTTTTTGCTAGTGATAAAGAATGTAAAAATGTTCCATCATTTTATACTTTCCAAGCACTTTCAGTCACTTCACTGGCCATTTTCAAGGATGTTATTTTCTGATATTGTTATTTTATCCTTATATTTTGACTGTAACGTAATTTTTGTGTTTTTGTAAAGGAGCATTCTTTAAAAGCTATCACATGATGCACATGACAAAACATTGTGTGAGTATCTGTCTATTTTTTTAAAAAAACTTTCAAAATTCCATTTTCATTGTTAAATAATGTAAAGTTGATAGTAAGAGATGGCAGATCACCATGTTCAACTCAGAAAAGAACTTCTTGACAAGGGATTGTATTTTGATTTATCATCCTTTAAAGTGGAGGAATTTAGCTTCCCCTAACTGTAGTGAAAGAGATAATCATCAGCTACCTCAAAAAAGAGTTTGTGTTTTGTGTGTGATCTACTGAAGAAAAATTGTCAAAATGTAGTTAGCAAAAATCTACTTTAAGGACTAGTATCCATGCAAATGTTCTTCCCTCCCCTGAATGATATGACTAATTGGTGAATAAAAGCCATTGTTTTTCACTTATGAGGGTGTGGTGATACTGAGCAAAAGCGATGGACCGGATGTTTGCACTTTCACGACCAAAAAGCAAATGACCAAAAGTCGTCACTGCGCCACCGGCTCTGCGCAGATGTTCCGGTTGAAAACTAAAAATTAACTAAATATTAAATTTCCAGTTCGCAAGCCTACGCAAATTTTATTTATCAGCCAATGGGAAGCCCAGAACCAAATACAAGTGTGAAATCCCAAATGTGCTGCTGTGATCCAAAAAGAAGATATAAAAAGCGGATACAGAAAGCATCGCCAGGCAGACCGACTCGAGGAGAAAAGAGTAATTAGTATCTCCCTTGACCGAAGTCAAGTGGCTTACTATGTTCGCCTCCCTTACCTCTTTCCTTCTTCCCTGCCTCAAAAACTACTTACTGACTGAAGGAGCGAATACATCAAAGACATTCCTTACTTACACACTCCCAAATTCCTAAGCATTAATTCTCTTTCAGCATTTTATTGCCATGAACATTTTAACCTCTGTTGGACCTATACTTCATGTATTACTTCAATTGTAAAAACATTAATTAGCATGTGTTATATATAAAATGTTATCTTTCAACTCAATTTGCTTTTCTTGGTTTATAACCTTTCTTTATGACTTATAGTGGGCTTTCTACAACAAGGCCAAATTCCATTAACCTGCAACAGTATACAATTACCTGTCACTAGAACGGACTCTCCACTAACTAACAGAAAAAGAATAGATAAGCAACCCACTATAAGGGAATTGGATTTTTCTGAGCTTAGTGGACAAACACACGTTTTTGCTGATTAAAAGGGAAGATTGGATGTGTGACGCCATTTTGTCATTTCTACATTGACTGTTACGATGAACTATCATTTGCAGTGTGATTTGGCTACAAGTGTTGCGGTCAAGAAAAAGAAATCTATTGCAGACATTTGTTGCTACTATAAGTGGATAATTTCTTTTTTTCTTTCTTTTTACACCAACACTAACATGTCCCCTTTTGTGCTCTTATGATTTTTTTCGGGAATTTAATTGCAGTGGGTATTGCTTACTTCATAGTTGATGTGATTTTCAAGGTGCACTTTTTACTGGAGCCCTAGATTTGACCCTTGGAATTTCTTGACAACTTTGAAGGTGTCCATTAGAATATCCAGCAGTAAAGTGACGTTTGATTTGTTCTTGCTAAGGTTAAATGGTCGTAATTGGTTTGCATGTCAAACCCAGACTGAAGACTGAATATCCATGTCTTAGTTGCTGGGACATGTAATGAGGAAGGAAGACTTGAAGAATCTGATACTCACAAGACAGATAGAGAGAAGGAAAAACAGGAGAAAGCAACACATGATATATTTAATGAACTTGAGCAAATAGATAATAGAGCAGGGTTTGAGAAAGGTAACAAAAGAAAGGTTGTTAAGAGCTACAGTACAAGGGATAGGGAAATGTGGAAGGCCATGATTTTCTTCATTCTGAAGGGACATGGCACATGGAAGTAGAAGAGGAAGATCCATAATACCACCCACACATCCCTGCTATATAATAGCTGGCTACTTTTGTTTTCTAAGCAGATCCATCTGCTAGATTGGCTAGTCATTTTGTGTTGCAGATACCTGCCCAGGCACATTTTTGTTTTTTCAACACACACTGAACCCACTGTAGCTTATACTGTGTAACTGTACTGACCATGCTTTACTCTGTTTTTCAGAAGAGAGCGCATTATCACATGATCAGCAGTTTGAACAATGCCTGTATGTTCAAACTTTCAGTCAGCTTGTGACTTTGTGCTCACAACCATTGATGGCTTCTGAATAATTCTATCTACCAAATTTCATCCACAAAGCTTGAGTCAACTTGCATGGTTTTCAGGCACTTTCCAAAACTGCCTCACACTGAATGGTCTTTCCAAATCAGTATCATCAAGAAATCACATTTTTGACAATTCAAGTATGGTGAGAAATCAGAAAGTGAACATTTTAACCACTCAGCCACATGCCATTAAGGAGGATTGTTATTACATAATAGATCAGCACTCTTGTTTGTTTATAATTAAATTTTCCTGTTCTTTATTACTTTGCTTAGCTTTTCATATGCATCTCTTACTATTTAAATGAGCATTTTAATTTCAGTGTCTTGCTAATTTTTTTCTTTCCACTTCTCAACTTTGCCCTATGTATTTACTTTGTTGACATGCTTTTTGTTTCTCTCCTATTTTTTGAATTTACAACAAGTACTCTTATGTCCTAATCTTCCACATTGTTCTCATTTTTTATTTCTAAAGAAACAATCACTTTTAAAGTGCTCATCACCACAACCATGGCAAGTATTAGATATTTCATCATATTTTTTTTACTGTTTTGCTAGGAGTTAAAAATGTCTATTTTTTTTTTTCTTAAACCATCAGACACTATGTATTTGTGAAATATCTCTCAATCCTTGCACTATCAAATTTTAAATTCAACATACACTGACATTCTTAAGCCATTATTTGGAGAGTTAATTTTGAATCAATTTCTAGTTTAGTCAGAATCCAAAATCTTATTTCCATGTCCTTATTTAAAATTAAGCCCTGAACGAATATCAGACATTTAAATGAGTCGGAAATTAACTCAATTAACTTAAACTTCTCACATTCTCGATTGACAAATCCTGTATCAATCAGTTAAGTGCCATACACGAAACACGCTTGGGCAATCATATCTCTTTCGAGAGATAACTGACTGGGCAGAAGATTATCCCGCAGTAGGTTGCCATTGCTTTCTGCGGTAGAATGATTGCCAACCAAGGCTATAGAACCCAATCTGTCCTGTTATTTACTCATAGCCAGAGGGGGAAGAGATGTATTATATTATTAAGTAGTAATTAATGGGGGATCAGTTTATTACTTCATAACAATATAAAATTGATTCCTCACTTTATGCCCAGTAGAAGCCTTAATCATGTTTCCAACAATTATATTCAGTCAGTTAAGTGCCATACACGAAACACGCTTGGGCAATCATATCTCTTTCGAGAGATAACTGACTGGGCAGAAGATTATCCCGCAGTAGGTTGCCATTGCTTTCTGCGGTAGACTGGTTGCCAGCCAAGGCTATAGAACCCAATCTGTCCTGTTATTTAACCGATAACTGGAGTGAAGAGACGGATTAATACCTTTCCCAAGGGCATTTGCGCGCAAATGAATGCAATGAATTCAACTGGAATTTGAACTCGGCTCCCCGATTTCTCTTTCCAAGCCGTTATCCACTGCACCACAATGCACATCCTGCATAGGTGAGAAAATTAACATCATCACACTTAACTGGATTTAGACAATTCCACTGTGCATTAAATAATGAGGTTCTATCTGTGTAAATTTTTGCTAATATCCCTACAGTTTCTTCAAAATTTATATCATCTGGTAGTTTTGGAAAATAAAATTGATGTATTTTTCATGTTCAGCAGGTGACAATTTTCTCAATAATAGTCAGACTTTTTTTGCCATTCCAATGCAAACAATCTTTTTTGAAGATCCTTTCATATATTCTGTAATACGTTTGAAGTTATTCTTTTGTTCAAACTGTATACAAATTTTCTAATGGAATTTGCAATAGCATCTGGAGTGAATGAGTCAGACATTTTTCCTCAGCCATTTTCTTAAACAAGACTTCAATAAACATTTATTGTTGTTTCTGCAACTGAAACTGCCGTTCATGTTGATCTTTTTGTTGTTGTAACTGTAGTTTTTGCCGTTGCTGTTCACGTTGTCGTAAATAGTTTTTTGCTGTTGCTTTTGCTGTGCCAACATTTGAAGCATAATTGATTTCAGTTTGCCAACTGTCCTTGTATTCTGCTGAATATTTCAATTACTACATGTAGGATATATATTTTTTCTCTGTAGTCCTCATAAAAGTTCAGAACGAGATCTTCATTGCCACTTTATAACGTTAGATTTTCATAATATTATTCTGAAGGAAACTTTGTTAACTCACTATTAGTGAGTTATAATAATTCATTATCTTTGCACAAATCAATGTACAAAATGAATCCTTCGAATAATACACAATAATGCTCTTGGAATAATTCTTTCAAGTAATTCACTCAGAAACAATCTCATCAATAATGCACAACACCGGAATGATGCACAAAACTAAACACACTCAAACTTCTGCCTGAGTGCTTTATCTAATCTAATCTAAACTTATTCATAAATGGAACTTTGTCCGTGTGTGTGTGTGTCTGTATGTGTCTATGTGTGCATGTGTGTCCATTACCTATAGACTCCAAAAAACGGCTGAACCGATTTTCTTGAAAATTTACAGTTGTACTATAAGTGTCTGCAAGTGTTCTTAGCTAGGTTTTGTGTCGAGGTACCCCTGATAAATATCGAAAATCAAAAAAAAAATCGGCTTATAGAAGGAGTGGTCCGATTTTAATCAAATTTGATACACTCATAGACAAAGACATAAGAAACAATATTCAGAAGTTTCAAGGTTGCAGTTCTTACAATAGTGCAGAAAATCAATAATATATATATATAAAAGATGTTTGTGTGTGTGTGTCTGTTTATCTGCCTGTATGTCTGTATTTTTTTTCAGCCCTTTTATTTTAGTTTTTGCTTTGGGCTTAGCTCTAAGTAGGTATAATTGTAGTTCTTAGTCTCAGCCATGATACCATTTACTGAGAGGACTTATTTAGCCTTCAAAATTCAGTTTACGATTAAAAAAAATTATTTGATATCAAAAGCAGGAAATCATGAAAATATTTGTAAAAAAGACAAACAGAAGCAATGACCCATCAATGAGAAAGTTTCTGAAGTCAAGATGTCAAATTAGGATCGATTACATTGCCGATCCTTCTTTGAAATTTGTCAAGAACCTCAAGATAAATAGCTGGAGCACCACACCATATATGGTAGAAGTATTCAATGCATAGGTTGGTGATAGATTTGTAAAATAGGCAAGATGGAATCTGACAAGAAAAATCTTCTGGCACAACACAGTGATCCAACTTTCCTTGCAGTAGATGCTGCTGTTTATTCGATGAAGATCTTCCATTTCAGGTTGGTTGAAAACATGAGGCCAAGAAAGCAATGTCTGTTGCTCACTAGGATTCAAGTGACAGACATGCTGATAGCAGGTAAAAAAGTTTCTTTATACTGGTTAAATGAGAGCAGTTTTATTTTGGAAGTATTAAAATTTACAAGCCGTTTCCTTCTCAAGTTAACCACTGATTGTAGGTCGTTTTTAAGGGCAACAGCTAGATGCATTTTATCAGCTCTGACGAATTTGCTATTGAGACAAGAGTAAATGGTAGTGTCAACTGCATAAATACTTAGTTGGGAACTGATGGCATCAGAAACAGTGTAAGTCTCAGAATAGAGTCTTGGGGGGACCGCTGAGTTGATATGAAAGGATCTGGAAGCGAGCCCACTCAAAGTGACCTACATTTCACAGATTGATTGAAATGAAATCAAATGGGAACACAACAAATTTTGGGCGTAAACCAAAATAAAAACATAAAATGATGAGGGCAATATCAATCTTCATATATGGCAGAAAATATATATATTTCTTAAATATAAATATTCATGCACAATAAATAATGAGAATGGGAAACACACTTGCAAGAAAGAATTCAAACTAGGAATTTAGAAAAGAAAATTAAAAAATGAGATTGTTTTACACCTTTTTTCTTATTAGTTTTGGAAGGATTTATTGCTTGGTATGTATTAGGTAATAAAGGATGGCAAGAAGAAAGGACTAAACAATAATTGTAAGTGTAATGGGATTGGCAAATAGGGGTTTGCCTATTTGCATATGTTGATTATAGGAGGAAAAAATATAAAGTAAAAAGTAAGATGGGAAGAAGTTGACTACTGATTTTTCTTATTTCTGCCCATTGACTTTACCTCTACTCCTTCACTCCCCTGTTCAGATTTAATTATTTACAGCATCAACAATTTTTTTTACTAAAATTCACCTAATGCAGGGCTGAAGAGCTCCTCAATGTAGCAAATTATTTTCTTTCATGATTTATCAACCTTTTATAGGTTTTTTGAAATATGGAAGAATTTTGGGGAAGACAATTAGGATTTACTGATACATCAGGTTCTCTAAGCCCTCCTTCCTCATTGCGTGCCCCAGGAACCTCAGCTGTCTCTTCCTGATGCTCAGTATTAATTTCCTTTTCGTTTCCATTCTTTCCAAAACCTCATCATTGCTCATATGCTGGATCCATGATATTTACAACATCCTTCTGTAAAACCACATTTCAGCTGCTTCAAATTTTTCCTTCATCTTTGATGATATTGTCCAGCATTCACTGCCATATTGAAGAACTGACAACACAATCCAGTACTCTCCTCTTTGTTTCTAGCAAAATTGTCCTGTTTCTTAATACTTTAATTAACTTCTGGAATGCTTCCTTCGACATGCGAATTCACCTTCAGATCTCTGTGTCGCACTTTCCGTCTTCTGTTAGAACACTTCCCAAGTATTTAGATTTTTGTACCTACTTGATTTTAGTATCCCCAACCTGTATTTGGCATTTTGGGCTGAATTTTTTGCTGAGGACCATGTATTCAGTTTTCTTGCAGTTTATTTCTTATCACTCTCTTCAACTACCTTCTGTAGGAGGTCTTGCAGTTTCCTTTCTAGAAGAGAATCTCTAAATAAACAGTAGAAACACTAAACAGAAGCATACAAAATAGAAAATAAATCTGAGAACATTGCATTCAAATCCAAATCTAGATATAGTTCCCATATAAGTTAATGTAATGAACTGTGTGTTGCGGTGTAGTGGCTATCTGTTCGGAACGAGAAATAGGGGAGCTGAGTTCTAATTCCATTTGAATTAGTTACATTCACTTACGCGCAAATACCCTTGGGAAAGGTATTAATAATACTAATGGGTTAAATAACAGGACAGATTGGGTACTATAGATTTGCTTGGCAACCAGTCTACTGCAGAAAGTAATGGCAACCTACTACGAGATAATATTCTGCCCAGCCAGTCATGTCTCAAAAGAGACATGATCATCCAAGCATGCATCAGATATGGCACTTAACTTACTGAATGAACTCAACTACAATTCAAACTTGGCTCTCCAATTTCTCAGTTTGAACCACAATCCGTTACTCCACTGTGCCTCCAACATTTCATAAATTATACAAAAAAGAGCTGACTAAAAAAATAATCAGATATGTATATAATCCACCATATTAGAGATAATCTGAAATGAAAGCAAATGAGTACATACATTACTGTATTAACACCAGAAAACTGTGCAAAAAAATGAATCCCACAACCAACCAGCAATGCACGTCGAACAGATGGAGTTCTTATCATTTTTGATATCACTTGGAAAGGGTTGCCTATTAAAAAATAGAAAAAGAAAACCATAATGTAAACCATTAAAAAGACAATAAAATGATAAAATACTGAATCCATTATGTACAGTAGTAACAACAAAATTTTGTCTTCCTTAGCATAATTATGAAAGAAATAAGTATTGGAAAAAATATCATCACTATCCATCCAAAGAGATGACGATGATTCCCTTTAAGAATTGATTGTTTTCTGCAGCTTATCAAATGTGCGTTGTGGTGCAGTGGATATCGGCTCGGAACGAGAAATCAGGAAGCCGAGTTCGAATTCCAGAATCCGTTTCTTCCTTCCAGTTATGGGTTAAATAACAAAACATGTTGGGTTCTATAGCCTTGGTTGGCAACCAGTCTACAGCGGAAAGCAATGGCAACCTACTGCGGGATAATCTTCTGCCCAGTCAGTCATGTCTGTTTCGAGACATGATCGCCCAAGCGTGTATCACATATGGCACTTAACTAACTGACTGATCAATCATTTGCAGGTTATTCAAAGTCAGAGAATATTTTTGATTGTAACAACTTTTTTTTTTAAGATAATGTTTGAGTAATACAAGGCTTACTAATTAACCCATTGCCTGAATAGGTGGTTTCATACCTAATCAGAATTTGATAAACAACAAATTATAATTTAAATATAAAGTGGTGGATCAATTCTATGTTGCATCCAATATATAAACTGATCCCTAACTTCATGGCCATGATAGTTTCTATACATATATATATATTCCAGAGAATGTAAATAAATCTAAAAGACATACCTGTGTAGCTAATCAGTATTTTATCAATTAATTCATTGGTTTGTTATTTACGGCTTATCAACCCTTTGCAGGTTATTTAAAGCCAGAGAATATTTTTTAGATTGTAAGAATTTTGTATTTTTGATAATAATGGTTGAGTGATACAAGTCATACTAATTAACCTATAGCTGCGGAAGAGAAGAGGTCGATTCATACTTTTCCGAAGGATATTTACACATAAGTGAATATAAAGAACCCAACAGAAATTGGAACTTGGCTATCAAATTAACAATTCAAAGCCATTATCCATTATATCACTCACACATCCAAACAGAGTACCTGATATTTCAAAACAGTAATGACCAAGTTAGATGTTGCTTAACTTCAGTGATCATCTAGGAACCTATGTTTCAATGTGATGGGGCTGTAAGCTTCCCTTTGAGAAAGAAAGTTGCAAGAGTGGATTTTTAGATAAATAAATTGAACAGACACTCTTGAAATAAAAAAAATAAAAAAAAAACAGTGGCATGGTAACACTCAGATCAGTTGCAGTGGATGACACGATGCAATGAGTGGGGGTTGTCCAGACTGAGTAAAAGCAGAATGTATTATTCAAGCGTCTTATTTCAAGCTTAAATTGTGTGTGTATATGTGTGTGCATGCACTTATATATATGTGTACATTAAATGACACATAAGTAATTCATTGTTAGTCTATACTTCTGAGATGAGGAAATATTTACACTATTTACATTGTTCGGACTATTGTCCTCATCTAGTACACTCCGGCCTTCTTTGGGAGCTAGGAATTTCAAACTGAACTCTTTATTACGATCACTGAAGTATATCATTTTCATTCCATGTGCGATGCTACTTCTGGTAGCCATGAAGTAATCTCGCTTTAACTGTACTCTCTAAGTTATTTGTTCACCACTGCTTTAGTTGAACTCATAACTCTTTGGAGCTAACCAACACTGGAGCTAAGCAATGTCTACACCCACTAGGCCATGTGTCCTTAAGGACATCAGTACATGAATTTTTGGAACTGATAAACATAATGTCTCAGTAACCATTTTTACCAGAGGTCATATTGTAATCTTTCAATGCTAATGATTCTCTCTACTATTTTACCATTGAAATTGTTGACAAAGATTTTTTCTAGCAGTCCATATTACTGGTTCCCATATTGTATTCCTTTCTATGCTTGGCCGGCTCAGGAGATTTTTGTGGCCTAGCATATGCGCTGATTTCTTAAGTTTACATAGTTTCCAGTGGTGTTTGCAATCAATTATTTCAACTTCATCCCATAGGTGGCAGCGATCCCCTTTCTCCCTCTATGTGTGGTCAGCTATGCTTGATTTTTCTACTTCCCCTCATGTTACAACTTTGCAATATTTTTGCAGGCTTACCTTAAAGGATGTGCATTGTGGTGCATTGGATATCGGCTCAGAAGGAGAAATCGGGGAGCTGAGTTCGAATTCCAGCTGAATTCATTGCATTCACTTACGCGCAAATACCCTTGGAAAAGGTATTAATCCGTCTATTCCTTCCAGTTATGGGTTAAATAACAGGACAGATTGGGTTCTATAGCCTTGGTCGGCAACCAGTCTACCGCAGAAAGCAATGGCAACCTACTGCGGGATAATCTTCTGCCCAGTCAGTCATGTCTCTTTCGAGACATGATCGCCCAACCGTGTATCACATATGGCACTTAACTGACTGACCTTAAGGGGGCAGCCCATTTCTCCTTTATATTTCTTTCTACAGCTACATGGAATAGCATACACACAGTCCTTAGTGATGTTCTCCTCAATTGAGTGTCTTAGGTCTCAGGAGTGGTATCTGCAAAGTAATAAAGTTCTAATAAAGTTCTTCCTGATGTTATATGGACCACTAATCCTTTCTCCGTAACCCCTTCACATAGAGAAGACAGAGCAAGGCTGTTTTCTGAGGGTTGTTATCCTCATGCACCCCTCTTTCCCCATTAATTGGAGCTGTTGTACCCTGGATAATTATTACATTGTAGAGTACTGCTTATACTAAGCATTTCCTGCTCGTATGCCTCTGGGTTGCCGTTTATGACTTTTGCTCAATGTTGCAGGTAGTGGACAATGCCTTTCTTTACATTATATGGATGGCAAGAGTTGTAGTTGACGTATTGTCTAGTGAATGTTGATTTGCGGCATACAGATGTCTTGAACCCTCTCTCTGTACGTCCAGAAATGCTAGTTTGTTGTCGTTCTCTTTTTTCATTGGGAACTGTATCGATGATCTTATTGAGTTCACATGATTCAGTAGCGTCTGGATCTCATCATGATGTGGCCAGAGTATGAAGGTGTCATCAACGTATCTCGGCTATAGAGTTGTTTTTAGAGCTGTAGATTCTAATGCCATCTCTTCAAAGTATTCCATGTATAATGTTAGCCAGTGATGGTGCTAATGTTGAGCCCATTGCTAAGCATTCATCATACCAATATATGTCTGACCCCATTCCAAAGTTGTTTGTTTGTATGCCGAAAGTCAGGTTATTTAGTGGTATACTGGTACATTCTCCGAGGCTAATCTGTCCCTGACTACAGATAGTGCCTCCACTGTGGGTACCTTGGTGAACAGTCTCACCACATGCAGGCTCACTATCTGGTTGCATTAAATTGAAGCATCTTTGATAACTTCCATGAAATGAACGGAGTTTCAGACATATGATGGTGACTTTTCTATCAGAGCGTCAGTTTTATCTACAAGGAAGCAACTCAGAGGGTGGCCCATCCAGCTTTGGCTATTCACACTCAGCATGAGTGGAATACCATCTTTGTGAATCTTAGATAGACCATACATGTGAGATAGCTTGTTTTAGTGTTGAGACAACTGCCTGTATGTCTTAGGCTCAAACTGATCCTTGTTCTTGATTAGGATCCTCACTACAGAGGAATGAGAACATCATCATACAACCAGCTGACAAAAGCAATGCATCTGTAGCGATGGACAAAACAGAATATACTGAGAAACTGAAAGACCTCATTAAAAGTGGTAGCTATAGCAAGGTAAAGAAAGACCTCAAACTGAAAACAGAATGACAGATGTTGCAGATCTGAAACATCATAATAATGGCAAAAAAACAAAAAAAATGAGGACAATAGTCCAAACAATGTAAATAGTGGAAGTAATTCATGCACACTTCAGAAATACATCACAGAGACATATGCAATATCACTGTTCAAAAAAGCTAATATTTGGGCGACTGATTTTCAGGGCCTGTTCTAATTTCTTCTAACCCCCATCACCAGTGATCACTGTTCAATTCTAGGTAAAAACCTTGATTTTGGATGCTGATTTTCAAGTCAAACTTTAAATTCTATTCGTTTGATTACCAGTAATTACTATTCAATCCCAATTAAAAACCAGGATTTGGGGTACTAATTTTCAGGGTAAATTTTAATCCTTATCACCAATGATTCCTATTCAATCTCATGTTGAAGCCAGGATTCAAGGCAAGCTCTAATTTTTTTATGTTGCTCCTACCAGCATGGATCACTGTTTGATCCCAAGTAAATGTTAGGATTTTGAATGCTGATTTTTAAAGAATCTCAAATTTCTTCTTCCCTCAAGTTTCTCTAAGTATCATTAGTAATAAAATTTTCACCTTTAGTTTTGTGTTGTCCGCAATTGTTTCTAATCTCTTGTATTTCTTGTTGAACATTTTTGGTGTTTCGCACCCATGCAAGAACTTTATAAGATTCTTTGTACCTTCCTTTTTGCATGAGCCATCGAGGAGAATCATAGAGAAAAAAAAAGCCCACCAGTTGAATAGATGGAGCCAAAGCCTGCAATCCCCACATATATCTGGAAAGAAAAAGAAAAAAAATATGATTGGATCTTTAAAACTAGCAATAAAAATTCCTTCGCACATCAATGCATATTCATCATCATCCTACATGAATGTACCTCAATATTATTATGAATGCCTGACAAGATTTCTGGATCAACTTTCAGGAGAACAATGGTTAACTTCTTTGCTATTACACTCTTCTTTACTTCAGTGCTTTGGATTAAAAGTACCAACAAATTTTCCAGATAAAGGTTTTCATATGGATGACCTGCATGGCACCAAACCCTTTCAGAAATATCTAAACTGTTGCATACAACTGCTTTCTAATATCAAAAGTTAAAAATGGCTTTGAGTGAAGCTTGTAGATTTTGGTGAAGACTATCCTTCGCTGAATTTTATGAACTGGCTTTACAGTATCTGGAAATGGGCATAAGAGATTATGGAAAATGAGACATGGAAATCTGCAAATACATTAGAATAACAAAAAATGTCCTTAATAATATAAATAAAGTATTAAAAAACAGATGCGCATTGTGGTATAGTGGATATCAGCTCGGAATGAGAAATCAGAGAGCTGAGTTCGAATTCCTGTTCAATTCATGACATTCACTTATGCACAAATACCCCTGGGGAAGGTACTAATTTATTGATTCTCCCACCAACTATGGGTTAAATAGCTGAACATATTGTGTTCTGTAGCCTTGGTTGGCAATCATTCTACCACCAAAAGTCATGGCAACCTACTGCAGAAAAATATTCTGCCCAGTCATGTTTCTTTCAAGACATGATCATCCAAGCTTCTCTTTTCCAATCTTTTCACTTTTCCTTGTTTTTTTTTCAATTGGAGTAGGTAGACTGAACTATCGTCCAGTTCACACTCCACCTACGTCTATTGAACTGGTGTAGAGGCTCATCCCTTGTTCCCTGTTTAGGATGTGGTTTCCGGCTTTCTCTTTTCCAATCTTTTCACTCTTACGTAGCCCCCTACACACCAGTGGCCTTACTGCCTTGCCCGGGGTGATATGTTTAAAAAAAAAAAAAAAAAAAATGTATGATGTATGGCATTTAACAGACAGATTAAAAAATGGCAACATTTGATTAGAAACAAAGAGAAGAAAGATTAGCTGTTATGTAATAATGGTTCCTTGCTCCTCAAAATCTCCAATCTTCTGATCAGAGGTCTTGCTGCCAGATGTTGTTTATCATCATACCCAGGACTTGTAGTTTCCTTTCAGTATCTTCTTAGTCCACTATCAATCAATAATTTTTCAAATATATCTAGCAATGCTCAACTCTGTCTAATAACTTTTCACACTTCACATCTATTTCAGTCTCTTTATACCTGTTGATCTATATTTCTATCAAGTTCATATCTTTCACTCATTTTTAATGTTTCTATCTATAAAGCTCTTTAGTTAGCTTATAAAGCTATACTTCTATTTCCCCTTCTCTCTCTATTCATTTGTATGTGTTTATCTTAGCTTCTTCAATGTCCATGTTTTTACTTACCTATCACTTTCACTCTAATAATATCAATGTACAAGTCACCTTTGCTAACTTGTAAAAATTCCTTTGCTTTTCTCAGTCTATCCCACTCTATTTAAATCTTTCTTGGTTTGTTCAGGGAAAATGATAAGATCAGATTAATAGCAGGTTAACCATTAAGGAGAGAAAACAAACAAGAAAAGAGTAAGATCAAGGGAAAAAGGAAAAAGAAAAAAGTTGGTTAGTATGTATTCTTTGGGGGTCAAATCCCAAAGTGAATCTCCATTCTAATTAGCCACAAAAACACCCACATACATTCATAGCAAACCAAAAGTTTTGTCATTTAAATGTAAATCATCTGCACAACTACATCAACATTGCCTGATGATGAGAATCTCGAAACATAGAAATTTCCATGTCACAATGTACAATAGATACATAACTATATAATTATATTAAGCTCTATAATACTCATTATATTGAGCACTGTTTATAATAAAATAAATGCCAGAGCACTCAAAATAAAAAAAACCTTGAGTCCTCTTCACCTGGAATTATATATATATATATATATATATATATATATTGTTGTTGCATTATCATGTATTCACCCTTTACTCTAACAGCATTAAAAGTACATATTATAAACTATTACTCTCTTTTTCTCTATAACTGACAGTAGTCTCTCTCTCTATCATAACCTTACAAAATCAACATTTAAGCAAATACATGTAAAGTCAAATAACAACCCATGGAAACAAGTTCAGTTGATGGCTAAAAATAGCACATCACATGTGTGGAGTCATGTAATTCGATACAAAAAAATGGGCAAGAGAAATACATTTAATTAGTTGAACTGCAGATCTCATGAGACAAAGAGACTAAATAGTATAACCAACTTACATATCTTAAGAGTTAAGTTGGATTGCAGACCTTGAGGAATAAAAACTAATTTTTTCTGTCACTAACAGATCAGGAGGGTGCAAAATAAAAAGGTCAAACGTTTTATCCAACTCATCATCATTAATCCAATGCTGCATCTGAACATTTATTCAATTGACTAAATAGTCACAAACCAAAAAGCATCAGTGAATCACCAGTTGTGTTAAGAAAAACTGAGATCACTTCAGTCAACTCAATGTTGAATTTTTACAGCAGAACAATAACTTTTATGCTGTCCCAACCTGTGAAGAGGAAATGAACATCACTTGGCAAAAGAAGATTGCCACTTTAAGGAGTCAAAAGTTGTAGATAAATTACACTCCCATGCATATGACAAATAATGTAAAGAACTGAACTGAAGAAACAGAAGAGAGAAGAAAAATGTAAAATATAAAGAGAGAGAGGGAGGGAGAAAGAGAAAGAAAAGAAAAAGTAAAAATTAGTATATTTGTTATTTCAGACAATGAACTGATGTTAAGTTTTTTTCTTTGGTTCTCATATTGTATACATTGCACACAACTTTCCACACAGACATGTTTTTTGTATTAATTTTTACTCTCTATTAAATCTTGTTAAATTTTAATACCAGTATTTGTTGTTCATCTCTATTGGTTATTTTCCTTTTCCATGTATCTGAACCTGTGAAAGAAACCATCTACTCCTGGAGGGGTAAACCTTGGCCACACCTTTTGGCAACAAGTTAAATATTCTTTTTGTTACCTTTCTTTTTAAACTTTATGTTGCAGCAATTTGGTTATGAGAATATAAACATACATATATATATATATATATATATATATAATGTGACTCTTGACTAAGTTTTTCAACAACCAGCCAATGACTATCTCACATTAACCCTTGAATATTAGCCATCAACTAAAGTTACACCACCACTAACCATGGGTGTATCATACCCAATTTGAAAATTATAAATCTTTATTTGAAGTATTTTACATGCAGGCACTTCAAACTTTGTACTTTGAGTTAACATTAATAGGAACTGAAAAACATTATTTAGGTAAGAAAATCAGGTACTGAAAATTGTAATTAAATTGGCATCATTTGCGCTGGGTACTATATACCCATGGTTAGTGTTCTAGGGTTAAGTTCCAATCGTTGAAAGCTAGAGAAGAGCATGCTGCTCACAAGGTGACATGTTGAAAAAATATCACATCAAGAAATAAGAACATAAAATCTGTCACCCTGCTCATTCAGGTGAGTATGTAGATGATACTTGTGATGACCTCTGCTATTTTAGTATTTCCCCCACCAACATCTCACCCATCTATTCATCCTAACATGGTAACTAGCAATACGAAATACAGGGTTTGGTACTCTCAAATAACACACTGGTCTCCCACCAAGGGTAGATCAGAATTCTCCCCAATCCCAAGCATGACTATTAATACAGACCAACACTCCTGTATAACCTATTTCTACTTCCGTTGCCACTTAATCTCTGTAGATCTTTCATTCAGTCCCAGACTTTTGTGTTTCCCTTCAAAGTAAATGCCAAAGAAGATCAAATTTCAAAAAGGGACATAATGAGGTTTTGGAGAAGAGGGAAATGAAAAGGAAACTAATACTTAACATCAAGAAAATATAGCTAAAGTTCCTGGGACATGTAATGAGGAAGGAGGGTTTGCAAAATCTAATATTCACAGGTTAGATAGAAAGAGAAACAAGGGAAAACAGCATGTAAGATATTTGACGGGCTTGAGCATACGGATGGCAGAGCAGGGTTTGGGTGGGTAACAGGAAAAAGCATGCTAAAAGCCACTAGGGGCTGGGAGATGTAGAAAGCCATGATTGTCTATGCCCTGAAGGGAAATAGCACTTAGAAGAACAAGAAGCTGTTATTGCCCTTTCCAGTACTGATGGAGTAGGAGCCTTCTTCCTAACTTATTGAAAAAAAAAGTGAAGACAGTCAACATCTTCATTTTGTCATTATTTTCTCTTTGAGTTACATGTGCTATCCATTTTAGTTATTGCTGCTGTTGAAAGTCCTCAAGTGATGTGGATTTGTTATTTTTGTAATGTTCTTTGTGATTCTGTAGTGCTTGTTCATTGGGTTAAAAAAAGAGTGATCTTTGTTAAGATTTGTAATCACTAATCAAAGGTAGCATTTTCAGACAGTTAATGGATTTTGTTAACTATTAATTTGCATTGTTGAGCAAAACTACCCATATATATATATATATATATATATATATATATATATATATATACGAGAAAAAATCGCAAGATCGCCAAGACCTACCGCGGTTTCGCACAACGGCTCGTCAGGGCCGTTGTGCGAAACCGCGGTAGGTCTTGGCGATCTTGCGATTTTTTCTCGTGTGTTTTTGCTCTGCGTAACTGCCTCTTAGTTAATCCTTTTTGGTTAGTTTAGTATCGAGCACTTTTCTTTCTTTGTGGTTTGTCCGTTTGAGGGTTTTTTTTCTTTGCTGTGAAGTACTGTATGCATTGTCGGTGCTCCGCAGTTTTCTTCTTTTTTTTCCCCTCGTTGTCCAAAGCTGTATAGCCGAGGACAATAACGGAGTTAGATTCTGCAGGTTATTCGTGGTTCTTAAAAATTACTTGTGTAACATTTTAAGATTAGAATATGTACGGAGTCGATTTTATTATTATATATATATATATATATATATATAGATAAAACATACACTGAGTGCTGGTGTTAATAAAATAGTGCTCAATATAATGTGACAAAGCTATTAAGTATATATAAACAAATATATACTGGTAAGACAATTCAGAGTTTTATGCACAAAGTAATCTTCAGGTGCTGAGTAGAGACTGATCATTATATAATTTAAATATAAAAATATCTGATTAACACAACATTGGCATAGTCCATATATTATATATATTAACCATATATTATATATACATATATCCATAATTATATATATTATATAATTATATATACATATATCCATATATTATATATATTAACCATATAACCATATATTATATATACAGCTATTACTGTTGTTTTTTTGTTGTTTTTTTTTTACTTATTTTGCATTTAAAATAGACAAGATTTATATAGGATTAATTGATTTTTAAATATTGTACTAAAATAAATGGACCTAAAACAATTAAAAAATGTATATATGCTCAACATAAGATAAGTAAAGAGAAGAATAAATTATAAGTATAAATGAATATGGATCAGCATATTTATACAAGTATTTATATGGATCAGTATAAATTATAAGTATAAATTGATATGGATCAGCATATTTATACAAGTATTTATTTTTATGTGAATATGTGGCCATCAATTCATTTCTCTTGTTTAATAATTTTATTTCAGTGTTTTAAGATGGCAAATTTTTCTACAAGGCATAATTAAATTACAATTATTGCCTTTCCTAAATGCCGGGGTACTCAAAATAGTAAAACCTTGGGTCCTCTTCACCTGGATTTATATATATAGTCATCCGCAAGCAGTCCTGTTTCACTGTATCAAAGCTCATCAGTGTAGTTAGACATCTGATTGCTTCTAGCCAGGATTGAAACCCAACCGAATTGACATCAGTCAATTCTACCTCTAAGCTATGGGCACTTGGTAGAGGAAGGCAGATTTCAGCTTGTTATATACACAATGTAACACACGCAGTAGCCAAGAATGTTCAAATTCATTATTGAATGAACAATGTATAAACAGAGGTGAGAAGCTACTGTTTTTTAAAAACAGTAGCTTCTCACCTCTGTTTATACAATTTCTCCATAGTACTCAATCAGTGGGCAATTATATATATATATATATATATATATATATATATATATATATATTTTCTAAACATATGCTGTTAAATATAAGAGACTATGAATGTCTATTATGTTTAATCATGAGCCATTCTAAACGTCGTATTTTTGCTTTAATTTCAGTTGAAAATAAAGACAAAATTTCTCCAACATTTGGATAATTATTTATTGATTTTCTTCTAAGCTTTTGGCTCACATGAGCCATCTTCAGAGAGGTTGTTTAGACTGAAATATTATAACATTCACCATCACTGACGATTTTATTTTGTGTTGACATAAAACTCCACTTGGCAATGGCAATAGTTACCAAAAATAATAAACGCAGTTCTTAAATTTGCGATGCAGTTTTATGACGTCACACCGCCTGATAGCGCAAAATGACAACAAAACCATGTAGTCAAATGCAATGTAATAAGTTATTTCCAGATTTAAAGTTGATTTTATTGAGTGTTGATTGTTTAAATTTGATGTACATGGCCTTTAATATTTGCAGGTTCCTCTTACTATGTGTATGAGTAAGGATCACCGCATTGTTGACCAAAATCTGTCTGATATTACCTACATGTTTATGTTTTTCAGAGAAATGTTGTTTAATAGTACTCTGATCAGAAAGATGACGTAAGTCTACGGGAAAGCGTGGTTGTAGTAAAACCAATATATGTACTAGGTTTTTTATTAGTATCAGAGATGCAATCTCTGAATGGGCATGTAAATTGGTACAATACATTGGTTTTTTGTAGAGAATTTAGTTTAGTGCTTGTTGGGTTATTATAGACTATGAGGTCAATTGTTTTAAACATTTTATAATATATAATGAGTTTAATTTGATTATTACTTTCCACTCGTTTAACATTTCTACGTATTATGTTTTTGAGAGTTTTTTCATCTTGTTTATAATTATTATGTATTTGGTTGCAATAGTATAAGTTAATAGTGTTATGTTTATTTTGATGTAAACCATTATTATTAATATTATCATTATTGTTAGAGCTATTGTTAATTTTGTTGAGATACATTTTAATTTGTTGATCAATAACGGAGTTAGGAAATCCATTATTGACTAGTGTTTGCTTAATGTCGTGTAATTCTTTATAAAATATAGATTTGGAAGAAGATATCATTTGTGTGCATTGAAGTAAGTTTTTTATAACAGCTAACTTATATCATTGAGGGCATTTTATCATGTGGAGTGATGTCATAGAACCACATTGCAAATTTACGAACTGCGTTTGCTATTTTTGGTAACTGTTATTGTTGCTTAGCAAAGTTTTATGTCAACACAAGATAAAATTGTCGCTGATGGTGGATATTTTTATGTTAACGTCCTTGTAACCTCTCTGAAGATGGCTCATGTGAGCCGAAAGCTTAGAACCAACTTAATAAAAAAATTAACCAAATGTTTGAGAATTTTTGTCTTTATTTTCACCTGAAATTAAAGCCAAAATATGATGTTTAGAACAGCTCATGATTAAACATAATAAACATTCATTGTCTCATATATTTAACAGTATATATATATATAGTTACCATCTTAAAGTGTTGGAGGCCATCTGAATTCAATCTTTAAAGCCCTCATTGTGTAAACAAAAAGAGCATATATTTGGCCTCCAACTCATTTTCATTTAGATTTTCCCCCCTCCTTTACATTTTGTCCATTTTCTTAAAATAATATTTCTTTATTCACCTCGATTTAGCCAGCTGTGAAACCGGTTTGACACTTTATTAATTTTATTTTTAAAAAATACCATCAGCATGGATGATAATAAAAAATGTTTTTGTCTATTCATAGTGGTAATATATTATATATATATATATATATATATATTATTCATCCACATACAAGCCTGTTTTGCTGTATCACAGCTCATCAGTGTGGCCAGACATATTCACTTGCTTCTGGCTGGGATCAAAACTTGATCGATTTGGTGTCAGTCGGAGTTGATACTCCCTAAGCCATAGGCACATGGAATCAGAGAAGGGAAATTTTAACATGTTGTATATAAGCAGTGTATACACAAGCCAGTCAGCGAAAGAACTCAATTCATTTCTGAAGAGTCATGCTTATATAGCAGAAGTTGAAACTGTTTTTAAAACTTCCTTCTCTAGAGAGCATAATATATTAGTCATCCACATACAAGCCTGTTTCGCTGTATCACAGATCATCACATACATACATAGTGTGTGTATATATATATATATATATATATATATACTCTGTATGTATGTGTGTGTGTGTATGTGCAAGATTTCAAGTTTTGTTAAATTAAACTGACAAGACTTGTCTGTGTATTTTGATATTGTATTTTTATAATCTTCAAATAAATTGTGCATTTAAATCAAACATGAATAAACTGCCCAAAGTTCATATTTTTGTTGTTTTTTATTATTATTTTTTATTTTGTTCAAGTATTCTTGACTATTTCAGTCATTATCAAGAACCAAATGTTGTCATTATGGCTAACAAAACTGAATACATAAAGGCACAGAGTGCTGTGGTTAGAGAAGTTTGAAAGCCAGATTGGAAAAGAAAGGAATAAAAATGTTTATGGAAAGATAAGTAAAAGGAAAGTATTTGTGCATTCCTAATTTATCTTTGGGGTCTGAAATTATTTCTATAACATTTAGATAAGAAAAATTGATGGATAATACAATGTGGAAAGGATAAGGGAGAAAATCAGAAGACACAGATAAAAGGTGTAGCATGTAAAACTGGATGATCTTAGTTGTCAAAATCTATGAAATTTCCAGCTCATGAGTGGATTAATAACAAAAACCTTTTTAACATAGATTCAGATCCCTTGATCCCTGTTTAGGATGTGGTTTCCGGCTTTCTCTTTTCCAATCTTTTTACTCTTCTCTTTTTGTTCTTTTTTTTCAATTGGAGTAGATAGACTAAACTATCACCCGGTCCACACTCCGACATCTATTGAACAGGTGAAGAGGCTCATCCCTTGTTCCCTGTTTAAAATGTGGTTTCCGGCTTTCTCTTTTCCAATCTTTTCACTCTTACATAGACCCCTGCACATCAGTGGCATTACCACCTTGCTTGGGGTGATATAATTAAAAAAAAAAAAAAAGATAAATTACTACTGACCTCCAGCCGTTTTTTTTATTATAGCTGAATATTCCAGCAATAATGGTAGCAATAAGAATTCCACTGGAAAGAAATGGTTGGTTGATGCCGACCAGTAGTCCTCGAATTTGGCTGGGAGCAAACTCTGCCACCATAATGGCTGTTGACGAACTCACAAGACCTGAATATACAAAAATCAAATGATTAAAATATTGTTTTCTGATATTTTCAGCACTCTCTTTCTCTCTTACACATACCAATAAATGTTTCCCTTCAATATTTATTCATATTTTCATCCTTTTTGCTGATATATTTTTGTTATACCTGAGAATTTTTACATATACACAGGGTGCAATGAATGAATTGTTGTTTAAATTACACAAAAAAGAAATAACAGACATTTCGTTTTAACTAGCATCATAGCCCCGGTGTTACCCGTGCAACTTAGAACATTTTTTTTTTGTAGTAGGAGATGCCAATGAGAGGAGTAGATGGAAATCATTTACAGACAGTTGATTTCATGTGTGAAATATTTAGCAAAAAAAAAAAAAAAAAAAAAAAAAAAAAAAAAAAAAAAAGCTTTATTTTTTTTTAATTTTATTTTCTGAAGTATGAAATATTAAATCTGAAAAAAAAAAAAAAAAAAAAAGACTTAAATAATTAAATTAACCATTGACACTTTATTTTACATATTTTGTTTTTGTTTGAAAAAACTTCTTTTTTTAAATATTTCTTTTGTTTCAAAATTACAGGGAAAAATATTCACATTTTTTTGTTGACAAAACAAATTTTTAAAACGCCAGAATAGAAATTAAATATAAAGGCACGTTTTTTACTTTTTTTTTTTTTAGTAGCGTTTGACACGTGTGATTTGATTTCTGAGACATAATTTAGGAACCATCTTAGATCTTAGATATTTTATGGAGTAAATGTAAACAATCGGTTCCATTGGCCAAAAAGTGCAAAAGCTGAACTTAAACTCAAAAAGTATGTGTTGAACTGGTTTCCCTGTAGATATGTGTCCCTAGAAAGTTTGAATAGCTTAGCTTAAAAACTGTAGGCATGCATTGGGAACAGTCACACACAGACTCACTGGTTGCCTTTTATATATAGAGATAAATATATTTACCAAAATTAAACAAAAATATCTTGAAATCCTAAAATTGAATTTTTTTCAATAATATCACCATTAGCTTCAACCATAGCCTCAAAATTACTTAAGAATCTCCTGCAAAATGAAAATGTATATATATATATATATATATATATATATATATATCTTTCCTACTATCTGGCCAGTGAGTATCAGATTCTTTGAGCCCTCATTCCATGACCCAGGTTACTTTAGCTGTCTTTTCCTGATGCTTAGTATTAATTTGCTTTTCACTTCCACCCTTTCCAAAACCTCATCATTGCTTGCGTGCTCGATCCATTATATGCACAGCATAATTCTGTAGAACCACATTTCAATTGCTTCAAGTTTTTCCTTCATCTTTGATGAGATTGTCCAGTATTCACTGCCATATTGAAGTGAATATAGCTGTAGTACTCTCTTATTTGTTTCTAGCAAAATTTTTCTGTCTCTTAATACTTTACTCAGCTTCAGGAATACGTCCTTCACCATGCTAATTCACCTTCGGATCTCTGTGCCACATTTTCCTTCTTCTGTTAGAACACTTCCCAGGTATTTAAATCTTTGTACCTGCTTGATTTCCGTAATTCCCACCGGTATTTGGCATTTTGGGCTGCTCTTTTTGCTGCTGACCATGCATTCAGTTTTTCTTGTAGTTTTTTCCTTTCTTTTCACTCTCTTCAGCCATCATCCGTACAAGGTCTTGTAGTTTCCTTTCTGTGTCTGCTATCAGCACTGTATCATCTGTTTACCTTGTTGTTCAAATTGTGGTTGCCGATAACAAATTTGCCATGATTTCTAGGGTCCTCAAAATAGTCCCAATGTACAGATTAAATATCTCCAGTGAAAAGACACATTCTTGTCTTACTTTCCTTTCTATCTTTGTGTATCTGCTGAATTCATTCCCTGTCCATATGCAGGCCGTTTGCTGACAGTAGAGGTTTTTGATTACTCTGATGCCTTTCCCAAATATGTCTAGGCTGCTGAGCATTTCTATCAAGTCTTTTTGTCAAATGCCTTTGTGTAGTCTATAAAAATATCTTTGATGATATTGTCCAGCATTCACTGTCATATTGAAGAACAGACATCACAGCAATTCAGTACTCATTTTTATGCTTCTAGTGAAATTTTCTTGCCTCTCAATACTCTACCCAGTTTCTGGAATGCATCCTTGGCCAATCCAATTCACCTTTGAATCTCAGTTTCACACTTTCCTTTTTCCGTTAGAACCCTTTGCAGGTATTTTAATTTCTGTCCCTGCTTGATTTTACTATCCCTCACCTGTAGTTGTCATTTTGATCTCCACTTTTTACTGATACGTTCAGTTTTCTTCTAGTTTATTTGAAGTTATTTCTTTTTGCTTTCTTCGGGAGGTCTGCTATCAGCACTGTGTCATTTTGATCTCCACTTTTTACTGATACATTCAGTTTTCTTCTAGTTTATTTGAAGTTATTTCTTTTTGCTTTCTTCAGGAGGTCTGCTATTAGCACTGTATCATCTGCATATCTTATATTGTTCAGAATGTGGCCACTGATGATGAATCCTGACATGACTACTAGGGCTCTCAGAATAGTCCTGCTGTCCTAGTTGAATACATCCAGTGAAAAGACACGTCCTTGTCTTACTTTTCTTTCTATCTTTGTGCATCTGCTGAATTCATGTCCTGTCCATATGCAGGCAGTTTGCTGATAGTAGAGGTTTTTGATTGTTCTAATGTCTTTCCCAAATATGTCAATGTTGCTGAGAATTTCTACCAATTCTTTGTAGTGTACTTTGTCAAACACCTTTGCATAATGTATAAAACATAGGTACACATCCTTTTTCATTTGCATTGCCCTTTCTGATAGCATCTTAACCATAAATATCATGTTCTTTATACCAGTGTCTTTGACAAACCCACACTGTTCTTGTCCTATCGCTGGCCTGATTCTGTCTTTTTACTAATGTCACAGTTGAAGAAACATTGAATATAATGAGCAACTGCATTTCCAAATACCCATCTATCTCTCCTCCAAAAATCCAACCTGCAATTTTTCAGAAACTACTTACCACATGCACCAAACAAACTATTTTTGGACTATATTAGTAACATCTACATACAAACTAATGGTGTCAGTATGGGAAACCCATTAGGTCCTACTTTCTCAGATTTTTAGATGTTTAGAAAGTGCTTAGAACAACTGAAAAACCAGAGATTTACACAAGGTATGGTGACAACATTTTTGATTTAATAAAAATATGGAAGAAATAGTAAATCTAAAATTAAATTTTGAAAATAACTCCTCGCTGAAATTTACTTAAAGACTCATGGACAATAACAAAATCCTGTTCTTTCATGTTAATATAGAGCTAACAAACAATGAATTTATCACTTAATTGTATTAAAAAAAAAAAGCACCAAACTTCTAAACTATAATAGCCAATACTTGGAAAAAATAAAATTAGGTACCACCACTCATTTTCGTTATCTAAATTTTAAATTGAATTTTTAAAATTAAAGTTTTTTTTAAAATTATTTTAGTTTTAATTGAAAGCTAAATGATTAAATTTACTACTTCCAGTAAGCAAAATACTCAGGTGTATTTAAAACGGAAATTATATTGATTGGGATCTAAAATTTTTCAATTTTTTTTAATCTTTCAATTTTTCAGCCATTTTAAGTGATTGACACATTTTTAAACAAAAGTTAATCCTTGGTTTTAAAAATCTTGCAAAAATAAAATATACATCTGTGACACATTATTTTGAAAAAATTAGCAAATCTAATGTTAAATTAATCTGATGTACACAAGTATTATTTATTTATAGCATGAAATTCAGAATAAAACTATTTTTTAATCACAGAGTTGAACTTTTTGACCTGTTCACTGTATATGAAATATGTCAACAGGTTGTCAAATTAAAGATAAAATAAATATATGGTGATCATAAGTGACATAATTGTCAAAATGTTTTCAGGTAAAGGGGAGGAAACTGAATAACATGACCTTTTAATTTACACATAAAAATTACCATTCAAAAAAAAAAATTAAATATTATTTTAAATGATTTGTATTAAACTTTTTCATTTTCGATTGCTAAATATAATCTTTGCTTAATAATTCTTTTAACTAAACCCAACAAATCTTTGAAGTATTTAAAAAATATTTTTGGAACTTTATAAATTATTATAATTAAAAAAACATGAAAACAGTTCTTTTAAAATTTCATTAATAATAAAAAAACATGTCTATAATGTCTTTAATTTCCATTATTTATTCAAGCAATTACAAACTTATCAAATTAATGTCATAGTTATATTGCACTTTTTATTTTACTATTTGGAGCAAATTTTCAGAAATAGAGGCAAAATTTTTCAAAAAATAATAGATGATTTACAGTCTCCAATGAGTCCTGTTTAACTAATAAAACCGTTTATCATAACAAAATTGAATTTCTTAAAATTTCATGAATTTACATGGAGTGGGGTAACAGATGTAAAAAAAATATATTTTTACCAAGATTCTTTAAAAAAAAAAAATTTCAAAAATAATTTTTTTCATTTGTAAATGAGTCCTAAAATTTCATTAAAATCTGACAATTATTAGATTTTTGTAAGACTTTCCAAATTAATGTGTTACCAAAAAAAAAAAAACAAAAAAAAAACTGAGTTACGTAATATTACGTTTTCCATAGTAAACTGTCATAACAATTTGGTTAACTGCTACTAAAATCAAAAAAAGATTTTTTTCCAAAATTTTGAACATGTTAGAAGGGATTAAAAAAAAAATTTTTGAATAATTCAAAAATACTGTGATCTTTCCTCTTAATAATAATATAAACATTTTGATGGAAAAAGTTTTTTTTTTTATGCTTGGGGCCTTTTTTATTTATACTACTATTCTGTATTTTTAGCGATGGGGTGAAGGTACCTACATAAGATAGCAGTAATAACAAACTTCTTAAATAGAGCACATCAAAAAGTCCTCCTCCCAAAGAATATTTTTGAGCAAACTAAAACACATCAAACAAACATTAGTCAACAATAATTTTCCCAACTACATCATTGATAAACAAATAAAATTATTCTTACAAAAAGTACATGGCATTAGTATTAAAAACAACACACAAGAAAGCATCAACATATTCTATTACAGCCAAATGCACATTAATTATAAACAGAACAAATTTTCTATATGAAAAATTATCAAACACCATATTTCTGCTGTAATTCCTCAGAAACTTGTAAAATTTATAATATATCATAGAAAATGGAAGATAGCAAACTTTGTTGTTTCTAATAATAATAATAAACCAATCAAATCTAAACTAGCAATGACCAATATAGTGTATGAATTTCAATGCCCTATAGCAGATTGTGTTTCTTGTCATTAATCAGTTAATTATATTGGCAATACTACCACTTTTCTGAGTAGACACCTTACATGCCACCTGTCTAGTAACAATAATGCAATAAAAAACATTTATTAACCCATAACTTACAAGAACTCTCAAGAAAAATTTTGGTTGAAAATACAAAATACTATTTAAATCATAATATCAAAGGCAACTCACTATAAGAGAGGCACTATATATCAAACAATTTTCTCCTACCATCAACCTTACACTATTTAAAAGTGGAAATGGAGTTTTGAAAGTTCTTTTTAAAAATAGACAGACACTCACTCAACATCTGCTGTGCACATCATGTGACAGCTTTAAAAAAACTCTCCTTTAAAAAAAAAACAAAAACAAAAAAAAAAACAATAAAAATAGAAAAATTACATTACAGTCAAACATGAGGACATAACACCGGAAAAATAGCATCCTTGAAAATGGCCAGTGAAGAGGCTGAAAGCATTTGGAAAATCGAAAATTATGGAACATTTTTAGATTCTTTATCTCTGGTAAAAAGCAAACATGTAAAAATACTGGAAAAGTTAAATAAAAAATTATTAAAATCTTCCTTGTTGTTCGTTTTTCACAAAACATGTTTAAATGAAAGATTGCTGCCCAAATGTGTGTGTGTGTGTCCATATAAATATACACAGACACACTCACATATATATATATATATATATATATATATATAAAAGGCAATCTGTGAGTGTGTGTGACTGTTCCCTATGCACACCTACATTTTTTAAGCTACGCCATTCAAACTTTTTAGAGACACATATCTACAGGGAAGCCAGGTCGACACATACTTTTTGAGTTTAAGTTCAGAAATTTTCCCTTTCGCACTTTTTGGCCAATGGACACGATTGTTTACATTTGCTCCGTAAAACATCTAAGATCTAAGATTGTTGCTGAATTACGTCACAGAAATCAAATCACATGTGTCAAACACGACTGAAATATTTTTCTATTAAAATAAAAAAATGAGCCTTTATATTTAATTTTTATTTCAACGTTTTATGTCACAGAAATCAAATCACATCTGTCAAACGCAACTAAAATATGCTTTTATTAAAAAAAAAAATGAGTCTTTATATTTAATTTTTATTCCAATGTTTTAAAAATTCATTTGGTCAACAAAAAAATGGGAAACATAAGAAATATTTTTTTTAAAAAGTGTTTTTTCAAACAAAAACAAAATATGTAAAATAAAAAGTGGCATCTTCTACTACTAAAATGTTCTGAGTTGCATGGGCAACACCAGGCTATGATGCTAGTATATATAAATATATATATATATATATATATATATATATATATTTATTAAGATCTTGAATAAATTCTCTCTGATTATTCATGAAAAGTAATGTTTTATTCACAAAAATTAGTAAGAAACATGTCACTGAAAGTATTGTCTATTGCTAGCTACTACTTTTTACCATCTTTCTGGCAGCAATTGAATTCCACATCAAAAAAATGTCATGTCTTTTGAGGCTAACCACAAGTCGACCCATGTTTTGGCATCTTTATAAGAATGTGCATTTGGCTGTAATAGAATATGTTGTGTGCTGCTCACCCAGGCCATCTGCCATCCATTGGGGCAAGTACTAATCGAAAGAAGCAATATCTGGTGAATATGGCATGCTGGGTAGGACTTCCCATTTAAGTATTTTCTAGTAAATTTTGACTCATTCTGCAACATGTTGCCTAGCGTTGTCATGTTGCAAAATCACTTTGTTGAGTCTCTGCTCATGTAGCGACCATTTTGTCTTCAATGCTTGACTCAAATGCATCACTTGTAGTTGATAGTAATCTCCTGCGATGGCTTCAGTTTGAGCAGCTCATAATAATCTACACCCAATTGGTCCCACCAAATGCAGAAAAGAATCTTCAAATCATGGATATTCAGATTTGCTGCTGATGTTGATATATGGCCAGACTTGCCCTACGATATTCTATGACTAGGGTTGGTGTATCCACTTTTCATCACCAATCATGATACGGTGCAAAAAACCTTTCCTTGTTTGTCATTGAAGCAGCTGTTTACATGACAAAACACCATTCGACATCTTCAAATCATGGATATTCAGATTTGCTGCTGATGTTGATATATGGCCAGACTTGCCCTACGATATTCTATGACTAGGGTTATTGTAGTGTATCCACTTTTCATCACCAATCATGATACGGTGCAAAAAACCTTTCCTTGTTTGTCATTGAAGCAGCTGTTTACACACATGACAAAACACCATTCGACATCTTCAAATCATGGATATTCAGATTTGCTGCTGATGTTGATATATGGCCAGACTTGCCTACGATATTCTATGACTAGGGTTATTGTAGTGTATCCCACTTTTCATCACCAATCATGATACGGTGCAAAAACCTTTCCTTGTTTGTCATTAAAACAGCTGTTTACACATGACAAAACACCATTCGACATCTTCAAATCATGGATATTCAGATTTGCTGCTGATGTTGATATATGGCCAGACTTGCCCTACGATATTCTGACTAGGGTTATTGTAGTGTATCCACTTTTCATCACCAATCATGATACGGTGCAAAAACCTTTCCTTGTTTGTCATTGAAGCAGCTGTTTACACATGACAAAACACCATTCGACATCTTCAAATCATGGATATTCAGATTTGCTGCTGATGTTGATATATGGCCAGACACTTCTACGATATTCTATGACTAGGGTTATTGTAGTGTATCCACTTTCATCACCAATGCGTACGATGCAAAAAACCTTTCCTTGTTTGTCATTGAAGCAGCTGTTTACACATGACAAAACACCATTCGTATCTTCAAATCATGGATATTCAGATTTGCTGCTGATGTTGATATATGGCCAGACTTGCCCTACGATATTCTATGACTAGGGTTATTGTAGTGTATCCACTTTTCATCACCAATCATGATACGGTGCAAAAAACCTTTCCTTGTTTGTCATTGAAGCAGCTGTTTACACATGACAAAACACCATTCGACATCTTCAAATCATGGATATTCAGATTTGCTGCTGATGTTGATATATGGCCAGACTTGCCCTACGATATTCTATGACTAGGGTTGTTGTGTGTGTCACACTCATCTCCAGTCATGATGGGGCAAAAAACTGCTCACTGTTTGTCATTAAGCAGCTGTTTTATGATAGCTTCTGTCATTTATCTTCAAATCATGGATGATTCAGTTTTGCTGCTGGTGATATATATGGCCCAGACTTGCCTCGATATTCTATGATGGGGTCTGTTGTGGTGTATCACTTTGCCGCCTTGTTAGTCATGATACGATGCAAAAACCTTTCACGGCGTCGATTTGATGTTTGCATGACAAACACCAGTACGACATCTCTTAGTCATGGATATTCAGATTTTGCTGATGTTGACATGTGGCCCAGACTTGCCCTACGATATTCCCCCACGGTAGGTTTATTGTAGTCATATCACCTTTCATCTACAGTAAACGTGCGATGTAAAAGCCTTTCATGATTGTCATTGAGCAGTGTTTACACACGAATAAACACCATTAGACGTACTCAAAATCATGGGGTATTCAGATTGCCTTGATGTGTTGATATGTAGCAGGCTTGCCTAGATATTCTATATTCAGGGTTATTGTCAGTCATCACTTAATCCTTTGATCGTAGTAGATCAAAGAATACCTTCTTGTTTGTCATTGAGCAATATGTTCTGCAGCTGTATTTTCACTACGACATCTTCAGTCATGGATGTTCAGATTTGCCAGTGTTGACTTAGCCAGACTTGCTCCTCGACCATTGTTAGGTTGTTGTAGAGGCTCACCTTTTTCCTCACCAATCATGTGATACGGTGCAAAAAACCTTTCCTTGTTTGTCATTGAAGCAGCTGTTTACACATGACAAAACACCATTCGACATCTTCAAATCTGGATATTCAGATTTGCTGCTGATGTTGATATATGGCCAGACTTGCCCTACGATATTCTATGACTAGGGTTATTGTAGTGTATCCACTTTTCATCACCAATCATGATACGGTGCAAAAAACCTTTCCTTGTTTGTCATTGAAGCAGCTGTTTACACATGACAAAGCACCATTCGACATCTTCAAATCATGGATATTCAGATTGCTGCTGATGTTGATATATGGCCAGACTTGCCCTACGATATTCTATGATAGGAGTTGTGTAGTGTATCCACTTTTCATCACCAATCATGATACGGTGCAAAAAACCTTTCCTTGTTTGTCATTGAAGCAGCTGTTTACACATGACAAAACACCATTCGACATCTTCAAATCATGGATATTCAGATTTGCTGCTGATGTTGATATATGGCCAAGCTTGCCCTACGATATTCTATGACTAGGGTTATTGTAGTGTATCCACTTTTCATCACCAATCATGATACGGTGCAAAAACCTTTCCTTGTTTTGTCATTGAAGCAGCTGTTTACACATGACAAAACACCATTCGACATCTTCAAATCATGGATATTCAGATTTGCTGCTGATGTTGATATATGGCCAATTGCCCTACGATATTCTATGACTAGGGTTATTGTAGTGTATCCACTTTTCATCACCAATCATGATACGGTGCAAAAAACCTTTCCTTGTTTGTCATTGAAGCAGCTGTTTACACATGACAAAACACCATTCGACATCTTCAAATCATGGATATTCAGATTTGCTGCTGATGTTGATATATGGCCAGACTTGCCCTACGATATTCTATGACTAGGGTTATTGTAGTGTATCCACTTTTCATCACCAATCATGATACGGGTGCAAAAAAACCTTTCCTTGTTTGTCATTGAGCCAGCTGTTTTGACCAAAACACATTCAAGGCATGTTACAAAATCATGGATATTCAGGTTACTGCTGATGTTGATTATGGCCAGACTTGCCCTACGATATTCTATGACTAGGATTATTGTAGTGTATCCACTTTTCTCCACCAATCATGATACGATGCAAAAAACCTTTCCTTGTTTGTCATTGAAGCAGCTGTTTACACATGACAAAACACCATTCGACATCTTCAAATCATGGATATTCAGATTTGCTGCTGATGATGACTCCTCTTAGCCAGACTTGCCCTACCATATTCTATGACTAGGGTTATTGTAGTGTATCCACTTTTCATCACCAATCATGATACGGTGCAAAAAACCTTTCCTTGTTTGTCATTGAAGCAGCTGTTTACACATGACAAAGGAAACACCATTCGACATCTTCAAATCATGGATATTCAGATTTGCTGCTGATGTTGATATATGGCCAGACTTGCTACGATATTCCTATGACTAGGGTTATTGTAGTGTATCCCACTTTTCATCACCAATCATGATACGGTGCAAAAAACCTTTCCTTGTTTGTCATTGAAGCAGCTGTTTACACATGACAAAACACCATTCGACATCTTCAAATCATGGATATTCAGATTGCTGCTGATGTTGATATATGGCCAGACTTGCCTACGATATTCTATGACTAGGGTTATTGTAGTGTATCCCTTTCATCACCAATCATGATACGGTGCAAGAAAACCTTTCCTTGTTTGTCATTGAAGCAGCTGTTTACACATGACAAAACACCATTCGGCATCTTCCAAATCATAGGATATTCAGATTTGCTGCTGATGTTGAGTATATGGCCAACTATTCTATGACTAGGGTTATTGTAGTGTATCCACTTTTCATCACCAATCATGATACGGTGCAAAAAACCTTTCCTTGTTTGTCATTGAAGCAGCTGTTTACATGACAAAACACCATTCGACATCTTCAAATCATGGATATTCAGATTTGCTGCTGATGTTGATATATGGCCAGACTTTCCTACGATATTCTATGACTGAGGTTATTGTAGTGTATCCACTTTTCATCACCAATCATGATACGGTGCAAAAAACCTTTCCTTGTTTGTCATTTGAAGCAGCTGTTTACACATGACAAAACACCATTCGACATCTTCAAATCATGGATATTCAGATTTGCTGCTGATGTTGATATGTGAACTTGCCCTACGATATTCTATGACTAGGGTTATTGTAGTGTATCCTTTTCATCACCAATCATGATACGGTGCAAAAACCTTTCCTTGTTTGTCCGTGAAGCAGCTGTTTACACATGACAAAACACCATTCGACATCTTCAAATCATGGATATTCAGATTTGCTGCTGATGTTGATGCTATTACAGCTTGAACTTGCCCTACGATATTCTATGACTAGGGTTATTGTAGTGTATCCACTTTTCATCACCAATCATGATACGGTACAAAAAACCTTTCCTTGTTTGTCATTGAAGCAGCTGTTTACACATGACAAAACACCATTCGACATCTTCAAATCATGGATATTCAGATTTGCTGCTGATGTTGATATATGGCTGAACTTGCCTACGATGTTCTATGACTAGGGTTATTGTAGTGTATCCACTTTCATCACCAATCATGATACGGTGCAAAAAACCTTTCCTTGTTTAATCATTGAAGCAGCTGTTTACACATGACAAAACACCATTCGACATCTTTCGGTTTCAACTCATACAACACCCAATGTCCTTGCTTTTGAATCATTTCTAATGTTTTCAAATGTTTCGAAACTTTTGTGTGGTCAACTCTTAATGATCATGCAAGTTCACTTTGCGCCTGACATGGATCTTCATGAAGTTGATCTTCCAATTCTTCATCTTCAAATTTTTCCAGTATGCCAGAGCATTCTTTATCTTCAACATCAAAATCAATATTTTTTAAGCATCTAAACCAATCTGTTTATGTTGTTTTTGACAGAACACAGCTACCTTAAGTCTAAAAAAGAATTCCGTTTGCTTGGGCTGCAGATATCTTTTGAATAAAGTATTGCAGTAAAGGAAGTGCGGTTTGGTCCAGTGGATATCGACTCGGAACAAGAAATCGGAGAGCCGAGTTTGAATTCCAGTTGAATTCGTTGCAATCATATACTCACAAATACCCTTGGGAAAGGTATTAATCCGCCACTTCCCTCCAGCTATGGGTCAAATAACAGGATGGATTAGGTTCTCTAGCCTTGGTTGGCAACCAGTCTACCGCAGAAAGCAATGACAACCTACTGCGGGATAATCTTCTGCCCAGTCAGTCATGTCTCTTTCAAGACAAGATCGCCCAAGCGTGTATCACATATGGCACTTAACTGACTGAGTGCAGTAAAATTCTCCACAAATACACTTTCTTTGGCACAGAATCCGATATGTTTAATGCTATGAAAAACAAAGTTGTTTACACTTCAGCAAAATGACATGCACTGAACTTCAAGTTTACTTGTAGTACTTCCTTATAGATGCATTACACTCTGAAATTATATGCACACAGTTCTGAGAACTTAAGTAGAGAGGGTTATTATGATGAATTCGAAAATTCTGTTATCGGCTTAATTTGACTTCATTTAGACTGATCGTCATTCGTGGTCGAGAGGTCTAAGACACGCCAGATTACATGGTGGCTTTCCCTATGTGGATAGGGATCACAGGTTCGAATCCTGCCAAATGACACACATTTTTGTAACAAAAATTTATCATAAATAATCAGGCCAGTAAATATAAATGTATAATACTGTTTAATTATAAACAGAAAATCTACTTAAATACGAGTATCAATCAAAAATAATGTTCAAACAAATCATTTCAAATTGTCGGTTGTTTAAAACCAGTTTCATTAATCTTTATTAATCTTCTGTAATATATATACACAAACATATATGATATATATATATATATATATATATATATATATATATATATATATATATATATATTTGCGTATATACACATAAACACATATGTATATATACACACATATTATTATAACCTAAAAGGTTATTGAATGATAAATAAAAATGGTGGTTGGATATAAACAATAATAACTATAGCATCATCAAATACAAGACTTGCAACACACCTTAAAACCTCGAATCCTTGCTGCTAAATGTTGTTTTTTTCATACGTTGACCTATTCATTGATGGAAACATTGCAAGTGTAAACTACTCAAACATGTTGTCAATCGCTTCACTTTTTTCTTTTCTTTTTTTTTTATAACTCACCAGAAAGGCTTTGCATAAACCACAAACTTTCAGAACAACAGTGCATCTGCACATTAATTACATGTTGGCAACATGTTTTTGGATAAAAAATTACCAAGTTGATAACTTAAGAGAGCAGGACCAATGATTTGCGCACTAAGGTACACACCCTTAATTTTTTTTTTTTTGTCGGGCTATATTTAGGATGTGGTTTGCACCAGAAAACTAATAACAGTTCATAATTTTTAAAAATTTCAATGAAAAATATCCTGTTTGACAGGAAATGTGTCAAAATGAAATTTGAGGTTTTTATGAAAGATGGCAAATCTATATTGAGAATGGTGCTACATGTGTTGAGAAACAGAATTTCACCTTATCCTTTGATTTGTAAATACAAAAAAATTATTTTATGTCTTATTCTGATTTTATTCTATTATGACTTTCAGGCTGTTTAGATCCTTAAATTTAATATGACCTTGAAGTATTTAACCAGTTTATTTAAAATTCTAATTGAAATAATAAATAATCAAATAAAAAATATTTAGAATTATGAATAAAATAAAAAGTAAAAACTGCTTGTCCAGCTTATTTAAAATTGTTAATAAATTAAAAATTAAATAAAATAAAAACTAAATATTAAATAAAATAAAAACTATTTATCCAGTTTATTTAAAATTGCTGATAAAATAAAAATTAAACATTAATTAAGATAAAAAATATTAAATAAGATAAAAAATAAAAACTATCCAGTTTATTTAAAATTGCTGATAAAATAAAAATTAAATATTAAATAAGATAAAAAATAAAAATTGGCATGGTAATAGTAGTGAAATGTTAGCAATGTTTCGACCATGAGGTAAGGATTGCAGGTTGGGTTATTTATATGGACTTTGGTATTAAACTAATTATTGTATTATTTTTTTTAATGATCTTTACAACCTTGACATCCTCATGGGAATTGCTTGTATAGCATTCCTTTACTTTCAGAATTATTTGGGAAAACAAGACCAAAACACTGTTAACTTCATTTTCCCTATTATTTGTATGGCGTTCACGAAGAACATTTTTCTGATGCCAAGATCGGAGTCAAAAATAATTTCATTCAAAGTGCATTGCTTTTGTAAAAACTATGACAAAAATGTTAAACAATAACTTACTGTTCCATTTCATGCAAGTATGTATAGATAGATAATTTTAATAATTACCTACTGACCTCTTATTTATGTTTGACTACATGACTATCTATCTATCTATCTATCTATCTATCTATCTATATGTACCTAGATATCTATCTATTTATCTATCTCTGTCTTTTTTACCTGCATCTATATATCAATATTACCTAGATATCTATCTATCTATCTATCTATCTTTTTTATCTGTATCTATCAATATGTACCTATCTATCTATCTATCTGTATGTATGTATCTACCTATCTATCTCTGTCTTTTTATCTCTATCTATCAATATGTACCTAGATATCTATCTATCTGTATGTATCTATCTATATATCAATCTATTTATCTGTTCGTATCTATCTATTTGTCTATCTGTATCTATCAATCTATATATATATAAGATACATTTATACAACTATCTGTGTGTTTGCCTGTTTATCTTTCTATTTATCAGAAAATGCTGAAAAGTTCCCAGCCCAGCCAACTTCCCAACATCTGAAGACATGGCTAATCATCAATTTTTTTCTGTTTTTTTTTGTTTTGTTTTTTTTGAGGAACCTCTTGGTCAAGCCCAGAATTTTTCAGCAAGCTATCATATATAATTCTTAAAATATGTGTGGAGATTATTGTGCATGTGTACATTATAATTTTAATTACATATAATTACTATTAGACATTGACTATTCAAGGAAATCCATATAAGCTTATATACAAATAGTCACATCTCATTGTTTTTTTCTCTCTTACACACACACACACACACACACACACACACACACATATGTTTGTGTGTTTTTTTATTATTTAATTTTTTGATCATTGACACAATTTGTAGCCAAGATGGTTTAAAGCATGTCAAATCTAACAATGGTTTTGCCTGCTAGGGGAACACAGTTTCAAATCATGTCTGAGGCTACCTCTTTTCTTTAATAAGATTTATTGAATATTCAGGCCAGCAGTGAAAAATAAATAAATATACTGTTTAATAAATAAACAGAGCATCTACTCAAAAATGAGTATCCACAAAAAGTAACATTTTATAATAAAATCTGTTTGATTAATAAATAAAAATGCATTACTTTTTTTAGAAATTGCTTTGTTCATGTTAGGATATGAAAATTTTTTTTTTTTTAATCATATCACCCCGTGCAAGGCGGCAAGGCCACTGGTATACAGGGGGCTATGTAAGAGTGAAAAGATTGGAAAAGAGAAAGCTGGAAACCACATCCTAAACAGGGAACAAGGGATGAGCCTCTACACCTGTTCAATAGACGTGGGTGGAGTGTGAACCGGGCGATAGTTCAGTCTATCTACTCCAATTAATGAGCAGATATAAATGTTTCGAGAGTCTGAGAAAGATTTTCATTTATAAGGCACTATTTATTGATACACTTCTGGGCTAAGAAGTCTAAAGCAGATAGATACATAAATAGGAACAATGTAATACATATATATATATATAGAGAGAGAGAGAAAGAGAGAGAGAGAGAGAGAAAGAGAGAGAGAGAATATCAAGAGAAACAGTATGAGATACATAGATACTGAGAGAAACTTCATAAACTGCGACAGATAGATCCACGAGTTTCTTAGAAATTGCTTTGTTTATATTAGGATATGAAACTTAACAGATATGAATGTTTTGAGAGTCTGAAAACTATTTAGACTTATAAGGCGCTATTCAACTTTGCTTGATCACTGATGCACTTTGTGGCTGAGACAGTCTAACGCAGCATTTTTCAAACTTTTCTTACTGTGACCCACAGCAAGAACCACATTTTGCATTGTGACCCATTACGCCTACATGTAATAAATCAAAGACAAGTTCTGTTGACTAGGTTCATTTATTTAGCATTGACAACTTAATTATTTAATGGTCTTAATGGCTTACATTGGCCACAATGACATAAACACTGCATAACTTTATAGCTAAGTTTTAGGGGGAAGGTCTCTTTGTGTTGTGGAGTAGTTTTTGCACTGAAGGTTATAATCATGCTATGTTGGTTGCTAATCGACTTAACGCACCCAAAATGTTAGGAACTTGGTAATCTTCCAATGTAAGCTGACTCCTTAGTATTTGGCTAACTGCCGACTAATATTAATTGCCTAGTAGTTCTACTGAACTCTAAAGAACTCTCTAGAACTTCCAAGAACTTCTAGAGTTAACTTCCTGTTAACTCTTATTAATATAAGAGGGAGAGTCCATTATCTGAGGAATAGGTATGTTTTACCATAACACTTTGTGAGAGAGAACTTATGTCACTCAGTTTGCAATTAGTTTGACAAATAAGATACATAAACTCAATGAAAACAGACTATATATATATATATATAACACAACATCCCGGAAAAACAGAAACAAAAAAACTCGATACATAAAGTCACAAATTTATTCACCTGAAGAGAGTCAACTTTACACTCGCAACATGTGTAGCATCACAAATACCATTATGGACACTTAATGTATCATAACATGTATAATAACAACAACAATAAACAGACTTTAAACACGGCCTCTCACACTTTTTATTCTATACCAATTTCTCCTGTTGGAACAACCCCATTTCTGTTTATATATATATATATATTCCATTTTTTGAATATTTTCCATTTTTAAACATGTTATATATATATATATTAGTTAGTTTCTGAGTGAGGGCACATGAACAAGGCCAGGATGCTTAAACCCTTGGTCACAATGTCTTGTGACTTCAAGCTAGGATAACCATCTGCTCAATTTCACTCACAAGGCTTGGATCAAAGCATGGTATGGGTTTCTGGAACTTTTCAAAGGTACCATAAAATGTGATCACTTCATCCAGACCAATAATATATATATATCGGAAAAATTAAGGCAAACACATTTCATGGTAAATCAGAAGTCATTCATCTATAAATTGACGATCAGTTTCATCTTTTTTACACTCAAAATCCTTGAAAAAAAAAAACGGAAGTTGATGATGATTCACTGAAATGGGCCCACACTTCCGATTTACCATGAAATAACGTGTGTGCCTTAATTTTTCTTATATTTGCTCTATATGTATTTATATACATATATATTTAGAGCTCTCTTAGAGAGTTATCCTACCACTGTATGTACACGATACTTCTTTGGATTCTTCTATACCCACACTGCATGCTTTTATATATATATATATATATATATATGTATATATACTAACAAAATAGCAAGATCGCCAAGACCGACCGCGGTTTCGCACAACGGCTCGTCAGGGCCTGACGAGCCGTTGATCTTGCTATTTTGTTAGTGTGTTTGCTCTGCGTTACTGCCTTCTAGTTAAATACTTTTTGGTTGTGTGTATCGAGCACTTTTCTTTTCTGGTTGTTTGTTCCGTTAGAGGGTTTTTTTTCTTTTTACTGGGAGGAACCGTATGTATTGTCGGTCCCACGCAGTTTTCTTTTTTTTCCCCCTCTTTGCCCAAAGCTTTATAGCCGAGGGCAATAACGGATTTAGATTCTGCTGGTCATTCATAGTCTTAGAAAGTCCCTTCTATAAAATTTTGAGATTAGAATACACGCAGAGTCGGTTTAATAATTATTATTATTATTATTATTATATGTATATATATATATATATAAAGTGTGATGGGGAAATTGCTGCCATTTTATATTTTTATTTTCATAATTGTTCTTTTTATAAAAGTGTCAGTTGGGCACTAACTGTGAGAAAAAGAGCACCATGTCGCAATTCATTCTGCCATAAATTTGTAAAAGCATGTTGTACTGACTGACATTTGCACCAGATGCTCCAAAACAAACATTTCAGAATGTTTAGATGTCAATCTGAGGACAGTGCAGCAGATTCAGAAATATCTATTCAACACTAGCAGTATAGCTTGGCATTGATCAGGTGTAATGAAAGCTTTAAAACTAATCCATAGTCCTGGAGCTCAGTCTCTTTGGACGTTGGCATGAAAGACTAAAAAGCAATAGTTGCTTCCAGTTAAAGCGAAACCGTAGACTGAAAGAAAAATGAATGGATGTAAGTCAAATTTTGATTTCCTGCTATCGATATCAAATAAGATTTTTTGTCGTAAACTGAATTTTGAAAACTAAATAAGTCCTCTGAGTAAACAGGCAGATAAACAGACACACACACACAAACATCTTGCCTTTTATATATATATATATATATATATATATAGTCGATTTTGTGCACTATTGTAAGAACTGCAACCTTGAAACTTCTGAATATAGTTTCTTATGTCTTTGTCTATCAGTGTATCAAATTTGATTAAACTCGGACCACTCCTTCTATAACTCGATTTTTTCGATTATCGATTTTTGATATTTATCGGGGGTACCTCGACATAAAATCTAGCTAAGAACACTTGCAGACACTTATAGTACAACTGTGTAAATTTTTCAAGAAAATCAGTTCAGCCGTTTTGGAGTCTATAGGTAATGGACACACACACAAAGTTCTATTTATAAATAAGTTTAGATCATGGTGTCTAGAGTGATCACTAGTGATGTTGATGTTATGCTGCTATTTATCTTCCCATGGGGCGTACATCAAGTACTGTGAGGAGGTACTGCTACCCAGGGTCAAGAAGGTAGCTGCTGGAACACTGTGTCAGGCAACAGTGCCTGAAGTTGGCAAGGGCCTCAAACTCAACACAGAGGGTTACATCAAGTGACTTGAGGAGGTCATGCTGCCCTGGGTAAAAAGGGTGGCTGCTGGAAGACATTATGTCTGGCAACAGGACTCAGCATCATGTCACACAAGCAGGAGAACCTAGTCATGGTTGCCAGACAATTTCTGCAACCCCATCGGACCAGGATCTGGCCATTTTACTCCCCAGACTGCCACCCCTTGATTATTATGTATGAGGCTTAGTTGAACAAGAGACCAACAAAACTAAAGATGAACTGAAAGTAAGAATTATGGCAGCATTCACCAACTTAAACAAGGGAACTGTCCAAAAGAAGTGCAAGAGATTCTGAAGTTGTCTGGAGGCCATGGTTGAATTTTTATTGAATAAATGTACTCTTTAGTATTTCAAGATACTTTTTTTGTAATTTCAGTAAATATACTTGTTAAAATGAGACTATATTATTTTTATTTTTGTGTAATTAAACAGTATTTCATCCATCACACTCAGTGTGTGTGTGTGTGTGTATAAACACCAAAAATGTTTGTCACCTCAACTGAGCAGGTTCATGGCAAATTTGAAGTCAGCATGAACCAGCTCAGCTAAAGTGACAAACTCTTTGTGCTTATCAGCGCTCTGTCTCCACTCCAAAATCAAGGACTTTATGATATAAAACCCGCTTGCCAAAATACATTTTATCATTAAGACCACTGAAAAACAACAACCTTAGTGCTAAACATTATCACAATATTTATATATTTTTTCTCAAAAAACTTTCTCAAAAATGATTAAGGCCAGTAGAAATTATAATTCACTGTTTGATTAGATATAAACAGACCTTCCACTCGAAACACAAGTATCCATTAAAAAATAATAATGTTAAAACAAATAAAAATTCAAATATGCCGGCTAATGCCAGTTTCGTAAATTTCCATATAATTTCATAATATTGTCTTCAGTTCAGTCTGCTTACATTTGATACAATTTGAGCAGATATTAATCGTTCGATAAGAAATCAGGAAAACATCTATTTAAAGAATAAATTGATTCTTGTCTTCCATATCTTTTTTAGCCGAATGGTAAGACACATCAGATTTAACGGCGGCATCTCCCCAGTGTTGGGAATAAGAAGGTTCAATTCCTGCTAGAAGATGGATATTTTTCAGAAAAGATTTCTTAAAAATGATAAACGCCAAAGGAAATTATAATGTACTGTTTAATTATATATATATATATATATATATATATATATATATATAAAAACTGACTATCCACTCAAATACGAGTATCCATTAAAAAATAATGCTAAAATAAATAAAAATTCACACTATATTATTAGGACTATTGTTCTCATCTTTGTTGCCACTTTTATGACGTCTTGGGTGTCTTCAGATGCTAGGAATTTCAAACCAAACCTGGGTTATATCATTCTCATTCCTTGTGCAAAGCCACTTCTAGTTGTTATGAGTTATCTCCCTTTAACCAAACTCTCTAAGTACAATGGCTGAAATATTGTAAAAATGGTAACAAAAATGAGAACAATAGTCCAATAATAGAAATAGTGTAAATATTATCTCAGAAATATAGACAAATAAAAATTCACACATACATATATATATAGTCATCCGCTGACAGATCTGTTTCACTGTATCACAGCTCATCACTATGGTTAGACATTTGATTGCTTTTTACCCAGGATTGAAACCCGACCGAATTGGCATCAGTCGGCATTTCTACTTCTGAGCTATGAGGGCTCGGTAGAATGATGCAGACTTTTAGCGTATGATGTATCATACACCAGTAGTTAGAGTGCTCTAACTTATTACTGCATGAGCAATGGGTAGATGCTAGAGTAGCTACCGTTTTTTCAATGTTTACCATTCTTTTAGAATGCGCAATCAGGGTGTGAGAGCGGAAATAGTCATCCGCAGACAGATCTGTTTCGGTGTATCACTGCTCATCAGTATGGTTAGACATCTGATTGCTTTTATATAAATATATATATATATATATATATATATATAATTATGAACTCTCCCATCAATTTCGATGTATGAGTATCTAACACAGTTAGACTACCACACAAAGAATTGTTTTGAGTGGTGAAGGCTTGTGTAGCACCATCCACACTTTTTGAAACTTGATAACAAACAATCAGTGCAGAAGTTTGCCACAGATTGCATGAACAGCAGACCTCAAATATTTAACCCATAACTGGAGGGAAGGGATGGATTAATACCTTTCCCAAGGGTACCAGTGCATAAGTGAATGCAGAGTGTTCGAGTGGAATTGGAACTCGGCTCACCGATTTCCTTTTCCGAGCCAACATCCACTGCACCTCAACGCACATGCGTCAATAAATGCTTACAGCATATATGTAGTTATATTTAAAAAAATATGACACAAGTGAAAAACTATGTGAAAAACTAGCAATGATTTATGAGTGCTGTGTAACATTTAGAGTTATTTATATTTTTCACTTTGCACTCACTTGCATATTTTTTTTCTTTCTCTGTATTTTGTTGTAACTCATTTTATTTATATCGCAAGCCACTGAAGAATCAGGACTTACAGTTTGAAAAACTCTGACCTAAAGCACATTTGTTCTAATCACAGTTTCCCTTGCTAAGGGGTACGCTGATTCAAATCCTGTTGAAGCATATATTTTTCTTTAAGAGAATTTCTCAAATATTCAGTACAGAAGACAAAAATAAATAAATATTCTTTTCAATAAATAAACAATGTTTAAGAAAAAAAAAAAAAAAAATATATATATATATATATATATACACACACACAAGTGGGCCTGTGCAATAAAAAAATGACAGCAAAATATTTATATCGATACGCCCCCTAAAATAATGGCAACATATACATTGATGTACCTACTATTGCATATCTTACATTAAGACATAAGAAAAAATAATCCCAACCGCTGAGCATGATAGAAGAGAAATTTATATATATATATATATATAGTAATTTTGCTATTACAATAGTTTATAAAAGCATAATATCATTGTGAAGTGATATCATGCTTTTATAAACCATTGTAATAACAAAATTACAATATTTAGATCTACTCTGTATTATGCACTCTTTATAAAAGTAAATGCTTGATCAGTGGGTTTTTAATCTGTGTTCTTTCACTTTTTTGTAATATATACATATCTACACAAATACATAACAGACTTTATTCAAATAGGGAAGATACAGATATATATTTTTTTTTTAATCATATCACCCCGAGCAAGGCGGTAACGCCACTGATGCACAGGGAGCTACATAAGAGTGAAAAGATTGGAAAAGAGAAAGCCGGAAATCACATTCTAAACAGAGAACAAGGGATGAGCCTCTTCACCTGTTCAATAGACGTGGGTGAAGTGTGGACCGGGCGATAGTTTAGTTTAGTCTTCCTACTCCAATTGAAAAAAGAAAAGAGTAAAAAGAGTGGGAAAGAGAAACCCGGAAACCACATCCTAAACTGGGAACAAGGGATGAGCCTCTTCACCTGTTCAATAGACGTGGGTGGAGTGTGAACCAAGCGATAGTTTAGTCTATCTACTCCAATTGAAAAAAAAGAAAAGAGTGAAAAGATTGGAAAAGAGAAAGCCGGAGATCACATCCTAAACAGGGAACAAGAAATGAGCCTCTTCACCTGTTCAATAGATGTGGGTGGAGTGTGAACCGGGTGATAGTTCAGTCTATCTATTCCTATATATATATATATATATATATATATATATATTTTTTTTTTTTTTCTTCACTATTCCACAATATAATTATTACAAAAAAAAAAAAATTATAAACTGTGAAAGAGCAAACACCCAGCAAGAACTTTTATAACTGGTAGTAAATTTTAATAACTGGTAGTAAATTTCAATAACTGGTAGTAAATTTTAATAGCTGGTAGTAAAGAGAATGAATTTTATAAAAAGTTCTCATTACAGATGTAGAGCATTTATAGAAAGTTATTATTGTTATAATAATAATAGCCTACTGCAACTCAAAAGCTATTAAGTTTCGGTGCTCAATACACTATCATCAGACAGTGAAATGTGATTAATTTACTGAGTCATATATATATATTGATAAGGAAATTTAAAATAACAAAATTAAACTTAAAAATAAAAAAAAAAATGCCACCATACCAGTGTTTGAATTCTAGTTGAATTTGTTTCATTCACTCAAACGCAATTACCCTTGGGAAAGGTATTAATCCTTCTCTTCGATATCCAGTTATGGAATGAATAGCAGGACAGATTGTGTTCGAAAGCCTTGATTGGCAACTGCAGAAAATTATGGCAACCTACTACAGAAAAATCTACTGCCTAGTCAGTCATGTCTCGAAAGAGACATGATCACTAAAGCATGTATCATGTATGGCAATTAACTGACTGATATATGTATATGTATGATTGATGAAAAGATCTTGACCTTTCCAAGAAGGGAATGACCTCACTTTGTACATATTTACTATCAGGTTCAAAATATTTGGTACATCATTTCTCAAGTTTCTTTAAATCTTCTAAAAGAATTTCTGCTGTTTCCTCATTTTATGTTTTTCCACTATATTAAAAAAAAAATTTGAAAATATTGGTGGGGAGGAGGAGAAATTTGTTTTGAATGATCAGTGGTATCAGTGGTATATATAGCCACTTGAGATAAAAGGTTACAGATTAAATGGCACAGTGTATGGTGATATATGGGGGGGAAGATAATGGTTAACTATACTTGAACAGTATACCACTGATCATTCAAAACAAATTTTTCCCCCTCCCCACCAATATTTTCAAATTTTTTTTTTAATATAGTGGAAAAACATAAAATAACTACATGGATCAATATCTGGTGATTAAAGTGGATGATTTATACAGCAACACCCCAATTTCTTCAAAGCATTTGTTGTTTTGCCAGCACTTACAGCAAAAGTATTCAGCATCTTGTATTAAAAAAAAAAAAAAAAGCAACAGCCTTTGAACTCTGACCAGACTGTAAAGTGAGGTATTGGCAGCTCTGGCCCAATTACAGCAGCAATACTCAGTTTTTGATCTGATCTGATTTTTGTAAAGCTAAAGCATGGAAAGAGAAGTACTTTCCAGAGAATCACTATTTTCTTTAATATCTTTACTGATGGATCGAAAGTATTACTTCCCTGTACAAGGTGTATTGTCTTGCCAAAACAAAAAGGAATAACTTTTTTCTTTCAACAACACCTCTAATAAAATCTGAGTAGTATTTTGCATCAATGATTTAACTCTTCCAAAGATATTTTAATAATTATATTCCTCATTAAAAAAATAACCCCCATGCACACACCACAAAAAAAATTAAAAAAATATAGCATTAACCATTTCTTTTGATATTTTATTTTGGTCTTCAAATTTCTCTGTGGAGAACCTATCACTCCATAGACAGATACTTTGGTCTCTAGATCATAATGGTGTAATCATGTTTTATGAACAGTAACAAGTTTTTAATTGATTGATTGACTCATTTTCTGTGGTTTATCGACTCTATGCAAGTTATTTAAAACCAGAAAATATTTTTACATTGTAAGATTTTTTGAGATAATAATAATTTAATGATACAAATATTATTAATTAACCCATAGCTGGGAGGATAAAAGGTTAATTCCAAAAAAGTTATCTAATCTAATCTAATCTAATCTAATCTAATCTATAAATGAAACTGTGTGTGTGTGTGTGTGTGTGTGTGTGTGTGTGTGTCTGTTCATTACTCATAGACTCCGAAACGGCTGAACCAGTTTTCTTGAAAATTTACACAGTTGTACTATAAGCATCTATGAGTGTTCTTAGCTAGGTTTTGTGTCGAGGTACTCCCGATAAATATCGAAAATCGATAATCAAAAACATCGGGTTATAGAAGGAGTGATCTGATATTAATCAAATTTGATACACTCATAGACAAAGACATAAGAAACTATATTCAGAAGTTTCAAGGTTGCAGTTCTTACAATAGTACAGAAAATTTGATATTAATACCAGGAAATCAAAATTTGACTTACATCCATTCATTTTTCTTTCAGTCTACGGTTTCGCTTTAACTGGAAACAACTATTGCTTTTTAGTCTTTTGTGCCAACATCCAAAGAGTCTCAGCCCCAGGACCATGGATTAGTTTTAAAGCTTTCATTACACCCGAGCAACGCCGGGCTATACTGCTAGTTTGCTTATAAAAGAATATAACAAATCCAAGGAGAAGTGTAATTCAGCTCTCAAATTAACAATTTTAGGTCATTATCTGTTACACCACCCACACATTCACACTTGCAGTACCTGATATTCTCAAGCAGTCACCCATTTAGGTAATGACCAGGTTCAAGGTTGCTTAACTTTGGTGATTTACAGGAACCAGTGTCTCAATATGTAGTAGCCATAAGTCAAAAAGTTAACTCCCAAAAGTTATTATCTTGGAACTTTACACTTGATATTGTTTCTGGTCAGCATTCAAGCATTAGGCTCCCATTTGGCTGACAGCTTCTGTCCATAAATCTTTAGGTATGCCTCCACCTTGTCTGTCAGGAACCACTAAATGGTGTCTTTTCCAAACTATAAAATAAAGAACATAAACCCTCTCTTTTCCTATTTTTTGCACACTAACAAAGAGAATGTATTAAATAGTTACCTTTTTTTAAATTACATGTAAATCAAATTTTCTCTTTCTCTTCTCTGACCTATACTGTGCTTTATATATGTTGAAATTCATTTCTTTTTAAAAATGTTGAAAATTTATACTGTGCTTTATATGTGTTGAAATTCATTTCTTTTTAAAAATGTTGAAAATTTATACTGTGCTTTATATGTGTTGAAATTCATTTCTTTTTAAAAATGTTGAAAATTTATACTGTGCTTTATATGTGCTGAAATTCATTTCTTTTTAAAAATGTTGAAAATTTATACTGTGCTTTATATGTGTTGAAATTCATTTCTTTTTAAAAATGTTGAAAATTTATACTGTGCTTTATATGTGTTGAAATTCATTTCTTTTTAAAAATGTTGAAAATTTATACTGTGCTTTATATGTGTTGAAATTCATTTCTTTTTAAAAATGTTGAAAATTTATACTGTGCTTTATATGTGCTTGAAATTCATTTCTTTTTAAAAATGTTGAAAATTTATACTGTGCTTTATATGTGCTGAAATTCATTTCTTTTTAAAAATGTTGAAAATTTATACTGTGCTTTATATGTGCTGAAATTCATTTCTTTTTAAAAATGTTGAATTTATATTCTATGAAAGTCAATCATCATTCACAAAAAATTGTAATATCTTCTCTGGCAAAATGGTGACCAACAGTAAACATTCATTTAAAATTTGCATCGTCTTCAGAGTACTCTCGGGGACATTTCCTGAGTGCTTATTGGGAACTTATTGGGAAGATGTGTTGTGATGAAGTGGATATCAACTCGAAACAAGAGATCGAGGTACCGAGTTTGAAATCCAGTTGAATTCCTTGCATTCACTTACACACAAATACCCTTGGGAAAGGTATTAATCCAGTTATGGGTTAAATAATAAAACAGATTAAGTTCTATAGCCTTGGTTGGCAACCAGTATACCACAGAAAGCAACATACTGCGGGATAATCATCTGCCCAGTCAATCATGTCTCGAAAGAGACATGATAACCCAAAGCATGTATCACATATAGCACTTAACTGACTGACTATTGGGGACTTGTACATATAATCCATCACTAAAGATACTGAAAAAAATGGTGGGTTTCCTGTACCACACTAGTAAGTACCAGACTACTCTTGCTATCCTCTGCAAGAACCAGATCAGGCTAAAAATAGATTACTGCTGTCATACATGGGCTGTACAGTCTTCTTTTTCTAGTCTTGAAAATTTTCCAGAGTCCAAAAATGTCTCCACATCCTTGTGGATCACAAATTATTTTCCAACCTACAACCCTTTTCTCACAGACAAAATATTACATGCCTCTCACTATTTCCAGGGAAATTTTTCAGACAAACTACATTCCTCAGTTTTAACCTTCATGACTAAGAACCACCATAGCATGTACATTCTAACAAGCCACCCTCTCATACGCTTTCTATTCTACAGGTGACATGTAAGTTCCACTCAAGCAGCTTCTTCTCAGAAATTGCTGCTTTGTTGAACTGACTCTCAAGAGGATACTTTCCTGATCAGTAAAATCTTAAACTGTTCGAGTATAGTTAACCTAACCATTATCTTCCCCCATATATCACCATAAACTGTGCCATTTAATCTGTAACCTTTTACCTCAAGTGGCTCTTGTGCCTTGTAAAGGTTGAATATCATTGTAAACAAATCCCTTCTCTACAAATCCAGTTTTTATCTCTAATCTTTCAGTAATTCTTTTGACTAAGATTTGCCGATCAGCCTAAATTAGGTCATTAACAGTTTCAGTTTGTGACTGTTGAAAGCTGCATCTTGAGTTTCAAGATCTCTGTACTAGAAGTTGGTACACTATTTCATTCCAGTTGAGCATGACAGGCATATCAGTGTTTGTATAAAACATTGTTAAACATTGGGACTTTTATTCTACAGAAACAAGAACTTCATGATGGACTGGAATTCTCTGTTTGAAAATTCTACACATTCCATTTTCAAAAATTAATGCAAAAATTTTGCAGATTGTCACTTAACAATAAAGGCAAACACTTTCCAGCTATGGTGCCAAAATAACCCATAGATTTCAAGTAGACCAGACTGTTTATATATGTGTGTGTGTGTGTGTGTGTGAGTGATGTTTGTCCATATATGCATGTAGCCACTATTGTGACTGAGATAACTGCAATTTTTATAGCAGGATATCAGATATGTCGGTCAGTAAGGTTCATTGAAACAAATTCTTTTAGTCAATAAATAACTTGCCTACTCTTTCAAAAAAACAGATAGCGATGGTTAAATTGTTGCTATTTTATATTTTTATTTGGTTCATGTGCATAATTTGTTTTAGATTTTGTCAACTGCACAGTATAATAGAGTCAGTTGGGCACCATCTGTGAGAAAAAGAGCCCTATGATGCAATTCACTCCACCAGAAATATAGAAATGGCATGCTTTGCATTCCTGCTAGAATCCCCAATACGAATATTTAAGAGTGTTAGGTGTCAGTCTGAGAATAGCAGTGAGGATTTGAAAAGAGTGGAATAACAAATCGGGGTGCCAAGTTCAAATTCCAGTTGAATTCCTTACATTCACGTATGCACAAATACCCTTGGGAAAGGTATTAATCCATCTCCTTCTTCCAGTTATGGGTTAAATAATAGGACAGAGTGGGTTTTATAGCTTTTGCTGGCAACCACCTACCAAAGAAAGCAATGGCAACCTACTGCGGGATAATTTTCTATCCAGTCAGTCATGTCTCTTTCGAGACATGATCACCCAAAGTGTGTATCACGTATGGCACTTAACTGATTAGATAATCAATTCAGTTAACATCATGGTGTTTGAAGTTATCACTTATGAATGGTGACATTATACCTCTATTCATCTTCTCACAGGGCCTCAGTTTCAACACAGAAACCTACATCAAGTGCCAGGAGGGGGTAGTGTGGCCCCTAGTCAAGAAGGTGGCTGTTGAATGACCCTATGTCTAAAAACAGGTCTCTGCACCATGCCACACATGTAGGAGAACCCACTCATGGCTGTCAGATAATTTCTGCAACATTTTACAGCTGGTAACCTATCTATTCTTCTATGTGCCCTGTCCCTTCAGGACGTAGGCAATCATGGCTTTCCATATTTCCCTATCCCTGGTGGCTCTGAGCACGCCTTCTCCTGTTAGACCGTGCAATCCTCGTTCTGTCATCCACCTGATTAGGTCCTTCAAATATATTATCCGTTGCTTTCCCCTGTCTCTTTTTCCCTCTATCTGGCCTGTTAGTATCAGGTTCTCCAGGTCCTCCTTCCTCATTACGTGTCCCAGGAACTTCAACTGTCTCTTCCTGATGCTCAGTATTAATTTCCTTTTTGTTTCCATCATTTCCAAGACATTTACTATAGTATGTAAATGTAAATTATTGCTCACATGCTCGATCCATGAGATTCGCAGCAACCTATCTCACCAGACCGCAACCTCTTGATTATTGTGTGTAAAGTGCAGTTGAGCAAGAGACCAACAAAACTCCTTGTAAAACCAAAGATGAACTGAAGGCAAGGATTATGACAGCATTTACAAACTTATAAAAGGAGACCATCCAGAAAAGACAAAGGAGATTCTGAAGTTGTCTGAAGGCCGTGATTGAAGCCAATGGGAATTTTGTTGAATAAATTTACTCTTTAGTATTTGTGTCATTTTGGTAAATATATCTGTTAAAATGAGTTGCCAGTGTTATTTTCATTTTTGTGTAATTTAGACGACAAATTATACATCGCACCTTCTATATTAAAACAAAAAGGCAAGTACTTCTTCATTTTGAGGTGTTTGCAGCATTTAATCTTAGTTCCATATTATATAATATATAATATAATGATGTTCTTATTATGAAAGTTAACGGGTGGTTAGTTTTAAGACTTCTGAGAAGCATAGTAATTTAGTCCTTTTTTATACTGCTGTTTATTCAATACAAGATTCAAGAGCCACTGAAGGTACAGTGTTACTGAATGCAGCTGTTGTAGAGAGCTAAGAAACGCAGATTAAATCAAGATATGCAGGATAGATAATATTTGAGACATGAAGGTGTTAAAATTATAGCAATCTGAGTGGTACTTCTCCCTTACCAATGGAATATAAAGAATAATTCAATCTTGTGTATATAAAATTGTGGATAGTAGCTTTAAAGGTCTGAACTGGCAGAACTAAGGAGTGCAGCTTGTCTGAACATTTTCCATGGAAATAGCAGGAGCTTCCCTCTGCTTTTTCTATAAATGTTAATTGTTCTGATGAACTTTCTGCTATTATACCTAAACTTCTTGTATTTAGAGTAACGGCAACCTACTGTGGGATAATTTTCTGCCCAGTCAGTCATGTCTCTTTCAAGACATGATCACCCAAGTATGGCACTTAACTGACTGACTAGATTACCAACAAGTTCATTTTAAAGTTTAAATGGATAGATGTAACTGCAAGTTCTATAGTATGTAAATGTAATTTCCTCCTTATCTTAAAAGGATTATGCATAATTTTAAAAAGGTGATCAATAAAATTAATCAACACAAAAAAGTTTGTCACCTTTAATCACAATTTTGCCTTAAAGAACAATTGCTGCTGAAATACCAAATACGCACAAGATAATTCCTGAAAAGCAGTTTTTAAAAATTTGTTAGTTTTTTTGGTGTTTATTATTATTATTATTATTTTTAATAAATACTGGTTTTTACAAATAGGCAAATAAGACCAGTTTTCAAAAAGTAGTTTTAATTAAATGATTTTTAAGTGAATGCATAAATAAAAATATTTTTTTTATGTACTTACCTGTCCCCATGCCAACCAGAAGTCGACCGATTAAAAGCATAGACAAATTGAAAGCCGAAGACATCAGGATGGCCCCGAATATATAACACGTGGAAGCAAGCATAATGGTGTACCTTCGTCCGATTTTATCAGACAGGTAAGATCCAATAAGAGTCATAAAAATCGCGGCCGGTAAGGTGCCCGCGACTAGAATCTGTTGCGAACCCCTTGACAGGGCCATCTCTTCGCGCACTTGAAGAACAGCTCCGGAAGTGATCCCAAGATCGTAACCCACGGACAGTACTCCCAGGTGTGAAAATATTGCTACGGCTAACATTCGACAGGTCACTTTTGACAACATAGGGTATTTCACAGCTGGGAATCGTGACGAGTTTCCATCTTTGTCGAGCCATTGTTGTTGTTCGGAGATTCCGTCGGAATTATCCGGTAAGTAAGTCTTGAAAATTTTTGCCCGATTTAGTGAATTATTTGAGAATTTTTCCTCGCCGTCAGAATCACAAATTTCGGTAACTGTGTCATTTGTCATTATTTGGAAAAACGGATTTCTTCCCCCAGAGATTTTCTGGTTCTTAGTGTTCTGTTGTGTCGAAATAATTCAAAAACTGCGTTTTTTTTTATTTTTAGTTTACAATTATTATTTTTTTTAACTTTCTTGACTTAGATTTTTAAAAAGATGTAACTGTTAAATAAAACTTTAAACCAACAAATTATAAATTTAAACTTAAAATTTTAAGTTGACAGTTGATTTTTTTATTTTAATATTCAATTAATATTCAATAATAAATAAATTTCGAAAAAAAAACCTTTTTTCTTTTTCAAGTGTAACGTAAGCGATTTCTGAGGAAGAGGAAAAATCTTTTTTAAATGATTAAGTACAAATTCACCCCAAAATAAAATTATATCAAGCACGAGGTTAAAAACACTTCACAAATAAATAACATTTTCTTTAACTTACAAAAGTAAAACAAGTTTTAGTAATTTTAGTTTTCCTTTGTTTCTTGTATGTGTGCGTTTTTTTATGCTTCAAAGTTGTTTCTTACATACGAAAGACATATACACTTCAACTGAGCAGTGATAATATAGATAATCCTGTTTTTAACAAGTGTACAAAACAAATAAAAAGAAATTTACAAGACACAGCTATCATCGAGCCGAGTGACGACTAGTGGACACAGACAACACTACGTTAGTTTGTTTGTTAGCGCGCTTCAAGTACGGATACTCAGCGGCGCTAAAAACAGAAGCCGCAAAAAACGGTTTGCATGGAAAATTGAACCGGTTAATAGAGATTGTTGTTGCGGTTGTTAAATTTGTGTTCCACTTGCAGTTTGTGTTCTCTTAGGAAATATATGAATCCTCCATCTATACCAGCCGGTCAAGTTCGTACCGTGTAACCTAATTTGTTCAATCATTGGCGATTCTACAGGTGATGCGGGAATTTAGATTATAGATTGCCTCCAATTCGACTTTTATACTCCCACCATTCCTTAAGGAAAACGTTAAATTTTGTTATATTATTTTATTTTAAAATAATTTTAGTTAATGCCAAATATTGTTATAAATTTTATAACAATATTTGGCAATACCTAAGTAGACTGGTTCACTTGTGAAAAATAGAGAAAAATTCTTTTTGGAAGTTTTTTCTCAAAGTGTGACATTTAGTCAGAATGAAAAAAAAATATTGATTTTTTTTTCAATTATTTTAGAAAGTAGGATCCGATTCATAAAGAAATCAATCCCTGACTTTTTATGAAGTTATCTCTAGATCTACCTGTTCGACATACAAAATCAGATTTTTTAATAATTACTTTTACAAAAAAAAAAGCTTTTTTTTTTCAATCCATTCATTCTTCATTTAAGATAAATAATTATTATACCCAGTGTCTGAGTGTCTGTGAATGTGCTTCAGAAAAAAAAGCTACACAACCCATGGACCAAAAAGTTTTAAAAATTCAGAAAATTAAAAAAAAATGTTGATATTGTAGTAGGGAGAAATTGATGTTTATTAAATTGGCCTTGTGTCAAACATAATCGAACTCCCAACAACTTAAGGTTATCAGAATCATCAGAAGGTTGGAAGAAAAAAAAGTATTTTGTTTGTATGTTGAAGTAGTGTGGTGATACCGACCGAGGGACCGGATGTTTGCTCTATAATGACCAGAAATCAAATGAACAAAAATTCTCACATACCTCCGCTCCCCACATTCCTAAGCCTTTTATCTCTTTCAGCTCATTATCTGCCATGAACATTGTAATCTCCGTTCGACCTTTATATTCAAGTATTGCTTTAATTGTAAAACATTAATTGATATATGTATATATGTAAATGTTATTTTCAACTCAATTTGCTTTTCTTGATTTTATAAACATTTTATGACTTATAGTGGGCTATCTACCACAAGGCCAAATTCCGTTAACCTGCAACGGTATACAATTACCCTTCACTACAAACGGAATAGATAAGAAACTCACTATAGTAGAATTTTATTAACAGAACAGAATAACATCAATTTGTAGGAGTTAAATTTTTAAAGGGAAATAGTGTAGTGAACAAAACAAGATCTACATTTAAAATTCAAATGCTAAGCACTGACTCATTGATTTTGTTAGAAATAAACAAATTTACTCAAATTTACAAAACCTTTGCTTAGCACACACAAAACTCGCAAAATTTCACAACTTGATGCAAAATGTTTTTCGGCCAATAGAAAACTAGGTAAACATCTAAAAACAAAATAGAAAGGCCAGAATCACGTCCGGGAGTGAATTCCCAAATGACCTGTTTGGAACCCCAGCAAACGAAATAAAAGGCGGAGCAAGCTTGACTGTCTTCAGAGAGAAATGAGACAAGCATCAAGTGATCACTATTATTGTCTCTATCTTTCTCTCTCACCTCATTTCTTTTCACTATTCACCCTGAGTGATAACGTTAACGACAATCCTATCCAACAATAAACGCTCATACATATATACGTTCCTGCCTATGTACACATAAACTCACTCTTGCAATAACTACTATGACCTCTTGATACCCTTAACTTCATAATACTGTTTCTTATTGAACATTACTTTCTATCAATTCATGCTATTCTTTTCCATTAATAAATTTCTATTTAAACATACAAAAGGTATACTTTTATTCTTCCACAAATCCACCTGCTGATAACCTTCAGATAATTCTGGATAAAACTGTTAAGTTATAGGTAGTTTGGTTATGTTTCACACAAGGCCAATTCAATAAACATTCAATCATCTCCCTACTGCTACAATAGTAGTAAGGAGTGAAATGAATCCAGAGTTCTAGTTGTAGGTAGCAAAATGTGTGTATGCAAAATTAACGGGGTACTTAAAAAGTCTGTGTTCCTTTCCTTTTTTTATGGTCGGGGAGAAAGTGAAAAGGAAGATGAAGTAATAAAGGAAAATTGGTACTTATCAACATTAATTTTTAGGAGGCATTTTAAGTGTCATATTGCTGCTGTTGTTGTTATTGTCTTCTTTATTGACAGCAATAATGGTGAAGACAAAGAAAAGATAAAGGAAAATACCACACGAGAAGGAGAACAAGAATGAATGTGTCGAGACCTTATATCCGGGTCAGTGGCTTGAAGTTTCTTTTGTCACATCTTGGTAGTGTCTTAATCTCGCTTCCATCTCTGACCAATTCGACTTTCTGTCTGTTTTTATAGCAAACAACTTTTTCATATCGGATTGTTAACTTTTCTCAGGTTTACAAATCACATTCTTTCATTGGTTAGAAAGGTAATTTAACATCGGATCATGAAATTTGGCATCATCTTTTTTCTTCAGTACAGGGTCAGTCCTTTTTCTTTTTTGTCAAAATTAGATTTCACTCAGGATTGTGAAATTTGTAAAAGTAAAGAGAATAGAGTTACTTTCAATATTCACCACAATATCAGTGATGTAAGCACAATTTCAAACTTGACATTTGTAAATAACAACTAAGTTGAGGTAACTCTGTAAAAAGTCAGGGACTGAGTTTACAACTTAGACTACTTACATAAATCAAGGGTCCTGGGCATGACAGTAAACTGCATCCAGCAGCAAGGCTGGGAGGTTGTGAGGAGCATGGAACCACCTCTTAATTGCTGTTGTTCTCAAGTCCACCCTGACCCAGAATGGTAGCACCTGCTATGGGCAAATACTTAACCCCCAAACTGGGGTCAAACTAATATGAAAAAATAAAAATAGACTTTTATAGATAGATATATATAAAATAGACTTTTATAGAAAAATATACATTTTTGAAGGAAAAATATTACCAACAATACATTTTTGAAGAAAAAATTATTGCCATAACAGAAGTTTCAAGGAAAAAAATTATTTTTAGCAAAACATTTTTGAATGCAAAACTAGAAGATATTTTCAGTTTTCTGAAATAAAACAAAAATAAAAATAAAAAAAATTTATTAAAATCTAACTCAATCAACCTTCTCACTATAAATGAACATTTAAAAATACCTTAAAACCCCACCTTTTTGGCATTAAATAACCCACAGAGGTGTTGATATGCCATTAAACAAAACTCATAATCATACTCATATATAAATCAATGATAAAAGAAATTATGGTTCTGACAAATCTCATGGCTTGGGGAAGGTCTAATGAATCTTGAACTTCAAACATTATTTATCTCCAGAGAATTTTTCTTGCTTTTAATGAGTGGACCATTCTATTTAAGTAGTGTTAATATTTTAATTAAATAATTTCCAAAGATTGTATAAATTGGTAAGGTGAAGAATAAAAATGTTCTTCTTCTATAGGACATGGCCAGTGATAGCATCCTATCAATTTGCATAAACCGATTCTTAAAATTATAAAAGCTTAGCAAACAGATTGTTGGATTATCCAAAGAAAATCTTATAGATTAATAGCTAATATATAATAGTTAAAGATAAAATTAATACCATTGCTGTAAGTTCTGACATATCTGAAAGAGAGTTTTCTGTGATGAACCTTCTTGAAATTAAAAATGTGGCAAGCAAATCTTCTTACCATAAATTTGGTAGGTCTTTCATTTGCAGCAGTTCAGTTCAAATGTGACTAAGAAACCATCACAAAGCTGATGGCACTAGAATCAAAAAGCATTGTACTTTTGAACAGAAATATGAGAACAGAATTTCTATCTGGAAATATCTTAATAAATAAATGTTTTCTATTAAATTATCAATTCAATTACCATTATTATGGTTTAATTCTTTTTAATACTATAAAGGGGTTGTTTTTTTTTCCATTCTCAGATTGAAAAGAAAATAAGCAGAATAGGTTCCTAAAGATTACTTGCAATTTATAGAACCAGTTTTTGAAAATTTGAGCTGCCATTATTGGTCATGGCTCTCCAAAATTTTCTGTTCTTTGTAGCTCTTAATAAATTTTGTCTTATTGCTATCTCTCCTAAACCTAGTTCCGCCATTTATTTACTCAAGCTCAGTAGGTAGGTTAAGTGTTGTTTTCCTCTATCCCTCTTGATTTCAATATGTTCTGTGAGTGTTAAATTTTCTCTTCTCTCATTATATTCCCTATAAAAATCAACTATCTCTTTCTGATATTAAGTATAAAAGTGTACTTTTTGCTTCCATTTTCTCTAAAAACTTTATCATTGTTCCCTCCATGGTATTCTCAACATCCTTCTGTAGAACCATGATTTCTCTCTCTTTGGGTTGCTTCTTCATCTGTGAGAAGATTGTCCAGCATTCACTGTGTTGTCTGGTATATCTAGTTTATTTACAGAAAGTAATGGCAACTTACTATGTAGTAATCTTCTGCCCAGTCAGTCATGTCTCTTTAGAGACATGATCACCCAAGTGTGTATCATGTATGGCACTTAACTCTCTGACTGACTGACTGACTGACTGATGGACTCACTGAAACATAAGTGTAAAAACATATTAAAGCATTAAATGACCCATATGGAGCAAAAAGGAGAGTTTTGTTTTTAATAGGGCTGACTGTATATGGTGGATCAGTCACACCAGGAAGTTTTAGTTAGTTGATTGGTCCTTGATATTTCAACATATTATCAAAGTTCCCGAGTGGGTGGAGGGTTACAGCCAAGTCTTAAGTTAACTTGATAGATAAAAGAGATAGGGAAGGTAGATAAAATTTTAAGTGCTTCTCTTGGAGTTGCTAGCAGTGAGAAAACTAGGTTTGTTTTTAATGTTTGCATTTCTTTATTATTTTTGATAACTGACTTTATCAGCTCAACCTCAGTCACTTTCTCACCAACCAGATGTGGCTTCTGTCTGTCTTTTCTACAAATACTTTCACGACTTCTGCTTTGATGAGCTTCTCTAGTGCCCCAACCACATGAATTTACTAATGCTACTAGATTCTACTTTTACTCAACTTTTTAATCAACTATCTCTTTCTGATATTAAGTATAAAAGTGTCCTTTTTGCTTCCATTTTCTCTAAAAACTTTATCATTGTTCCCTCCATGGTATTCTCAACATCCTTCTGTAGAACCATGATTTCTCTCTCTTTGAGTTGCTTCTTCATCTGTGAGAAGATTGTCCAGCATTCACTGTGTTGTCTGGTATATCTAGTTTATTTACAGAAAGTAATGGCAACTTACTATGTAGTAATCTTCTGCCCAGTCAGTCATGTCTCTTTTGAGACATGATCACCCAAGTGTGTATCATGTATGGCACTTAACTCTCTGACTGACTTACGGACTGACTGAAACATAAGTGTAAAAACATATTAAAGCATTATATTAGTGCCCCAACCACATGAATTTACTAATGCTACTAGATTCTACTTTTACTGTGAAACCAATAAATTGTAAACGCAAATTCTATTCCAACAGCTTCTTTTCTCGCACTTCCCGCCTGTGGAATTCCCTTCCATATACTTGCTTTCCTGACAGTTACAATCTCCAAGAATTTAAATGTAAAGTCCATAGTTGTCGCCTGTCTCACTAACTTACATGCTTTTCTACATCCATCCCACTCTTATCAGTACTCTCTTCCCTCTTCTACTCTCTTCCTGACACCCCCTGCAACCTCTCACTCCTCATAACATTCCTCCTCGTCCACCCCACACTCATCAGTAATCTCTTCCCTCTCCTACTCTCTTCCTGACACCTCCTGCAACCTCTCACTCTTCATAACATTCCTCCTTGTCCACCCCACTCTCATCAGTAATCTCTTCCCTCTCCTACTCTCTTTCTGACACCCCCTACAACCTCTCACTCCTAATAACATTCCTCCTCGTCCACCCCACTCTCATCAGTAATCTCTTCCCTCTCCTACCCTCTTCCTGACACCTCCTGCAACCTCTCACTCTTCATAACATTCCTCCTCGTCCACCCGACTCTCATCAGTAATCTCTTCCCTCTCCTACTCTCTTCCTGACACCTCCTGCAACCTCTCACTCTTCATAACATTCCTCCTTGTCCACCCCACTCTCATCAGTAATCTCTTCCCTCTCCTACTCTCTTTCTGACACCCCCTACAACCTCTCACTCCTAATAACATTCCTCCTCGTCCACCCCACTCTCATCAGTAATCTCTTCCCTCTCCTACCCTCTTCCTGACACCTCCTGCAACCTCTCACTCTTCATAACATTTCTCCTCGTCCACCCAACTCTCATCAGTAATCTCTTCCCTCTCCTACTCTCTTCCTGACACCTCCTGCAACCTCTCACTCTTCATAACATTCCTCCTCGTCCACCCCACTCTCATCAGTAATCTCTTCCCTCTCCTACTCTCTTTCTGACACCCCCTGCAACCTCTTACTCCTCAGAACATTCCTCCTGAATGCCTTACTTGGAGTGACACGATTATAAAAAAAAATGATTCACATCTAGGCCCCACCCTTTTACCAGCAAAATAGTCAAACGTAACTGCCACTTCTACTCTAGAGATTTATTTTCTAACACTTCCCACCTGTGGGACTTTCATATACTTGCTTCCTTGACATTTTCTACCTTCTTGATTCCCATCTTTCTCCTATCCTTTCTTGGACATCCTCTGTACCTTGTTTTTCATCTTTGCCTTTTCTATACTTGCTTCTCTGATAACTTCTTCTTCTTCATATGCCATGTCCCTTCAGGACGTAGGCGATCATGGACTTCGACTTGGCTCTGTCTCTTGTCGCTCTCAGTAATTTTTCTCTTGGTATCTCTCCCAAGCCTCGCTCCATCAACCATTTGTTCAAACCTAACAAGTACGTCTCATGCTGCTTTCCCCTGTCTATTCTTCCATTTATCCAACCAGTGAGTATCAAGTTCTCCAGACCTTCTTTCCTCATTACGTGTCCCAGGAACCTCATTTGTCTCTTTCTGATATATATTATCAGTTTTCTTCTCATTTGCATCCTTTCCAACACATCATCGTTGCACACGTGCTCTGTCCATGGTATCCTCAGCATCCTTCTGTAAAATCACATTTCTGCTGGCTCAAGCCTCTCCTTCATTTTTAATGAGATCATCCAGCATTCACTTCCATACAGAAGGGCAGATATCATGTAGCAATCCAGCACTCTTTTCTTTGTTTCTAATGAGATTTTCCTGTTTTTCAGTACTCTGGCTAGCTTCTGAAATGCGTCTTTGGCCATGTCAATGTGTCTTTGGATCTCCGTGTCACATTTTCCATCATCTGTTAAAACACTTCCCAAGTATTTGAATTTTTTTTACTTGTTTTATTTTAGATTCTCCAACTTGCAGTTGACATATTGGTTTCCTCTTTTTGCTGATGACCGTGCATTCAGTTTTCTTGAGGTTTATGCTGAACCCTTTCTTTTCTCTTTCTTTTGTTCACTTCTGTAGAAGGTCCTGCATTTTCCTTTCCATGTCTGCTCTCAGCACTGTGTCATCCGCGTATCGGATATTGTTGAGATTATGGCCACCAATGACGAATCTTGGCAAGGCTTTTCTTTCTCTCATAATTGCATAGCTGTACAGGTTAAAAAGATCCGGCGAGAAAACACATCCTTGTCTTATGCCCCTTTCTATTTTTGTATACCTGCTGAGTTCACCTCCTATCCATACACAAGCAGTTTGCTGCCAATATAGGTTCTTGATTATCCTAACATCTTTTCTGAAAATGTTGAGGTTGTCAAGCATCTCTATCAAGTCTCTGATAACTTCTTCTTCTTCTTCTTCTTCTTCTTCTATGTGCCCTGTCCCTTCAGGACGTAGGCGATCATGGTTCTCCACATCTCCCTATCCCTTGTGGCTCTTAGTATGTTTGCTCCTGTTGCTCCTGGCAACCCCTGTTCCATCATCCACCTGATCAGACCCTGCAAATGTTATCTGCTGCCTTCCTCTGTCTCTTTTTCCTGCAATCTGGCCTGTCAGTATCAGGTTCTCCAAGCTCTCCTTCCTTATTGCATGTCCCAGGAACTTCAATTGTCTCTTCCTGATGCTCAGTATTAATTTCCTTTTTGTTGCTATTTTTTCCAACACCTCATCATTGCTTGCATGCTCAGTCCACAATATCCGCAGCATCCTTCTGTAGAACCACATTTCGGCTGCTTCCAGTTTTGTCCTCATTTTCGATGATATTGTCGAGCATTCACTGCCATATTGAAGAACTGACATCATGTAGCAGTCTAGCACTCTTTTCTTTGTTTCTATTGAGATTTTCCTGTGTTAGTATTTTGCTCATTTTCTGGAACGCTTCCATTGCCATGCCAATTTGCCTTCGGATCTCCGTGTCGCACTTTCCATCTTCTGTTAGAACACTTCCTAGGTACTTAAATTTTTGTACTTGCTTGATTCTGTTATCCCCCATCTGTATTTGGCATTTTGGGTTGTATCTTTTGCTGATGACCATGCACTCAGTTTTCTTAAAGTTTATTTGTAGTCCCTTCTTGTCACTCTCCACTGCTACTTTCTGTATGAGGTCTTGTAGTTTCCTTTCCGTGTCCACAATCAGCACTGTATCGTCCGCATACCTTATGTTGTTCAGGTTGTGGCCTCCAATAACAAATCCTGGCATGTCATCTAGGGTCCTCAAAATATTCTTGCTGTATAGGTTGAACAAATCCAGGTGAAAAGACACATCCTTGTCTTACGCCTTTTTCTATCTTTGTGTAGCTACTGAGATCTCCAAATGTTTAACTGCAACATTAATTGCTCTCTTTTTTTTCTTTGATTCTTATCTTTCTCCTATCCTTTTTTCGATATCTCCTGTACCTTGTTTTTCTTTTGTCTTCTTTTCTCTCACTGTAAACCCCATGCATATCAGTTGTGGTTCTGCCTTGCTTTTCGTGAAATGATTATATAAAAAACTGTTTTATCCTCATTTCATGGTTCATGGATGTTTTTTCTTTAAATTTATTGCCATGCCATAAACTTAACAATCTCTATCAGACCTTCCAATGTTATATTTTTGCACTCCCAAAAATTGGTACAACTATAGTGGGTTGCTTATCTATTCTTTTCTGTTAGTAGTAGAGAGTCCATTCTAGTGAAGAGTAGTTGTATACTGTTGCAGGTTAACAAAATGTGACCTTATTGTAGATAGCCCACTATAAGTCATAAAATGATTACAAACCAAGAAAGGCAATTTGAGTAGAAAAATAACATTTTATATATACACATATCAATTAATGTTTTTACAATTGAAGTAATACATGAAGTATAGGTCTAACGGACATTAAAATGTTCATGGCAATAAAATACTGAAAGAGAATTAACGCTTAGGAATTTGGGAGCATGTAAGTAAGGAATATCTTTGATGTATTTGCTCCTTAGGTCAGTAAGTAGTTTTTGAGGCAGGGAAGAAGGAAAGAGGTAAGGGAGGCGAACATAGTAAGCCGCTTGACTTTGGTAAAGGGAGATACTAATTACTCTCTTCTCCTCAAGTCGGTCTGCCTGGTGATGCTTTCTGTATCCACTTTTTATATCTTCTTTTTGGATCACGGCAGCTCATTTGGGATTTCACACTTGTATTTGGTTCTGGGCTTCCCATTGGCTGGTAAATAAAATTCATGTAGGCTCGCGAATTGGAAATTTAATATTTAATTAATTTTTAGTTTTAAACTGGAACATCTGCGCGGAGCCAGCAGTGCAGCGACGACTTTTGGTCATTTGCTTTTTGGTTGTGAGAGCGCAAACATCCGGTCCATCGCTTTTGCTCAGTATCACCACACAACCAGTACCCAAAGGTACATATCCCTACACCAAATCTTGCAACCATTGAAGAGGCAAGTCTGATTGACCACTCCACGTACCCTGAGCAGTAACTATCACTGTCTTATCAATATTTGCTTTTTTCTACCTACATTACTTAAGAACACCATTCTTCATATTTAAAAATGGACTCTCCTTGCATGCATGAAAGAGTAACACAAATAAACGTCTTTTGACAGAGAAAGATTATATTTTTTATATCTCACCTTAAAATGACATTTAGAATTAACTTTTTGTAGAAAAGGCACATTAGCAATTGTCATTTTATGACTAGCTGCTAAAAAATATATCTGAAAAGACAAAATGGTGGGTTATCTATATTAGGATTGTCCCACTTTGTCTGTCAGTGTGTCTGCAAGACAGCATGGCAGTCAAAGAAAAAGAGTGTTTGAACATAATCTTCTTCTATGTGCCATGTCCCTTCAGGATGTAGGCAATCATGGCCTTCCACATCTTCCTATCCCTAGTAGCTCTTAACACGCTTTTTCCTGTTACCCCTTCCAAACCTTGCTCTGTCATCCATTTTCTCAAGCCTATCAATTATGTTAGATGTTGATTTCCTCTGTCTCTCTTTCCCTCCATCTGACTTGTGAGTATCATATTCTCCAAGCCCTCCTTCCTCATTACATGTCCCAGGAACTTTAGCTGTCTTTTTCTGATGCTCAGTATTAATTTCCTCTTCATTTCCCTCCTTTCTAAACCTTATCATTGCTCACGTTCTCAATCCTTGATATCCACAATGTCCTTTTGTAGTATAGCAGGTATATCTTCTCTTCTTTCTTTTCTTTTTAGTTGTAGTAGGATTCTGTAGCAAGTTAACGGAATTTAGCCTTGTGGGAAGATAGCCCACTATAACTCATAAAATGATTATAAATTCAAGAAAGGCAATTAGAGTGTAAAATAACATTTATATATATATATATACATAGCAATTATGTTTTACAATTAAAACAATACTTGAAATAAAGGTCCAACGGAAGTTAGAGAATTCATGGCAATTAATAATGAGGTGAAAGAGATAAAATAATGTTCATGGAAGGTATAACGCTGAAAAGGTAAAAGGCTTAGTAGTGTGATTAATGTTCATTTTCAAGTTGCCGATTCTAAGGTCAATGAGTCAGTAAGTACTTTGAGGAATGTCTTTGAAGAGGTCGATAAGTACTTTTGAGAACAGGGAGAAAGTAAGAGGTCAGAATAGTACTTATGAGAACAGGGAGAAAGAAAGAGGTCAGCATAGTAGCCACTCGACTTAAGTCAAGGGGAGGCAGGTGACTCTATCCTATCGTCCTTCTGTCTGGTTAAGCTTTTGTGTCTTCACTTTTTATATCGGCATTTTGGATCAAAATGCAGCTAGTTTCAAATTTCATCCTTGTATTTGATTCCGGGCTTCCCATTGGCTGGTAAATAAAATTCATGAAGGCTCATGAAATGGTATTTTGATATTTGATTAATTTTTATTTTTCAACCGGAGCATCTGCGCGAACTCAGATGCACACGACGATTTTTATTCATTTGCCTTTTAGTTGTGAGAGAGCACACATCCGGTTCATCGCTTTTGCTCACTCGGTATCACCACAGTAGAACCTCATTTCAGTTGTTTCAAGTCTTCCCTTCAGCTTCGGTGAGATTTTCCAGCATTCACTGCCATATTGAAGGACAGGCATCACATAACAATGCAGTACTCTCTTCATTGTTTCCAACAAAATTTTCCTGTCACTAAATACTCTTTTCAGATTCTGGAATCCATCTTTGGCCATCCCAAGACACTTTCGGATCTCAGTGTCACACTTTCCATCCTCTGTTAGAACACTTCCTAGGTATTTAAATTTCTGTACCTGCTTGATTTTAGTATCCCCAGTCTGTAGTTAGCATTTCAGGCTCCTCTTTTTACTGATGACCATGCATTCAGTTTTCTTGTAGTTTATATATAGTCCTGTCTTCCTTTAAGTTTAGTGCACACAAAAATGGTATGTCAAAAAAGACAGTTTTCCCTTGAGACTACTATTATTTTAACTACTTTCACACCTTAGCAATTGATTACTGTTTTGAAAAGTGATGATTAGAATTTTAATAAAATCTAATCATATGAAAGCAAAATTATACATTTCCTTTATTTTTTTAAAAATTACAAGAAAAATATATCACACTATTTATTTATTAGTATGTTTATTTACAAGAATAATTTTATATTTACAATATTCTAAAAACTAATTCAACTGTATTTCAATTAATGCAGTGTAATTTACCACTTTATAAAGAAATAAATTACAAATATGAAAACAATTTTTTATTCATAAATTTATAAACATTTACTAAATTATTAAAATATGTGAATCAACTATAAGGGAATTCTTATTATTTATCATTTTATAAAGTTCAAATTCATCAGCAATTAACTAATGTTTTGTCTACTATTCCAATATATGATCTAATAAATGAAAAAAGAATGGATAGTTATCAACAAAAGAAACTGCCTGACATGCAAATTGGAAATGCCAAAATTAAACCAGTACAAAAAATTAAATATCTGAGAAGTCTTTTAACAGAATGGAAAATGCAACATCAAAATCCCAAAGCACATTGAAATAGGATACTTTCCAGAAGCTAAGTAAAGTATTAAGAAACAGGAAAGTTTCACTGAAAACAAATAAACGTGTAATAAACTGTTATGTAATATTGGTACTCCTATATGGCAATGAATGCTGGACAATCTCATCACAGATTGAGAAGAGACTTGAGTTTGAGTTTGAGTTTTAATGACATATCAACCTCTGTGGGTTATTTAATGCCAAAAAGGTAGGGTTTTAAGGTATTTTTTTTAATGTCCCGTTATAGTAAGAAGGTTGATTTAGTCAGATTTTGATGAAATGTTTTTTATTTTAGAAAACTGAAAATGTCTTCTAGTTTTGTATTCAAAAATGTTTTGCTGAGAATAATTTTTTTTCCTTCAAAAATGTTTTTTGGTAATATTTTTTTCTTCAAAACTATTATTGGTAATATTTTTCATTCAAAAATGTATATTTTTTTTATAAAAGTCTATTGTTATACTTTTATAGTGTTTTGACTCCAGTTTGGGGGTTAACTATTTGCCCATAGCTGGGACCTTAACAGGTTCTACCTCTCCGGGTCAGGGTAGACCTGGGAACAACAGTAACTAAGAGGTGGTTCCATGCTCCTTACAACCTCTAAATCAGTGGCCTTGCTGCCAGATGCAGTTTACGGTCATACCCAGGACAGAGAAGAGACTTGAGCCAACAGAGGTGTAATTCTACAGAAGCATGATGAGAATATCATGTGAGCAATGCCAATGGTTTCAAGAAAATGGAATGAAAAGGAAACTGAACATCAGAAAGGTACAGTTGAAATTTATAGGTCACATAATAAAAAAAGGACTGGAAAATTTGACACTCACAAGATATGCTAAAAGTGAGAAGGACAGAGGAAAGCAGCATATGTGTAAATGGTTGGCAGAACAGAATTTAGGAGAAATAGCAAAAAGAGAACTTTATTAAGAGCTACAAAGGATAGGAAATTGTACAGAGCCATCATCAATAATGCTTGGATGGACATGGCACAGAGATGTATAGTGAGTAGCTACTGTTAAATGTAAATAAATGGCAGAACTTCCAGGTATTTAAGAACTCTGGAGAACCCTCAGACTCCTCTAATTATTACCCTGTCAGCCTCCTACCAATTTTTGGTAAAGAGTTTGAGGCTATCATCAATGCTGATGTGGTTCAACATCTCACAGCTCATAACCTATTCTCCAACAGACAGTATGGCTTTTGCTTCAATAGGTCTACTGCTGATATGCTAATGACCATCACTAAGTACATGTACCAGGCTCTCGATAAGAACAGTGAAGCAAGAGCTGTTGCCCTGGTAATCTCCAAAGCATTTGACAGTCTGGCATGCTGGCCTTCTACGCAAGCTACAAATCTATGGAATAACTGGATGCTTGTTCGATTTGATCCAATTATTCCTATCAAATTGTGTAATGAAGGTTGTTTTGAACATGCATGCCTCCAGATCCTATCACACAAACGCAAATGTCCCTCAGGGCTCTATCCTAGATCTGATACTCTTTCTGATATTTATCAATGATCTCCCTGATGTGATAAATCCCAAATAAGCATTTATGCTAATGACACCACTATTTATTTTCTATAAATACTTTCACGGCTTCTGCTCCGATGAACTTAGATCACTGGTACCCCCTAAAAATGAATTTGCACGAGATACTAGATTAGCAACTAGATCCCACCCTTTTACAGTGAAACTGATAAAATGCAACCGCAACTTCTACTCCAACAGTTTCTTTCCTCGCACTTCCCGACTGTGGAATTCCCTTCCACACGATTGCTTCCCCAACGGCTACAATCTCCAGGAGTTAAAATGTAAGATCAATAGACATCTCCTAACACACTAACCTGCTCCGATTTTATCAAACACTCTTTCCATCTGCCCAACCCTCATCCTCGGTATCCTTACTCATCTGTCACCTTCCTCCTGACATTCCCTATGTCTAACCACTCCTTCTATTTACCTTCCCCTATGTAGCCTCATGCGCAATAGTGGCAGTGGAATGCCTTGCTTGGGGTGAGATGATTAAAAAAAAACAAAAAAACTATTTACTCCCATCTCAGTAAGAAATCTGCCAAGGCAGACAAAGATAACCTAGCTACTGATCTTGAGAAGGACCTCAAATCTGTGGTGGATTGGGGTAAGAAATGGCTCGTAAATTTGAATGCTTCCAAAACAAAGCTGCTATCCTTTAGCCTCCATAGGCAGTCACTCCTACCCTCCATCAGCATGGATCAAGCTAGTCCCTCTGAAAAACAATACATTGTGTCTCCTTGGCCTTACTCTCTCAGCCAGCCTCAAGTGAAACAACTACATTGAATCAACAGCTAAATCTGCTGATAGGAAGGTTAGGTCACTGTGTTGGGCCAGGAAGTTTTTCTCACCTGAATCCATCTTACACATATACAAATCAAGCATCCGCCTGTACATTGAATACTGTTGTGATATCTGGTTAGGTTCTCATCTCAGGATTATTGACAGGATCCAGAGGAGAATCAATGTAGTTGATACTGACCTGGCAGCTCGACTCCAGTCACTTTCTCATCAACAGGATGGAGCTTCCCTCTGTCTCTTCTACAAATATTTTCTCGGCCTCTGCTCTGACAAGCTTAGCTCTCTGGTGCTTCCTCTACATGAATTTACTTAAGCAACTAGACTGGCAACAAGGTCCCACCCTTTTACAGTCAAAAAAAACAAAATGCAGCTGTCACATCTGCTCTACAGCTTCTTTTCTCACAATTATCACCTGTGGAACTCCATTTCATATACTTGCTTTCCTGACAGCAATAATCTCCAAGAGTTTAAATGTAATGTCAATTGCCATCTCTTATCCCCTTTACTCCCATTCTTCTCTTATTCTTTCCACAGTACCTCCTGTATCTTGTTTTTCTCCCTTTTCACTCTACTCTCATGTAACTCTCTTCACACCAGAATAATTCCCATCATTCTCTCACCCATTCTGACACCCACTGTAACCAGTTCCTCCTTCTCTTTGCCTTTCTTTTATGTAACCTTTCACTCTCTTCTTATGTAGACCCTTGTGCACCAGTGGCAGTAGAAACTGAATTGATAAAGTTTGCAATAAGCAATAACAAGCAAAGAACAGGGTAAACATAAGATAAAGCAAGGGAACAATATTCTTCTTCTTCTTCTATGTGCCCTGTCCCTTCAGGACGTCTCCCTATCCCTTGTGGCTCTTAGTATGTTTGCTCCTGTTGCTCCTCGCAACCCCCGTTCCGTCATCCACCTGATCAGACCCTGCAAATATGTTATCCGCTGCCTTCCTCTATCTCTCCTTCCTTCTATCTGACCAGTCAGTATCAGGTTCTCCAGGCTCTCCTTCCTCATTGCATGTCCCAGGAACTTCAGTTGTCTCTTCCTGATGCTCAGCATCAATTTCCTTTTTGTTGCCATTCTTTCCAACACCTCATCCACATCATCCTTCTGTAGAACCACATTTCTGCTGCTTCAAGTTTTGTCCTCATTTTCGATGATATTGTCCAGCATTCACTGCCGTACTGAAGAACTGACATCACATATATGCAAGTCAAATTATCATGAATAAGGCAAAGCAACAGTAATATAGCAAAAGGTTCACAAACTAAGAATTGGGCTTGACAGACAAGATCAAATTCAGATGAATGAACACAGTGTTCTGACTTCAAAGCAAGACAGACCAGGACTGACTCAGATGACGCCAACAAGTAGCCTACCTGCTTAGCTATGCATTTGTGTGCTACTGTCTATAAACTGAAAAGGGAAAAGTATTGTGAAATCATTCCCAATGGGATTGAAACCAACAAAAGAAGAATAGTTGCACCCATGTACACACAGACAAATGAAAACTTTCTATATATATTTAATTAATTTTCATGGTTTCAAGCAGACACAAAAACAGATTTTGAGCTTTATATATTAGATCTAGACACTCATAAATGCACACATGTACATGAACATGTATATATATAATCAGTTGTGTTTACCAAACTGCTGTCTCATAACACTTTAATATAATTGATTACTTGTCCTATTTTAATTATCAATTAATTCTTTTATTTAATAATTTCCTGTATTTAATTATACCTTGTTAGGTACATTTTGAATTATGTATATTTAGTTTGACTAACAAAATTTTAATAATGCATTGCAAAAAATGTTTGAATTTTTTAAAAAGTGTCAACAGTGCAAAAAGACTAAAAAGCTCCAACTTAAACAGGTGGTAATGGTAATATTAGCTGTTTCCTTATAAATAAACATTTGTCATTCTGTAACACCCCAGTGGAGGGTCAAACAATTTCTCCGGCGGCCGATCTCCACACTGTGATGTTGCCAAGGGTTGATTGAAAAAGTCAGAGTCTCAAGCTGGGTGTACAAGATAAACTATAAAGAATGAACTTCCACAACCTGGATGAGTTAAATCAATGCTTTATTTCGTTTAGAGTTAGTCTTGCAGTTGGGGCAGGCAATGTGACACTCAGCTCTAACTCTAATTAATGGAGATCAAATGCCAAACCAACCGACTCAGGCAAATGGAGTTTCCCTACTTTAAGCACATGCCTGGCTGAACTAACTAACTCAACTGATCGGCTCGTAAAAATCACTTGTATTTATACTGAAATAATCCAAAGTCCACTAGACGATCGGCTTAAAAGAAAAGATAAGCATTGGTGACTGTAAGTCCAAAATTTCAAGGTACTTAAATTTTGCTTCCTTTGATGTGTAAACTTCCCACATACAACCAGTCTGCACTTAGCCTTATTATTTTCCAGGATTTTTTTATCTTTTTATCTTAATAAAGCTTTGTGTGAAGGCTGCCGGATGTTTTTATAGCCCTGACACTTTACCTGTAACCAGGCATTTTTTTTATTGCCTGGAGAAAGGAAAAATTCTATTATCTTTTCTTAATGTGTGGTCAAGATACAGTAAAGACAGTTTTTGACCTGGTCACTCAAAAATCTATTTCCTAAACTTTATCTTTTATCACATCAAATCACTTAGTCAAATATTTATTGGAAGACTGGTAGGATTTAACAGTAATCTGATACCCTTTTCTCTTCCACAAATTTCCTTATAAAAGAAAAAGCGTTTATTTATTTTTTCCTCTTCTTTTTCACTTTTGTTAAATGAAACACATGTTTTTGAACTATTTTTCTATTCTTAACCATTTTCTATTCTAAATCTATTATAATAAAATACATATTTTACAAATCCACTTTAATATACGCCTAGTTTACCGTGTCACAATTCATTGACCAAACAGTCAATGTTATTTTCAGTTGAAATTTATAAAACCTTTCTCTTAAAACAGATATTTTTAAGAAAACAGTTTTCTCAAGTTCAGTAGCTGCTATGATAAACTACATTTGACATCACCTCTTAATTGCTGTTGTTCCCATGTCTATCCTCACCTGGGGTGGTAGCAGTTGTTAGGATCCCAGTAATGTTAACATCTTGATTATATCATTATTTTCTCTTTAAGTGACATATGCTATTCATTTAGTTGTTGCTGTTGTTTGTAGTCCTCAAGTGATGTGGTTTCAGCTATTTGGTACAATTCTTTGTGGTTCTGTAATGTTAACATCTTGATTATATCATTATTTTCTCTTTAAGTGACATATTCTATTCATTTAGTTGTTGCTGTTGTTTGTAGTCCTCAAGTGATGTGGTTTCAGCTATTTGGTACAGTTCTTTGTGGTTCTGTAATGTTAACATCTTGATTATATCATTATTTTCTCTTTAAGTGACATATGCTATTCATTTAGTTGTTGCTGTTGTTTGTAGTCCTCAAGTGATGTGGTTTCAGCTATTTGGTACAGTTCTTTGTGGTTCTGTAATGTCAGTTGACAGTATTGAAAGCAGGATAAGATTTACCAAGACACTCTCAAGCATTACTTTCTCAAAGCCTTTTTTCACCACTGATCTGACAGTTTAGATATTTCTAAATGGTTTTGGCACCATGCCAAAATCTTGATCTGATAGAGAACTATTGATCTACTTAATAATATGACTTGAGTTTTCAGGTTGATGTTTTGGTTTTGTAACAAGTTGTAATATTTAGCGAAACCACCTCTTGCATAGCCTATTCTATGTTCAATTTCTTTTTCTTCTATACTTAATTTACACAGGTATCTGAAGTGTTTAGTATTTGCTAATTCCACATCCTAAATTTTTATGATGGATTCAGAGTGGGTACCATCACTGCTTTGTCAGCTATTTTCCACTGGTTGATGTTACAACCCAGTTAAAGTCACAGGATTTACAAAGCTGACATTAAAGTCGACCAGGCTTTCTATATTTGGCAGATCACCATATCACAATCTTTATCTCTTGCTCATCTCCTTTGGACATGTGTTAAACTCAACCTTTTAAATATGTAACAAAAACTAACGAAACTGTTTATAAACAACTGACAATTTGAAATGGTTTGTTTGAACATTATTTTTGATCGATACTCATATTTAAGTAGGTATTCTGTTTATAATCAAACAGTATTATATATTTATTTCTACCGGCCTGATTATTTACAATAAATTTTTGTTATGAAAATATGTGTCATTCGGCAGGATATGTGAATAGGGGTCGCCTGTTCGAATCCTGCCGAATGACACATTTTCGTAACAAAAATTTATCATAAATAATCAGGCTGGTAGAAGTAAATATATAATAACTGTTTGATTATAAACAAAATATCTACTTAAATATGAGTATCGATCAAAAATAATGTTCAAACAAATCATTTCATATATGCATCTGTAAGTCTCTCAACGTGTTATAAAACAGTAAACACCACATGTTTAAGGATCATGGCATATTTCTTTCTTTAGTTGTTATCAATTATAGTAATGATGATATTAGCTGCCTTTATAAAGAAATATTTGGTATTCATTGAGTGAACGACAATCAGTGCTACTTGAGTTACATTGTTTACAGCATCGAGATGGGATCAAAGTATAGTATCTGCATTCAAGTGTACAAACTACATTTTATCTCTCATTTGTGTTTGTTGTTTCAGATAGAACACAACAAATAAATGAGGGATGCCTAATCCCAGAGGTTCCAACTCTCCAGCAGCACCTACCACATTGCACAATATATAGGGAAGATTGTTGTGATATTGACATCAGTGAAACATTGGTTGCAGGGACTTGGTAATTTTGAGCCTTGCTCCATGTGCATGTATTTAGGCTCCCTATTTTAAACAAAGGATGTGCATTTTGGTGCAGTGGAATGAAAATTTGGAATGAGAAATTGGAGAGCCAGGTTCAAATTCCAATTGAATTCCTCGCATTCACTTATGCACAAATACCTTTGGGAAAGTGTTAGGGTGCCGCTCCTATTTGACTACAAATGGACTGTTCCCATTGCTATATATAGCAATGGTGGATTCTCTACAAGAGGGTCATAGAGAGTCACTTGAGAGTCTCTAATGAGTTACTGAAGAGTCAGTGTAAGTCAGTGAAGAGTTAGTCATGCTTCCGGTGGCGTACTGGAAGTAATCACGTATACACACGCCTTACAATGGATTGGACTCTTGTATCTTTCTATTGTATATAGTACTAATCACTTCTGTACATACTAACCGTCTTTCCGTGGAATACAACTTATATTCTGATTCTGTTGTTGAGTTATTCATTTATACTTGGCGACATAACAGAAAGGTATTGATCCGTCTCTTTCCTCCAGTGATGGGTTAAATAATAGAACAGATTGGGTTCTATAGCCTTGGTCGGCAACCAGTCTACCGCAGAAAGCAATGGCGACCTACTGCAGGATAATCATCTGCCCAGTCAGTCGTGTCTCTTTCGAGACATGATCGCCCAAGTGTTTATCATGTATGGCACTTAACTGACTGATTTTAAACAAACTTGATGGGATGAGTAAATACCAAGTGCAGTATCTGTTTTTTCATCTATAATGGTAACTGTAATATTAGCTGTTTCTTTATAAGGAAACATTTGTCTTTCATTAATTAAACAGTCAGTGCTAATTGAGTTCCATTTTTCTTCACACCCTGGCCATCAAGATGAGATCAAATTGTAATATCTGCCTTCAAGCAGACAAACTACATTTTATCTCTCATTGTGTTTCCTGTCTTCTGTTGGAGTGTTCTCCACCTTTCCATGGAAATGGACTATTCGAATCACTATATAAAATAGTAGTGATTATACCTCGAGGAAGGAAGTCGAGTGAGCGAGTCAGTCGGGTATTTCCGGTATTGCACCGGAAGTGCAATCTAGTCAATCTATCACGTCTTTACGACGATACTGTATACTAATTACCTTGTTCTGTATTCTACTAATCCTCACCTCTTGTAAATACTTCTCTTTCCTGTCAATACACCTACTTTTATACTATTACATTGTTTTGTATTATTTCACATAATTCTGTTACCCGACGTAACATCTTCAGATAAAAAACAACAAAGAAATGAAGTATGCCTGACCCCAAGGATTCCAGCTCTGCAGCAGTGTCTCCCGTATTGCACCAAAGAGGGAGGGTTGTTAGGATATCAACATCAGCTTGACTTTACTACTTGAATTATGCATTTCTTCACATAAGGCTGGGATCAAAATGTTGCATTAGTTCTCACTACTAATGATAATGATAACATTAGCTCTTTCTTTGTAAGGAAACCTTCAGCATTTATTAACTGAACTGCTATTGTCACTTTTGGATGAAATTTATAAGATCTTTCTCTTAAAACAACTTTTCAGAAAAAAATTTTCCAAGTCCAGTAGCTCTTTCCAGTATTGTTGGGGGTTTCATTCTTAACATTTTATTTTAAGTACAGATTCTCAAGGCAATATTCAATAAAACCCTTAATCCGTCAATTAATAGAATCAGCTATGAATACTGTAGTAATGTTCTAAAATGTTTGTAAAAAGAACATTTTATTCATGCTTTAACACCTGCATGAACATGGCCGTATCTGACTATCGGGCACACTGGGCACGGGTCCGAGCTGATCCGTGCAATCATAGTGAAAATCCGGGCAAGGAAAAATGTCTTTGTCAGAAATCAAACTAAACAATTCACGAAGAAAGAAAGAAAGAAAAACAAAGAAAACATCCGAATGAACGCAGTAAAAATCTGTTTATTTATTAATTTTGGGAGAAAAGACTGGTTATATGCAGAAAGTCCAAACCCAATTTCCTGCTTTAGTTCACGTTCTGTGTCTAATTTCCATCGGAATAGCCGAAAAAACCCGCAAAATTCATAGTTTCTGGAAACGGATGACACTGATGATGTCATCATATTGTCAACTAATAAATCCAGGCAATTTTCTCTGTGCTCAGTGTTTTTTTAGCATCAGCTATGGCCCTGTGCATGAACATGATATTACAGCATAAAGAAAATTCCATTTTGGATAATTTTTACGTTCTAATGATTGCTAAGCAATTTGTCAACCGTTATATTTGAAGCAGAAAAAAATTTACAGTAATTTTTAGCAACACAGTTCTGCGGTTAATTTTTCATTACCATAACTCACTCCCCCCCCCCCCCCGATGATCTCAGAAGGAGATTGAAAGTAGTTGGTGCATTAAGAAATGAATGATGATAACATCTGTCAATGTTACAGCTCATTTCTGACATCTTAGTCTTATCACAATTGTTTCACTATTCATCTGTTCAATCATGTAACATAGTTTAGTCAATGATTGCTTCTCCTTCTCCTGCCTTCTATTAGTCTGTCTTGCGAATGTTAAATTCTCCAAGGCTTTTTTCTCATCGTGCATCTCTAAGATTTAAATTTTTTTCATTCTTACTATGGTTTCTGTTGTAGTGAAATATCCTGTCTTACCCAGGAATGGGTATGGCCCTGATTATAAAAGACCAGGGCTAGAATGAACTAAGAGAGTCTTTGTCATTAAACAAACAAAAAATGCTATGAAATTATAAAAATGCATTTTTTATAATAAAAATACCAACAATACATTTTTATATAAAAACGGCAACAACACTTATTCATAGGAAAATTACCAATGCATTTTATCTAGAGTTGAAGGCATACAAATATATTTAAAATATTTAGATTTCTGTATTAAATATCCTATACAGTTTTATATGTCCCTAAACAAAATCAACCAATTGTGACCAACAGTTTTATTAAAGCTTCTATTCACCTTAAAACTTCCTTGTTTGTCACATGCTTTGTCTCTGATATTTTCAGCATTTGTTAGTAGGACTAATTTGTGACATTTTCTGTCATATAGGAAGGTAGCCATTACATAGCAGACAAGCACTCTTTTCTTTGTAAAAGAAGCAGATGCAGTATATTGTATTATGCAAATCTATATTTTCACATGACTGCTATCATATCTAGGCTGAAGCTGCTCAGTTCTCATTTTCCAGCCTTGACAGACTTCAAAATTGTTCATGTGGCCTTGTAGGTGATGAACTATTTTCAAACCTGCAGCCCTTTTCCCACAGACAAAATGTCTCACACTTATGGCTACTATATCACTATTTTCCATAGATATGTTTGCTTATCACCCGGTTCACACTCCTCCCTGGTATTTTGAACAGGAGTAGAGTCTTTCCCTTATTTTCTGTTTAGGATTGGGTTTTCAGTTCTTCTTTTTTTAAATAAATTATGAAATGATTTATTTAGAAAATCTTATATTTTCTAAATAAATCATTTTCACAATCTATTTTAAAATATTACCTGAAGAAGAACAGTATTGTTCTGAAACATGAACATTTTTGTGTAGTGATACAATGCTATTATAAACCATCATAATAACAACATTATAATATATGTATATATGATAGAATAAGGGACAAAAAAATTCCCTTATGAATTTAACAAGTTTTGCTTTTATTTAAGTGTCATCAAAACTTTTTGGAAATGTTAAATTATCTCATGATGCTTAAATGAGAAAAGAGTGCTTAGAAAATTTGATACTTTAAGGGCAAATTGAAAGCAAGAAGGAAAGAAGTAAAAAATTCATGACCTACTTTGTGAGCTTGTGTAAATGGATAGCAGAACAGGGTCTAGGAGAGATAACAACAGGTCAAAATTCATTAAGAGTTACAAAGAGTAAGAAATTGTGGAGTGCCATGAAATTTTTGAAAATCCAAAACTTTCTGATTAAGCTTAAATAAAAATGAAACATGTTAAATTTATTAGGGTTTCCTATTTGTTCCTTATTCTGTCAGATTTAAATCTATACTAGCAGTATAGACTGGCGTTACTCAGGTGTAATGAAAGCTTTAAAACTAATCCATGGTCCTTTAAAACTAATCCTGGTCTTTGGACACTGGTACGAAAGACTAAAAGCAATAGTTGTTTCCAGTTAAAGTAAAACCTTAGACTGAAAGAAAAATGAATGGATGCAAGTCAAATTTTGATTTCCTGGTATCGATATCAAAAAAGTTTTTTTCGTCATAAACTGAATTTTGAAGGCTAAATAAGTCTTCTGAGTAAATGGTATCATGGCTGAGACTAAGAACTACAATTATACCTACTTAGAGCCAAATCCAAAGCAAAAACTAAAATAAAAGGTCTGAAAAAAAAATACAGACATACAGGCAGATAAACAGACACACACACAACAAACATTTTGCCTTTTATATATATATATTATCAATTTTCTGCACTATTGTAAGAACTGCAACCTTGAAACTTCTGAATATCATTCCTTATGTCTTTGTCTATGAGTGTATCAAATTTGATTAAAATCGGACCACTCCTTCTATAACCCGATTTTTTTCGATTATCGATTTTCAATATTTATCAGGGATACCTCAACACAAAACCTAGCTAAGAACACTCACAGATGCTTATAGTACAACTGTGTAAATTTTCAAGAAAATCGGTTCAGCCGTTTCGGAGTCTATAGGTAACGGACACACACACACACACAGACATACACACAGAGACAAAGTTCCATGTATAAATAATTTTAGATAGATTAGATTAAATAGATTAGATTTGATTACAATTCACACATGTGTGTGGGCTTCTCAAAAGTTCTTGTCTTGACCCCAATTAACAAAATCTGATCAAATAACTTCCATTATTTCAGTGCTCCTCCATAATATACCTGTTTGCACATGCTGAGATATGAGCATATTGCTGAGGGGTTAAAATGTTAGTATTCCAGCCATGAGACCTGTGTTCAAATCTCATCATGGTTGATCTGTCAAAGAGTAAACTTTTTGGTAATATTGGCCTGGGGAAACAAACCCAGTGTGAAATACTATTGGGAAGCAAATAAAACCTATATCATGGATTGACACCAGCTTTGTGAGTGAAATTAGGTAAGACAAAACTATTTTGAAAACACCAATAGTTGCACTAACACAAAGTCACAAGTCATCATGACCAAGGTTTGACTGTGCTGGTCTTGGTCAACTATTGATCACACCAGATTATGCACTCTCTCACAGAAACTGTCGTTAAAGTTGGCTCAGTGTATAAACCATAGGTCAGTTCTGTATCTGTTGAAGAAACACAAACATGCCTCATTATGTGCCTGATCAATATTTCTGTTCAACTCCACAGTAAAGGTCTCTTCTACTTAGACAATAGCTGAGTGGAATAAAGCACTGGTTTATGAATTTGGTGAAATATTGTGAGTTCAATCCCTAGGCTGGGAAGTAGGACTTATAGGAAATTCTCTTGTCCAGGCTTTTTATATTAAATATCTGAATGTCCAAATTCCAAGCAATAATAAAATAAAAATAAAGAAAACATGGGTATGCTTTGTAAATAAATCATTTGTATTTAAAAACATATGTTGGTTGATTGGGTTGATTGTTTTGTTTTTATGGCAAATCAACCTTGGCGGATCATTTATTGCCAACTAAACTTTATTTATTTATTGCTGGTAATACCTTTTTCTTTCAACAATTTATTGTTGTTTATACGTTTTGTGTCTAGTAATACAATTTTCTTTTCAAGTATCAAGATTCATTGGGATTTGTTTTTAAGGGTAGGGTCCCCAAGTTTTACCTTTTTATTTAGCCCATAACTGGAGAGAAGGGACGGATTAATACCTTTCCCAAGGGTACCAGTGCTTAAGTGAATGCAGAGTATTCAACTGGAATTTGAACTCAACTCACCGATTTCTCTTTCCGAGCCGATATCCACTGCATCACAACGCACATCCGTCACTATATGCTTACAGCACCTGGTATTCCCAAGTAGTTACCCATCTAAGTACTGACCAGGCTCAACGTTGCTTAACTTCGGTGATTGAGCGAGAACCAGTGTATTCAACGTGATAGGCCGTAAGCCACAAACATATGTAAATTAATTCAAAAGAGTTAAAAAAGAATGAAAATAGTTTTTAGTTGAGTTAAAATCTTAGGGTAGCTGGTGCACAGTAAAAAATGCAGTTGGGAAAAGACTTGATAGTAGTTGGTTCACAGTCAAAACATATCATCAGCAAAGATTCACTGATCAACCAAGCTGTAGTTATAGCTAATTTGTTTGAATCACAACATGTTTCTTTCAGCATATGCTGTAGGGGGGAAAAAAGCTATGTAGCCACATCTTCTTATATGTTTGAATGGCTTGGAGACAGAATTATGTGTTATTGGGTAGAAAATAAAGTTTTTTCTTTTATGTGCTGCATCCCTTCAGGAAGCAGGCGCTTATGGCTCTCCACATTTTCCTATCTCTTGGAGCTCTTAATAAGTTTTGTATTTCTGTTATTTCTCCCAAACCCTGTCTCTTTTTGATGTTAAGTATAAGTTTCTTTTTTGTTTCCATTCTCTCCAAAATCTCATTGTTGCTTACATGTTTGGCCCATGGTATCCCCAGCATCCTTCTGTATAGCCACATTTCTGTTGCTTCAAGTCACTTCCTCATCTTTGAGGAGATTGTCCAGCATTCCATGCCATACAGGAGGAAAGCTATCACATAACAGTTCAGTACTCATTTCTTTGTTTCTAACAAAATTTTACTGTCTTTTAATACACTGCTTAGCTTTTGGAATGTGTCTTTGGCTATCCCAATACATCTTCAGATCTCTGTATCACACTTTCCATCCTGTTAAAACACTTCCCTGGTATTTAACTTTCTGTACCTGCTTGATTTTAGTATCCCCGATCTGTAATTTGCATTTTGGGCTCATCATTTTTGCTGATGACCAAGCATTCTGTCTTTTCTTCTCACTTTCCTTTGCTAATTCTGTAGGAGGTTTTGTAGATTCCTTTATGTTTCTGCTATCAACACTCCTATTCCTCAGATAATGGACTCTCCCTCCTATAATAATAAGAGTTAACAGGAAGTTAACTCGAGAAGTTCTTGGGAAGTTCTTAGAAGTTTTAGAGAATTCTTTAGAGTTCTATTGGAGTTCAGTAGAACTATTAGTTAGTTCCAGTTTGGACATTGTTGAACTAAGGCAGTTGATATTAGTCAGCAGTTAGCTGAATACTAAGGAGTCAGTTTACAGTGGAAGATTACCAAGTTCTTAACATTTTGGGTACGTTAAGTCAATTAGCAACCAACATCACGATTATAAGTTTCAGTGTAAAAACTACTCCACAACAGAATCCTAGTTGGATTGCGAATTCTCTCAGAATTTCCTCACTGTATAGATTGAATAAATCTAGTCTTACACCCCTTTCTATTCTTGTATATCTGCTAAGCTCATTTTTTGTCTGTATGCAGGCAGTTTGTTGCCAATATAGATTCTTGATTATCTAACTTTTGTGAATATGTCAAGTTTGCTGAGCAGTTCTAACAGATCTTCATAGTGTACTTTAGGCATTTTTAATATGGTATGTATATAGGGATATTGTGTAGGAAATAGGATTTATTTCCTACTAGCATCATAGCCCGGCATTGCCTGGTGTTGCTCGTGCAACTTAGAACATTTTAGTAGTAGGAGAAGATGCCAATGATGGGAGTAGATGGAAATCATTTACAGACATTTCCTGCATGAAATATTTAGCGGAAAAAAAGCCTTATTTTTTTTAATTTTATTTTCTGAAGTATAAAATATTAAATGTGAAAAAAAAATGACTTAAATAATTAAATTAACCATTGGCACTTTTTTTTTTTACATATTTTGTTTTTGTTTTTGTTTGGAAAAAAAAATTTTTTTCAATATTTCTTTTGTTTCAAATTTACTGGGAAAAATATTCACATTTTTTTGTTGACCAAATGAATTTTTAAAATGTCGGAATAAAAATTAAATATAAAGGCTCTTTTTTTTTTTTTTAAAAGCGTATTTGACACATGTGATTTGATTTCTCTGACGTAACTTAGGAACAATCTTAGATCTTAGATGTTTTACGAAGCAAATGTAAACAATTGGCCCCATTGGCCAAAAAGTGTGAAAGGAAAAATTACTGAACTTAAACTCAAAAAGTATGTGTCAACCTGGCTTCCCTGTAGATATGCGTTCCTAGAAGGTTTGAATGGCGAAGCTTAAAAATGTAGGCGTGCATAGGGAACAGTCACACAGACTCACAGATTGCCTTTTATATATATAAACTCAGCACAAATAGCACAAACCACCTTCAAAGATGGGGGTACTAAGAAACAAGTAACAAGTCATTACTTACACACATCAATAGAGTACTGAACTGTGACATAATATCAGTCCTTCTATATGGCAGTGAATACTGGATAGTCTCCTCACAGATGAAGAAAAACTTGAAGCAACAGAAATGTGGTTCTATACAAATTTACTGAGAATACCATAGGCCAAACATGTGAGCATTAACAAAGTTTTAGAGAAAATGGAAGTAGAAAGGACACTTATATTTATGATCAGAAAGAGATAGTTGAAACATCTAGGGTACATAATGAGGAAAGGGGGCTTGGAATTTGATACCCACAAGATAAGTTGAAGGCAAGAGAGACAGAGGAAAACAATGCAAAACCTTCCTCACAAACTTGTGCAAATGGATTGCAGAATAGAGCTTAACAGAGATAAGAGAAAGACAAAATTTATTAAGAGCTACAAAGGATAGGAAATTATGGAGAGCCATGACCACCAACATTCTGAAAGGACACAGCATTTGTGAGATAAGAATGTTAATTCCAACACCATGACAAGTTATTTTCTTTTAAACCATTTGTTTCCATTCGTATGAATACATGTTGAACATAGGGATTACTGACAACATTTAGCAGCTTATAAGAGGATATATTTTTAGAAGATAATCTGGAGATGTAATTTAGATGTGAATGTACATTGTGGTGTAATGGATATTGGCTCGGAATGAGAAATCGGATAGTTGAGTTCAAATTCCAGTTAAATTCGTTTCGTTCACTTACGCACAAATACTCTTAGAAAAGGTGTTAATCCATCTCTTCTCTCTCCAGCTATGAATTGAATAGCATGAAAGATTGTGTACTATAGGTAGCAAACTTGGTTGGGAACCAGTTTGCTACCAAAAGAAATGGCAACCTACAGTGGAAAATATTCTGCCCAGTCAGTCATGTCTCAAAAGAGACATGATCATCTAAGCATGTCTCATGTATGGCAACTAGCTGACTGACTGAATTTAAAACTAAATCAATTTGAATTCCAGTGACATACCTCACTTAGTGAAATATGTAACTTTTGCATTGTTTTTATTTAGCGATTTATTGACAATGCAAAGACAGGCAATAATACGTGTCCCACATGTCAGGTTTACATCTATTTATTAAATGCTTGTCAGTTTTTACTTGTTGTCTTCTTAAGAAAAGTATGTCACTGGAAGATTACAAAAGATACAAATCCAAAATGATCAACAGAAAGAAAAAAATCAACAGGTGGTGATCTTATCTTAATTTTACTGTTTGAAGGACTTCATGTCATTTTACATTGTACTTTATGGGAATAACAGAATGTTTTACTTGACATTAAAAAAAAAAAAAATATCTTAAATATATTGCTCAATTATTGCTCCCAATGTTTCCACTAGTCCTTGGACTTGTTATTTAGAAGGCATAAGTCATTGAGATTAATAACCCCATTATATAAGCATGGATCAAAAATCTTACAATGGAACTGTCAGGGTTTAAAACCAAACATAAATGAGATATTTCTTCTCATAACAAATTATCACCACACTATCATCTGTCTACAAGAAACCTTTTTAAAAGCTGAAGATAAAATAAAAATAAAAAATTATACACAATATAATTATATACATAACCTCAAACAGAAGGCATTGGGGGGCGGGTATTGATTCTAATTAGAAATGATATCCCCCAAATTAAAGTCCAATATACAAGCTGTTGCTGCAAAAGCCACTATACATCGAACCATTAACATTTGCTCCATTTACATCCCTCCTCAAGATCCCATAAACGAATCTGAACTAAACAATCTAATTGAACAACTTCCAAGACCATTTTTATTACTAGGTAACTTTAATTGCCACAATGTTATATGGGGATCTAAATACTCAAATAAAAAAGGCAAAAATCTAGAGAAAATCATTAATCTCAATGACTTATGCCTACTAAATAACAAGTCCAACACCCATTTACATCCAGCATTAGCCACTTACTCAGTGCTGGACCTATCCCTTTGTGATCCATCTACACTTATGAACTATGATTGGAAAGTTCTAGACGACTCATGGAGTAGTGATGATTTCCCAGTTGTTCTAACATGCTCAAAAGAAATTGAAAATCACTCAGCTCGATGGAAGCTAAATAAAGCAAATTGGAGGGAATATAAAAAAAATGCTACCAAAAGCTTTCAGACAAAGAAGACAACAGTAAATTTATCGAATACTTTACAGAAACCTTAATACCCATTGCAAAGGTATGCATACCAAAAAGCAATGGATCAAACAAACAACAAAGACCATGGTTCAATGATGAATGCAAAAAAGCTATCAGATTAAGAAAAGCAGCACTATGGAAATTTAATTCTCAACCCACAACTCATAATCTAGACCTTTTCAAGCAAAAAAGAGCAGTAGCACGTAGAGTGATCAAGGAAGCCAAAAGAGAATCCTGGAAAGACTATGTAAACAAACTAATTTATAATACGAAACCAAAAAAAGTTTGGAATATGATAAGGAAAATTTACGGAAAGAATTTATCTCCTCCTCTAAATCATCTCACTCTAAATAATGAAAAAATAACAAAGACAAAAGATATAACAAACCTACTCAACGAAACCTTCAAAAACAATTCCTCTAACAAAAACTACAGATAACCTTTCCAAAAAATTAAGCAGGACACAGAAAAAATGAAAAATAAACCAAATTTTAATTCTAATAACAAAGATTACAATCAGCCTCTTATGATGAATGAACTTAGAAATGCCATCAATGAATCACACAATACTACTACCGGCTCTGACAAAATTCATCATGAATTCTTAAAACAACTTCCCCACCATTCTATAAAATATTTGTTAGACATCTTTAACAAAATATGGTTCAAGGGAAAACTGCCAAAGAGCTGGAAACCAGTCATCGTGATTCCCATAGCGAAACCAGAAAAGGACAAATCAGACCCAAAAACTTTTCAACCTATAACGTTAACAAGTTGCTTATGCAAAACATTCAAAAGAATAATAAATAAAAGACTAAAGTGGTACCTGGAAACCAATAACTTAATTTCCAATTTACAGAGTGGCTTTCGAAGTAAAAGAGGGATAATCCATAATATAATCCTCTTAGAAACATTTATCAGAGAGGTTTTCATCAAAAAAGAATATGCAATAGCCATTTTCTTTGACTTAGAAAAGGCTTATGGGACCACATGGAGGTAAGGAATTATGAAAGACTTATTCAATCTGGGTCTAAAAGGTAGACTACCCTCGTTGATAAAAGATATTTTATCCAAGAGAAGCTTCAAAGTAAGAATTGGATCTACTCTCACAGATTCAAAAATAGAAGAAGGAGTCCCACAAGGATGCATCTTGTCAGTTACCCTTTTTAATATAAAAATCAACAACATCGTAAACTGCCTGAACAATGAAGTTAATGGCTCCCTATATGTGGATGATCTCCTGATTTGCCATAGATCAAGAAATATGCATACCTCTGAACGTCAACTGCAGATATGCATAAATAAATTAAACCAATGGATCATCGAAAATGGTTTTAAATTCTCATCAACCAAAACCAATGGTGTGCATTTTTGTAACCAAAGAAAAATGCTCAATGACACAATACTCAAATTAGAAGGAACAGAAATTGAAATAACAGACCAACACAAATTTCTGGGAATAATTTTTGATAAAAAACTTACATTCATCTCTCATTTGAAAGAGTTAAAACAAAAATGTTTCAAAACACTACAACTTATACGGGTCATAGCTAATACAGAATGGGGTGCAGATTGTATATCACTCCTAAAAATATACTGATCTCTAATAAGATCCAAACTGGATTATGGTTGTTTCATATATGGTATGGCTAGGAAATCCTACCTAAAAATTCTTGATCCCATCCACCATGCATGTCTAAGACTTGCCCTTGGTGCATTTAAAACATCTCCCATAGAAAGCCTATATGTAGAAGCACATGAGGCTCCATTAAAATTGAGATGTGAAAAATTAGCGCTGCCTATCAATGCACATTTAACCTAAACTATAAACACCTGTTTGACAAAAAAAAAAATGTTATCAAACCTTTTGGCCTTCACATGGAAAAATAAAACCATTTAATAACAGTTCGATAAATGAAACTAGTATACATGAATTCAATATCCTCGAATATCCACCCTGGCTTCTGGAACAATCCAAAGTCATTTTAGAACTGACTGATCACATAAAAGCTGGCACACATCCTTTACACTATATATAAAACTAAATTATATATTGAATCAATACCCAAATTGAACCCACATATATACCAATAGCTCCAAAGTCAATAACAAAGTAGGATGTGCTGCTATCTGTAAAAGTACTGTCCTACAAAAAAGATTACCTGACAGTTCATCAATATTTAGTGCAGAAGTTATTGCCATTGACTTAGCCCTGAATCTCATCCCTAAACTTACCTCAAACATAGTTATTATATTCTCGGATTCTTTAGCAGTGCTTGAAGCAATAAAGAACCAAAAATTAAACAATCCTTTGCTCATCAAACTTTTATATAGAATACATGTGATCTCACAAAACAAAACTATCATTTTCTGTTGGATTCCAAGGCACTTTGGATTTCACGGAAATGAGAAAGCCGATGCGGCTGCAAAAAACTTCCTAAAACGTGACACAAGTAACATAAAGGTTCCATACACTGACTATAAACCCCTAATCAGGAACTATATTTTAAAGAAATGGCAAGAAACCTGGAACAACTGTCAAAACAACAAATTATTTAAAATCAAACCCATCCTAAAGAAACAATTATCAGAACCCAGTAAATCACACAAAGAAGTGGTTATATCCCGTATTCGAATAGGACATACACACATAACCCAGTCTTATCTCTTAAAAAATGAAGAACCTTCTGAATGCATTGCATGTCAAGAACCCGATACAGTAAAACATGTTCTACTCGACTGCAGTAACTTTACATATATCCGGCAATCCTTCTACAATGTTAACAACCTGAAAAATCTTTTCAAAAAAATAAACTCTAATACTATTTTAACCTTCATCAAAAAGATCAAACTATACAACAAAATATAATCTAAGTAAAGATCCGAAGATCAAAAATAGATCCGACCCTCACCAGGTGACAAATTTTAAAAGTTATGCAACTTGAAAGCAATGGAAAAGTTTAAAAAGCAAGACATGTTCCAAAATTCTGTAAAGATAATATAACTTTAACCAAAATCATTTGTTGTGACCTTAAATGATCCCATAAGGATTGATAGATCATTAAACATCGAAATAAACAAACAATCTTCTTTGTTTCTAGTGAAAGCTTCCTGTCTCTTAATACTTTACTCAGCTTCTGGAACGTGTTCTTTGCCATGCCAATTTGCCTTTGGATCTCTGTGTCACACTTTCCATCTTCTGTTAAAACACTTCATACTGGTTAATAGTGAACCCAAAAGCAAAACATGATGAATGTATGAAAAATAAATTTTTATATAAAAAAAATTACCAACACTACATATTTATAGTAAAAAGACCAACAATACATTTTTAAAGCAAAATGACTAGCAATACATTTTATTGTAAAATTACTAACAATACATTTTATCTATAGTTGAAGGCATACAATTGCATTCAAAATATATTTAGTTGAAGTCATAAAATTGTATACTATTTGCATTATTCAGACTATTGTCCATATCTTTACTACCATGTTTACAATATTTTGGCAGTTGTATGCTTCGGCCTTCTTCAGGTGCGAGGAATTTCAAACTGAACCCTTTATTACGATCATGTGGCAGTAAAGATGAGGACAATAGTCCGAATTAGGTAAATAGTGTAAATACTACCTCATCTTAGAAGTGTAGAAAAATCATAACATTATGTTCAAAATATTTAGATTTGGCATTAAATAACTCATATAGGTTGATATGTTGCTAAACACAATCAACCAACCGACCCAGTTTCCATGAGTGATTGAGAAAATTCTTCTTTCAAACTGTATTTTTATTAAATACATTCATGCCTTTCAAAATAACTGCTTCAAAATTTGGCCGCATGGTCATTCTGTGAAAAATCTATCATAAACATTATTGTACGTCCTTCAATCTGAACTAAAAAAATATCATATGACAGTCACTTCTAAGCTGAAGCTGCACAATCCTCACTTCCTAGCCTGCACAGATTTCAAAAGCCTTTAAGATCGTCAACCAAACTATGAACAGAAGTAAAGAGTCTGTGTCCTCTATTATAAATATCCCTGAGGCTATATTTCTTCATCAGATAAGGTGAAACTTTTTGTCTCAGGCTTTGCCTTTAACTCAACATTAAAAGACACAGAATATCCCCTTCTTTGAGAAGCATGAAACCACATGGTAATTGCTGTTGTTCCAAGGTCTACCATGACCTGGGGTGGTAACACCAGTTAATAGTGAGCCCCAAAACAAAAAGAAGTCATGATGAATGTATGAAAAATACATTTTTTATAAGAATATTACAAACAAAAAAATGTTTGTAGTGAAAATAATAACAATACATCTTATGATCAACAAACTACCCTGAAAGTATAAAATTGTGTTCAAAGTATTTAGGTTTTGGCATTAAATCTAAACTTATTTATAAATGGAGCTGTGTGTGTGTGTGTGTGTGTGTGTGTGTGTGTGTGTGTGTGTTTGGGTGTGTGTGTGGGGGGGTGTCCATTACCTATAGACTCCGAAACGGCTGAACCAATTTTCTTCAAAATTTACACAGTTGTACTATAAGCATCTGCGAGTGTTCTTAGCTAGGTTTTGTGCTGAGGTACCACCAATAAATATCGATAATTGAAAAAATCAGGTTATAGAAGGAGTGGTCCGATTTTAATCAAATTTGATACACTCATAGACAAAGACATAAGAAATGATATTCAGAAGTTTCAAGGTTACAGTTCTTACAATAGTGCAGAAAATCGATAATATATATATATAAAAGGTAAGATGTTTGTGTGTGTGTCTGTTTATCTGTCTGTATGTCCTTTATACAAATTCACAATTTTTATCCGATTCTCACCAAACTTCACACAAATATTCTTTAGGCTGAGTCTGAGCTCCAGGACCATGGATTAGTTTTATAGCTTTCATTACACTTGAGCAACACCAGGCTATACTGCTAGTACCTTATAGAGGTTAATATGTTGCTAAACAAAATCAACCAACCAACCAGCCCTGTTTCCATGAGTTGTTGAGGAAATTCTCCTTTCAAACTGTATTTTTATTAAATACTTCCAGGCCTTTCAAGATAACTGCATCAAAATTTAGCCATGTGGTCATTCTTTGAAAAAGCCATCCTGGACATTATTGTACCTCCCTCAACTTGAACTAAAAAATGTCATATGACTGTCACTTCTAGGTTGAAGCTGCCCAATCTTCACTTTTTAGCTTGGGCAGATTTCAAAAGCCTTTAAGATCACCAACAAAACTATAGATAGAAACAAAGAGTCTGTGCCCACTATTATAAATATCTCTGAGGTTATATTTTCCTTATCAGATAAGGTGAAACTTTTTGCCTCAGGCTTTGCCTTTACTTCAACATTAAAAAAAACATAGGAGATCCTCTTCTTGACTTTCCTTGTCTCACTAAGCACAGTTTCAGTACTATTTTTATTACAGCCCAGGTAGTCTCAAGACTTGTCAAAAGTTTTGACACTAAAATAAACAGCCAGTTAAGTGTCATACATGATACCTGCATAAGCCACCATTTCTCAAAAGAGACATGACTGACTGGGCAGAAGTTTTTACACAGTAGGTTGCCATTATTTTCTGCAGTTGACTGGTTGCCAATCAAGGCTACAGAATCCAATCTGTCTTGTTATTTAAACCATAGCTAAAGGGAAGAGAGGGATGAATACCTTTTCCAAGGGTATTTGCACGTAAGTGAATGCAATGAATTCAACTGAAATTAGAACTCAGTTCTCCAATTTCTCATTATGAGCTGATATCCACTGCACCACAATGCACATCCAGGTAACATCCCAGCAGTGGTTCTTAAGAAAATAAACTCGGAACAATCCCCAATTTTAGCAAAATTATTTAACAACTAGTTGAAGGAGAAAGTTTGTGGAAGGTGTCATGCGTATACCTGGTTTTCAAGAATTCAATATAGACCCATCAATCTCCTCAGTGTCATTAGCAAGCTTTTTGATATGATTCCATCAGTGACTCTCATTGGTCAGAAGATAAGTCCTAACATCACATCGATTTGTAATTGTGCAAATAAACATAGAATACAGTTTTTAAATGTATAAAAATAGAATACAGTTTTTAAATAAACAAATAAAAAATAGAAAACAGAAAATGTAAAAACAGAAATAGAAAATTTAAAACAAATAAAAATAGAATACAGTTTTTAAACATATATATATGTGTGTGTGTGTGTGTGTGTGTGTGTGTGTGTGTGAATAAAGATCAGTACTCACAGAAACCACAAATTGCTCTAAAAAGAAAAGATGTCATACTTATCCCAAAACCCGAGGAACCTTTCGGCCAACACTTTACAACCCCCCTCACATTTTAATTATTTTTCATTAAAGTTTATTTTTAAATGTATTCCACTTTCTCCCAGTACTGTGAGTAATTTCCCTATTGATATTGTTTTCGTTCAGCCCTTTTCATAATTTTTGCCAACGAAGCCCTTGAAAAAGTGTTGGCCGAAAGGTTCCTCGGGTTTTGGGATAAGTATGATGTCTTTTCTTTTTAGAGCAATATATATATATATGTTGAAAAATTCCTGCCACTATCCATAATTTAATCAATTTATAATTTATGGAGACATGAAAATTGCAAACAATTTAAGGCATATAATAAATTATTAGTCTGCAATGCATCAGCTTTTAAGCATGTATAGATATCAAATAAGAAAATTTATACTCTTCAAGTAACACACAAACTGAGCTGAGTCTTTTTCTCTTAGAGTGAAGAGGCTCATCCTTTGTTTCCTGTGTAGGATGTGGTTTCCGGTTTTTCTCTTTTCCAGTCTTTTCACTCTTACGTAGCCCCCTGCGCATCAGTGGCGTTTTCGCCTTGCTTGGGGTGATATGATTAAAAAAAAAAAAAAAAAAAAGATATATGTTTGTGGTCTATGTCCATGTGCCATATATAAATAAAATACAGAGTATTAAGTAGCCAGTCTAAGTAGCAGTCAAAATAACAAACTAAGTTAAAGTAGTAAGAGGAACCTTCCTGTGTCTAGTCTATTTCCTGTCCTACAAGAACTGTATTCATAAGAATTAGCAGAACACATATAAATTACATGAATTTACTAATAAATATTTAATGCAGAACTCTGTACTTTCCAACCCATGGCCATTCCCATATAGTTATAAGAAAAGTGACATGTCTCTCTTAAAATACTAAAATATCTTCAACAGATCTTTAGGTCATGAAACAGGATTAAACCCCTCACTACAAACAAGTGCATTTATCCAAGATGATGTCACCTCCAATCCCTTTCAGTGTCAAATGCTCTTTTTGCCTCGCCCTTTCTTTCTTTTTGTTTTACTATGTCCCTCTCTCTTTCTGTTTGGTCAGTTAACGCACTCTGAGTTTAATGTGCTTATAATTATTAAAGAAAGATTTTAATTTCAATAGGTCAGTTGCAGTTCAGAGGTAACCAGATTGTTAGGTCATGAAACATAATTTAACCCTTTTCCACTAATTCTTCTCTGTGTGCCTCTCTCTCTCTCTGACCCTTTTTATGTTTTACTATATCCCTCTCTCTCTCTCTTTCTCTCTGTTTTATTTTCTCTATCCTTCTCTCTTTCCTTTTTTATTCTCTCTATCCCTCTCTCTTTCTATTTTCTCTGTATGTCCCTCTCTCTTTCTGTTTTATTCTCTTTATATCTCTATTTCTGTTTTACTCTGTATGTCCCTCTCTCTTTCTGTTTTATTTTCTCTATCCCTCTCTCTTTCTATTTTTCTCTCTATCCCTCTCTCTCTTTCTGTTTTATTTTCTCTATCCCACTCTCTCTTTCTTTGTTTTGTTTTATTTTCTCTCTCTCTCTCTCTCTTTCTGTTTTATTTTCTCTATCCCTCTCTCTCTTTCTGTTTCATTTTCTCTATCCCTCTCTCTCTTTCTGTTTCATTTTCTCTATCCCTCTCTCTTTCTGTTTTATTCTCTCTATCCCTCTCTCTTTTTGTTCTATTCTCTGAACCTCTTCCCTTTCTATTTTTCTTTGTATGTCCCTCTCTCTTTCTGTTTTATTCTCTTTATCTCTCTATTTCTGTTTTACTCTGTATGTCTCTCTCTATTCCTGTTTTATTCTCTATATCCCTCTCTCTTTCTATTTTTCTCTCTATCCCTCTCTCTCTTTCTGTTTTATTTTCTCTATCTCTCTCTCTCTCTCTGTCTTTCTGTTTTATTTTCTCAATCCCTCTCTCTCTTTCTGTTTTATTTTCTCTATCTCTCTCTCTCTTTCTGTTTTATTTTCTCTATCCCTCTCTCTCTTTCTGTTTCATTTTCTCTATCCCTCTCTCTCTTTCTGTTTCATTTTCTCTATCCCTCTCTCTTTCTGTTTTATTCTCTCTATCCCTCTCTCTTTTTGTTCTATTCTCTGAACCTCTTCCCTTTCTATTTTTCTTTGTATGTCCCTCTCTCTTTCTGTTTTATTCTCTCTATCCCACTCTCTTTTTCTTCTATTCTCTCTGTCCCTCTCTCTTTCTGTTTTCCTCTTGGACACTCAACACAATCTAGATTTAATACAATTTCTGATTAGAAGAATGTCTATCTTATTATATTACAAAATGTTTATAATTAGTAAAGAAAGATTTTAATTTCAAAAGGTCTGTTGCAGTTCAGGAACAAATTTGTTTTCACCAGATTGTTAGGTTATGAAACATGTTTTAACCCCTTACTAAAAACAATAACCTTTATCTATGATGACCTATTTTCCAACTATTCACAGTATCTCCCTACATCTCTCTTTCTACTTCCCTCTCAGTATTTGTGATACTAATCATGACACACACCATACATACGTACAAGCATATTAATATATAGAAGATAGTCTGTTAATTGCCGTATGTGATACATGCTTGGGCAATCATGTCTCTTTTGTGACATGACTGAATAGGCAGAATATTTTCCTGCGGTAGGTTGCCATTACTTTCTGCAGAAGACTGGTTGCCAAGGCTAAATGTTATATTTTTAACATAACAAAATAAAACAGTTATGGAAAAAATGACACATTCACCAAGTATTGGAAATAACTAGGGAATTTATTATTGTAAAAACATGGGTACAGTGAACAGTTGTGAATGTTAAAATAGGACATGGTTTTGGAGAGCTGAGCAAGTTCTGCATTCCATGTTGCTGGGCTCCCACTGGAAGTCCCTTCTTGTCTCCCAGCATTCACCTATTAGCTTGGAATTGACTCCCTTCAACGGTCAAGGGGAGATAACTTTTGACCCTTTTTTATGGTGGTCCTAATACTAAAGAACCCAATCTGTCCTGCAATTCAACCCATAGCTGGAGGGAGAAGCGATAGATTAATACCTTTCATAAGGGTATTTGTACATAAGTGAATGAAATGAATTTGACTAGAATTCAAACTAGCTGGTCTAAAACACAGTAGTTTCAGGAAAATCACCTCAACAATTTCTTGATGATAAAAATGTTGCGTATTTGCACTTTATCTGTTTCCTTTCCTCTTTTTGGGGGGCCTTGTGAAAATATTCCTGACACCCTCCTGAACCTTCCACAAATTCATATGTCAAGAATCTAAATAATGTTAGCTCCTCATCCCAGCTTGGTTGCATCTTTCAGACTGTCATCTGCAGTCAGTGGTAAGAAGCAATGACGGAAAAGAAAAAGTAAACTTGAACTTTCAACTTATGACCTTGTTAAAGTCTCATTTCAATAAGCTTCTAATGGGTCACAACATTGTATTACAAGAAGGATACTCACATGAGGAAGAGTCAAGATAGCAGTGTGGTGGATAGGAAATTAGGAATTAAAAGCAACTTTCTTCTTCACATTTACAAAAATTCACAATGACGTGTGAAATCCTGGTATCTTTTGACTTCTCCATGGTTTGGAATTTAGAGTTGTCTTCTAATAGAAAATGCCCATTGTGGTGTAATGGATATTGGCTTGTAATGAGAATTCAGAGAGCTGAGTTCGATTCCAGTTGAATTCATTGGATTCCCTTACAGGCAAATACCCTTGGGAAAGGTATTAATTCATCTGTTCCCTTTTCAGCTATGTGTTGAATAGTAAGACAAATTGGGTTCTATAGCCTTGGTTGACAACCAGTCTACTGCAGAAAATACTAGCAAGTTGCTGTGGGAAAATCTTCTGCCTAGTCAATCATGTCTCAAAAGCAACATGATCACCAAAATGTGTATCACCCATGGCAATTAACTGACTGACTGATATATTTTAATTCTAGTTGTATTTTATTGCAACTGTCATTCTACAATAGTTAATGTAATGTAACTTTTTATAATTTCTCTTTAGAAATATCAGATAAAATAAAAATGTCAAATTTGTTCAATTAAAACAATATAACAGACATAATTAAAAGTATCTTAACAGGAAATCAACTACAATAGTTGACAATATGAAATTAGTAGCAAAAGTCAATAAAAGTGAAAAACAAAATGAACTAATTGGTTAGCATTTTTCACTAACCCAAACTTGGTCAAGGAAAGTAACATAGTTTGGTTCCTACCAACTAAAAAGAAAAAATGTATAAAGAAAATAAATACCTTTTTTTTTATCATTTCATCTCAATCCAGGCAATAAAGCCACTAAGACTTACTGAGTGTGAAAGAATATGAGAAAAAAGAAAAACATTATTAAGAATAGAGAGCAGTAAAAGAAGAGAAATTAAGATGATGAAAGATAATGACTGTAACTGCATTTAAATTAACTAGAAAGGAAGAATCTGGAATAGAGTTCCATAAATGAGAAATATGGGGGAAGAATTGATCAGCATAGAATTTATAGTTACATCTAGCCATTCAACTGTAAAATTATGAGACATTGCTGCCAATCTAGAACTGCATTTATATTCATAAACATCATCAAAACAATTACAATGAAAATATTGATAGAAAAGGTACAGGAATGCTATGTTATGGTAATGGAAGAGTGATTATCAGTAATATATTGGTATAGGTATATTTTTATTAGCAAATCATATTAGTTGGTTGCTCTGGGTATTTTTTTTTTAATCATTTTACCCCAAGCAAAGCAGAACTGCTACTGGTGTGTAGGGGGTTACATAAAAGGTGAGTGATGAGAAAGAGGAACAAGTTACAGAGGATTCAGAGAATGAGTAAGAAAAGGATTGAATACAGGTGTGAAGAGGACTGCATGAGAGTGGAGTGGAAAGGAAGAAAAACATAATAGTCAGGGAAACGATGCAAGTGAAGGAGATATGAGATGGTATGAGGATAAACTGCATTCAACAGCATTTGATCCAATAATTGGGGTTTTTGAAGAGAGTGGAACCACTTTTTAATTGCTACTGTTTTCAGGTTTACCCTAATTCATGGTGGTAGCCTCTATTAGGGTCCCAGCTATAGGGAAAGATTGACTTCTCCCAAAAAAAAAAATCTATGAAAGTATAAAAATAAATTTTTATAGTAAAAATACCAGCAATACACTTTTATATAAAAAGTTACAAACATTACATATTTATAGCAAAATGAAAAAGAAAGCATTATAGCTATAGGTAAAGCATACAAATATGTTCAAATATATTCAGTTGTAGGCATAAAATTGTGGTAAAAATATATTGAATTGAAGGCAAACAATTGAGTTCAAAATATATTGAAATGAAGTCATAAAATTGTGTTCAAAATATATTGAATTGAAGCCATAAAATTGTGTTAAAAATATATTGAATTGAAGGCAAACAATTGAGTTCAAAATATATTGAATTGAAGCCATAAAATTGTGTTCAAAATCTATTAAATTGAAGTCATAAAATTGTGTTCAAAATATATTGAATTGAAGCCATAAAATTGTGTGCAAAATATATTGAGATGAAGACATAATAATGTGTTCAAAATATATTGAATTGAAGCCATAATATTGTGTTCAAAATATATTGAGGTGAAAGCATAAAATTGTATTCAAAATATATTGATTTGAAGCCATAAAATTGTAAGCAAAGTATATTGAGTTGAAGCCATAAAATTGTGTTCGAAATATATTGAATTGAAGCCATAAAATTGTGTTCAAAATATATTCAGTTGAAGCCATAAAATTGTGTTAAAATATATTGAGTTTTACAAGCAGGAAGTGAGTTTTACAAGCAGGAAGTGAGTTCTACAAGCAGGAAGTGAGTTCTACAGGCAGGAAGTGAAGAAAAGTAACTACTGGAATTATTTTATTTAATTTTTTGCTTCTTATTTTGTATTTCCATTTACAGTCATTGTTTTCTCTTTCTGTTTCTTTTAATGAAAAAAAAAACATTCTGTTAAAAGAAATATAGGAAAAGGGTGATCAAGTGACAATAAGGTGCAATGTAAAAAAATAACAGGAGAAACTCAGTGAGATATAAAACCAGAACTATTTTATTAAAATAAAAGCAAATTTTACGAAATATTAGAAATGCACAAATTTTGTGATTCGTGCACCTGAAAAAGTGGGCCTGAAAATTCCTGGACCAGTAACTTAGTTTTTCTAAAGTCAGGCTCAATGAAATGTTGAAGGGGAATAAAATCAAGTTGACAATCAAATCAATCAAATAATGTAAAATATTACATGTAATGCCATTGTATACAAAAAAATGCAAATTGCAAGGAAGAAGATAAATAAAAGAGTTTCAGTGAGGAAAAAAGGTTATATTTCTGTTAAAAGGTTATATTTACCCTGAAGGTATAAGATATGAATGTTCTCAATAGTTTTTGTGTGCTATCAAAGTTCATGACAGAATCCATTTGTGCCTTCAAAGCTCAGCATAGAGCGTTTTTCAAACAGTACTTGTTCTCTGTTGTAGAAATAACTATTTTGTTACAATAGTCAATGTGAAAATGACACTTAATTCTGTTATGAAAATGACAATTTTACTGACTAGACTTTGTTGAAGAGAGGGTTTTTGCAGCTGCTCAGTCAGGTTTTCAGATGCATTTAGAAAACATTGCATCTCCCTGAGAAGTCAAGTTAACATAACTCTTCCTTGGGTCTGAAACATTGTATCTGTTAGGGACTAAAACAAGCTCTAAATTCACAAGAACTAAAAAACCCATTAGAAGAAAAGGAGGTGATGAAGGTTACTCAAGGGTGTATGCACATCCTCTACCCCCATTTGAGTTAGTATCAGAAACATAGCATTAGTCTGAGGGCCTACAAAGGAAATTTACTTATTCTATTTGAGATAAAAAAAAAAAAAGAAAGGGTTTGAAATTAAAATGTAATTACTCCTGTCACAGACACGAGGTGGGAATTGACCGTTGTTCTGAAGATTCATTAGAACTGGCTAACCAAGGGGGAATGGGGAGGATTAAGGATGAGTGTGATATTTTTAGTTTTAACTTAGTATAAGTCCTAAGATCACCTCTTTGAAAAGCGTTAATATATACACATGAACCAGTTTTCCACTCTAGAAAAACTTCCATTGAATATAATCTGATTGACAATTAAATTTAAATTAAATGATACAGAAATATACAGAAAAATAGTGAAGTCCCTTTTACAGTTAAACAAATAAGATGTAACCATAAATTCTACTCCAACAGCTTCTTTTCTCGCGCTTCCCGCCTGTGGAACTCCCTTCCACAACTCTGCTTTCCCGACAGTTACAATCTCCAGGTGTTTAAATGTAGGGTCAATAGACACCTCCTATCACACTAACTCCCAACTATTCTCACAACACTCTCATCTACCCAACCCTCATTCTCGGTATCCTCACCCGCCTATCACCCACCCTCTGTTATTTCCTATATTTAATCAGCCTTTCTCCACTCTACGTAGCCCCCTGCACAGTAGTGGCAGTGACATGCCTTGCTCGGGGTGAAACGCTTATAAAAAAAAAAAAAAAAAAAAGTAAAAATGGTAACGTGAAACAGTTAAAAAGAATGAAAAGGTTAAAGGAAAACAGATTGTCGAAAACATACATTAAGACAGGTAATGTTTTAAGTGTGTTCGTGGCCAAAAGTGTTACTGTCTGTAAAATACCAATGGCATTCTCATGGTATGAAAGCAGGCAAAAAATTCAGATCAGGTGTTTACTCGTGCAACCAGACTGGCAACTGGGTCTCACCCACTCACAGTTAGATCAACCAAATGCAGACGACAATTCTACTCCTTCAGATTCTTTTCTCGCACTTCCTACCTGTGGAACTCACTTCCTTATTCTTGCTTTCCTGATGGCTACAACCTCTAGGAATTTAAATGCAAGGTCAATACTCATCTCTTAACTACTTGACCCGAGTTCTTTCCACACCGCCCTATATATCCTTTTCTTTCTCTCCACCTTTGCAACTGTCATCACACCTGCTTGCTCCTTTCTAATTGGTTTATCCTTCTCTTCACTCTCCTCTAATCTTTTTACTCTTATGTAGCCCCCTGCACATCAGTGGAGTTACCACCTTGCTCAGGGTGATATGATTAAAAAAAAAAAAAAAAAACAAGCTATGGCTGTTGAAGTGAGCACTTCATTTGTGTTAAAGAATTGGAATTCCAACAGGGTACAACAGATTTGACATGTTTGTTTAAAAATTGATAATGTATCCTTAAAGGTTTTTTTTTCACTGTATGAAATATTCTTTTTTGAAAAAACAGGTAAATTATCTTTTCTTAGAAAATGAAATAAGTTTAATTCAGTAGGTATGATTGTACTTACTACTGATAGCTTATCATACAAGTTTTGGCTGTCCTTGCAAATTCCCCATACTGAATGATATTAATTTTTGTTGAACACATTGAACATTCTAATTTTGCCTCTACCAGCCTATTTGAATATTTTAGAGTCAACATTAAATTAACCTTCTGAAGTTTAATCAACTTCTTTCATTGTCATAAAATGTTCTTGAAACTCTTAATTGGCTGCTTTTGAATAATTTTTTTAAATTTAAAATTTGAATATAAGTATCTGTTTGTTTTTCTCTTCTTAAGCTGTTTTGGAGTTGTTTTTTAATTATTTCACTCTAAGAAAGCTGATAATATCACTAAGATGCGAAGAGTTACTTGGAGGAAATAGAATGATCAGCCCAATCCACTGCTGATGTCCTGACTACCATTGGACATAGAATTAGTGAGGCCCTAAACGACACACATACCACAAGGACCCTTGCAAAACATATCTCAAAGGCCTTCAACAAGGTGTAGTACAAAGGTTTACTACACAAGCTCTCTGACTATGGAATCATTAGAAGTGTGATCATAATAAAGGCTTTGGTTTGAAATTCCTAGCACCTGAAAAAGGCAGAAACATTGTAAACATGGTAGAAAAGATGAGAACAATAGTTCAAACAAAGTAGTTTTCTCTATTATAAAATCCTTCCTAACAGGTAGATCCTTGAAGGTTATCATTAACGGCCAATCCTCCAAGTCCCTGGCAGTCAACACAGGCATTCATCAGGGGTCACTTCTCGGATCAATCATCTTTCTGATTCACATGAATGATCTACCTAAGAATATAGTCTGATCATTTGTAAGCATCTATGCTGATGATACAATATTTGGGTGCACCAAAAGTCTTGATGCTCAGATTGAAGATTGGCAGCTACCTTCTCTTACAAACTAACACTAACTTCCCAGTCGTGGAGAAACTGGCTGGTTACATTTAATGCCTCCAAAACCAAACTAGTTACATTCTATCATTACAAACCATACCACGAACTCCCACCAGTCAAAATAAACAGATGTTTCCTTGAAGAGACCCCATGCCTTGAGAGAATATTGGGCCGTAGATTCACACCCAACCTCAAGTGGAATTCCTATATACAATCCATTGCTAAAGATGCAAGTAAAATAATCAGCTCTCTGTACCGCTCCAGTAAGTATATGACATCTCATGAGGATAGCTCTATCTTTATAAGAGCCAGATCAGGCCAGAAATGGCGTATTGTTGCCATATTGGAGCAGGAGCTGCCCAGACCTCACATTCTAGTCTGGATAGAGTTCAAAAGCATCTACGGGGTCTTGAAGAAGAATTATTTTCTAGACTCCAACCTCTCTCTCACAGGTGGGATGTAGCACGTCTCTCACTGTTCTGTTACAACTAACATGGAAAATTCTCAGACAAACTGCATCATTTGGTTCCACTTTCATGGCTAGAACCTGACATGCAGCTTAGATAGTAGCAAGCAACTCACACTCCTTCTGTATTCCATTGGCGAAAGGTTTTACTTAAACAGTTTCTTCCCACAAACCACGGCCATATGGAACAATCTCCCAAGAGCATGCTTCCCTGATCACAATAATCTTGAGCTGTTATTTTCCTTGCTATCCATATAAACTACCCCTTAATATAATCCTCTACCTAAAGTGGCTTCTGGTCTGTTTATAGGGGAACAATACTGTAAAATAAAAAAGAATTTAGTGAGGAGAAAGATGATAAAAGAACAATGTTGATGAAGGTAGAAGATTGTGATTGACATTTCATTTACATTTTTGAAGATTGTAGGTACTGGAGAAGCAAGAAACCAGAATATGGCTCAGTGGATAAAAGCATTTGTTGGATCCAGTGACTTGATCCAAAGAGTTGTGAGTTCAATACCTAGTTACAGCAGTGGTCAACAAAAAACTTAGAGAGCTGAGTTAAATGGAGATAACCAAGACATCTAGAAGTGGCATGACTTATGGAATGAGAACAATCTACCCCAGTGATTAAAATAAAGAGTTTGGTACAAAATTCCAGTCACCTATTTTCAATAAAATCTTGTAATCATCATTTTTATTTTTTTTAAGACCTAATTTTTTTTCTTTTCTCCAATTTTATTACTCAGCCAGTGAGAGGCTAATGCATTAATCAAATGTCTTATTACAAACTCAATCAAATTGTCTGAGTATAACAAATAAGAAAGTACTGGATGGCTATGTGTTGTCAGTTCTTCAATATGGCAGCTAATGCTGGACAATATCATCAAAGATGAAGGAAAAACTTGAAGCAACTGAAATGTGGTTCTACAGAATTATGCTGTGCATATCATGGATCGAGCATGTGAGCAATGATAGGTTTTGGAAAGGGTGGAAACGAAAAGGAAATTAATACTGAGCATCAGGAAGAGACAACTGAATTTCCTGGGACATGCAATGAGGAAGGAGGGCTTGGAGAACCTTATACTAACAGGCCAGATAGAGAGGAAAAGGGACAGGGGAAAGAAGTGAATAACATATTTGAAGGGCTTGAGCAGATGGATGACAGAACGGGAGTTGTGTGGTGTAACAGGAGAAAGCGTGCTAAGAGCCACCAGGGATAGGAAGACATGGAAAGCCATGATTGCCTATGTCCCGAAAGGACAAGGCACATAAAAGAAGAAGAAGCATGAGCAAAACAAATCCACAGATTGTATTTTATGTGAATACTTCCTTATGAAAATTGAGATCTAGTAGAGTAGAGGACCCTCGTATCATAGATGGTGGTATCATACATTTGAGGCAAAGGTTAGAAGACTCTTGCACTGACCCTTGGATCAATGCTGACTGACCATTTTATTGTAATTAATGTTCAGTGGCTTTCAAAAAGCAACTGATGGAATTATTTGATAGTGTACTAGAATTTCTTCAGAGTGAGAATTTAGAATTCATGCTAAATGATTTGAAAGATTCAAAAGATAATATTTTCTACTTCATAGATTTTTTTCTGTTTTTTAGCAGTATGATTTTTGCATCTATTTACATCATTCAGACTGTTGTCCTCATCTTTATTGCCATATTTACAGCACAATTGCAAAAATTCACAAACTGATAACCCAAGGATAAAAGCGTTGGTTGAGTAATTCAAAAGGTGATTTAACCCAAAGGGTTATGAGTTTAATACCTGGCTACAGCAGAAGGAACAAAATTTTGGGGAGTTGAGTTACTAAAGGGAATTAACTGATACTGAAATGTCTAGAAAAAGGCACAGCACATGGAACTAGAACAATCTTTTTTTTAAATCATTTCATCTCAAGAAAATTTTACTAGTATGCAGGGGGCTACGGGAGTGGTGAAAGTGAGAGAAAAAAGGATTTGAGAAAAAGACACAAGATGAACAGGATTCAGGAAGATAGGCAATGACAATTGTTATGGTGCAATCCTACGAGGAATGGACTCTTCCTCTTGTTATATATAGTTACTTGCGTGACTTCAGAAGGCAGTTAACAGCAGTGAAGTATGCAGCTAGTATGCAGTTAAAGCCAGCTACTAGTCAGGCAATAAGCAGCACAACTGTACCATTCGAACTTACATATTATTATTTACTTATTATTAACACTTACATATGTTCTTGTTATACTAATACACTGTTTTGTACCTACCTTCTGTGTTGCAAGTTTTACTTTTGACCAAACCAGTCACTACAACTTTGCAGTGAAGTTTCACCACAACAACAATTGGTGTTGCATTTAAATTTTTGAAGATCGTAATTATCAGGGAAGCAAGTAAACAGAAATGCCAGAAAAGAAATTGTTGGAGTAGAAATGTTGGTTGCATTTAGTATTTTCAACAGTAAACGAGTGGGACCTAGATACTAATTTAATAGTATGCTTAAATTCACGTAGTTAGTGCACCATGTAGAAAAAGCTGGTCAGAGTAACTGCCATAAAAATATTTGTATAAAAGACAAGCTACATCGATGAGAAAGTGATTGAAATCGTGATGTCAAATCAGGATTAATACATTACATATCTTTATTTTGATTTTGTCGAAAACCTTGAGATGAACAACAGGAGCACCAGACTAGAATTTACCCTTGTAGACTAAATAAAGAGTTTGATTTGAAATTGCAATGTATATCACCTGAAGAAGGTCAGCGCATATAACAGCTGAAATGTTGTGAATATGGCAATAAAGTCTGAATGATGTAAATAGTTTGAGTTTGAGTTTTGTTTAATGGTATATAAACCTCTGTGGGTTATTTAATGTCAAAAAGGTGGGGTTTTAAGATATTTTTAATGTTTGGTTATAGTGAGAAAGTTGATTTAGTCAGATTTTGATTAATTTTTTTTTTTTAGAAAATTGAAGATGTCTTCTAGTTATTTATCCAAAATGTATTACTGGTAATAATTTTTTCCTTCAAAAAATTATTATGGCAAATTTTTTTTTCCTTCAAAAATGTATTTTTGTTAATATTTTTTCTTCAAAAATGTATATATTTCTATAAAAGCCTATTTTTATACTTTTATAGTGTTCTGAACCCAGTTTGGGAGTTAAGTATTTGCCCATAGTTGGGACCCTAACAGGTGCTACAACTCCAGGTCAGGGTGGACCTGGGAACAACAGCAATTAAGAGGTAGTTCCATGCTCCTCACAACCTCCCAATCAGAGGCCTTGCTGCCAGATGCAGTTTACCATCATACTCAGGACCTATGTAAATAGTATAAATAGTTACAATACCTCATCCCAGAATATAGACAAATAATGAATTTGCACTTTCATGAAAAGAATGTTATTCTTATTGATACTAAACATATCATTTTTTTATTGGGAAAATGTAACCTTATCATTCTCATTTGTTAGACAATGATTTGCATTTTTCCTGCAACTAACATGAAATTTCAGACAATGATTATATATGTTTTGGCAAACATTTGAAATTTGTTTCTGTTGATTTGCAATCATGATTTGTGGACATTATTAACATAAACATGTCTGACTGAATCTTTAATTGTTTCATTATTGGTGTAGATCAGGTGACAGATCCAAGTAGGGCTGAAAATTTTCTCATGTTGTGACATGACAATGAAACTAAAATGACACTCAAATGAGGTTATCAAGTTATGTGGATACACAAGAATATTGCTACCAGGTATTTGAATTTGTGGTCAATGGTCAAATTGCTGTTCCTTTCCTTTTTTACCTAACATTTTGTGAAAACTGCGTTCTCTAAAGTGAATCACATATTGATGAAATTACCTCAGTGACGTGCAAATACCCTTATGAAAGGTATTAATCCATCTTCTCCCTCAAGCTATGGGTTGAACAGCAAGACAGATTGGGTTCTGTAGCCTTGGTTGGCAACTAGTCTACTGCAGAAAGAAATGGCAACCTACTGTGGGAAAATCTTCTGCCTAGTCAGTCATGGATTGAAAGAGATATGATCACCCAAACGTGTATCACATATGGCACTTAACTGACTGTAAGTTAAAGGGGAGACTGTAGGGACATTTTTATTATTATCATTAATAAATAAAAATAAAAATATAAAATAATAATAATAATAATTAATATTATAAATAAAATAAAACAAATAACATTAAAACTAAGATTTAATTTCTTAATGTTGGTTGGTTGTTTTGTTTTTATGACATATCAACCTCGGTGGGTCATTTATTGCGAACTAAATTTTATTTATTTATTGCTGGTAATACCTTTTTCTTTCAACAATTTATTCTTGTTTTTTATATAAGTTTTGTGTCTAGTAATACTTTTTCTTTTCGAGTATCAAGATTCATTGGGATTTGTTTTTAAGGGCAGGGTCCCCAAGTCCTACCTTTGTTATTTAACCCATAACTGGAGGGAAGGGACGGATTAATACCTTTCCCAAGGATACCAGTGCTTAAGTGAATGCAGGGTATTCAACTGGAATTTGAACTTGGCTCACCGATTTCTCTTTCCGATCCGATATCCACTGCACCACAACACACATCCGTCACTAAACGCTTACAACACCTAGCATTTCCAAGCAGTCACCCATCTAAGTACTGACCAGGCTCAACGTTGCTTAAAATTTCTTAATGTAAGAAAAGATTAACATGATTTCATTTCTCAAAATGTAAGAAAAGAAAATGAAATTCATAAGCTAGTGTGTTTATTGACAGTAATATACAGTATAACCCGGATATAAGAGATCTGGATATAAGACAAACCCGGATATAAGATATATTTTCTCTGGCCCCAAATTAGAGTCTGTGGTAATGTATATAATATAGACCAAACCCGGATATGAGAACTTTTATCCGGTCCTGAAAACTCTCTTATATCAGGGTTACACTGTATATCAAAAAAGATCTTTAGTTTACGAATTTCAAAATATTTTTACATTTTAAGAAATTAATTGTTTGACTTGTTTTTTTTATGGTGTCAGATTTTCTTATTCTGATTGCTCAGAAAAATCCAACTTTTTGCACATACCCACAACCATTAAAATATTTCCATACATATTTAAATGAACCAATAACAAGACTGTTTTCAACAAACATTCGGCTGATCTCAATGCTGACATCTTACTAATCCAAACGAACACGACGTCTAATTTTTGGACCAATCAAAAGACAAGGAAATTGATGGGAGTTTTGGAGCCTTTTTTCTGATCTGATGCTTGGCTATGAATATGAGCTAATTTCAACTTTTGACAAAAACAGTAGGAAGAGAGAAGAGAAGAATTCAAGTCAGGACACTCTTTTTTTACGTATGATATTTCAGCTACTTAATCTTTCCCTTTCATCATTTCTCGTGCTGTCAAATAGACTTAAGAAGCAGACATCAACTGTCAGCAGTACACTGAAACTTTGAAAGTCAGTCAAAATACTTTTCTCTGTTAATATTTTCTTTTTCATTTTGCCTATATGACTCGCTATGTATTACTATTTAGAAAGAAAGATTCTTTGTGTTAAAACAATTACTACTATCTTCCAAACCATCTGTTGATTTGAACCATACTTATATGAATGTCAATGTGAAGACTTTAATTTGATTTTTTGCATGTATTACTTTCACAGAAAAATCATTATTGTGTTTGTGGAATAATAAATTCCAACTATTTATTGTTATATTTATGGGTCAGAAAACTTGCTATTGTTTCTTATTCATTTGTTTGATTATTCAATTTTCTGTTGGTTTTCAATTCTTAAAAATATGTAGTTTTTGACCATGTGTGGCCTAAGGCCAATATTGATATACATGGTCAGAACCCTATAGGATACAAATCCTGTATCATTCAACAGTTAACTGAAATGCAAAAAGTAAAATTGCACACTCATAAAAATGGATCAGAATGACTGAAAACATTTTGAAAAAATCAGACCAAGGCAAAAATTCACACTCAAGTGTGTAGTTTAATTTTGACAAATAGAAAAAGATGAAGCTAAATTTCATGATCAGATGTTAAATTTATTTTCTAACCAATAAAGGAAGCAATTTGCAAAACTGAAAGAAAAGTTAACAATCCAGTGTGAAAAGGTGAATTGGTATAAAGGAAGAGGAAAAGAAAGTGAAATCAGTCAGTCAAATGGAAACACAGAGAGAGGACTTCAGGTCTGACCAGGGCATAAGGTCATGTCACACATTTTATTCTCCTTCTTCTTCACTCATGCTAATTTCTTTTACTTCTTCTCCATCCTCAACATTTTCTCACTCAACAAAGAAGACAACAACAACTCAGCCAGTCAGTCAGTTAAGTGCCATACTTGATACACTACACACTTAAGGGATCATGTCTCCAAAAGAGACTTTCCCCCCACCCCAATCTTCTTTCACTATTTTCTTATTTTTTTTTTTCTTGTTCTCAATTGGAGTAGATAGACTTAACTATCGCCCAGTTCACACTCCACCCACTGAAATAAGTGGGACTCACACAGAAAATTAGTTATTTAACATACCTTGAATATCATACCTCACAATGCATGTTTACGACCACGCTTGCTGGTCCTTCCGTCCCGAGGCGGAAGTAAACAAACCTTGTTATCCTGCCAAGGGACTGTAGTAGTTTTAGCAGTCACTAGCTTAAGGGATGTTACATCCCCCCTCTGTACAATTGAAACTAAATTCTTGGCTGTGGCAAAGGGTGTGATTATTTATTTATTTATTTTTAAAATCCTTTTGTTTTGTACATTAATGATGCACGTATTATTACCTTCATTTTTTTTTTTTTTGTTTAGCTAGAGGGGTAATTTATTTCTTGATTTATATTTATTCACTTCTAATTATAGTTCTGCTTGTTATTTGGATTATGTGACTGGACATGTTATTCGGTCTCTTTTTCTAAAATATAGTCTCTGTAGCGTGATGGTGTTCTCACAGATCTTCCTGATGAGGTCCGATTCTCAGTACCTGGGTCTTCAGGCTGTCTTATTTCTGGCCTTGTTGTAGGTTGGGCTGTACGTATGTGGCGTCGATTTCTCCTAATGGTGTTACCATTTTCTGTGGTTACATTGTAGGATCTAGGTTCCTGGCTTCTGCTCTTAACTGTTGCTCTTTCCCATATGGCTGTTTGGGGGTTTCTTATTCTTATATTCTGACCTTCATAGAGCAGTGGTAAGTCTTTTGCACCATGATCGTAGTTTTGTTTTTGCTCTTGTTGGCATTTGTGTAGTCCCTCCAGGATTTTGTCCATTTGGGGCTGTGTATTTCTTATCTTGATTGGGAGATTCCCTCTAATGTTCTTTTTATAAAGCAGTTGTGCTGGACTTGGTAGGTTGTGGTCAATAGGTGTTGTTCTTCTCGTTAGTTCGTCTCTTAGGTGGATAGGACATTTTCGTGGAGCGTGTATCACCGGTGTTACAGTGAGGTCTAGGACAATGTGGTACTTGCCTGGGAAGTGGCCAATGCGGTCAAATTGTTTTGGATATTCCCATAGTAGGTCTTTTATGGACTGTATTTGTTTTGCTTCTTTTATTTCGAAATGTAGGGTTACCATTTTGAGGTTGCGACAGCTTGGTAATCCTAATATTGCTGGTCCGCTTGTGTCTACTATGAAAAATGTTTCTGCCGACCACATGTCCTGGTTATACTTGCACTGGAGTTGGATGGTGCCAATTTGTGGTATTATGGTCCTATTGTATGCGGTTAACACTGTGCTTGATTTTTTGACTAAGTTTTTTGGCGGGTTTGGATACATTTGTTCATATAATCGTAATGGCAATATGTTTCCTTCTGCCCCAGTATCTACTTTTACCATGAGTTTAGCTGTTTTATTTTGTCTGGGTATCATAATTTTTATTTTTGTTTTGATTTCGGTATGGTTGTCCGAGCTGTTGACAGTGTGTAGTTCCAGTTCTTCGGAGTCGCTATTGTAGGCATCATAGTCTACTGCACGAATATTTTTGTAGTATCTTCTTTGAGTGTCTTTTGCCTTGTATTTTCCTTTTGGTGGGGTATTATTATGTTTGGTCTTTTCTTTCCTCTCATTCCACCTGCATACAATAGCCCAATGGTTCCATTTATTGCATTTTTGGCATTTTGTACCGTAAGCTGGGCATTTTTCATATGGTTTGTGGTTTTCTCCACACTTTGGACAGCTTCTGCTTTTTTGTTTGTCTTGTATAGTGTCTACTGTGGCATTGTGTTGTGGTTGTGCGCTTTGACGTTTTGTGGCCTGCAGTTGTTTTATGTAGTTAATTGACGCTTCGTGGTTTTTTGCCACTTGAATAGCTTTCTCCAGCGTCATTTTTTTATCTTCTCCCAGTAGTTTTTGTTGTACTTCTGGGTAAATTGTTCCAGCAATGATTTGTTCAATAAGCATTTTGTCCAGTTCGCTGTTGTATTCGTCTCTGTGTTTTGTTTTTTGAAAGTCACAATAGTCAGCTTGTAGACGCAGTCTAGACACAAATTCGTCTGTTGTTTCTGGTTCGTTTGTGTTTATATCAATTTTTTGGTTGAGATTTCTTAATGCCAGGCGGGCTACTCGGAAATTCTGATTCGATTTCCTGTATTCTTCGAATTTTTCCCATACAACACTCGGACACTTCTTATCCTCAGCTGATAAACCCCAACTATTAAATTTTAATATACCTGTTTCTCCGGTGCGGAGCAGGATTTTGTCTATCTGGTCTTGTGGATCTGTTATTTTATTTCGTCTAAATATCATTTCACATTGTTGACGGAATAGGGACATAGCTTCGGCTCTGTTTGGATTACTCCAGTTCATCATTACGTTGTCTAGGGCCGCCATATTTGTCTCGTTTTTGATCGACTCCTAGTTTTGTAATAATTTGTTTTATATAGCAAATAAAATTTTTTTTGTATTAGTGTTTATATGTATCATGTGCGCGAAGTCATAGATCCCACCGCTGCCACCATGAAATAAGTGGGACTCACACAGAAAATTAGTTATTTAACATACCTTTAATATCGTGTCTTTACATGCCTGTTTACAACCACGCGTGCTCGTGCTTCCGTCCCGAGCGAGGCTCGGCGGAAGTAAACAAACCTTGTTATCCTGCCAAGGGACTGTAGTAGTTCTAGCAGTCACTAGCTTAAGGGATGTTACACCCACGTCTATTGAACAAGTGAAGAGGCTCATACCTTGTTTCCTGTTTAGGATGTGGTTCCTGGTTTTTCTTTTTTTTTGTCACCCCCCCACCAATCTTCTTTCACTTTTTTCTTATTTTTTTTTTCTTGTTCTCAATTGGAGTAGATAGACTTAACTATCGCCCGGTTCACACTCCACCCACGTCTATTGAACAGGTGAAGAGGCTCATCCCTTGTTTCCTGTTCAGGATGTGGTTCCCGGCTTTCTTTTTTTCCTATCATTCTACTCTTAAGTAGCCCCCTGCACATCAGTGGCATCACCGCCTTGCTTGGGGTGATATGATTAAAAAAACAAAAAAAAAACATGACTGACTGGGTAGAAGATTATCCCACAGTAGGTTGTCATTGCTTTCTGCGGTAGACTGGTTGCCAACCAAGGCTATAGAACCCAATCTGTCCTGCTATTTAACCCATAACTGGAAGGAAGAGACGGATTAATACCTTTCCCAAGGGTATTTGTGCATAAGTGAATACAATGGATTCAACTGAAATTCGAACTCGGCTCCCCGATAACAACTACATACTTCAAATGACTCCTAAAAACTAACATCTTATAAGTACAATTTCCTTTATTGCTTCACCTACCTTTTCGCTTTCTCATTGGCCATAAAAAGAAGGAAAGGAACACAGGCTTTATTAGTAACCTGTTAATCTTTCTACATACACACATTCTGATACTATCAACTATAGGCTCTGGATTCATTTAACTCCTTACTACTATTTCTCTGGAACATTTAACTTTGTTCATAATTAATTACATACATTTTCTATTTGAGTATTTTATTTCTTACAAATTTGTTATTCTGTTTAGTAAATAAAATTTTACTTTAACATACAAAACGAAAAAATTTATTCTTTCACATTCCAGCAACCAACCTTCAATCTTCTGCTGATATTTTAAATTGTGGGGACTTCGGTTGTGTTTGACACAAGGCCAATTTAATAAACAACACCGAGGCTCCTACAACCCTTATAATGGCTTGAAACCCTTTGCAAGTTATTTAAAACCAGAAAAAAGATTTAGTGATATAATTTTACTAATTAACTCATAGCTGGGTCGAGGGGGAGAAGAGATTAATTTTTATTCTTTCCCAAGAATATAACGAACCCGACTGGAATTCGAACTCAGCTCTCCGATTTTAAATTAAACTATAAATTAAAGTTTGGAAAAAAAAAGTCTAATTATGATTACAGTAATTATGGTTGAAATCCACTTGTTCCGCATTTTGAGACTCGATGATACTTTTTAACTTTTTTTTTTTCGTTTTTAAAAATTACGCGTAAAAAAATTTGCATAAAAATTTAAAAATATAACACCTTTTTTGTTTCACTCTGTCTAATTGAGCTGTTATTTTACGGTGAACGTATAAAATTATTTAATGATAATTCCTAAAACGAATTCCTAAAAATACCAAACTAACTGAATTCAGCTTTGTGAGCCCGTGCACCCCAATTGGGAACTAAGGTTATCCGCGGACACCACAGTAAACATGTCCATGTAAAGTTCCTGCAGCCTCCAAGTTGAGAAGCTTCAATCCCGCATTTTTCTTCTAAGGAAGTGACAGAAAAATTGCGCATGAGTGATTATACTGCATTAAATGCTTACAATTTTAAAATGGGTAAAAAAAGAATATTTACTTTAAACTAATTTGTATTTTTATATAGATACACACTTTTATTTACTTCTTTGTAACTTTCATTTGCTTCTGTGAAACGGAAGTCGATCTTTAGTGCGGAAGTTAAATTTTTGACAATGTGTTGCATATCTTTGTTATTTCAGCTTAGAATCATATCTTAAAAAAAACTGCAATTATTGCGTAGAAATTATTATTGGAAAAGAAAACACGATGAAGATACGCGCAAGGCTTGGAACAACTACCAAAGTTGTCGTAATCGAAGATAATGTTGCAACGTACGTTCAAATATCCGAAATGCGATTGCTTATTCAAAAAGCGTTCGGATGCCTGTTGAATCAGTGAGTTGAAGAAATCAGTTTCATTAATGTTATTGTTATTGTTGGTATGATTTGAATTTTCTAGATGATGCATTTTGTTTTTTTATCATTAATTTTGGTTAAGATTCGGTAAACTAGTGTTTATTTTTACAGGAATAATACTTTTATGATAGAATCTGAAAGAATATAACAATTTCTTTGAAACATGAACTTATTGAAATTTTTCTCTGATTTGATAAACTTTGGAAATTGAACTAGGTGAAAAAAAAATTAAATTTTAATTTTCAAGTGTAATATATGAAACTAGATACTTAGTTTGTGCCTTTTTGTTTGTTTGTTTAGTCCTAATGTTAATACAGGCGAAAAAAAAATGATTTAAAAATATGTATACTGTATTTTTTTATCTTTGCGACTAAGGATTTAATTAGTGGTGTTAGAAAAATCCAAACTCTCAGTCTTAATCCCAGGTTATTAATTCAATAATACAGGATTCGTCTCAGTCTAGTTACCTTAAATCGAAAAAAAAATCCTACTTCGTTTACTATACTTTCATTTTTTCGTGAATAGAACCAAAGAAAAAAAATGTCATTAAAGAGCAGGTCAAGATATTTTATTTTTATTTCATTATTATTTTTTTTAATTTAAAAAAGAAAAACATGTAAAAGAATGCATATTAAAACCCGCTCTAAGGGGTCGAGATTCATACAAGTGAAAACTGAATTTTTAACGTGATAACTTTTTGTACCTCCAATTTTCCGCTGAAAAATAGCATAAATATTATTAAAAAAAACAAAAAAAAACCTAAACTTAATAACAAAGTTTTATCGACAAAATGTTTGTTGTTATTAAGCGGAAAGATCCACGTATTTATTTATTCATTGTGTTTTTCTTTGTTTTTTTATTGTTTTTGTTTTTTTTAGCATGTTCGAAATTTTGGTTAAAAATCAAAGTATTGTCGGATTTTAGTGAAACTTTAGGACTTATTCACGAATGAATGAATTTACTCAAGAAATTATTAATTTTTATAAAATGTTGGTAAAAAGGTTTGTTCATTTTTTGCACCAGTAACCCCAATTTCATGAAATTTCTAGAAATTAATTTCTGCCCCCTAACTTTTTACACACTCAGGATTCCCTAGAGAAAGTAAAACATATTTTTTCTTTTTTTTCTTTTCAAACTGTTGTCACTTTTCCGAAATTCTGCTTCGATTAGTAAAATAAAAAATACAATGAAACTTCTTCCGATCTTTGGCAAAGTGTTCGAAGCCATTATCAACGCTGAGGTGGTTCAGCATCTCACAGCACACAGGCTCCTCTCGGACAAGCAATATGGTTTCCGCTTCACCAGGTCTACTGCTGATATGCTAACGACCATCACCGAGTACATATACCAGGCACTTGACAGGAATGGCGAAACCCGAACCATTGCATTGGATATATCTAAGGCGTTTGACAGAGTTTGGCATGCTGGCCTTCTATGTAAACTGCGGAGCTATGGTATAACTGGACATTTGTTTGAACTAATCCAGTCATTCCTCTCTAACTGCACAATGAAGGTGATATTAAATGGACATGCCTCCCAGAACTACCATACAAATGCAGGTGTCCCCCCAAGGCTCCATCTTAGGTCCTACACTCTTCCTGATATACATTAATGATCTCCCTGATTCCATAAGAGCCCAAATAGGTTTGTACGCCGATGACACCACAGTTTACTCTCGCCTCCTACAAAAATCTGGTGTAGGCGTCAAAGCTAACCTCGCAGCTGAGATTGAAAAAAAACCTCCAATCCATATTGGACTGGGGTAAGAAATGGCTAGTAAATTTTAATGCTCACCTACCTCCCATTAGCATGGACCAGGCTTGCCTCCCAGAGAGTAAAACACTACGCCTCCTTGGTCTCACACTTTCAGCGGACCTCAAATGGAATGACTATATCGAATCCATTGCTAAATCCGCTGCTATGAAAGTTGGTTCTCTGTGTAGGGCCTGGAAGTTTTTTCCGTCTAAATTTATCCTGCACATATATAAATCTACCATCCGCCCGTGCATTGAATACTGCTGCCGTATCTGGTTGGGTGCCCCTGCTATTCTCCTTGGGCTTCTCGATAAGGTTCAGAGGAGGGTCTGTAATGTGATAGATACTGACTTGGCAGACCGCCTGCAGTCTCTCTCCCACCGGCGCGGCGTGGCTTCCCTGTGTCTCTACTATAAATACTTTCATGGCTTCTGCTCTGATGAACTTAGATCACTGGTGCACCCTAAATACGAATTTGAACGAGATACTAGATTAGCAACTAGATCCCACCCTTTTACAGTGAAACTGATAAAATGCAACCGTAACTTCTACTCCAACAGTTTCTTTCCTCGCACTTCCCGACTGTGGAATTCTCTTCCACACGATTGCTTCCTCGACGGCTACCTTCTCCAGGAGTTTAAATGTAAGGTCAATAGACACCTCCTAACACACTAACCTGCTCCCATTTTATCAAACACTCTTCCCATCTGCCCAACCCTCATCCTCGGTATCCTTACTCATCTGTCACCTTCCTCCTGACATTCCCTATATCTAACCACTCCTTCTCTTTACCTTCCCCTATGTAGCCCCATGCGCAATAGTGGCAGTGGAATGCCTTGCTTGGTGTGAGATGATTAAAAAAAAAAAAACAAACTTTGACATTAAGGACATTATTGTCAGAAAAAAATTTAAAAATTGCTATTTAATGATTTCATTTTTTTACTTTTTTAAATTAGAATAATTTTTTAGTTTCAAAAATGTTTTAAAAATTTTCCAAGCTTTATCTGCATTAGGCTATTAAGTTATTAAATGAAGACTATATTTACTTAGACTACACCAAAATTGAAAATCTTAATATGAAAAAACAAATCATCCTGTTCTAAGATTTTTAAAAATAATTTTTTATGTGTATAAAACATGCCCATTTTGAAAGTATGAATGACCATACATGACATTGCCAGAAATAAGATTGACTAGTAAATATAGTCAACATTCCTAAAATTAGATTACAGAGAATATTTCCAATATTTTTAAGATTACTGAGTACTTAAAAATTATACAAGCTTTTGCCCGTGATTTTCTTAAATTATGTTTTAATAGAATATCCATAGGACAGCAATAAACATATAAATAGATTATCTGTGATTGTCAGCTGTTGAAAGATACATATAACTACTACTGTTCATTTAAAAAGTTGTTTTTCAGCTTTTTTTTTTTTTCATTCTTTAACTTCAAGTAAATAATTCTTGTTTCGAATCAGTTTAATTATACTTTAACTCAACTAATATTCTTTAAATAAAGTTTCAGAAAAGTATATTTTGTTTTTGGAAGATTTATTTTAAGGAAAATTATGTTGTGATGAAAGATGACTTATTAAAAAAAAAAAAAAAAAAAAAGGCACTAATCAGCTATTTCAGAAAAAAAAAATCGATTCCAATCAATATAATTTCTGCTTGAAAAATATACTACAGAGTATTTGGCTTAATGAGAAAAGTAAATTTTAGTCCTTTAGCTTTGAATTAAAGTTAGACTGAAAACTTCAAAAAAAGCATTTTCATTTATAAAAAATTCAAATAGTGTAAAAATTTAATGATTTGCTTAGTCCTTCTTCCATAAACATTTCTTTATTTTTTTTCTCTTCTCTTTTTCAGGCCATTTAAAATGGGCTTAAACAAGACTGAGCCATTTTCAAATGAAGATGTTACAATCAAAGAATGTGGGATTGTTGACTGTGATTTGATTTACATTTTACCTGAAAATCCTATTCCAGTTTTTGATGCAAAGAAAATCAAAATTAAAGAGAAAATGGAATCAAGATTAAAGGTATTTTTCTGTTCAAAAAGACCATTTTCTGTCAGATTATACCAAAAGTACTTCATTGATAATTTAATTCAGTTGTAATATTAGTAAGACATCACACAACCACCATCATTGAGCCCCAAATTATGACATTACAATATATTATTATGATGTCTTAGGATACAATTCTTGAATTTTTATTTCCAGTGTTTAGGACCACCAAAGCAGAAATTGACAAAAAGCAAAAACGAACAAACTTATAACATCAAGTCAATACGTCTGGGCTTGATATAGCTGGATATCAGTTGTATGTGCCTCATCTTACATCATAAAACATGCTCTTTAAATCAAGACCTCGCTCCCATATTCTTGCTTTCCTGACGGCTACAACCTCCAGAAGTTTAAATGCAATATCAATCCTCACCTACTAACCACTTGACTCTAGCCCTTCCCCCACCCCATATATCCCTCTTTTTCTCTCCTAGCTTGAAACTGTCATCTCACCTGCATTCTCATCTTTCTATTGCTCTTTTCTAATTGGTTTGTACTCCTCTCTTCTAATTAATTTTCTTTCAGTTATGTAGCTCCCCGCACATCAGTGGCATTTCCGCCTTGCTCGGAATGAAATGATTAAGAAAAAAAAAAGTAAGGTACAGTCAGTGTTCTATTTGAAAGTTTGAAATATATTAAAGTCTCTAGCTCTCCCTCTGTATGCAGAAGGAGAGATTTTTGTACCTCAATGTTTTTTTTTTGCTACTGATAAGTTTGTGTATTTTTTTTTTTGTGTGTGTATATATATATATATATATATATATATATATATATATATATGTGCCAAATCTGTAAATGGAGAGGATAATCCAAAAAGATCTATTTAATATTAAATATTAAGTGATAGATCTGTATAAAGAGCTCAATGGATATTATCCAGAGCAATATGGTATATATAAAGGAAAACTCAACACATCATCTAAAGTGGTTATAAATTATAATCCTTTTCAGTGAGCTAATAAGCTCATTTCATCAGACCATGTTGTATTTCGGATAAAAATTTTCTCAGAAAATTAAAAAAGAATTCTTCAGTAAAATAGAAATCAAGTACTTATCTTGTTAGGGTCACCAAGTTAGGTTGTGAAAAAGATCCTTAGGCAGAATGAGTGATCATAAATCCATACACACCCACTCACAAGCACACAAATACATATACACACATCTTTCCATATCCTCATATAAATATTGTATTCACATACCCACATACATGCTTATGAGGACCAGACATATACGTGTATAATTAATACTAACACATATATATGCAAGTATACCAACAAACATCACATACACACAAAAGAACCTACATTCAATCACGTAAGATAAAGTAGCTGTATACATATACAGGCATATATGTCAACTACATCAAAGATTTCAACAATAATTTCTTCAATACACAAAAAATTCTCAAAGGATAGTTTATAAAAAAAGGAAGAGGATCTACAAATAATGATAGAGTGGGGTACACATCCACCTACATGCATGGTCCTGAGTATGACAGTACACTGCATCCGGCAGCAAGACCCTTGATTGGGAGGTTGTGAGGAGTATGGCTGTTGTTCCCAGGTCCACCCTGACCTGGAGTGATAGCATCTTTTACAGTCCCAGCTATGGGTAAATAGCTAACCCCCAAACCAGGGTCAAAATGCTGTGACAGCATAAATATAGACTTTTAGAAAAATACATTTTTAAAAAAAATAAAGACGAGTAAAAGAAAAAAAAATATTTTCATGATACATTTTTGAAGGAAAAATTATTACCCATAATATATTTTTGAATACCAAACTATAAGACAAATTCAATCTTCCAAAAAAGATGAAAAAAATACTTTCATCAAAATCTGACTCAACCGAATTCTTGTCCTGCTGGCTGAGGCGATAGAATACACCAACTGCATCTCAGTAGAGGGAGTGAATTCCAAAAACCCTAAGTGAAAAATTAAAAATCACAAAGCGCTTACACATTGAAACTGATTCAGAAAATAATTCAGATGAGACTTCCTTCCATTTATTGTTCCTGCATCGAAAGAAGAAACCCCAATTACAAAGCTGTCCTCTTTTATCATAGAAAAAACAATCAACTCTATAATAAAACCAAAATCTGTAAAAAAATTAGCGACTAATACTTTATTAGTAGAAGAAACAAAAATCATTTCATAATCTGGCAATAAAATCTTACTCTCAATTCTTTGAATTCATCAAAGGGTGTAGTGAGAGGCCCTGATCTTTCTCTTTGCACTCTAGGTGAGATAAAATCCAACCTCAAATTAAAAAGAATGATAAAATAATACAAATTCATACATACATATTCACATTTAACACTCCAAGAGATGAAGATAGAATACATTATAACTAAAGTAAATGTATGTATGTATATATATATATATATATATATAGGGCGTGTTTATACACGCTAAAAAAGCCTGCCTTCTTCTACCAGACGCTCGTGGCCTAGGGGTAGAATCGCCGACTGATGCTGATTCGATCGGGTTTCAATCCTTGGTTAGGAAGCGATCGGAGTCTAAACTGTACTGATGAGCTGTGATACAGCGAAACAGATCTGTCTGCAGATGACTATATATATATATATATATATATATATATATATATATACACACATACACACAGATCCTCGTCGATGTTTCAACTGCCAAAGATTTGGGCACCACAAAGAAAAATGCACCAGGCCTCCAGTCTGTAAAGGTGTGGAGAAGGTGGAACAGACCACATAAACTGTGAAAAGCCACAGAGTTGCCCAGACTGCAAACAAAACTATGTTGCTGATTCAAAAGAGTGTAAAATCTGGAAAAAAGAAAACAAAATAACAAATTAAATACACCAAAAATATTTCATACCCTGAAGTGAGAAAAATTATCGAAGGCTCTACAGCAACAATAACGTATGCCAATATATCCAAACTCACCAGCAACCCAATTCAAACCTGAGCAGTGGTCCATCATGGAATGATAAACCTATTAAAAGAACTTAAATCATTAATGGAATCACTAAAAGAAAATATAAACATCCTATCAATCAAGCTCCCTGTTGAACCAGTTCTAAAGAAAAGCTCTGAATCTCCAACTAATGAAATTGATGTTCCCTAAAATCCAAACCAAACAACAAAAAACCCCACGCTTCCATTCTACCACAACCAAAACTAATGAACCTCTTCCTCCTGCCTAAAAATAAATAACATCGAAAACTCGTCGTTAACTCTAAAAGAAAGATCTCCTCGGAAGAAGGAATATAGCAAACATAAAACAGAAAACAAAGACAGATCTGAACTAATGGAGATGGAGGAAAATTCTTCAAACCAAAAAATACTTAAAATATTTAAAAAGCCCCAACAAAGTCAGATCCAAAATCGTAGAAAACATGGAAATAAACAAATCTAACCAAACAAAAATCAAAATCGCTAAGACTAAAGATGCAAAAACATATTCAGATCTTCTATTAAAACAAAAATCATTTCATAATCTGGCAATAAAATCTTACTCCACAACTCTTTGAATTCATCAAAGGGTGTAGTGAGAAGGCCTGATCTTTCTCTTTGCACCCTAGATGAGATAAAACCTAACCTCAGACCTCAAGGCATCATTGCTGTTTGCAAAATTGCTATTAAAAAGAATAATATAATACAAACTCATACATACACACACACAATCAACTCTCCGAGAATCCTAGCAGAGATGAAGATAAGATACACTATAACTAAAGTAAATCCCAAATCTTCTCCGATATTTCAACTGCCAAAGATTTGGGCACCATAAAGAAAAATACACCAGGCTTCCAGTCTGTAAAATGTGTGGAGAAAGTGGAACAGACCACATAAACTGTGAAAAGCCACAGAGTTGACTATGCTGCTGATTCAAAAGTGTGAAATATTTAAAAAGCCCCAACAAAGTCAGATCCAGAATTGTAGAAAACATGGAAATAAACAAATCTAACCAAACAAAAACCAAAATCACTGAGACTAAAGATGCAAAACATTATTCAGTGGAATTCTAGAGGATTAAAAGCTAACATAAATGACCTTCTCTTATGACAAAATATCAGCCCACGGTCATCTGCCTACAAGAAACCTTCTTAAAATCAAATGATAAAATAAAAATAAAAAAATTACTCACAATATAATTACATAAATGAAACTCAACAAAGGGCATCTGGAGGCGTATCAATCTTAATAAGAAATGACATTCCTCAAAGTAAAAAACCACTAGAATCCAAGCTTCAAGCAGTAGCTGTAAAACCTACCCTACATAGCACAGTAAACATCTGCTCTATTTACATTCCACTGCACGAGCCTATAGAAGAAAACCAACTTAAATAACCTAATGGGTTTCTAAGAATATGAGCAAAAAAAGGAAAAAATATAGAAAATGTTATTAATATTGATAACTTATGTCTATTAAATGATAAACATATATATTTACATCCAGCATTAGGTACATATTCAACTATTGACTTATCACTGTTCAATCCCGCTATATTTATGGATTATAATTGGAAACTTCTTGATGATAGAAACTTTCATTAGAGAAGCTTTTTATTAAAAAACAACATGCAATAGCCATTTTCTTCAATTTAGAAAAGGCCTATGATACAACTTGGAGGCTAGGAATAATGAATGATTTATTCAAGTTAGGATTAAAAGGCAGATTGCCCAAATTGATAAATAACTTTTTATCTGGTAGAAGTTTTAGGGTTAGGGTTGGACCAACACACTCAGACTCAATAATCCAAGAAGGTGTTCTAGAAGGTTGCATCTTATGTTACACTTTTTAACATAAAGATAAACAACATTGTTTATTGTCTGAATCAAGGCATTGATGGTTCTTTATATGTAGATGACTTTATGATTTGTTACAGATCAAAGAACATGCATACAGCAGAATGGCAACTGCGAATGTGTCTAGATGAATGAAGTCAATGGACCATTGAAAATGGCTTTAAATTCTCCTGAACCAAGACAAAATGTATACATTTCTGTAATCAGAGGAAAATGTACAATGACCCAATCCTGAAACTGGAAGGGAACGAAAGGGAATATTCTTTAATAAAAAAAATGACATTCATACCACACTTGAAATACATGAAGCAGAAATGTTTCAAAGCATTATAATTATTACAAGTCGTGGCAAACACTGACTGGAGAGCTGATCGCATATCACTCCTAAAATTATATAGAGCTTTAATAAAATCTAAATTGAACTATGGATGTTTCATATATGGTTTGACTCGGAAATCCTATCTTAAAAATTCTTGATCCAATACACCATGCAGGATTAATACTGGCTTTGGGGGCTTTCAAAACATTACCCATTGAAAGTTTATATGCAGAAGCTCATGCAGCACCCTTGAAGTTGAGACATGAAAAATTAGAATATTTTCTGAAACTGAAATCATGTCCAACTAACCCTGCATATCACTGTACCTTCAATCCTAAATATGAATTTCTTTTAAATAAAAAAGAAAATGCTGTCAAAGTAATGTTATCTTGCACAGACTCCAGACCCTGCATAAACAGGGCCATTAAAGGCAAATGGCAGCAATTATGGAGCAACTGTGATAACAAACTTTTCAACATTCAACCTATCATTGGTGAAAGACCAGCAAGTTCCAGAAAGATAAGGAGAGAGGAAGTGGTTCTAGCCAGACTCCGTATTGGTCATACATACATAACCAACCAATATCTCCTAATAAATGAGACACCTCCTACATGTGTCCCATACCAAGAATCTTATACAGTCAAACTCATCCTACTAAATAGCCATAATCTTCGATGAATCTGTAGCAAATATTACAAGTCGGATAAACTAAAGGATCTATTTGAAAATACTAATACAAGTAACATTATAAATTTCATTAAAGAAATTGGGGTCTACAGAAAAATATAAAAAAAAAACAAATACAATGTCTTTTTGGAAAATAAATATTGCCAGCTATATATTTTTAAAAAAAGAAAAATATTACCAGTGATACTTAATTGAAAGTAAACTATTACCAGAAATAGATTGATGAAAATATTACCAACAATAAAATTTTGTCTGCATTGAATGACCCATTGAGGCTGATATGTTGTAATTCCTAAATCAAATCAAAACCATCTACATGCAGATATATGCACACGCACACACACACCCTGTCCATCTACGTATACATAAGTTTCTTGTATATACACACTCTCGCATTTGTATGGCCACATAACCACCTATAAAGACCAGATGTATATGTAAAATTAATGCCAACCCGCATATACATACAAAAAGGAACTTATATTAAAATACATACCTAATAAAAAGTAGTTATACACATATACAGGCATATATATCAAATACATAGGAGACCTTAACCACAATTTCTTCAATATGCAAAAATTATCAAAGGATAATTTACACAAATAAAAAAGTGAATTCACGTGGTGTGATATAGTGGGATCAGTACCAACACACATCCATGAGTATACAGATCAACAAAGAAGGATACATTCAATTACATACATAATACAAAGTAGTTGTACACATATACTGGCATATATATCCATTACATAGCAGGTTACCACTTCAATATCTTCAATATGCAAAGACCTCTAATGAATGATCAACACAAAATGAAAAGGAACCTCCAAGCATGACAGAACAGGGTAAATTTAAAATTCTATTTAGCAGGTAATTTTATTTTTATGGCGGCATTTAAAAATGATTTAGTTTCTCTGGTTTAGTTTTTTTAAATTTGATAATTCCAATTTTACTTTTAAGCATAAATTACATCTATTTCTGAAGCTGTAAGGGGTTTAAGATTTACCTATAATCTTCCATTCAATCTGTGGAGAGATTTTTGTCTTTTAATTCCCAAAAATATTTGGAAAGAGTGGTTTAGAGAAAGATTGGTTATAATTATATAGTTGCCGTTTCCAGGGTCCGGCAAAAATTCCTATGTATACTTTCTTCTCATTTTTGTGTTCACAAGAGAGAATGGTTTCTTGGTATATAACTTTGTTGGATTTGCATATACCTCCAACTGGGCATTTGTTTTTGACTCTACAGTTACTAGAGAGTTGAATCTATTTGTTGATTGAACATTATAAAGTTTATCTAGTATACTATTATTATGTGAGTTAATGGTGCTATTAATGTTAATGCAAGAATGGCTAATTTTTAATGTTTTTCTATTAAAAATCTTAATGGGTTGTTCTGGTTAAAATGTCGATCAGTTTCTGAAAGTGTTGACTGATGTAAATATTAGAAAGTTGGCAGAATGGGTGAGGGTTGAACCATATTACTCTTTTGCTATTTTTAAGTTTATTTGGTTAGGTATCTTTTGGAGGATTCTAGGTAGCATAATTCCTGTATGAAACCACTTTGTTTTTTTTTTCGTTTGTTTTGAGGGCATTATTATAAGAGTTTCTATTTTCATTAAAGATTTTCCTATTAGAAGATAACATTGTAAATGCCAGGATTTTGTTTGATTATTTGGTGGATATGGTTGGAGCAGACATTAATATAGGTTAGGGCTTCATTGTATTTTTTTTTTTTTTTTGATAGGGTTTAAATGTTCCATTCAGCAGATTTAAAGTAATATCTAAGAAATTGACTCTTTTAAGGTTAGATTATTTTAGTGTGTATGTATGTATGTATATATATTTATATATAGGTTATGTCTTGGAGGCTGTCACAATGCGTTGAGTGAAATAAAGGAAGGTAAAGAAGTGTTTGTATTACCTATTTATTAAACATTAATATTTCGAGATTAAAATCTCATCTTCTGAATGGCAGAGAAGCTTTTTTTTCTGTCCAAACTTCTTCACAGTCTCTATATTTTAATATCGAAATATTAATGTTTAATAAATAGGTAATACAAACACTTCTTTACCTTCCTTTATTTCACTCAACGCATTGTGACAGCCTCCAAGACATAACCCATACAACTATTTTACACAATGCTTCAAGCAAATTACAAAACCTTACTACTGGATTTTAAAATTAAATACACACAAGCTAGGGTTAAATAGGGACTTAAGTGTTTTGAATCTTTATAAATATTTCAATAGCTAAACATTTTTTAGATACAATTAAAAAGATTTTCTCTAAAACAAAATTTATAAGTATTATTAAAAATAGGTTTACGTTTACAAATATATATATATATATATATATATATACGCACACACAGACTTTTTTTTTTTTTTTTTTGCAGGGTCAGATATTTGGGTAAGGAAAATAACCAACAAAAAAACAAACAACAAAAGCTGGGATTGTACTTTCACAAAATTTAGTATAAAGCAACAATAATACAGGGAAACATGTCTGTGTTGATGTGTGTGCAATGTATGTGTTATGAGGATAAAAAAAATGCTTGACTTTTGTCTGCAGTCTCAAATAAAAAATTTTGACTTTTTGTTTTTTTCTTCTCATTTTCTGTTTTTTATATTTTACTTTGCTGTTAATTTACTTTCCTTTTCAAATTTGCACACTTCTGTTGTCAAATGATGTTTGTTTGATTTTTCAGTCTCAACAGCATAAAAATTTTCTTTGTCATAAAGATTTAATGTTGAGTTAACCAATGCATTCTCTGTCTTCCTTAACTGGAAGAATGACACATTCCCTTACATTTGGTGATTAACACACTTAGTAATTACACCATTGTTTCGTGACTACTTAATCAATGAAATAAATGTCTGCCTGTGGCATGGGATTAATGTTGGTGAGTTTGATGCAATGGTCATTTTCTTTATTAAGCAATCTCCTCATATGTTGATAACATAAAAAGGTGTGTTTATTTCTCAAAGTTCACTATCCAACTGGTTCTTAAGTATTTTTCCTATTATATCTTTCATATTAGGTTAGGTGACTTTGCATGTGTGTGTTGTGCTATTTTTAATCATCAGCTGATACTGTTTCTAAGGGTCATTGTCTGGCTTATGTTAATTTGACTCCTGATTTCGTAAGGTCTGTAAAGAGAGAAAATACATCCCACAGAGAAAGAAAGAGTGACAGTTTGACTGTATGTCCATTTAGTATAGTGAAGGTTAAGAGTGAGTACGTGAGAATGTAACATCCCCAGACCAAACAGAAAAAAATGCCAATGTTTTCTGCCAGCCAGTTTATGGTCAGATGCATGATAATGCATTCACGCATCTATTTTCTTTACCTTTTAATATGTCCAGTACTTAAATCGAATTCTTGTAATACTAAACTCCATGATAAAAGTCGTTTAATTTCAATTTTTCATCTTATCAATAAAAGGTTGTGGTCTGTAGAGGTAATTGAAGGTGACTGTGACATTACCACATAAATATCAAAATGTTGTAAGCTAGATCTTGACATGAGAGCTTCTTTCTGTCACAGAATATTTTCTTTGATGTTTGTTAAATTTCTGAGAATATTAACTATAAAGGTGTATTTTATTATGATCATCCACTTGTAATAATATTGCCCCAATTCCTTGATTTCTTACAGCAATAGCAAAAGATTGACAAAAATCCAGATCTTTAAGCATCAGATTTGTACTTAACAGATTTTTGATTTTTATCAAATGTTTCCTGTCATTTTTTTTTTTTTTTTTTTTTTTTTTTAATCATATCACCCCAAGCAAGGCGGTAATGCCACTGAAGCGCAGGGGGCTACGTAAGGATGAGAAGATTGGAAAAGAGAAAGCCGAGAACCACATCCTAAACAGAGAACAAGGGATGAGCCTCTATACCTGTTCAATAGATGTGGGTGGAGTGTGAACCGGGTGATAGTTTAGTCTATCTACTCCAATTGAGGAGGAAAAAAAAAAGAAAGAAAAGAGTGAAAAGATTGGAAAAGAGAAAGCTGGGAACCACCTAAACAGGGAACAAGGGATGAGCCTCTACACCTGTTCAATAGTCGTGGGTGGAGTGTTCCTTAATAGATCAGTTAGAGAAGAAATTTTTTAAAAAATTACTACAAAATCAGTGGTAAAATCATGCTGTATCAAAGAATCTTTGTAAACTTTGTCAGGGATTGGATATCTCACAACATCTTGGACCTTACCATCTACTGGAGAGACTCTTGCATGCTGCACAATATGTCCTAAGTATGTTATTTCTGCCTGACAAAAGTCACTCTACTAAATTCGTAGTAAGATTTGCCAAGCTAAGCCTTTCTAAAGCTTTTCACAATTTCACAAAGTGATCTTCCTAAGTATCACAATGTATCATAGTGTCATCGATATATGTGTCAACTCCTTGCATATCTTTTAAGTATTGGTTTATTAGTCTTACAGAGGTTGACTGCGAATTCTTCATACTGAAAGGCCTGACTCAATGTTCATATTTCTTTCAACCCATCAGTTAATGGTACGGTCCAATAATTTTTTAAAAGATCACGTTTTGTAATATATTGAGATTTTTTAAGTTTGTCTATGCAATCATCCAGTCATGGAATGGGATGGTAATCTATTTCGGCATGGTTATTTACTTTTCGAGAATCCATGCAAAATCTAATTCAACAGTCTCGTTATTCTATAAATAATGATGAAGCTCATTTAGTCTGGTTGGGTTGAATAATCCCATTTCTTAACATATATTGTGTTCTTTCTTCTAGAAGTGTTGTTTTTTGTGGATTCATCTGATAGAGATGTTGTTTTGACTTAGATTTTCCCACGTCCTTGTTGTGAGTTGCTATAGTTGTCTGATTAGGTACGTCAGAAAATAAACTTGTTTCGAGATAAGGGCAATTAGCTCATCTTTCTTGATGGTAAGTAAGTGTGCTAATTTACTGTTTAGGTCATCTAATACTTTAGAGTTTATAAGTTGATGGGAAGGATCCTAATCTACTTAAAATTCTCTGTTTGTCTAGACTTCTGGATGAGGTAGTATTCACATTGTTCAGACTATTGTCCTCGCCTTTATTGCCATTGTTATAATACATGGCCCAGTAGATAAAGACGTTGGTTAGCTTCAGTGACTTGATGCAGAGAGTTGTGAGTTCAATACCAGGCTACAGCAGTGGTGAATAAATAACTTAGAGAGTTAATTTAAAGGGACACAACTACATGGCTATCAGAAGTGGCATTGCTAATCTGTAAATAATAACTCCTTATTTCAGAAATTCAGACAGACTCTTTATTTTAAGGAGGCATGGTGGAGTAATGGATCATGGCCTGGATTGAGGAATCAGAGAGCCAAGTTTGAATTGTAGTTGGATTCATTACATTCACTTACATGCTAATGCCCTTTTCTCCCCAAAGCTATGGGTAAATAACAGGACAGACTAGGTTCTATAGCCTTGGATGGCAACTGGTCTAGGAGAAGGAAAAACCCTGAATTCAAACCAGCCTGGAGAGTTGATTTTCTAAGCACTGCTTAAATGCAGCACACAACCTAAAGTATGGGGCACCCAGTGAGAATCAAACTCACTTCTCAGTTGTAATAGGTTCTAGCGAGACATACTTGCTAGTCATTACACCATGTCGAGGTGCCCAAACCAGCCTGGAGAGAGTTGAACTCCGTCAGGCTATCTTGCCCAAAGAAACATCACTTCTATTGTGATGCAGTACTTGTGGTGCCCCTACAATTCTGGGGAGTCACAGGATATGTATTTTTATTTTTTTTTTTAATCCTTCACAGTATGCAGTTTATGTGAAGAAATCATATACACAATAAACTATTATTTTATCAGTCATGCTTGTGTTATTTCTTGTCAGCTTTATTTTTCCTCTCTTTGTTTCTGTATAAAACATAAGAGATTTCTGAAAATTGCTCAAATGCCTTTCATCTTAAAAATTACAAATTTCAGATTTATTTGTCAAATTAAACATTTGGGTGCTTATGTTACTATGGAGATCTCCTACCCCTCTAATTCATGACCTTTTGGACAACCTTCTTTGATGACTTTTCATAGATAAAAAAAAAAAATTATTACTCTATCATATTTTTTTTGGTACTTATTAAGGGGAGATTATTGAAAATTCTTCTGTTGATACCTTAACAGGACTTTGAAGTTAAGATATTGCCTGAGTTTTATATTTTATTTGCTGTGTCATATGTAATAATCAGAGTAAATAAGTTTTGTTGCAGTCTTTAATCCCTCCTACTAGTGATATGGATTACAATTATCTTGACATCAGCAGAATTAACAGCACTTTTTTTTATTTTCATCTTTTTATACTTTAATATGTGCGTTGTGGTCCAGTGGATATCGGCTCGGAACGAGACACCGGGGAGCCGAGTTCGAATTCCAGTTGAATCCATTGTATTCACTTACGCGCAAATACCCTTGGGAAAGGTATTAATCCGTCTCTTCCTTCCAGTTATGGGTTAAATAGCAGGACAGATTGGGTTCTATAGCCTTGGCTGGCAACCAGTCTATCACAGAAAGCAATGGCAACCTACTGCGGGATAATCTTCTGCCCAGTCAGTCATGTCTCTTTCGAGACATGATAGCCCAAGCGTGTATCACGTATGGCACTTTAACTGACTGAGCGGATGTGCGTTGTGGCGCAGTGGATATCGGCTCGGAATAAGAAATCGGAGGAACCGAGTTCGAATTCCAGTTGAATTCCTTGCATTCACTTACGCGCAAATACCCTTGGGAAAGGTATTAATCCGTCTCTTCCCTCCAGTTATGGGTTAAATAATAGGACAGATTGGGTTCTATAGCCTTGGTCGGCAACCAGTCTACCGCAGAAAGCAATGGCAACCTACTGCGGGTTAATCTTCTGCCCAGTCAGTCATGTCTCTTTCGAGACATGATCGCCCAAAGCGTGTATTGCGCATGGCACTTAACTGACTGATACTTTAAAACTATTTGATTGAAAATGTTAAAACTAATATTAGTCATTTCCTTATAAGGAAATATTTGGTATTCATTGACCAAGCAGTGATACTTTTTGGTTGAAATTTCTAAATTCTTTCTTTCAAGTAAATAGGTTTCTCAAGTTTAGTAGGTGGTATCAGTTTTTCCAGGAGCAGGGAGTTTCATAACCTTTTATTTAAAGTAGTCTTGAATGTCAACATCTTGATTATGTCATTGATTTTTCTTTCAAGTTACATGTGCTATTCATTTTAGCTGTTGCTGTTGTTGAATGTCTTCAACTGATGTGATTTCTGTTATTTGTTAGATTTCTTTGTAATATTGTAGTGCCAGTCAACAGAGTTTAAAGAATAATGGCCTTCACCAAGACCCTCAGGTTTCACTCACTCAAAGCCATTTTTAACCATTTATCTTAGAAAGCAATGGTAGACAGCAGACAGTTTGGATATTTCTGAACAGCCTTTGAGATTTGGAAAAGAAATCACTTGACCGGCATTCAAGATCGAAGGATAATTTACTTGCCCTAAAATCATTTTACTCGACCGACTCCATTTTCTTAACAGTCGCCTTATGTAAACATCGCGTGAATCGCTGACAGAAAACAAAAAATGAAATTTTAATTAAGATTTCAAATCTGTTAGAATTTTAAAAAATAATAACAAAATTTGATCTTTCCTCTTAATAATAGCATAAATATTTTGAGATCTTTTAACATCATGATATGCTGTTTTTTTTTAATTTTTTTTTTTTTTTTTGCAATTGAGTGGAGTTACCTAAATTAGTAGTTTCTTTCTTCTGTTTGACTACAACCTCCATCTCATACATGATAAAAAATAACAAATCTGATTTTCTCACTGAGTTTCTATAAAAAAAATTACTTGTATAATTTGTTTTTCAGTGTGTGGTTGAAAGAAGTATGTGTATTTTTTTTTTTTTCATTCATTTCTACTCTTCATAAGTGGGGAGGAAATATTGAGTCAAGGAAAATATTTTTCCAAATGAGGTTCTAAAAATCTGTGAGCATCTTTAATCTGGGCATCAGAGACATTTTCGCTCCACTCTGGTAGTGTTAATTAAACGAATGTTTACACTGACCGGGATAATAAAAGTTAGACCAAAGAGTTCAATAATGTTATTGTAGGTCTTTCTAAGTAACTTGTGAATCTTCAATGGCATACTTTTGGGTTGTAAAAGAAAGATTTCTTTTTTCTATATTTGAAGAGACATCTTTCAATGCGAGATTTTTAATGAACCGTGGGCGAGTAAAGCAATAACTTTTGATCGCCCAATTAAGTTTTTGATCAACTGAACTGATCGAGCGAGTGAAATCTCAAAGGCTATTTTTAAATGACTTTGGGTCCATACATGATATTCATATGAAAGTTTCGATCTGACAAGGCTTTTTAAGATCATGAATTGAGTTTTTGAGTTAATGCTTTGGTTTTGTAGCATTTTGCAGTGTTAGGCGAAACTATATTTAGCACATCTTGTTCTTTTTTTTTTTTTTTTGGTACTCATTTCACTCTAAGCAAGGCAATAGTGCAAGGGGCTACTGGGAGTGAAATAAAAGGAAAAGATTTTCAAAAGAACCAGAAACCAAATCCTAAAGACGAAACAATGGATAAACCGCAACACCTGTTCAAAAGAGTGGGGAAGTGTGTAAACTGGATGATAGGCGAACCTATTTACTGCTATTGAGGGGGAAAATGAACAGTAAATAATTTTTTATGATTACAGCACAGCGTACTACCAAGTGGTCACCCATCTAGGTAATGACCATGTTCGCCATGCTTAATTGTGTTGATCATACAGGAACTGATGTTTCAATGTGATGTTGCTGTAAGCATAAATAAAATTGAAGATGTTAGAAGTATAGATTTGAATTAGACTTTAGAAGGAACTGGAAATCCAATCTTAGACAGGAAACAAGAGTGAAACCTCTACTCCTGTTCAAAGGATTGTAGGGAAGTGTGAATTGGATGATAGACCATATTCACTTATCTTATTTCTGATACTAAATTTGTTATAGCTGATCCATACAGCAAGGTATTTGTAGTTTTTAGTATTTATTAATTCCACATCCAGGATTTTTATGATGGATTCAGGATCAGTGCCACTCAGTGTGCTGTTAACTTATCAGCTCTCTCTCTCTCTCACACAGATACAGCATAAGGCAGAACTGAGCTACTTTCAGCTTTTCTGTTAATAATAAATTTTTGTTGGTTGGCACTTCTGTACTAAAAACAAGTGCCAGCATAATGAAATTATATAATTTTTAAATTTTTTCATCAATGAAATGTTTATTAGGTACAGCATGCTTGTCTTTTCTGTTTGAATTTCTAAAATGAGTTATTATTTATATGAGTGTACCCCTGCTGTCAAAAATGATGGTAAAATATTTGATGGGACTATAATTTATTTGAACATTATTTTTAATGGATACTTCTATTTGAATGGATACTCTGTTTTTTCTATTATTAAACAGTACATTTATATACATTTACCTCCACCGGCCTGAATATTCCAGAAATCTTGTTAGGAAAATATGCATCTCCCAGCAGCGACTTCTATATGCCTTTTGATTGAAAGGTTGTGAAGAGTATGGAACTACCTCTTAACTGCTGTTGTTCCCAGGTTCACCATAACTCAGAGTGGTAGCACCTGTTAGGGTCCCAGCTATGGGTAAATAAATCCTCAAACTGGGGTCAAAACACTATGAAAGTACAAAAATACACTTTTAAAAAAAATATATACATAAAAGTAGACTTTTATAGAAAAATATACATTTTTGAAGGAAAAATACTACCAACAATACATTTTTGAAGAAAAAATTATTGCCAACACATTTTTAAAGGAAAAAATTCTCAGCAAAACATTTTTGAATACAAAGCTAGAAGACATTTTCAGTTTTCTAAAATAAAAAAGAAAACAAAAAATTTTCATTAAAATCTGACTAAATCAGCCTTCTCACTATAATCGAACATTAAAAAAAATACCTTAAACCCCCACCTTTTTGGCATTAAATAACCCACAGAGATGTTGATATGCCATTAAACAAGACTCAAACTCCTATATGCTTAGGAGAATCCATCAATTGATCTAATGTGTCATAACCACATGATTACGGAAGATTTCATGGTTAGAGATTAGAGGTTTTGAGGAGCGTGAAACCATCTCTTAATTGCTGTTGTTCCCAGGTTCACCTGACAATACCTGTTAGGGTCCCAGCTATGAGCAAATAGTAAACTATCAAACAAAAACAAAACACTGTGAAAGTATAAAAGTATCAGCAATAAATTTTATATATATAAAAAAAATACCAACAATTAATATTTATAATAAATTAACCAACAATATCTATTTCTAGTAAAATATGAAATTAACTTCAGACTTCTCAAGAAAATTAAATAACCCATAATGAGTTGATATACCATTAACAAATCAATCCATCAATTTCCTCACCATGTGGTAGGTAGTACTGAGCTACAGTAGCCCCTGTAATGTGACCAAACATCCTAGCCCCATCGCTCCTAGTGGAGCATAAGCCATTGATGACCCCTTGCCATCACCCCACTCAGCTTGTCTTGTCATTCTTTTGAAATGAGTCTTTATTACAGGCAGGGGTGAGGTAAGAAGAGATGGCTTAATACCTTTTCCAAAAATATTTGCGTGCAAGTGAATACAATGAATTTAACTGTAATTCAAACTTGGCTCTCCAGTTTCTCATTCCAAACCTATGTCCACTACACCACAATGCACATCCGACACTGGACATACTTTTAGTATCTTTGGCACTATCAACATAAAAGTAGGTACCTCCACTGAATCGCTAAAAAACAGCATAGTATGAATAAAAAAGGCCCCAAACTTAATAAAAATGAACTTTTTTCCATCAAAATATTCATATTATTATTAAGCGGAAAGATCCAAGTAATTTTTAATTATTTTTTAAAAAATTTTTATCCCTTCTAACATGTTCAGAATTTTGGCAAAAAAATCTTGTTTTTATTTGAGTTAGCGGGTAACCAAAAAGTAATGATGAAACCAAACAATTATAACAATTCTGACCTATAACAATTCATGGTTATGCTGCAATCTCCATTAATCTTGTTTTAACTCATGTTGTTTGCCTAGTACATACTGTACTGTGGAAGAATGTCATAGAAATGTGTTGCTATGTTCCAGATTATTACTTTACTATTGCAAATCGTGTTATGATGCATCATGCGAACAGAACTCTGTCAGAAATTGAGGACCCCCTGCATAATAGAATTATCACACTATATACTGTATTAAATTATATTTTATTTTATTTTTTTTTTTAATCATCTCACCCCAAGCAAGGCATTCCACTGCCACTATTGCGCATGGGGCTACATAGGGGAAGGTAAAGAGAAGGAGTGGTTAGACATAGGGAATGTCAGGAGGAAGGTGACAGATGAGTAAGGATAGCGAGGATGAGGGTTAGGCAGATGGGAAGAGTGCTTGATAGAATGGGAGCAGGTTAGGGTGTTAGGAGGTGTCTATTGATCTTACATTTAAATTCCTGGAGATTGTAGCTGTTGGGGAAGCAATCGTTTGGAAGAGAATTCCACAGTCGGGAAGTGATATGATAACTAGAAGATGCCATAGTAACCTCAGCTTATTTTTAAAAATAAAATTTTAACAAGTCTGTGACTGCAATGTAATTGAGCTTGATCTGACATCTCAACTTCAGTCATTTTCTTACTGACATGACATAGCTTCCCTTGGTCTTTTTTATATCTATTTTCATAGCAACTGCCCTAACAAGCGTTTTTTCCTGGTGTCCCAACTACATGAATTTAAGCTTGCTACTAGATTGGCATCTAGGTCCCATCTATTTTCTGTCAAAATAGCTAAATGCAACTGCCACTTCTACTCCTTCAGTTTCTTTTCTTGCACTTCCTACTTGTGGAACTCCCTTCCATTTACTTGCTTTTCTGATAACAACAAACTTCAAATGTTTAATTGCATCAATTGCCATTTTCAGTCTTGAATCCTGTTCATCTTTTATCGTTTCTTCAATCTTTTTATATTCATACTTTTTTCTTTCCCTATCACTCCCTATACCCCCCCCCCCGTATGCTAGTGGCATTCCTGTCTTTCTTGGAGTGAAATGATTTAAAAAAAAAAGACAAGACATTTTTTGTTTATTTTTGGATCATTTGAATTGATAGAATCTTTACTCTTGCATCTTGGAAAGTTTTATTTCTTCAAATTTTTTTTTTATATTATTATTATAAGTAAAGCACTAAAGATCATGGACATAAAAAACAAAAACAAATTTTTCTTTAAATTTTAAAAGTTAATAGGGGGTCTAGTTTGCTCTGTAAACTATTTGTAAATTGATCCCCCTATGCATGCCAAAAAAAAGTTTTAAATGTGAAAAAAATTAAATTAATTTTTACTTGAAATTCGTAATCTAGAGTTCTTTTTTTAGATTCTGTTATCGATTAAGTACTCCAGATTATGAGTTTTAGAAACTTTAAAAAAATTTTTACTTCAAGAAATCCTAAATGAGCATATTTGTTTTGGCTTGTGTAGGGGTGATTGGCTTACAATGAATTTGCATGGCAAACCAGATGTCCTCTGACTAACCTTTTAATAAAAAGATTCTTTCTTTTGATATTTGTCATTTGAAGTTTTTAACTTATAGTAATATGAAGAAAAAAAAAACCCATTGTTTCTGGTTTCAGTCTCTATTGTTCATACTCCACCATTAAAACTGTCACTGGGTTGACTGAAATCACAGAAGTCGAAAGCATGGCTAAATAGTAAAAGTCAGTCATTGTACTCCTGTGTCTGATGCAGTGAAGCTATTCATAAACAAGGCAGATGCAGCAGTTGAGTGTTATGGAAATCTTTGCTGACTAAAATTTCTACTGCTTTTTTTTTTTTTTTTTGAGGCTCTTAATACATTTTGGCTATCTCTCCCGAACCCTGCTCTGCCATTCATTTACTCAATCTTGCCAGATAAGTTATGCATTGTTTTCCTCTGTCCGATCAAATTTTCCAGGCCTCTTACCTAATTATGTGCTCGAGAAATTTCCGCTACCTCTTTTTGATGCTAAGTATAAGTTTTCCTTTTGTTTCCATTGTCTGTAGATTTTTGTTCCTGCTCACGTTTGGTCCATGGTATTCTCAGCATCCTTCTGTAGAACCATATTTTGGTTGCTTCAAGTCTCTCTCTGTGAGGAGATTGTCCAGCAGTCATACATAAAAATAAAAGTAAATAAATATAAAACCATTCATGTTCAGTCTCCTTTTTCTATTTTTTTTTTTTTTATATGCTTATATCCAACTTTTTTTTCTTTTTTACAGGAGAAATATATGTCTGAGTGTCCAAAAGAAGACCCAAAACCACAACCACGAGGACCTGTGGATTTTAGCAGCATCAGTCCCTACATGACCAAAATGCTCTTTTGTTATGAGGCAACCAGCAATCAAGTGCCTGAACAGCTGCAGATGCTGCTCTGCTCTTCTGCTGCTGCAACGTCTCATGAGATAGTTATTGTTGCCTTACACCAACTCCTGCTGGAAGCTGGATTTCAATTTGCAACTGTAAGTTGGCAATATTTCCCTGGGGTTTCACTTTTGATTAATTGGTTTCTTTACTAAGCAGAGCTTTGTTACAAGGCCAATAGCAAGAATCGATCTCTACTAATGGCCACAAAACCAGCTTGCTAGCCATGATAAAGTAGAGCTCACCCACAAAAAAACTCTGAGCAAAGATAATTTATTCATGTTGAAGAAGTGATTAATAACCTGGTGGTGATAAAACCTTTTTTTTACTAATTTCCTTGTTTTTTTTATATATATATATATATATATATATAGCTATGTGACTCTTAAATACGTCTGTAGTTCCTTTATTTTGGAAGTAACATCTCTTTCAATAAAAGTGATCTAAGCATTCCTATTGGCAAAGTTTGGGCTATAATGAACAATCTTTCAATAGTCTGCAAATCTCCTTTACTGGATAAAATGAAATGAGACTTCTGAGTTATGGCTAAAGTGTCTAAGATACTGACAAAACAATTGAAAAAGGAACTATTAGCTGGAGTCATAAATCATTTCTGTTTTGTCAGTTCCATTCTTGAAAAAATAAAGTACATTTTATTCAATTATATATGTTCACTATTCTTTGCAATGATTTCTTGCCACTTATCTGACCACTTTTTTGATAGCTTTTAAGTTAAATTGTGCAGGTTTCAATTTGAAGAAGATTTCGGTGAACTCTTGATTCTGTTTTTCATCAGAGAAAGTTTTCCCCATCAAAGCATTCTGCACCACTCCAAAAAGAGGAAAAAATAAAGGTAATGGCTTGCTGCAAGGTCAAGTGAATATGGTGGATGGGTTAGAACAAAACAACAGTTCCAAAATTTTTCTTAGGTTATTTCTTGATAAGTCCCGAGCCTGATATATAGATGGTGCCACTAATAAAAAAAAAAATCCATGTGATTTTTATGACATCAGTCAGTTAAGTGCAGTCCTGTACTTGTAAAATTTGTGAAAGATATGTACCCAGCCCTTTCCAGAGGTAAATAACAGAGCTGTATCCTTGGCTAGCAAGCAATTTCTGAATTCCAAACTGGAGAATGTGGAACTACAACTAACATTCTCAAGAATGCATGACAGTTCATAGATAATCCTATTATTATAGAGCTTACCTCTCTCTTTGTTACTTTGCACGACTGTTACACCCTGCCAATGCCTCATAAATAATGGACTTTGTTTTGATCCCATGGAAAGAGGATAAGAAGTCACTACTTAGTTTCATTTTAAAATGAAAGAAAGAAGGGGAGGTAGAAGTGTTTAATGGCCGTTTCAGTGAAATGGAAAAAGTTTTCAGTTTCAGATCATTTCATTTGTACCCACTTCTTAAAATAACATTCATATTCATGGTTGTTATTGCAATATTTTGTTGAAGTTGTTAAGCTCAAATTTTTAACAATGTGATAGAGGAATTTCTAAAAATATTTTATTACACTTTCAATCAAAATTTCTTTTAAATCACCATTTTAAATCAGTTTTACAAAAATCTTTATTTAAAGCAAAAGATTTAGAAATAGGATATTTTTTTTTTTTTTTTTTTTTTTTTACAATAAAATAAAATTTTTAGCCATTTTAACAAATTTTAAATTCAATATGCGCAATGGTTACATTCATGGATTTAAATAAAAAAGACCAGTTTTGCTGCTTTGTCTGTACCAAGACAGTTTCTCAGTCTAGAATAGGACGATAAAACTAATTGCCAGTAGGTGAAGCCACTGCTAACAAGAGTTGCTTAACCATGGAAAGTATATCACTGCTCAATGTGTTTTCAAAGTTCCAAGTTGAAAAAATGATTAACAAAGACAGGAATTGAAAACCCCAGATCTAAGTTTTAAAAAGCAACATTGGCTAGCAGTGTTGCTAGCAAATGATTCATAAAAAATTACATGATTATTTATGAACAAATCAATCATAAAAAGCTGATGTTCTCAATGTCAATTTGTTAACATAATTCAAACAGAACTTGGAAACCTTGAAATGTCCTGGAAAATTGATAGTGCTTTTTCCAGGGCTTGAAAAGTCCTAGGAAACAATAGCCCAAAAGCATTTGGAAAAATTCTGGAATTTTCTAAATTGGGCTGCACACACAATTCAAGAAAGTCAAAATGTCAAACCAAGAAAATACAAGCTACAATTGCCTCTTTTTTTTTATTTTTTAACCATTAGTGATATTTGGCAGTTATTGTGAATGAAGGTTTGTTTCCTTGATTAGAACAAGTTCATGACCTTGTACATACTTTTCTATTTTCTTGTCCAGGTGACGAGAAAGAATATGAAGGTGTGTCCTGTAGCTGCTATCCTCATTCAACAAGAAAAGAGGAAAAGCAAAGAAGGCATCAGAGACAAACATCTCCGTTAAAGATAAATTAATTCACACTCATTGAATTTGTAGTGGAAGGAAAATAATAGATTATTTTACAGTAATAAAATACATTTTAGTAAAATCTCAAATTTATCAGTGTTTTTTCAAATTTGAACAATCAAAGAAATTTTAAATTTTAAAAAGTTCTTTTGACCTCTAGTCATCGGTTGGTGAGGTCATGCTGAAAAAATAGTTACTTTACACATCTCTGTCAATGTATATCTGTATAAACTACATTTGTCTAAACTGTTGCTGTAAGTAACAAGTTTGAGAATCAAATTTGACTCAAAAGAAAATGTAGAGGGGAAGGATGACAATAGAAACGTACCTTTTAATCTGTCTTAGGATAGGGTAAAAAATGCGTCGTTTGAAAAAATAAGAAGAATGTTATTTTTAAAGTTTACAGGCAATTAATGACCTGTATCTTTAGCTTTTGTTGTAAATGTGAAAAAATGATGAAATATATTAACTTATTTGGCTTTTATTTAAGGACCTCTATTAATGTGCCATACCTAAGTTTTAAAATTAGTTTTAAAAGATGAAAAAGCTTTCATTTTAAAATGAAAGTTAAATGATTGATTTTACTATTTCCAGTACGCAAAATACTCTGGTGTATTTCAAACAGAAATCATATTGATGTGAATCGATATTTTTTTTTCTCTAAAATAGTTGATTAGTGCTCCTTTTTAATTGTCTTTCATTGCAATGTAATTCTCTTTATCAAAAATTTTTCCAAAAATAAAGTTTATGCTGAAAAAGTTGTGCAGACTCAGAACTTCACACTTCTCATAATGTCATGTAAAGAACTGTAAATGACAAATCCATAGAGATATCAAAATTTGAAAAAGTCACTGAATGCTAAACTAGAACTCAAAAAAATGTTATTGTGTTCTGTGCCAATTTTCAACAAAAGCTATGAATAGTAGGGGTAGCTAAAATGTGTAGCCTTTTTGTGAAAATTTCTATTTGTAGTTCTGTTCATTATAGCTGTTATACTTTACAGGAAATGTGCAGCAATCAAGAATTTTTGTGACCTTCACAAACCACGAGTTGTCTCGATAGCTGAAATGTGTAGTAATAATAATTAAAGTAATTCATAATTGTAGAATGCTATACAAAATATGTAACATAAGCCGATCTGCATTCAGTTGTGTTTTAGCCTTCAACACTTGGATTTCTTCACTGCTTTCAACTGATCCATGTGACATAAATTACTGGAACCAGCTATAACTTTTTTTTTTAATATTTCATGTCAAATTATTAAAAGATAAATCAAGATTGTGTTTTTGAAATTGATGACCATTCATTGTGTGAGTTTCAGTCAAACTTCTTAGCATAGTCCTGGAAAAGTCCTGGAATTTTTTTTATGCATATCTGTGCGGACCCTGTGTTATTTTAAAATGATGTAAGAAGGAAATAGTTGTATGACCTTTTCTGAAAAAAAAAAAAAAGAAAAAAGCAAAACTAAATTGAATGCGAAATCAGTAAAAATTTAATGTAGATTTTTATCAGCTAAATTAGGAAAAGGTCAGCCCGATAGAACCAAAAATTGTTAATTTGCCCACCTTAAATTAATTTCATTTATTTATTGTTTTTTGTTTAAACAAAAAACAAAATCAAGCCTTTACTCAACCCAGTTATTAAACTTACAACAGTCAAGGAATAAGTTGTTTTTACCGAGTGCCAAGTATCCCTTGAACAATCCAGTGCTACATGTTTGGAACTTTAAATCTAACATCTGTATTTAGGTGGTGAAATTTTTGAGTGCTCCTTCTTTATTCCCAGATGGTGTTCATCTCTATGCTAGGTCTACTGAGGAAGTTTTGAGAGCCTGGCATGTTTGCAGATTCCTTCAGTATTGTTTAATAAATTTAAAAAAAAAAAAAAGTTAGAAAATCAGGTTTACAAGACACAGCATCAATTTTGCTTGGATCATCCTATCAGTCAGCTAATATCCTTGGTATGAGAGCCATTGCTGAAAAAAAGAATAGACTATGTATTTAGGGTTTGCAGAAAAAAAACTACTTCATTCTGCACGTATGACTTTGCAGTGTTTTGTGTTGGAGTCGAATATCAAAACCATATTAAAGGAAGAAATTCTTTATTCAGACTGACAAGGATTTTCCAGGCAGCTGCCACCTCAACTTATAAGAGAAATTGAGAGAACTTATGCCGAATTCCAGGATTGAGTTTGTTTTAATCTGCAGGTGTGACAAGTATCCTGCTGCTAATTTGAATCTATTGAGTTGGTTACTGGGGACGATCAATATTGGCTAGCTTTCAGTTTCTCTTATACCATAGGGGTATGTGAGTCTAACATATTGCATGTCTGACTTTGTAGTATATTTCATTACTTCCTGTAGCTGAGTGTCCTCTCGTCATATATTTTTCCTTATCTTTTTCTGTCTGAGATCCTCCAGAAGGTGATATCATTTTGGTTAACACTATTCTAGATAAATCAAAAGTTTAAGGCTTGACTTTCTAAATTGTGGGTAACAAAATGAAAATAATTTTCTGATTTCTTTATTTTACTTATTTTTCTTTTTTTTTTGTGACAGAATGTGATAGTTGCCGAAAGCAGTAACCCTGAAAATGTCCCAGCAAATCTGAGTGAGATCTTCACCATCCAAAGGAGTCACTCATTTTATAGACTTTTCTACATCCATCCAGATTCTGAAGGAGTAACTGCCATGCTTATCTGTATCCCAATGCTTAAAATGTTGGCTATTCAGGGTAAGTTCTATCCTCATACTTTTATTACTTTCGTTACTTATATAGCATAATAATAATCAGTCAGTAAATGCCATTCATGATACATGCTTGGGCAATCACGTCTCTTTTGATCCATGATTGACTAGGCAGAAGATTTTTCCCGCAGTAGGATTGCCATTTCTTTCCGTGGTAGATAATTTGCCAACCGTGGCTGTAGAAACCAATCTGTCCTGCTATTCTGCCCATAACTAAAAGGAGAAGAGATTGATTAATACCTTCTGCAAGGGTATTTGCATGTAAGTAAATAAAATGAATTCAACTGGAATTTGAACCCAGCACTCCGATTTCTAATTCCGAGCTAATATCCATTATACAACCACAAACATATTTTGGCAAATTTTAACAAATGTACACACAAAATGTGTGCATTGTGGTGTAATGGATATCAGCTTGGAACGAGAAATTGCAGAGCCAGTTGAGTTTGTTGGATTCGCATACATGCAAATACCCTTGGAAAAGGTATTAATCCATCTCTTCCTTCCAGCTATCGGTTAAATAGCAGGATAGATTGGGGTCTGTAGCCTTGGTTGGCAACCAGTCTATCGCAGAAAGCAATGGCAACCTACAGCACAAACATCTTCTGCCCTGTCAGTCATGTCTTTCAAGACATGATCACTCATGCATGTATCATGTATGTCACTTAACTGACTGACTGACTGAAACACAAAAAAAATTGTCTTAAAAGGACGTTTTATTTTTATCTCTTGACACTGCTATTACTGTATATTCTAAGCGTGTTTTATTGTTTTAAAAAGTTTCTTATAATCTTGCAAATATAAATTTATTCATGCAAAATAAACCATCTAATAAATAAATAGTTTTGTTGTCAATTCTCAAGAAACATAAAATGTATCAATCCATTTTGATATGTTTGAGTTTTATTAAAATTCTAAAAATCGCTTTTTAAAGGAATAAAAATTGCCAGTGATAGATTTTAAACCTTTGATGAAGACAGCCACAGAATATCACTGAGGATGAGTCCATTGCATTAGATCTCTTCAATAAAATGTTTTTATTAAAGTTAAAGAAAAAAATAATTTTATGCCTGTACACTTTTCCCTTTAAAAATGGAAGAGACTATTTTGCCTGTCTCAGTAAAATAGACAAACATGCTCACATCCCCTCCCCCAAATAACTGAGTAATAAGCTGTTTGTGAAGCTTTATTGAAGTGGTAGTTATAAATTTAAAAGAAAATTGTTAGATCATATTTTTCCTTAATATCTTTTACATTGTGTTTACTCCTGCATATCTTTATCTTTTGATTGGGACACTGAAAAGTTCTCAGGCTGATTAAAAAAAAGTTTAAAGAAAAATCTGCTTGCTCAGGTTTTGGGGAAGATAACTTTTCAGCACCTCCTTGTAGATATTGTTCTGACAAATACAAGTTAGTGAATCAGCAAAAAAAAAGACTTTTTTGGAGACTGAATTCTGCCATTTTCTTAAACATTTGTTTATGTGTTCAAAACTTTTCCACAAAGACTAACACAATCAAGGTGTGTCTAATAGTGTGATATATGTGCAAAGTATTAATGGTCTTCTACTAATATAACTGGGTTATGTTGACTAGTGATATTCTGTTGTCATGATAGTTGTAGAAAAACACAATTCACTGATTTATGGTTAACAGCTCTTAACATTACTGTGGAAGAGAGAGTTCAAACAAAGAAGACAGTTTTTTTTATTTCAAATCTGGGTTGAATCAAGGATACTTATTTAAAATAATTTGACCAAACCCTAATGAATGAAAATGCAGAAAAAATATCTGAGTAATGTTGGTGGTGAACGTTTATATGTAACTTTATATTCCCTAATAAAATCACCTTGAATAATAGCACATGAAACACATTATAATTTAGTTTATAGTAGTTTTTTAAGTGTAGCTTAGATATGGCACAAGGCCAAAACTATGAGGTACCAAATGAGCATTGATTTCACTACTCTGTTGTAATGGATCTTGCAAAGCAAGCTTGCTAACCATTGTGCCATGTTGAATTGACAAATATTGTGATTTAATAAGTGTAGCTTAGTTGTGGCACAAGGTCGAATGTATAGAGCACTCAGTGTAATTGATCTAGCAAAATGCTTGCTAACCATTATACCATAGTGAAGTACCCCAATGATTTTCTAAGTGTAGCTTAGATGTAGCACAAAGTTGAAAGTCAGTAACCCCCACTGAGGATTAAACTGACTACTTAGTCATAATTGAATTAGCAGAACAATGTTGTTAACCATTAAACCATGTCAAAGTGCTCATAATTTAGTTTATGAATTGTGCTTTATGCATTTGTTTTCTATATAAACGATATTAGCATATTTTAGCTATTTTCAATCAATTTGTGTATCATGAGATGTAAGAATACTTTAAGAAATTAGTTACTTTTAGAATAAATGTAACAACATTTATATTAAAAACTTTGTGTTTTCCAAACATCATTCCCATTCCATCTCACCTGAAAAGCTAACCTGTTATCCTAAGCAAATGTTCTATTGTTTTGGGGGTGATGAAACTGTTGATTTCAAATCCTGATGTGTACACAGCAGGCTGACTCACTAGGTTGGGTACTAATGAGCATTAGCAGTGTGTACATTTTCTTTGTGATATTTTTTTTTTTTTAATCAAGATAATAAAGCCTGAGAATGGAAGAAAATAAGTCTTTAGTGAGAACTGTCAATAAAAGAACAGGATTCAGGAATACAGATAATTGTGATTGACATTGCATTTAAAATTTTGAATATTGTAGATGGCAAAGAAGCAAGAAAGAAGTTCAAGAAAAACTATTAGAATGGAACTTATAGTTGAATCTAGATAATTCAAAAGTAAAATGATTGAATCTTGTCACCAATCACGTATTATGTTTAAATTCATGCCTTTGAAGTACCAAGAGAAGAGCTTAGAAAAATTGCCATAAAGATATTTATCGAAAAGATGGTGGGGAAAATGACTGAAGTTCAGATGAAAAACCTGGACTGATAGCATTACAAACCTTTTGAATTCTGTCAAGAATCTTGAGCTATCTAACCAGAGCACAATACCAGATATGGCAATAATATTCAATGCATGGATGAATGATAGATTTATAAATGTAATTGATATTCTGGTAAGAAAAACTGTCTTGCTCATTACAGTTAACCAACTACACAATCTGAGAACATGCTTAGATTTCCTTCTGCAGAAATCAAATAAGTTATCTTCTAACATGGCTGCCTTCTTTTTGTCCACCTCATTTATAGGAGAGTATCTAATGCAGCAGGTGGGTTAGTCCACTTTACTATAATGGACCTGCCCAACACATTTGCATGAGTGGATTCTATTCACTCATATATATCTCTCTATTAGATCATTCAAGAGCTTGGTCTTTTCGTTTGGACTGACTACACCAATGTACTTGCATGCCAAATCACTTGCTTTTAACCAATATCCAACACCTTCCATCTTTAGCAAGAGATCTTTCATAAGTCATTTATGAGTTTGACTCTCATTGAATATTCTGACACTTTTTGTTAGCCTAATTGAGTATAATGAATAAATATATATAGTAGCAGTGTTTTCTGATATTTTTAGCAAATTTTATATTGCATATTTTTTTCTTCACTTAGGCAAACTCTTGAATTTTCCACTTCCCAAAGAAAACCCTCCTGAACTTATTGTCAATTCTGAAAATTTTGTCACTCAATTGAGAACAGGTGCGTAATATCATTATTATTATTATTATGTCTATTCTATATCAGTCGTTTTCTCTAATGATGGTTTTAACCATACTGTCAGAAAATTACAATTAAAACCTTAGAAGAGAAATGTTTAAAGTTAAGAGAACATCAGAAAAGAACTTGAATTGCAGAACTTTTGACATTCAAGAAAGTAATAAAATTGGCCACATCTTGTATTTGGAATAGAGATTTTACATTATACATGATGAGAAGGTTTATATTCTATAATGTGTGTTTCTTTGTCTATTCACCACCTTAATTGTGCTCCAGCTGGAACAGCTACATATTTGATAGTCTGTCATTCTTGGAGGAAATGTCTCAAAATCAGGTAATTTCAATGGAATTTTTGAGGAAATGATCAGGGGAATTCTATTCAATGATTATAATGGTAACCTTTAGCTAAAACTATTTTTTTATTGGTTGGTATGTCGTTTTAAATTTAGAAAATTAAAAAATTTTTGTTTGTTACTTATTTAATGTTATGTGACTTATTTAATTCATTATTGTTTTTCTATGAATGCTGGGTATAACTTACATTGTTATATATATATATATATATATATATATATAAAGTTCTAAATTTTCATCTTAACATGCAAGATAACTGGTGGAAAAACTCACCAACCCTGGACTGCAAAAATTGAGAACATCTTTTAAATATGATTGGCAGAGTGTAATATTATGAGTTTCTTGAAAATAATTATTAAGTCAAAACTTTTAACTCATCATCCATCAGAACTGACCAGTAGTGTTAATAATTTTTCTTGGAAGGTATGTTGTAGCTTTTAAATTTAGGAAGTTGTAAATTTTTTGTTACTTATTTAATTTTCTTTTTGACAAATGCTGGGTAAATTTTATATATATGTATAATGTGGGTGTGTGTCTTATATGCATAGAAACACATCAATATATAAATATTTATTAGGTGTTAATAGAGCAAAGCTCAATGCAATATAACAGAGCAGAAAGTATATATTAATAAATATACATATTATCCTTACATGGCCGAGTGGTGAGAACATTCACTTTTGACCATGGAGCCTGGGTTCGAATCTCATCATGCTCGATTTGTCTAGAAAGTGACTTCTTGATGTTATCGGTCTAGAGGAGGTGACCCCAGCGTGCGGCACCTTTTACAAAGTGCCTGAAAACCATACCATGGGTTGACCTAAGTCTTGTAAGTGAAATTGGCTCTCTTTGTGGAGTTGTCGATGGTTATGCTAACTTGAAGTCACAAGTCATCGTGACTGAGGATTTGAGCATCTTGACCTTGTTCAGATGGTTGTTCATAATAGATAACGCACTCTCTCCCAGAAACTATAACTAATGTCTGCTCAGCATAGTTTCAGTATAAACCACAGGTGGGCTCTTGAGGTGTTGAACAAACACAAGTATGCCTGAGCAGGCGTCTGCAATGGGGATTAGCTAGCTGCTCTGGTAGATAGGTATCCTCTAAAATTGGAGTAGATAGACTGAACTATCGCCCGATTCACACTCCACCCACATCTATTGAACAGGTGTAGAGGCTCATCCCTTGTTCCCTGTTTAGGATGTGGTTTCCGGCTTTCTCTTTTCCAATCTTTTCACTCTTACGTAGCCCCCTGCACAACAGTGGCCTTACTGCCTTTGCCCGGGGTGATATGATTTAAAAAAAAAAAAAAAATACAAATGGCCAGCCATTATAGAGGAATGAATGTAAATAAGTATATATGTGTATATGTGCAGATATAAATATTTATCAAGTGTTAATATAACAGTGCTCAATAAAATATAACAGAGCAGAAAGTATATATTAATAAATATACATATTATCCTATATTTTAAGCATGACTGAGTTCCATGCATTATGCAGTTATCAGGTGTATATTATGAATTGATGGTTTTTTTTTTTTTTTAATTTTTATTTTAGGTATTAGCATTTAAGTTAAGGTTATTATAAACTGTAAATCAGGTGTGCCAATAATTCTTTTTAATTTTTAGAAATATTTATGAGAATGCTTCATCCTTAATATAAACAAACCTAGTGGCCCCCCCCCACCGCTGCGGCCACTTTTTTTTTCAACAGTTGTAGTTTCCTATTCTGCTATTAGGTTTCAGTGTAAACCTAACTAAATTATACACTTAATAGATAAAAATATTGGCACAGCCAATTTACAATTTATAACGACTTTAAGAAATGCTAATACCTCAAATAATAATACAAATCGAAAGACGGTAAGTTCATAATATACACCTGATGATTGCATAACGCATGAAACTCTAAGTGGTGCTTAAAACATAGGATAATATGTATATTTATTAATATATATATATATATATATATATATATATTTTTTTTTTTTCTTAGTATTTCCATCTGAATCTGTTAGTCTTAATTCTCATACTTGACCCATTAGTCAATTCCCCGAACCCTGACTTGTCAAATTTTCATAAACAAATTATTTACTTCATTTTTATAAAAATATGAGCAATTCTTCTGTTTTTCGGTTTCAGATTCAGCTGCCTTGGTCTACAAAAATCTAAGAACTCTCTCTGCAGACTTTAAAGACAGCGTTGCTTTGCGTCTTCTAATAGAAATGAAAATTGGTAATCATTTATTTGCTGTTATGTCTATATATGTTTCTACAAAATCTGTACACCAAACATGCAGCTCAAAACACTAATCCAACAAACTGCTGTCAAGCATTTTTTTTTTCTTGCCATAATTCTTTATTCTGTTCAATGCAGCAATTTGTTGCTTTGTTTTCTATTTGTCAGCTTCTTCAAACTATTTCTTTCTTTAACTACTCAAAAATGTTATTCCCTTGTGAACATGCTGTCATTGTCAGTGTGTGATGACATTTTAGAGAAATATCTCATCAGCTGCTCCAGGACAATCATTGCTTTCACTGCCATTATTTTATGTTTTTAATCCTATTGTTGCACCCAATACAATGCTCGAGAATCACTCAAGGTAGAGGGCTACTAAATGGGCATACAAGGAGGAAGTAAGAGATTGATGTAAGATTGATAACGGTTGAACTTAAACTGAAGAGGTTAAGATTGTAGTGAGTCTGTTCCACAAAGTAACAATTTTGGAGAAGAAGCTGTCTCAGTGGAGCTTTCTCCTAACCAATTAAGAGGGAATGAGACTAAGTGACTCTGTGTGTATGTGGTAAGGTGAGTTTACAGCATATCATGTTGAATACACCGGTTCTCAATCGATCACCAAAGTTAAGCAAATTTGAGCCTGGTCAGTACTTAGATGGGTGACCACTTGGGAATATCAGGCGCTGTAAGCGTTCAGTGACGGCTGTGCGTTGTGGTGCAGTGGATATCGGCTTGGAAAGAGAAATCAGTGAGCCGAGTTTGAATTCCAGTTGAGTACCCTGCATTCACTTAAGCACTGGTACCCTTGGGAAAGGTATTAATCTGTCACTTCCCTCCAGTTATGCATTAAATAACAGGATGAGGCCTGGAGGTAACCCATCTAGTGTTGGTGTAACCCATCTAGTGTTGGTAGCCCTGGCGAAGCATCAAGTATTCAGCTATTTGACAAAATTATGAATTTCACTGCAAAAACTGCGCCAGTGTTCCAAATGCACAGGGAATACTGGAGGGGTGTAGTGAATTCTATATCGGCCAAGGCCGCAAGATGACGACGGCAAAGGTGAGTTTTGGCTGTGAAGATCTGAATTGGTAGAACTAAGGAATGTAGCTAATCTGTCATGAAAAATATCAATAGAACAGCAGTGTCTTGACTAGTGTTAGAAGAGAAAGGGCCATTTTAAAATTTGTATTTTAGGAAATATCTTATCAGTTGTTTCTGGACAGTTATTGCTTTCACTGTTTTTATCATCATCTGTGATTCATCTTGAATTGCTGTACAATTCACTGCCAAAGCAAGAAAACCCTTGAGATAGATTGTTGGACACTCTTAAGTGGTTAATATAAACTGCATTTCAATGCTTGTCATCAAATACTTGATCATTCTGCAGATATTGCTATGTATGGTCTGAAATGTTGTTGAAGTATAGAGAAACCTGGTAGGAGCAGAATTACTGCAATGAATTAAAATTTAAGTTTGACATGAGATACTTTTCCTGACCACTGGGCCACATGAGATACAGCTCATTATAAGGTGGGTTCTTCTTCTATGTGCCCTGTCCTTTCAGGATGTAGGCAATCATGGATTTCCACGACTCCTTGTCCCTGGTGGCTCTTAACACACCTTCTCCTGTTACACCATGCAACCCTTGTTCCATCTTCCACCTGATTAGGTCCATCAAATATGTTATCTGCTGCTTTCCCCTATCTCTTTTTCCCTCTATCTGCCCTGTTAGTATCAGGTTCTCCAAGCCCTCTTTCTTCATTGCATGTCCCAGGAACTTCAATTGTCTCTTCTTGATGCTCAGTATTAATTTTCTTTTTCTTTCCATCCTTTCCAAAACCTCATCATTGCTTCCATGCTCAGTCCATGATATTTGCAGTATCCTTCTGTAGAACCACATTTCAGTTGCTTCAAGTTTTTTCTTCATCTTCAATGATATTGTCCGGCATTCACTGCCATATTGAAGTGTTATATATCGCCGTACGACGACCAAATAATGAGAACACGCATATATAAAAATATAAGGTTATATTTTTATTCTTGACGACGAACCCGTGTGGAATAGAGAATGGAAGAGTGAGAGCGCACATAGAATGGGTCGACGGGAGTGTAGTCTTGACTGAGGTGTCTCTCTGCTTCCACTGGCCGTTCTCTGCTGGCGAATCCGTGTGTCGAGGTCTTTTTATATTCTTCTAGAACCGGGACTTTCCTTCCGGTTTTGCCTCGCCCACCCAACGCCCACCTAATTCCTAGAGACACCTGTTCTGTTTGCCTCCGTAGTCATTTCCGCCGCTGTCGGAAATAATGTCAAACGACATCCGCTCCAGGCCCCGAACAGGATGTATTTCTCAAACACCTGTCTTGTCGTTCGCCGACCCCTTCACCGACGGGAAACACCATCGCTTGCATCAACCTTCCTCGGGTGGGGCCAGATTGCTATATTACAGAAGAACTGACATCACGTAGCAATCCAGTACTCTCTTGTTTCTAGCGAAATTGTCCTTTTTTTGTTGAAGAGGTGCCTTGGCTGTTTTCACTAAAGAAGACCATACTTATAAACACCTGCCTTAAAAATCAAGGAAAACATTTTTTTTTGTATTTAGGAAAGATTTTTCTATAATTAAGTCATTGAAGTGTTGGTATTACTGAATGTGTTATTTGGCACACAGTGCTGTGTGGGATTTGATTCTAATTTGTACATTTGAAAAACAAAAAAATAATCTTTTAAGATAAAAAACAAATTTTTTAATATACAATTGAATATTAAGAACATTTCTGGTTTCTAAAGAAAAATATCTTTATATGTATGATCTTCCATAGTGAAAATTTTCAATGGTTCAAAATTATGAAAATGTTACCTTCAATGGATGAATTGTCATTGAAATTATCCTAAAATGAAAACACCGACATCTCATTTTAACAGATATATTTAACAAAATTATACTAAAGAGTAAATTTATTCAATGAAATTGCCAATGGCTTCAACCAGGGTCTCCAGACCCTGTTACCAAGAAATTTTCAGCACTGTCATGTAGAGTAACTTTTGAGGCAAAACTTTGAGGAGAAAAACGTTTGAATTATTATGACAGCAAATGCAATACATTCTTTTAGTCAACACTTGTAAATTACATGCGATCAAAAAACGTTTTTTCATAAGAAATAGAACATTTAACACAAGAAATTGAACATATGAACACACAGTCCAAGAACTGATTCTGATAATTCCACAGCCATAAATATTCAAGAGAGATTTTTAGTTCTTCAAAAAATACTTATATTGGTTTGCCCAGAAAGATCATGCTATTTTTTAAGGGAAAGCAAAACACTAAACAAAATTATGCCAGGAAATATTTATTGAATTAAATGCATACCATTTCATTGCACAACCTTTCTCCAGTTTTTCCTTAAACTTAAGGATTTTGTTTTTCCAGAATTTTGATTTCTTGGCAAAAAAAACTCATTAACGTGGTTTTCTTATGTAAACCAAAGAATTAAAATTTTTACCATTGCAATTATTTTGCAAGGACCTGAAGAAATGAAAATCCGAAAGAGCAATGACTGGTAAATATGTCAGGTGGGGTAACACGCCCCAGCCAAGCTGCAACAATTTTTGCCAGGCTGCCGAAGAAACATTAGGTCTGGCAATATCCTGATGGAAAACAAAACTTTTCTTGTTCACCAATTTTGAGCATTTTTCTTGAATTGCTACCTTTTAATTTGTCCAGTTGCGAGCAGTACTTTTCAGTATCAATTGACTGTTTACCTAGCAGAAGCTTATAGTACAGGATTCCTTTCCAATCTCACAGCATGACTTTCTTAGGATGAAGATGTGCTTTTGGGATGGCTAAAATTGGCTCATGTTGCTTACTTCAGAATCTTTTTTACTGAACATTGTTGCAAACAATCCATTTCTCATCACTCATCAAAATTTAGGTACATTATCATTGCATGTATATAACAAATCACTGATAGAAATGTTCTCCAAAGGATTCTTTTCACTCTGATCATGTAATACCCAAACATCATGGTGTTTTAAGTACCCAAGCTTCACTACGTGTTCATGGATGGCGGAGTTTGATAGTGTTTCTGCCAATTCCCGCTTTGCGGAATGCAGATTATTCTCAATCAATGTCTTGATTTTGTAGTCATGTTTAGTGGTTGGGTGTCTGTTTGAGCGTTTTTCATCGCTAAGGCCACAATCACCAATTCTAGACTTAGTGTTATGGAGTAGTTTTCGCCTGCATACAGACAAAAAAATGAGCTTAGCAGATATGCAAAAATAGAAAGGGGTGTAAGACTAGATTTATTCAACCTATACAGTGAGGAAATTCTGAGAGAATTAGCAATCCAACTAGGATTCTGTTGTGTGAGTAGTTTTTGCACTGAAACTTATAATTGTGATGTTGGTTGCTAATCGACTTAACGCACCCAAAATGTTAGGAACTTGGTAATCTTTCACTGTAAGCTGACTCCTTAATATTCAGCTGTCGACTAATATCAACTGCCTTAGTTCAGCTATGTCCAAACTGGAACTAACTAATAGTTCTACTGAACTCCAATAGAACTCTAAAGAATTCTCAAGAACTTCTGAGAACTTTCCAAGAACTTCTCGAGTTAACTTTCTGTTAACTCTTATTATTATAGGAGGGAGAGTCCATTATCTGAGGAATAGGTGTGTTTCACCATAACACTTAGCAAACCACTTCCGTACTGCTCTGTCAGCTAAAGTATTTCCTCCACTGTCAGTCAGTTTGTCAGTTAAGTACCATACGGGATACACGCTTTGAGTGATCATATCTCGAAAGAGACATGACTGACTAGGCAGAAGATTTTCTTGCAGTAGGTTGCCATTGCTTTCTGCAGTATACTGGATGCCAATCAAGTCTATAGAACCCATTCTGTTCTGCTCTTTAACTCATAGCTGGAGGGAGAAGAGACGGATTCATACCTTTCCCAAGGGTATTTGCATGTTGGTGAATTCGGCAAATTCTACTGGAATTCAAACTTGGCTTTCCGATTTCTTGTTCTGAGCCGATATCCACTGCATCACAATGCACATCTTTTTTGTTATTTGCGAGGCATTGTTGCCTTTATGGTAATAAAAAAAGCATCAAGTGTCTAAAATGCACCTCATAATCTTCCATTTTCTTAGGGATGCAAAATTGACACAAACCATGTAATTTTAAATTTTCTTTCTCAAGAAATAGTTTGAACTGTGATTTAATTGTAATTGGAGTAGATAGACTAAACTATTGCCTGGTTCACACTCCACCCACATCTATTGAACAGGTGAAGAGGCTCATCCCTTGTTTCCTGTTTAGGATGTGGTTTCCAGTTTTCTCTTTTCCAATCTTTTCACTCCTATGAACCCCCCTGCACATCAGTGGCATTACCGCCTTGCTCGGGGTGATATGATTTAAAAAAAAAGAAAAAAAGTGTATTATATCTGTCAATAAATTTGATGTGTCCTAACATCACTCAGTCAGTTAAATGCCATATGTGATACACGCTTTGTACGATCATGTCTCAAAAGAGACATGACTGACTGGGCAGAAGATTATCCCGCATTAGGCTGCCATTGTTTTCTGCAATATACTAGATGCCAACCAAGGCTATAGAACCCAATCTGTCCTATTATTTAATCCCTAACTGGAGGGAAGAGACAGATTAATACCTTTGTGCATAAGTGAATGCAAGAAATTTAACTGGAATTCAAACTGAAAATTTGTTGTTCCAAGTCGATATCAACTGCACCACAATGCACATCCTGTTGTTGCAACATGAACGACTAAGATTCATCCTGAACTTTCTGGACAACCCAATATATTAAGACATGTTTCAGTTGGTAAAATAATGATAATTGTTGAATTTGAGAATAAATCCTGGAAAATTTTCTCATTCTTTTCATTATGTATCCTGTCCTCTCAGGATGTAGGTGATCATGGTTCTTCACAACTTCCTCTCCCTTCACCATTAATAAATTTTGTCTTTTTGTTATTTCTCCAAAGCCTTGTTCTGTTATCCATTTATTTAAATTCACTAAGTATGTGTTGTATTCCTCTTGCCCTCTGTCTTGTGAGTATCATAGTTTCCAAGCCTCCCTTCCTTCATTATATGCTCCAAACTCTTTACTCTATAAGTTGAGCTGCTTTTATTTAATTTTGAATATCCAATACCTGACTGTGTATTTACTTCAGATCACAATTACTGTTCAATGCGTTTGAATTGTAAAACATAAAAAAAAGTTACAAAATGATTTCAATTATGTGCTTACGATGAACTTCCCTTCCCCCAAGGAATTAGACTAGATACAAGTTCTTGAAGTCTTTGGTATCTAAGTAAACAGTCTTTTCTTTCTATCTGCTGTGTTCCTTCAGGGCGTGTGCAATCATAACTTCCTGTCCCTTGTGGTTCTAAGCAGTGTTTCTTCATCATGACATGGCTTCCCTCTGTCTTTTCTACAAATATTTTCATGGCAACTGCTCTGTCGAGCTTTTTTCTCCTGGTGCCCTGTCCACATAAATTTAAGCGTGCTACTAGATTGGCATTTAGGTCCCACTCCTTTTACCATTGCAATAGTTAAATGTAACTGCCACTTCTACTCTAAATACTTCTACTCTAACAGCTTCCTTCCTTTCACTTCCCATCTGTGGAACTATCTTCTGTTTACTTGTTTCCCTGATAGCTACAATCTCCAAAAATTTAAATGCAACATGAATTGCCATCTTCTTTATTCTTAAATCCTGTTCATCTTTTATCCTTTTTATAATACTCCTTGTACACAGTGTTTTCTCTCACTGTAACCTTCAGTACACCCGTGGTGGTCCCACCTTGCTTAGGGTGCAAAAAAAAAAAAAAGAGAAAAGGAAATCTGTCAAAAGAAATAAAACAAATTTTTTTAGGTGATGTGTTTTCCTGAATCTGTGAAGAAATTTAAAGTTGATATATATTTATTTATTTATTTATTTTTTATTTTTTTCAGCCTTAGGAATTCCAGATAATTCTGGATTTCTGGGACTTTTTTCTGAAATTAAGGTTGGTATTTTTATTTCCTTTTGGTTGCAATTGTTCTGATGAGCTTTCTTTCTTAGTGCTTTGAGTGCATGAATTTAAGCATTCTCCCAGATAAGCAACTCGGCCTCACTGTTTTACTATTGAACTAGCTCGATGCAACCATATGTTATTTTCTCACACTTTTTGCCTGTGGAACTCTCATCCAGTTTCTTCTTTCCCCTGACACCTATGTTCTTCAGAAATTTAAATCCAACCTCAATCACTAATTTTTGTTTGCCTGAATCTGTTTCTTTTATTGTTTTTTTTTCTTTTTACTGAAGCCTTCTCATTCTCTTTCACACTTAATAACCCCTTGCATCTTAGTGGCATTATTGTCTTACTTGGAGTGCAATGATTAAAAATATAAAACAATTTAACTGAAGCCATTATCCCTGGGAACAATACTTTCTCTGTTTTCATAAAGCTACCACCTTGAAGAAATAATTGACTGAATGTTGAAAAAAAGAAAAAAGAATCGCTCAAAATTTAAAATTTTTAATATTTATAATTGTTCAAAATTTGCATAGAGATATTTGTACTTAATCAACTGTCTTTGAAACTTATTTGACTTCTTAACAAGCATTAAAAGAAAAAGCTCAACAAATAATTTATCTTGTATAGTGTGTGTTTCTATGACCAGTTTTTTGTTTTCTTTTTTTTTTTATACAAAAATAGGGGGTCACATTATACACAGTTAATTTTTTTTTTTTTTTTTGAAGAGGTTAAAAATCAAGCATTTTCAGTGATTATTTCCATTATACACAAGTAAATGTTTTTCTGGAGAGATTTCTTCATTATCATATATTTTATGGTAGGTGATTTTTCTCAACATATAGTTTTGTACAATAAAGAATGAAGACCTTTTATTTGCTATAAAATATGTCCAAGAAGATGCCCAGAACTGAAACATTTTACTACATCAGGCCTACTAGTTTTGCTCAGAATCAGGAGTCACATTATACAAGGTGCAATGGATAAGTTGTCGTCTAAAATGAAACTAATGAAGCTTTTGGCATGAATGCCAAGCATTATAGCATGTTGTGAATAGGGTCTTCTATATGACCTATATGAAAAAAAAATCAGGGTTTTCACGAAAAGATTCTGGGGTCACACTATATATGTAGTAGGCTTATATACGGTAAATCATTCTATTCATGTGATTCTTAACATAGAAAATAATTGGATATTATTTGAATTTCAACTTAGCTTTTGATTTGATGTAACCATCAGCTTTCCAGTAAAAATGATTAAATGTAAATACTAAATTATTTTGGTCCAAATTTTACATGGCAAAGTCTACTGTATAGACAGGTGTAATAGCTGACTTCAGGTGTAGTGCTAAACTCTGAATTTTTTTTTAATTAATTTCAATCCCCCACCCAAAAAATTACTTGAGTATATTGCAACCAGTTACCAAATATGCATGATCTTTAACTTCTTCAAAAAATTACCTGTGTATAGTGCGATCCCCTATGTTTTTTGCATAAAAAAACTGATCATAAAATCTCACACTATACTCAAGCATATATGGCATTATATATTGGTTGGTTGGTTAGAAAAAATTTCCTTTTTGTTTTCTTTTATCATGATATTTCAGCCTCTGTATTCTATGGCTTTTGTCAGATTTCTGATATTTTTAAATACTATTATTCACTTAATACAATGCCCAAAAGCCACACAAGGAAGAGGGTTACTGAATGAGGTGGTTGTAAGGGTGTAAAAGGAGGAAGTAAGAGGTCCATATTATAAAGATAAGTAGGATAGCGATTGAGCCGAGGCTTGAAGAGGTTAAAATTGTACTGATTGCGGAAACCTCCTTTTGGGTGCCTATTTCAAAAAGTAAGATTTTTTTTTAGGAAGAAATAGGGTAGAACTTCCTCTGTCCTTTGAGGATATGAACAGAATGAGTATCAGTTGAATCTGTACATGGCGCAATAACACCTAGTTGGAAAGGTCTGGACTCATCATCATTTATCCATCACACCCAGATGGTGCATAGGGCAGCAACTTTTTGTTGCTGTTTCTGTAACAAACTGTTTTTTATGGGGCAGGGTTGTTAGCCCTGCTCCCAACCCCCAAACCTGGAGGACCGGTGGACCATTCTTGATTCTTACGTTTACAGCACCTGGTATTCCCAGATGGTCACCCATTTAAGTACTGACCAGGCTCGATGTTGCTTAACTTCAGCGATTGGATGGGAACTGGTGTATTCAACACGATATAGCCGTAGACAAGGTCTGGACTGGTGGAACTAAAGTAATATAGCTTGTTTGAACATCTGCCATGAAAATACTGATAAAATAGTGAGAAGCTAGCAATGTTATGTCTGAGGAAAACGGTTGTAGTAGGGAAAACAAATATCCCTATGTTGTAGAAATGCTTTTGCACCTGTCAAGACTGGAAAGTGAGGATTGAGCAGCTTTATTTTGGTTTTGATCTGATTTTTGTTGCATTTAGATTATTGAACCAATTTTGTTTGGTCATTGTGGGGAAGCATACTAATGTTTATTACAATCACTGAATTTAAGCAACATCTATCCTGGTCAGTATATGGATAAGTGGCCGCTTGGGAATAGCAGGTGCTGCAACTTTTGATGTGTGGGTGGTGTAATGGATAATGGCTTGGAATTGTTAACCAGAGAACCGAATTCCAGTTGGGGTAGTTATATTCACTTGCATACAAATGACAATGGGAATGGTATGAATCCATTTCTCCTCCTAGCTATGGATTAATTAGTAAGACTTGTATCACTAAAGTTTTATTATCACCAAAAAAAATTCTTACAATCTAAAAATATTTTCTGGCTTTAAAAGACCTGCAAAAGTTTGATAATCTGTAGAAAGCAACCCCATCAGTTAATAATAATCTTAATAGAACATAATCAATATGATAGTATTGGATAATCCCCCCCCCCAAAAAAAAGCGGACGTGTTGTACTTACTGTATTTGATAGCAGAAAATACTAATCCTGTTTATATTTAATATTATAGCATTATTGAGTTAGGCTAAGTGCAAGTACTAGTAGTCTGTGACATCTGAATAAAAATAACCAACAAGATATCTCAAGTTTGTTCATAAAACCTGTCAGATATGTTTTGAGCCATTTAAAAAGAAAGAAAATGAGAGGTGGGGTATATGTCTTTAAATAAAGTAGCAGGAACATAGCAACAAGTCATAGAAAATAACTTGCTTAATGGTGTACAGTGCTTGCATGAATAAAGTTATCAAATAATTCTGGAACCTTATTTTTTCTGAATCCGATAAGCAACAGAAACGTGTTTTTATAGAGAAATGCTGAGAATACCATCGACTGAACATGTGAGCAAATGGCAATGTTTTAGAGAAAATGGAAACGAAAAGGACAGAAAGACAGTTTAAAATTTTAGGGTGCATAATAAGGAAATATGGTTTGGAAAATTTGATACTCCCAGGACAGACTGGAGGTAAGAGGAAAACCATGTGTGACTTACCTAGTGAGCTTGAGTAAATGGATGGCAAAGCAAGATTTAAGAGAGACAAGAAAAGGTCAAAATTTATTAAGGGCTACGAAGGATAGGAAATTTTGGAGAACCACGACTGCCAACATTTTGGACGTACATAACACATAGGAGAAGCAATCTTGTATTATTCCTCTCTCTTAATAAGAAAGCAGGATCTTACTTGTCATTTCTTACATGTAATGTCTTACTTGCTCTCGATTTCCCTGGAAGATCATGAGTTCAACAAGTGGATCATTATTCACTGACTTTGTGGGGTGGAGAGGGGGGTTATATCAGCAATGTGGTAAAAACAGTTCATGTGACCTGACAAGGAGTGGCAATCATAAAGGATATGTGTATGAGAAGGGATCTGTGTTTCTCCGTTCAGAGTATCTTTTATATAATTTTACTTTCAAATAAGTATCCTTGTCTTGTTTGTTACGCATTTTTAGTTGTTGTAACCTCTGACCTTTTTATAGTCATTTCAGCTTAAAAAAAACAAATCCTAATCATCAACACAAACGTGAATACACTGGAGAGAATCAGTTGATGTGAGTTATCTCCCCCTAAACATGGAAAGGGAAATGTAAACAAACTAACTTAGTGTATTGAATAAGGGTTTGTTTCAAAATTCCCAAAAGGTTACTGAGTACAATAGATGCCTGAAGAAGGCTAGAGAGTAGAATGTCTGAAATGGGATTAAAACAACCTGGTTGAGTATACTAGTCGAAAAGTAAACTCATATCATAATGTTAATTCCTCATCTTAAAAAAAAATCTGATACAAAACATTATGTTCAGAATATGGCTGGCAACTGGAAAAGATTAGAGAATATAGCAATTGAAATATTGCAATAAAAAAAAAAAACAATGGTGAGAAAATTTTTCTGAATAGAAGAAATGCTCTCTTTTTTCTTTTTTTTCCAAAATTAGAAACTGAATACAAAGTAGAATTTTTTTTAAAATTAATTTTTTAATAAAATCAGCTAGAAACTTTTAAATGTATTTAATTTACTAAATAGCAACTATTATAGTTTGTAAGATGCACTTAAAAAAACTACCAAAATAAAGAAAACTATACAGTATCTGTATTATAAATGGTAGGTTGAATTCAAGGGCTTAATAAATGTGATAAAATGCTCTAGCATTTTAATTTCTAAAATTGTCTGTGTGAAACAGTTGTGTTGTTAAGAGATTAGCAGTTATGGAACTATGAGTGTAAGAATTTACTTATATCTAAAGTTTTTATTTTCTTAAAGTTTTTAATTCCAAGCCATTCTGAGTTTAATTTTTATCTGCTTCTTTTCAAGTTTTGTTTTGATAACTGAGCATTGTCTTGTTGATATTGTTCACGTAATATTTTGTACAGTCCACTCTAGAGCTTTATTCAGTTATCTAATACATCAGGAAAAGAGATTTTTTTTTCCTTTCAAAGAAGACTGTTGACTGGATTAGACCAAATAAGGTTTGAATAACCCAAAACTGAAACATTTTACTACATCAGGCCTACTAGTTTTGCTCAGAATCCGGAGTCACATTATACAGGGTGCAATGGATAAGTTGTCATCTAAATTACACAAAAATGAAACTAATGAAGCTTTTGGAGTGAATGCCAAGCATTATAGCATGTCGTTTCCAAATTTCTGACAGTGAATAGGGTCTTCTATATGACCTATATGAAAAAAAATCAGGGTTTTCACAAAAAGATTCAGGGGTCACACTATACATTTAGTAGGCTTATATACACGTATATAAGGTATATCATTCTATTCATGTAAATTCTTAACATAGAAAATAATTGGATATTATTTGAATTTCAACTTTGCTTTTGATTTGATGTAACCATCAGCTTTCTGGTAAAAATGATTAATTGTAAATACTAAATTATTTTGTACAGTCCACTCTACATCCTTATTCAGTTATCTGATGCATTGGGGAAAAAAACATTTTTTTCTTTTTCCTTTCAAAGAAGACTGTTGACTGGATTAGACCAAATACAGTTTGAATGAAGAAAGTGTAGAACACGAATAACACTTCTCAAAGAAACAATATCTGCTGCCTAATTAATTTTGACAATTCTAAAACTTTTAATCTTAGGTGATAGGATGGAGGGGTCAGGCATTTTCTCATGATGCATTAAACAGGTCATCTTAAAGGGGTGTCAGAAAATCATTTAAAGTGTCAAAAAGTGGGAAATTAATAAACGGGGCAGTTTTAATAATCTTGGAATAGGGTCATACACTTTCCTGGCGGAGTTGTGCAATAGGAATAAAAAAATTTAATTCATAATCTAGAGTGCTTAATTGATAGAAATGTCTGAAAAAATCTCATATTACAAATTTGAAATTCAGGAATATTTTTCTTTTTTTCTTTTTTACATTTTAATTATTGTATGAGCATTTGTTTTCTTTATTTTTTCATTCTGTGTGTGTTGTGGTGCATTGGATATCGGCTCGGAACGAGAAATCGAGGAACCAAGTTAGAATTCCAGCTGAATTCATTGCATTCACTTACACGCAAATACCCTTGGGAAAGGTATTAATCCGCCTATTCCTTCCAGTTATGGGTTAAATAACAGGACAGATTGGGTTCTATAGCTTTGGTCGGCAACCAGTCTACTGCAGAAAGCAATGGCAATCTACTGCGGGATAATCTTCTGCCCAGTCAGTCATGTCTCTTTCGAGACATGATCGCCCAAGCGTGTATCACGTATGGCACTTAACTGACTAACTGTAGAGATATCAATTTCTGCCCTCCACCCCGCCCACCATCTTATTAGAAAAAAATGTTTTTATTTTTATATTTGTGATCTACAGTGCTAATCTATAGTAATATAAAAAAAAAATTTCTGGTCACTGCTTATTGTAAAACTAATTTAATAAAAAAAAGACAAGACAAAGAAACACTCCTACTAAGTGCCTAAAAAAGAGAAATTCAGAATTCAGATAAATTAAACTTTGTGATTCTGTGTGTAGTGGCTCGTACTGAATGGGGCGTAGATCGGTATACATTGATTAAACTATATAAATTGCTACTCCATTCCAAACTGGACCATGCTAATTTTATATATGGGGCAGCCAGAAAGTCATACATAAAAACCCTCAATGCACTTACCATCAAGAGCTCAGACTAGTACTCATGGCTTTTAGGACATCCCAGGTGGAGAGCTTGCATACAGAAGCCAGTGAAACCCCTCCACATCTACGCCGCATTAAACTGGCATTGCAGTATTATGTAAAACAATTCAGAAAAAAAACTTCCGCGACTATACAAAAATATATACGGAAGGGTAAAAAAAGTGGAGACAAAATAGGATGTGCAGCAATAAGCCAAAAAATTTCCAGAAAGAAACGCCTCCCAAAGGAAAGTTTGATATTCACTGCTGAGGTTTATGCCATCAATTTGTTTCTAGACATCATTACTAAGAGCAAACTAAAGAACTTCCTAATTTTTTCAGACTCGCTCTCTGTCCTATCAGCTTTGGAGGGGAACAAATCCAAAAATCCGATGATCATTAAATTATTACTGAAAATCAGTGTATTGAGCAAAAAGAGAAATATTATATGTTGGATCCCAAACCACACTGAAATATAAGGTAAGCAGACCTGGCAGCCAGTCAGCTTTGGATACAGGAATCAAGGTCCCATCTACAGACGTATGATTATCTACATAATAAATTTCATTATATCCATCCCAGGCTGGGAGTAAATAATACACTTTTCAGGAGGTCTTGAAAAAAGGTTATAATAGCCCATATGTGAATGACATTATTTCTTACATACTAATGAAGTTCCGCCAATGTGCCAGACATGTAAACAAGTATTATTGATTAAACGTATTTTGACAGAATGTCCAGAACTAGCTATCTCTAGACAACAATTTTATAATACTGATAGCATATGAGCTATTCAAAAATGTAAATGTGAATATACTATCATATCTAAAAGTGGTCAACCTCTACAAGAAAATATAAAATAAGAAAAAAAAATATTATATATATTACCAGCAATACGTTTTTGAAATTATATATTACCAGAAAAAAAATTTCTAGCACTACCTTTTTGAAGAAAAACTAATATTACCAGCAATGTGTTTGACTCTTATTAAAGCTTTCTTTACAAAAATACATTAATGAAATAATATCTAAAACCTGATCTACTGATGTATTACAAAGAATATATATTCTATTCATATGAATCTATCCTAAAACTCTTGTTAGCATTAAATAACCTGTTGATATGCTGTAAAACAAGAACCAAACTATTCTGTAGGATTATTGGTGTTAATTTTCTTTTATACATAATCCTACTATACCCATGTATTAACACAGCTAACTCAATTAGGATAATGTGATAGAAGATTCTGTACAAACACTTTGCTTATATCATCATACTGCACCTTGATATTACTCATACACCCATGGGGTTCTCTTGACTTTTCCTTTTCAGTGCAACATATACTCTGGAGGTTTAATACAAAACTCTGGTTTGAAAGTAAGAGCTGACATTTTGAAAGTTTCTGTTGACATGACAGATTGGGAATATATTCAAATAATGTCAAATAAAAAATTTATATTGAAACAATTTACTGATCATTTTTTTTCTTTTTCTCTTTTCAGTTGAAAATCTTAAAGTATCTTGACTTCCGCTCTCTCTTGGCAGTGAGTCTTGTGTGCAAAGATCTTTATGATAAGAGCCGAGACTCCTCTCTCTGGAGAAGATTGTTTATGATTCATAAATCTGGTAAGTTTGTTAACTTCAGTTTAACTTTTATCCCTTTGAAAACTCAAGAGAAATCAGTGTATCTCTTTTGATATTTGTATGTAGTTGGCCATGAGATGAAGATATAAACTTATAAATCTGGTGCTACACTGCTGAGGTTCAGTAAATATGTTTGTGCAAAAGAGGAAATATTTTTGGACCCCCAAAAAATATCTGATGTGGAGTCTGGAGAGATGGGCACTGCCAGGTTATCCAAAAGTTCACTGTAAAAGGAACACGAGGGAGAATCAAGGAAACAGCATGCTGGATTAGCAGATCGGCCTCAGAAAGGTTGTCTATTTCTTCTGCTCTTAGATCTACCTGACGATTTCAAGCAATTGAGGCACTGATGATTTATGTGGTCTGGCAGGTCCTAGCCAGACTGGTGGAACCAAAGATTGTATTTTGCCCAAACATCTGCCATGAAGATAGTGATAGAGGCCAGATAGTATTTCATCTGTTTCTGTTTAATGTAACCCACTAAAGGTTGATAAGCTGTAAAAAAAAAAACAAAAAACAAATCAATCTGTTCAGTGGATGAATGCTGAATGTTTCCAGCATTGAAAAGGCTAATTTTACCATATGTGTAAAAATGAATATAACAAGCTTAAGTGCTATAAATGATATATGCTTGGGTGTTCATGTCTCAAAAGAGACATGACTGACTGGGCAGAAAATTTTCCTGCAATAGGTTGCCATTACTTTCAGTAGTAGAATGGTTACCAACCAAGTCTATAGAACCTAATCTGTTCTGCTATTTAACCCATAGCTGGAGAGGAAAAACAGATTAATACCATTTTCAAGGGTATTTGTGCATAAGTGAATGCAACAAATTCAACTGGAATTCACACTCGGCTCTCTGATTTCTCGTTCTAAGCCAATATTCATTGCTCCGCAACATACATTGCATATGTTTTTGAATTTGACTTTCAGGTGACGGCTGTGTTGTGTCTCATACTTTTTTCTGCATTTGTATGGGAGGCTATAAAGACAGTTTCTAGCTATCGACTTGTAAGGGAGTAATGTCAGTTTAAAGATAGCAAAGACATTGAGATAAAACAAACAACCTTGATGTTTTAATTTCAGCAAATTGTTTGGGTTCTTTCAGTCACTTCTCATTTATTGAAACTGTATACAAGGTGCGATGGATAAACTGTCGTCATTTTATATTTTTAATTTTGTGCATGTGCGTTGTCTGTTTATGATTTTGTCAACTGCATGGTATGATAGGGTCAGTTGGGCACCATCTGTGAGAAAAAGACTGTCCTGAAGCAATTCACTCTTTCAGAAATTTTGAAGCAGCATGCTGTATTGCTAGGCATTCGCTCCAGAAGCTCCAATACAAACATTTCAGAGTGTTTAGATGTTAATCCCAGGAAGGTGCAGAAGATTCGGAAAGAGATGAGTCTACTGGTGATTATGAAGATGTTCAAAGTGATCACTAGTTATGGTGTTGTTATGCCTTCATTCATCTTTCCACAGGGTCTCAGATTTAACAAAGACCTACATCAAATGCCTTGAGGAGGTAAGGCTGCCCTGGGTGTAGAGGGTGGCTGCTGGAAGTCCCTATATCTGGAAATAGGACTCTGCACCATACCATACAAGCAGAATAATCCAGTCATGTCTGTCAGACAATTTCTGTGACCATATCACCCTTTACATCTGGCTATCTAACACTCCTGACTGAAACCCCCTTGATTATTATGTATGAAGCACAGTTGAGCAAGTGACCAACAAAACTTCATGTAACACCAAAGATGGACTGAAGGCAAGGATAATAGCAGCATTCACCATTTTAAACAAGGAGACCATCCAGAAAAGATGCAGGAAGTTCCAAATTTGTCTGGAGGCTGTTGAAGCCAATGGCTATTTTATTTAATATATTTCCTCTTTAGTATTCATGACATTTTTGTGTAATTTTGGTATTTATATCTGTAAATGAGATGTTATTTTAATTTTTGCCTGATTTTGACACCACTTCATCCATCACACCCATGTAGTTGATGTTGTTGTGATAAATTAAAAAAACTATTTGTAAAAACAGGATTCATAAACTTGCTTAGCTGGCAAGGGAAGATAAAAAAATAAAAAAATAAAAAACTGACAGAATAGATGTACTAAGTCTTCATGATTCCACTAGAGACTTCTTGTAAAGATTTACACAATATTTCATCATTTCCTGCGTTCACTTATTTAAGGAACACATGATCTGATTTCTTGAGACCCGCACCTGACTTCATTAACTCAATTCATGCATTTATTGGAATCTTTAGCTTTCCAGACAAGCTACCTTGTAACTAATTTGTTTAAAAGGCTTACTGCTACATCACATTGAAACACTGGCTCCATAAGATCACTGAAGTTAAGCAACGTTGCTTGGGAATAATAGATTGGAATTGTTAATTGGAGAGTTGAATTCCAATTTCAGTTTAGTTTGTTAGATTCAGTTACATGGCAGATACTCTTGGGAAAGGTATGAATTCACATCTCCCTCAGCTATGGGTTAATTATTAAAACATATATCATTAAACTGTTATTATCTTAAAGAAAAAAAAAATGGTGTGCAAAAGGTTTTTGGCATTAAATAGCCTATAGAAGTAAAGGAATTTTTTATTTGGTAAAAAGAAACATTACAAAAACGGTATCCAAACAAAGATAACATTTAATTGATATCGGCAAACAATGAAGGCAGACAGCATGAACCAAATTTAAGAACGAATGATAAATTTGTTAATACACAAAATAATGAATTATACAAATTAAGTGCACTGTGTGCCTAATAATGGCTGATAGCATCTATGTAAAAATAATGTGGATGAAATATGCCCCTTTATATTAAAAATTATAATGTTGCCTAAGGTCCTCAGAAATGAAAACTGTATATAAAATGTAGAAAAGGAGAAAATACTTCTCTGAGTAGTTTTCAAAGAATTGGTTCAATTTTTGATGCAAAGTTATTGGTAACAGCAAAAAATAAAATCACACCAGCTGAAGGCTTTTCCTTGATGTTCCTTTCAATTCCCGTCTGGTGATTATCAAATTTCTTCTGTATTGTTTTCCTTTTTGGACCAGAACAACCTAGGTTCTAGTAGCAGATGTAAGTGAACCTCTTTGAATTAACTCCTGGGTATCCTTTTATTACCTACAGGTAGGCTCCAAATTGACTTCTTGGAATTTGGCGGATAACTTTTTGATTATTTCTGAATTTTAAAAAAAATATTCAGAAATAAAACACAGATCTTTTTCAACAAATTGAAAAATGCCAAAAATATCTTAGACATTCAAAATTAAGTATGAACCCAATGCAGCGTCTGCTTTCTTGCAGGTGGCACATGATCAAGCAGCTTAAATTTCTTATAGAGGTTGATATGCTAGTAAACAAAAACAACCAACCAATTTGCTCAAATGTCGCCTTCAGCTGTTGCTTAATATTAAATCTCTTCTAATTTATAGAATTATATATATTACAATTATTTGAAAATGCTTTATTAATAGTCTTCAAGGATTCTTAATGCTTTTCCTGTTATTTTTTATAAGAAGGGAAACCAGTTTATAATTTGCAGTTAAAGTTTGGATTCGTCTCCCTTAGAAAATCTTTGCTTTGGTTCATATTACTTGGGAACTGTTGGCTCAGGCCGGAAATTGCCTTTTCTTCAAGTTAAATCATTTACATTTAATTGTTCTACAATGTTCCAGTTTCACTGTTATGGTAACAAACACACATATTTCAGATCATATCAATTGACTACAATTTGGTGTTTTAACAGAAAACAAATCTAACTTTTCTTCCATTTTCAATATTTTCAAAATAAAAGTGGGTGTGTTATGATCGTGTACTCCATTGCATTTGAGTTGGTTGTCCAGCAAATAATTTTTTTTTTTTTTAAACTTTTTATGCAAGGTCCATGATTTAATATTGGGACTGAATTTAATGGTCTGAATTCATATTTTTTTACTGAAATACATGTCACTTTCATGATGCTATTGGAAAAAAGCATGAATCTAATTCTCTCTGCTTGTCATCATGCTTATTGAAGTGATGGTAGACAGAACTAAAAAAGAAAAACATGTGAATGTGTTAAAATAAATTTACTCATAATAATCCTCTATTCAGGCAACAGAGCAGAATGGCTGTCAGTCATGACAAATAGAATTGGCTCTTACAGAGATTTTTTTTCTATTTTGGAATTAAAGTTATTATAAACTTAAATAATGGCCAATTTTATTATATGACTTTTAAGTAATGGTAATATTAGCTGTTTCCTTATATGGAAACATTTGGTATTGATTGACCAAGTGCTGTATATGATACACACTTGGGCAATCATGTCTCTTTCGAGACATGACTAACTGGGCAGAAGATTATCCCGCAGTAGGTTGTCATTACTTTCTGCTTTAGACTGGTTGCTGACCAAGGCTGTAGAATCCAATTTGTCATGTTATTTAACCCATAATTGGAGGGAAGAGACAGTAATATTTTTCCCAAGGGTATTTGTGTAAGTGAATGCAAGGAATTCAGCTGGAATTTGAACTCAGCTTCCCGATTTCTCATTCCGAGCAGATATCCACTGTACCACAACGCACATCCAATGCTACTTTGGTTGAAATTTATAAAATTTTTCTCTTAAAATAATTTTTCAGTTAAATAATTTTTTTCAAGTCTACTGTTATTAGTCTATCCATTATTGATGGGGGGTTTCTTTCCTAATCTTTTGTTTTGAAGTTGTGTGGAACATCAGCATTTTGAGTAGGTCATTAATTTCTCTTCAAGTTATGTGCTGTCCATTTTACTTGTTGAAAGTCTTCAAGTGATGTCATTTCTGCTATTTGGTACAGTTCTTTGTGATTCTGTAGTACCAGTCGAGAAGGTTTGAAGAAAGATGTTCCTCTGTAAGACCTACACAGTTCAATTGCTTAAAATCATTTTTAATTATTGATCTGAGAAATCGCTTGTATACAGCTCACAGTTAAAAAAATTCTGGATGAGTTTGATGCTATACATGACATCCACATGAAAGTTTTGATCTGACAAATTGATGTATGAGTATGCCGTGAGTTCTTTTTGTTTTGTAGCGATTTGCAGTGTTGTTTAAAACTATGCCTTGTACTGATGTTCAGTTTTCTCATCTCCTGCATTAAATTTGTTATAACTGATCCATACACTGGTGTATTTGCAGTGTTTAGTACTTATTAATTCCACATTTTTCTTTTTTTTCATGTGACCCTTCAGGGTGTAGGTGATCATGGCTCTCTGCAATTTCCCTTCCTTTGTAACTCATAAGAAATTTTTTTCTTTTTGTTATCCCTCCTAAATATTGTTCCATGACAATCTATTTATTCAAGCTCACTAAGTAGGTTATACATTGTTTTTCTCTGTCCCTGAATGACCAGCTAACTAGAGTTAGTGTCTCAAGAAATCACTGTGGAGAGAAAACAGGAAATCACTCCACTATCAATCCCAAGAAATATTTTATACTCTTTAACATAAAATTTATCAAAGCTAACGATGTTCATTGTGATGTAATGGATTTCAGCTTGGAATGAGAAATTGGAGAGTTGAGTTCGAAATCCATTTGATTTTGTTGCACTCACTCATGTGCAAATGCCCTTGGGAAAAGGTATGAATCCATCTCTTCTTCCTCCAGCTATGGGTTGAATAGCAGGACATATTGGGTTCTATAGCATTGGTTAGCAACCAGTCTATTGCAGAAAAAAATGACAATCTACTGTGGAAAAATCTTCTGCCTAGTCAGATGATCATATCTCTTTTGATTGACTAAGTGTATCACGTATGGCATGTAACGAACTGACTGAATGGTGTGGAGTGGAGGTTGAGTTTATTGGAATTAACTCCACGCCCTGTAAGAAATTACATATATCCATATAATGAATTCTAATGATGGATTCAGAGTATACGTCATAACTGCTTTCTTTCCAATTCCAGATTCTGTGCAATGTATAGTAATTATTATTCCTTTAGCCAATATGTATATGTAACTGTTATTGCATAGATTTAGAATGTTTTGGTTTTGTTTTGTTTTTTTGTTTTTTTTTCACAGACAATAATTTGTATGTTCTAATGGTCTCAAACTTTAAATAAAAACTGAAGAGTCGCACCTCATTTTAGGTCACATTGTCATTCATATTCCTTGTAACATAGTCTGTATATGGAGTGAATATTCTGCTGCAGAACAGACAGTATATTAACAATTTGGAATTTCCAAAATGGAAATGTGTGTCTGGAAGATTAAAGAGTCAAGTCATTCTGCCACAAATGCAAATGGCCAGTTGAAAGGTTTAGTGGAAGAGAATCCTTGCTAAACTTTTTCTTAAAGTATAATGTGGTTCCCTTCTTGAAAACCCATAAACTTGGTTGGTGCCACTGTCTCACTCCATGAATTGATCTTCCCAGCCCATATTATGTGTAAATTTTTGATCTGACAAAGTCTTAGGCAAAGCTGGTTGAAACACTTGTGGCAAGAAAGTTAAAGTAGGAAGTAACTTCCAGAAGCAACAACTGAATCTTGCTTGTGGAAGAATTTATCTGTCAAGATTTTTAGATTAAACCTTCTTAATTCCTGGGTGCTAGGATCTACCTAACTATGGTCACTTTGTGAATTAGTTTCTGGTTTATCTCAGCTGTCATCATCTTCAACAGTGAGTGTGGGTGGAAAAAGGTAACTCCCTCTTTTACTCTGTTATAGTAGTCAAAACCCTGTCAATTTGCAAATTCAAAACCAGATGATTTTATTTATTTGTAATTAAATTATTTTTATTTTGCCCAAATTCTACTAGCAAAACCAGACACTAGGGATATTGCTGGTATTCTAGTAAAGTCTTAATTACCTAGTTTGGTTTTCTTGCTTTTCATATAAACTTCTAAAGTTCTCATTTCAACTGATGTTAAGTATTGATTCGCTTTTTTTAAATTTTTCTCCAAGGAAAGGTAATAAAGCCACTAAGATTCAAGGGAATACTGAGTGTTAGAGAATATGAGAAACATACTATTAAGGAGAGAAGAAAAAAGATCAAGAATTTAAACAAGGCTGAATATAATGATGGATATGGCGCTTACATTTTTGAAGATCAAAGTTGACTGGGGAAAAAAGAAGCTGGGAGAGAGTTCCACAAGCGAGAATTGCAATCAAAGAAATTGTTCGCATAGAACTTATTGTTACATCGAGCTGTTTCAACTGTCAAATGATGAGACCTTGCCGCCAATCTAGTACTTCTCTTAAATCTATAAAGTTTAGGCACCAAAGAGGAAAGCTCATTAGAACAATTGAAAATATTTATACAAAAGGCATGGAGAAGCTACATTAGTCATGGCTGAACTGACTGAAGCCGAGATACCAGGTCAGGACAAATTACATTGCAGATTCTTCTCTAAATATATAACACAAGCACACTCCCATATTTGACAGTGATAGTCAATACATGAACAAATGGTAAACTTACAAATATATAAGATAGATTCGGGCAAGAAAAATTTCTTAGCATGATATTGTGAATCATCTGTCTTTGATGCAGACTTAGAAATTGATTCAGTAAACTCTTTCCACTTCATATCAGCAGAGAACGTTAGTCTGAGAAGGTGCAATGAGTCCCTCTCCTGGAGGTCAGCCTACTTGTAAAATCCAAAATGTTACCCCAAATTAAAGTCTTCATTTCTAACATTCGAATCAAATCCAAAAAGGAAATAAACTTGGCAAATGAACCTGAAATGGTTATCACAAAACCACTACAATGTTGCTGCAAGACAAAAATATAATCCTTCATCTTCATCATAATGCATTTCTGAATCATTTTTGCCAACTGAATGTTTCCCCGAAAGATTGCAGCTACTGTATAGATATCTGGAAAAAGTACAGAGCACCCTGGTTTTTTTTTCTCTGCAAAAAAAAAAAAATGATTATCATAGCAAATGCTTACTGGAAGTGGGGATGCCTATTCTTTCCTTATAATGCTTGGCCATGCATTGTGCAAATGACACTGCAAAGCTCAATACATTTTTAATAGTTTTATTAGCAAAAAAGAGGCAGAAAATGTTTAGTGATCTTACTTCATCAACAGAGAAGAGGCAGAAAATGCCTCTCCCTTGACTAAAAAAAGATTAAGTTCTTTTTATTGATGTTTATTATTCAGTCTCTCAACATCATAACACTAGACAAAAGAACAAACCTAGAATACTTGTACACAGCGATAAGAAGGAATTTCCACTTGGATGGCTTTTTCCCAAAAGCCACTGTTTCAGGGAACAGGCTCCTGGGAAAGTGTTTTTTTTTTTTACCCACTATAATTTTAATCTCTTTAAGTCAACCATTATCTACTTTACATATCCTTGTAATATACAATTCTTACAACCATAAAATAACCCCCTTTTTTAACTTGAAATGCTCTTAGGTCTTGTATTGTTTGAACAATAACAAACAAAAACATTAGCCACTGCCTTGGTGTAGCTTCCCTGTGCTTTTTCTATAAATAATTTTATGGTAATTGTTCTAGTGAGCTTTCCGCTGCGGTACCTATATTTTATGAATTTAAGTGCAGTGGTTGGTGGCATGGTCTCATCAATTTAGAGTTGAACTGGTTAGATGTAACTGTCAGTTCTCTGCTAACAGTTTCTTTTCTTTTTGTACTTCTTGCTTACAGAACTTTTGTCTGGCTCCATGTTTTTTAGCTAACTTTGCTCTTCAAAAATTCAAAGGTAATGTCAATCATTATCTACTGTGTTCTTGATTACTCTTCTCTTGTTCTCTCTCTTTAATAATGTTTCTCTTCTTATTCTTTCACTCTCAGTAACCCCTTGCATCTTAGTGGCTTTATTTCCTTGCATGAGGTGAAATGGTTTTTAAAAAAATAATGGTAGAACTTTATGATACAAAAACTATACAAATTATAATAAATTCAAAATACTATACAAATATGTGTGTACTATTGTTGTCGGCTTGTGAGTTAACAGGATGGTTTATTTCTTAATGTCATAGAAAGTTTTGTATTGGATTCTGAATTAGTAGAGATAGTTCCAGTCCCTACCCTGCAAATTGATGCTTAAGCTTGTGAAGAACAAATGACTATACATGCAGCGACATCCTCCAAGGATATTTTTTTAAGTCTAGTGATATCTCAATAGAAACGAAGAAAAGAGTGCTAGACTGCTACGTGATGTCAGTTCTTCAATACGGCAGTAAATGCTGGACAATATCATCGAAAATGAGGACAAAACTGGAAGCGGCCGAAATGTGGTTCTACAGAAGGATGCTACGGATATCGTGGACTGAGCATGCAAGCAACGATGAGGTGTTGGAAAGAATGGCAACAAAAAGGAAATTGATGCTGAGCATCAGGAAGAGACAACTGAAGTTCCTGGGACATGCAATGAGGAAGGAGAGCCTGGAGAACCTGATACTGACTGGTCAGATAGAAGGAAGGAGAGACAGAGGAAGGCAGCGGATAACATATTTGCAGGGTCTGATCAGGTGGATGACGGAACGGGGGTTGCCAGGAGCAACAGGAGCAAACATACTAAGAGTCACAAAGGATAGGGAGACGTGGAGAACCATGATCGCCTACGCCCTGAAGGGACAGGGCACATAGAAGAAGATATTGCTTCTCATTGGCAAAGATATATTGGCTCAAATGGGTCATAATTGGTTAATTGCAAACAATTTTAGTGATGAATCCTGTAGATATTTCTATTTGGTCATTTTTGAATGATTGAATAATATGGAGGTTTTGAAATTTAATTTCTTTTTTAAATGTGTGTGTTTTTGTTTTTTCAGTTCATTTTCCTTACACCATAAGTGAAGATTGGTTTGATGTAAGTTATTATTACTTTAATTACTTTTTCTTTGTTTTTTTTTTTGGTCCTCAAATTCAGTACTCATTAAAATGGAAAAGAGAAAGCCGGAAACCACATCCTAAACAGGGAACAAGGGATGAGCCTCTTCACCTGTTCAATAGACGTGGGTGGAGTGTGAACTGGGTGATAGTTTAGTCTATCTACTCCAATTGAAAAAAAAATAAAAAAAGAAAAGTGAAAAGATTAGAAAAGAGAAAATCGGAAACCGCATCCTAAACAGGAAACAAGGGATGAGCCTCTTCACCTGTTCAATGGATGTGGGTGGAGTGTGAACCAGGTGATAGTTTAGTTTAGTCTATCTACTCCAATGTGCCTAGATAATTTTAAAAAATTCAAATAGTACATTGTACTGCCCTCAGCTAGACTACTAATGGTTCCACTCTATTACAATGAAAGAATATTTTTTTATTTTATTTTGCAATAATTAGTTATGTCGTCAAGTAGTGAAGAAAATATATATGTTCTTCACTACTCAACAACATAATTAATAATTATTGCAAAATAAAATAATAAGACACTGTTAAACACCAAACATGCGGCAAGAGCTTCCTCGTTATGATAAAGTCCATTTTGTGTGTGTGTGTGTGTGTACATATATATTTCTCTCCTCTTCTTTGGATTATTTTTTTTCTTATGTCTTAATGTAAGATACTCAATAGTCAGTCAGTCAGTCAGTTAAGTGCCATATGTGATACACGCTTGGGCGATCATGTCTCGAAAGAGACATGACTGACTGGGCAGAAGATTATCCCGCAGTAGGTTGCCATTGCTTTCTGCAGTAGACTGGTTGCTGACCAAGGCTATAGAACCCAATCTGTCCTGTTATTTAATCCATAACTGGAAGGAATAGACGGATTAATACCTTTCCCAAGAGTATTTGCACGTAAGTGAATGCAAGGAATTCAACTGAAACTCGAACTCGGTTCTCCGATTTTTCGTTCCGAGTCGATATCCACTGCGCCACAACGCACAGCTCAATAGTAGGTACACGAATACATATATGTTAGCATTTTTGATGGCACAGGTCCACTCATAACATAATAACTGTAATATCCCAGGTTGTTGGGATGAACAAGAATGAATGAAAATAAAAGACAAGTGTATTTTAGCACATAATAAAATAACTTTGATTCATTTACTGTCTGAAAACAGCAAAGATTTGTTTAGATTTAAACCCTGAATCCACATGCATATCACCATGTTAAATTCTGAAGTGCTGCCCTCAACTTCCAAAACAAGGGAAGCAACTCAGTTAAATTGTGAGTTTGCTTCCTCTAACAATAACTACACATTTTTTTTTTTTTAATCATATCATCCCAAGCAAGGCGGTGACGCCACTGATGTGCATGGGGCTACTTAAGAGTAGAATGATAGGAAAAAAAAAAAAACTTGAAAAGTTAAGTTTCTGGATTAACATTTCTATTTTTATTTATTTATTTATTTATTTTTTTTTTTTACGTGAATCCATCTTGTACATTTATAGATCTACCATTCGTCCGTGCATTGAATACTGTTACTATATCTGGTCGGGTGCTCCTGCTATTCATCTGGGTGTTCTTGACAAAATCCAAAGGAGGATCTGCAACATAATTGGAGATTTAGTAGCTTGGTGTCAGTAACTTTCTCACCAATGTAGCCTTTTTCTGTCTTTTCTACAAATACTTTCATGGCTTCTGCTCTGACGAGCTTCTTTCTATGGTTCCATGACCACATGAATTTACTCATGCTACTAGATTGGTATTTAGGTCCCACCCTTTTCCCTTTTTGTTAAAACAGTTAAATGTAACTGCCACTTCTACTCAAGCAGCATTTTTTTTTTTTTTCACTCTTCCTTGCCTGTGGAACTCTCTTCCATATACTTGCTTCCCTGATAGGTACAATCTCCAATAGATTAGATTCAACATCAATTGCCATCTTTTATCTCCTTGATTGCCATCCTTCTTTTATTCTTTCCCCTGTACCATGTTCTTTTTTTTTTCTTTCTCTTACGGTAACCTCCAGCTCACCAGTGGTGGTCCTGCCTTGCTTGGGGTGAAACGATTATAGGAAAAAAAAATTGTCTAGCTTTTATCTTTCTCTCTGATATCACTATAATTTGAATCCATCTAATTTGTTAATTTTGCCAAAACTTAATCTTTATTGATTTTTAAGTTTTTTCATCACAATTCATTTATTTTAACTCTTGTTCTCGCATTTGTTAAAGACGTTATTATAGAAGCAGTGTTTTACCTGTTTTGGGGCTGAGATGTCAATATGCAAATTTTTTTTGTTTCTGTTACACTGATTTTTTTCAGCTGTTGTTAAATCAGATTATATAGATTTCACCGTCTCGTCCAATGATTGAAATGATAATCACTAGGTAGCTTGCAATGTGGAATATGACTACTGAGAGTATGATTTCCTGATCACCAAATTAAATTTTTCAAGTTGATGGTCAACCATTATTTATCCTACATGTCCTCATAATATGCAATCCCTGCTCTCCCTCGTATTCCCTTAAAGTATACCTATTCAACAGCCCCTTGCTTTGAGTGGCACTTAGACCTTGTAATGGGTGAACAATAGTAAAAAAATAATAATTAGCAAACAAAAATAAAACTGTAGCCCTTTAAGCAATATTTATTTGCACCATGCCACCACCCCCAAAAGACATCAGGTAATGTATATTTGGAGCCTTTAAATCTAATTTAGGATGTTTTTTTTATTAAAGTGGTATGAATCTGTCAAGACAAGCAAATGTTAAAACCAAACATTGAATTTAAACTGCTCCAAAAATACATCACTTCTTGTCCTAGTTGGTGAAGTGTTAGAGCTTCGTGTTTGAGCTAAATCCCTTAATTAAGTAGTGAAATCCATATACTCTGATTTAGCAGGAACAGACCAAAATCATTTCATAGATATCCCTGCTGAATCAAGGATGGACATCTGAAAATACCCAGAGACTACGTGACGGAAAAGATAAGGACAACAGTTTTGAATAAATCAGCATCTACTGATAATTCTTCTGTTTCTTGTGCCTTTTTATATGTCCTGTGACTGTTAAATTCACCAAAGCTTCTTCCCTCTTTGTGTTTTAAAAATGTTATCCATCTCTAATTGTCAACAATATGATGTTGGTAGTTCTGGCTCTACTTAAAACTTCCTCATTTTTCACATTGTCCATCCATGATATTCTGAACAGTCATCTGTAGTCATTGTTATAATGATGACTTTCTTTTTCAGAATTTCAAAATACTATATGAACATCTAGAACGGCAATCTAGCTGCAGGAAATTCTCAACATATGTTTTTACCCGATCTTAAAATTATTTCCGAAGAGACAGTCTATTTTACAGTGCAGAATGGGATCAAGGGAAGGTATTGTATGTTTTGACTTTTTTTTTTGACAATTTGTTATCTTCTGATCAGAAGTCTGAACTGATATTCAATGAATATATATTTGTGGGCAAAAGTGTCATTTGAATTTTTAAGTTTATTTATGTTTTTTGAAAACTGGAGACAAAATGCATATTAGAAAACCAGTTTGTGAATATCATAAAAAAAAAAAAAGTAAGAAAATTGCTGGAAACATTTGCACACATCTAGTGTTTTATTTAGCTTTGCCTAACCAGGATTGCTAGGGTAAAAGTGTGTTGTGTCAACCTTAAATTTTTAGAGGAAAGACATTTTGTCTTGAAACCTTGACTCAAACACACCTACCACTAACTGGTGGGAGATTCCCTACCATGCCCCAGAAACTAAATAAGCACTGTGTGTGTGTTTTTATATATATATATATATATATATATATATATATATATATATATAGTAAAGTTTTGTAATTTGCTTGAAGCATTGTGTATAATAGGTATCTGGTTATGTTTTGAAGGCTGTCACAAAGCGTTGAGTAAAGTAAAGGAAGGTAAGGAAGCTTTTTATTTATTAAACATTAATATTTCGAGATCAAAATCTCATCTTCAGAATGGCAGAGAAGGGTGTGTCTGACCGAGTAATGAAATGGATCCTCTTCAACCCTGTCAAAAGTCAAACTAATGGTCAGGTCACACTTAGATAAACCACACATAAAAGCAGACTGGCCCCAACTATAAATCACACATATACCATAAACACACACACACACATGCACATAAACACACAGTAAAATTAATGACAGCAGCAGACAACCAGCCAGGAATGACCATTTTTTGAAAGGCCAGGAACACGCTTGAACAGACACACGCTTCTCTGCCATTCTGAAGATGAGATTTTGATCTCGAAATATTAATGTTTAATAAATAGGTAATACCCAAAAACTTCCTTACCTTCCTTTATTTTACTCAACACATTGTGACAGCCTTCAAAACATAGCCATATATATATATATATACGCAGGTTTCATTAAAAATAATTGGCAAAGTATGATGGTTTAGTATTTTATGGAATTTTTTCATGTGATCTTATGATTTTTTCCTTTTGAAAACGTAAATTATATAAAAATTTATCAAAATGTTTTGTTTATCCAATCACTTTAATTTATACTCATTTATACTTTTAGCCATTATTGAAGATGGATTAATAAAAAAGTACGATACTCAATAATATCAAGTACGACCACGCTAACAGCATGCTTACTGTGTTTAGTACATAAAACATACACACTGCTCTACAAACATACATAACACTACATTGTGTTTCATATAAAATAGTCTTCAAAAATTTAAATACAATATCAATTGTTATCTTATGTCTTCTTAATTCCTGTTCTTTTAGTAATGTTTTCTTCTTCTCATATAAGTCCTATGCTGTTTATTCTCTTCCTTGTGGAACTCTTTTCCAGCTTCTTGCTTCCCAATCAACTTTGATTTTTGAAAATTTAAACGCAATATCAGTTATTATTTTCTGTCTTCTTAATTCTTGTTCTTTTATTGTTCTCTCTCCTTAATAATATTTTTTCCCATATTATCTCACATTCTGTAACACCCTTGTTTTGGTTTTATTAAAATTGGAATCATTGCTTTTTAAAATGACTCCATCAGTAATGTCTATCAAAGGAATAACAGTCATTTTGACACACTGTTGTTTTGTGGGCACAAAGGTTAAATTTGGTCAAATCAGTTTTGTCTGACCACTTGTAAAAGTGAAATAAAGAAGATTTAAGCTTTATTGTTCCAAAATTTCTTTTGTTGTCAAAAATGTATTTGTAAAATGTATTTTTAAATATATTGTCTTTCTTTTTTTTTCCGATCTAATGCATTCACAAGTTTCACATGCTTACATTCCAGAAGTTCTTGAATGTGGTTGCAATTGGGTAGCACTGTATTTCCATACATCATGTCTGTGGCATGATTTAAATGGAGGTGCCAGAAATTCACAAATCTTCAAAAATCTGCAACTTTTACTAAGTGGTAGCTTTCCACAGCCATATTTCATAAGCAGTAGTACCAAGGGGGTTAAGCATATTTGGTCAGTAAGTTTATTTTCTTGTGCTTAGTTATTACCATCCCATTTCAAAAGATCCATTCTACAACCTTCTTAAGGGCTGAAATTTGTAAGGGAAGGGAAAGGTTCATTCTATTTGATTCCCCCCACCCTTTTTTTATTTTTTTTATTTTTGGCTTTTTTGGCAAAACTTGACATTCAACAGAAAATGCTGCATATGCTGACTTGCTTGGCTTGTTCCCAGCAGTGAAAGTGACACAGACGATACCAACAGCATTATATAACAGTGATCTGAATTTATAGTTTGGTTGTTTTTCACCAGTTCCCTCCCTCTTGGCCAAAACTATTCTTGATATATTTTTTTTAATGTTTCATTTTGTCAATCTCTCTCTCTTACCTGTCTCTGCTTTCTTTTCAGACATCTCAGGGTGATCTTTAAAGTCTTCCAAAAAACAAAAAAAAAAAAAAAAAAATAAGAGAAGATCTGACAGGAAAAGATGGCTCCAACAAAACCAAAGCCAAAATGCTAAAAAATGAATAAACATTATTATTATTACAATTAGTAGTATTATTGTGTTTTGTAATAGAATACATTTTATATAAAAGCAAAATTCAACATAAAAAAAGAGTTCCTTTTTATTAAAAAATGTATTTAAAACAATGCAAATCCCAAATTTTCTCTGAAGAAATTACTTCATAGCAGAAACCTCAAAATATATCTTTTTGCAGCACTAACAGTTCAGTTGTAAAAGAAAAGTGGGAAGAAATTTTTTCAACAGTTGTTGCAAATTAGTATTCTTTACACATTCATTTGTTAGAATAAAAAAAAAATGTATTGATTTTTTTTTTTTTTTTTTTTTTTTTTTTGCCATTTTTGAGTGGAGGGTGTTCACAATCTAAATACATTGTCGAGTCAATCCCTGACTTCTTAAAGAACTATCTGTACTTTGTTTTTATTTACAAATCTTAAGTTTGATATTATGTTTATGTTATTGATAACTGCTTATGACTGATGTCCTTTTTTCCCTCCGATTCATAACCGTTTTCAGTTATCAATGGTGTAAACACATTTTCAAACATGACATTCATAAATAATAACAAAGTACAACTAACCCTTTAAGAATTAAGGGATTGATTTGACACTTACGAACTGGGCCTCCCTTCAAAAATGATTAAAAGAAAACTATTTTTTTTATTCTGATAAATGTCGGGCATGCAAGTGGTTGAATGGATAATGGTTAAGAATGAGAAATTGCTGAGCTGAGTTTGAATTTCAGTCTGGTTTGCTACATTTACAAAAGTATCCTTGCAAAAGGTATGTATCGATTTCTTCTCTCTAGCTATGGGTTAAATAGTAGGGTTTGCCTCTGGGAAAAATCATTATTATTCTGTAAAAAAAATAAAAAAAATAACAATCCAAATGTGTTTCAGATGTAGATAAGCAACAAAGGGTTCATAAATTGTAAAAAAAAATAAATCTAATAAATGTCATAGATTAAGAAAAGTCTAACAAATGCTGATCTATAGGAATTATTCCCTTTAAAAATTGGACCTATTTTTTTGCAAGCAAACCTGTTAAAGTTGTGCCCCTTTATGTAAAACAGTATTCGGAAAAAAATTAATGATGAAAACAACAACTGAAAAAAATTTTTTGATGATGTGTTTACATAATTCTTAGATTTTTGATCAATTTTTCATTAACTTTGTGTTACTGTGAAAATGACCCAAGTGTTGCAATACACTCTCGGGTCATTTTCACATTCAAAGACCATTAAGTATGCAGATTAAAAATAAAATAAATGCTTCTGATAAGATCTGAATTTGTATCCCTTATTCTTTGAAGTTACAGATTTTGTAAGCAGTTCAACATTTATTTCTGATCTTGACTACTTGCTTAATGGCTGGACAATAAATGTAAAAGAAAAAGAAAAAAAAACAAAAAAACGTTTTTTTTTTGTTTTTTTTTGTTTTTTAAGAATGAAAATGTTTCATCTCAGAAATTCAGACAGTTGAAAAACTTCATATTTGATATGAAAAGGTATCATATTATATAGATTTATTTTTTAAAACCTAGCTTGAGTGTATTCAGTAGCAGGCAGGACTTTGTTGAAGACCTATTTTTACAAGTGATTTCCAATAAGTTTCTACATTATGAGGAATTCTTCAAATGTAGTATCAGTTCATTACATTCACTTATTGCAAATACCCTTGGGAAAAATATGAATACATTTCTTCTTAGATATGAGTTAAATAGTAGGACTTGAATTCATTTGCAAAACAAAAAAAAAAAGAAAGGAAAAATTATTCTTAAAATCAAAAATATGTTTCCGCTTTAAATAACCCACAAAGGGTTGATAAGCCATGAAAAATAATCAAATACAATGTGGTTGAAGGAGAAAAAAATTTTCCACAAGAGGAAAGGATTATATTAAATCAATCACTGTCATATTAGACAATTTTTATCTTCAGAATCTATCTTATGTATAAGCCTGCCATTCGTCTTTACATTGAATATTGCTGCCACATCTTGTCTAGTGCTCCACTTATATATTTAGCGTTTCTTGATAAAATATAAAGAATCTGTAATGTTATTAGTCCTCACCTGGCATCTTTGCTTTCCCACTGTCATAACATAGCTTCCCTATGTCTTTTCTAGAAATACTTTCATAGTGATAGTTCTGATGAATGATGTGCAGTACAAGATTGGCAGCAAGTGCTCATCATTTTACAGTTGTGAAATGGCCATATGTAACCTTAAGTTCTATACTAAAGGTTTTGTACAGGCCCTGGAAACCTTGAAAAGTCCTGAAAAAATGGCAAAGCCTTTTCCATGGCTTGGAAAGTTCTGAAAAAACAGTAATAGCCTAAAAGCTCTTTTAAAAAATCCTGAAATTTATAAAATTGTGCTGCTCACATATCCTTTTTCTCAATTTATGAAAGTCAAAATGCCAAATCTCAGAAATGTGGATTTTTATTTTATTTTTTTATTTTTTATTTTATTTTATTAAATTTTTTAATTTTTTATTTTATTTTTTAATTTTTTATTTTATTTTATTTTATTTTATTTTTTTATTTTTTATTTTATTTTATTTTATTTTTTTATTTTTTATTTTATTTTATTTTATTTTTTTATTTTTTATTTTATTTTATTTTATTTTTTTATTTTTTATTTTATTTTATTTTTTTATTTTTTATTTTATTTTATTTTATTTTTTTATTTTTTATTTTATTTTATTTTATTTTATTATTTTTTATTTTTTTATTTTTTATTTTTTTTAATTTAATTTTATTTTATTTTATTTTTTTATTTTTTTATTTTTTTGCAAGCTAAAAATTGTCCTTTATGAAAAATGTTTTTTTTTAGTCATCCGTAATATTTAGTAATTATTGCGGACAGTGGTTTGATTCCTTGATTAGAATGACTTTAACTTTGCAGTTGCTTCTGTATTTTCTTGTCTGGATGAAGAGAAAGAATATGAAGGCGTGTCTTTTAGCTCCAATCCTCACTCAACAAAAAAAAAAAAGGAAAAGCATCAGAGACAAACATCTCTGTCAAAGAAAAATGAATTCACACTCATTGAATTTGTAGTTGAAAGGAAAATAAATTATTTTACAGTAATAAAATAAATTTTAGTAGAATCTTGAAAAAATTATGAGTGTTTTTTAAAATTTGAACTACTGAAGAAATTTTATTCACCTATCAATTTCAAAATAGGACATTTTGCTTTTAAAATTGACACATGAATACAATCTATTTAATCTCTAGTTAGCTCGGCTGGTGAGTGAGTTCATGCTGAAAAAATAGATACCTTACACCTGCCCTGTGTCAGTGTGTAACTATGTATAAACTACATTTGTCTAAATTGTTGCCGTAAGTAAAAAGTTTGAGAATCTGATATGAATTTAAAAAAATGTCTGAAAGAAGGATAGAACAGAAAGTGTACCTTTTTTAAATAAGAAGAATGTTACTTTTCAAGTTTGCAGGTAAGTAATGACCTGTATCTCTAGCTATTTTATATATATATATATATATATATAAAAACTGATTTGGTTTTTATTGCTTGACTTTAAAAGTTCAGCCTGCAATCCCCTCATTTTACTTTTGTATTTTTGCCATAAATGGCTATAAAATGTACAAACATGTGAACGTCTAGACATTTGGCCAGATGTCATCAAATCTGTTAATTAGGAAAACTGAAAAATGTCTTCAGACTAAGTCCTTATCTGTGGTGCTTTCAAATATCAATGACATTTTATTTCAAGTGAAACTGCAAACTTCTGTGTCTGTTTCAAAAGACATTGAACCATTTCTGATAAAATATCAGCAATAAACTATTACTTTCTTTCCTTGTAGATGATCTTTTTAGCATGAGCATGAAACTGTTAAGATTTCAAACAAAAGAGGCCACTATAAACAAAGTAGATTTTCCAAACTGAATTCTTAAGAATTTTGGCAAATGCAAATGTGCATAAAGATGCTGCAAAAATCAAGTATGAGTTTCTGGCAGATGGCGGCGATGCGTAATTTATCTAGAGAAGGAAATGCATCAACAAAAGAATTTCAACAAAGACAATGTTCATCACCATCATTGAGAAACTTCTGACAAAGTCTCTTTTAGATATCCCCTTGTAAGGTCACTTGCATAGCTAAACCTTGGATCCATTTGTGAAAAGAAAGCTGCTACTGAAGACAGTCCAGTCTTAAAAGATGTCTTTCTTACATGATGGACAGAAAACAAGTCAGCAAGTTTGATTGTGATGGTATCATCAGTCAGTAGAAAGGGTTTGAGGAAGAGGCTGCTGGAAATATTGCTTTCAAGAATTTTAGCAAGCATTAAGACTGTTTAAACACTGTTCTACTCTCTCTTTTTTTTTTTTTTTTTTTCTAGCAACAAAAAATATAAAAAACTGGAAAGTTGTTTGCAGATTGTTCTTTCTCATTGACAGGCTTCAGTGGAGAGAGGTTTCTCAATCAATAAGGGAATTTCCACTTACAATATGAAACAGCAGACTCTGGTAGCACAGTGCATTATCACAGATTATATGGCCACAATTGGAAGTGTTAGGAACGTTCCCATAAGGCTCTTTCCTACAGTGCTTCCAATGCTAGAAAAGCATATGACTAATACCTTGAGGCTGAGAAGAAAAACAAAAATGCCATGAAGAAATAGACTGAATAAAAACGGAAATCTATGTTTGTGGAAATTAAAGAACTGAAGAGTAAAAACACAAGCTTGACAGTTGCGCACACAATTTGCTAAAGTCAGCTGACAGCTATACGGAGAAAGCTTAGAAGACTAAAAACTAAAATGTTACCGTGTTCTCTGCCATGTGCATCAAAAGCAATAAATAGTAGCGGTAGCTAAAATGTATAGTTATTTTGTGAAAATTTCTATTTGTGGTTCTCTTCATTATAACCATTATGCTTAACTTAACAGGAACTGTGCAGCAATCAAGAATTTTTGTGACCTTCACAAACCATGAGTCGTCTAGATAGCTGAAATGTGTAACAGTAAGATATTAAGTAATTCATAAGTGTAGAATGCTATACAAAATACGTAACATAACCAGATCTGCATTCAGCTGTGTTCAACACTTGGATTTCTTCACTGCTTTCAACTAGTCCATGTGACATGAATGACTGGAACCAGCTCTGGATTTAATTTGAATATCTCATGTCAAATTATTAAAAGATAAATCTCAAAGTTTGTTTTTTTGAAATTGATGACCATTCATTGTGTGTTTGTGTACATGTAAGTGCATCAGTTTTAGTCATTAAAATCTAACGTAGTCCTGGAATAGTCCTCAAATCTTTCTTATACACATGTGTGGGAACCTGGATAATAACAGTTTTTTTCTGTCACACTTGAGAAAATCTAAACTTATTTATAAATGGAATTTTGTGTGTGTGTGTGTCTGTCACCTATAGACTCCGAAATGGCTGAACCAATTTTCTTGAAAATTTACACAGTTGTATTATAAGCATCTGCGAGTGTTCTTAGCCAGGTTTTGTGTCGCAGTATCCCCGATAAATATCGATAATCAAAAAAAATCGGGTAATAGAAGGAGTGGTCCGATTTTAATCAAATTTGATACACTCATAGACAAAGACATAAGAGACGTTATTCAGTAGTTTCAAGGTTGCAGTTCTTACAATAGTGCAGAAAATTTGATATCGATACCAGGAAATCAAAATTTGACTTACATCCATTCATTTTTCTTTCAGTCTACGGTTTCGCTTTAACTGGAAACAACTATTGATTTTAGTCTTTCATGCCAACGTCCAAAGAGTCTGACCTCCAGGACCATGGATTAGTTTTAAAGCTATATATATATATATATATATATATATATATATATATATATATATAATGTGCGATTGGTAAATTGTCGCAATTATTTTATTATTTCAAATATTCTTTAGGCTGAGTCTGAGCTCCAGAACCATGGATTAGTTTTAAAGCTTTCATTACACCTGAGCAATGCCGGGCTATACTGCTAGTCTCTAATGGTTTCAAACTTTGATCTTCCAAGATTTAAATGCAATGTCACTCCTTATCTTCTACCTCCTTAATTCTTATTCTTTTATTGTTCTCTCTCCTTAAAAATGCGTTGTTTTTTTTTTTCTTATATTCTCTAACACTCAGTAACCCTTTGCAAATTAGTCACTTTATTGTCTTGTTTGGAGTGAAATGAGTTAAAAGATAAAGATCAAACTTTAACAGTTATTCTAACTATACATAATCTATTTACCACTCACTACAATTCTGGTTAATTTCTCACTATTGGGTCTTTTACTTTGTTACTGTTGGTAAACTGAAAGATTAGTTGCTTACTGGTTTGCATTCTTTTTCTATTTAATGATGTATGCCATGACTGTTCAAATATACACTAAATAAAAAGCAATGCTTCCCTATCATAAAAGGTTGCCAATTCTGCCTCTTATATGTCTCACTTGAAACTGACTGGATTCAGTGATTTTGTTACAGTCATGCCCACTGTTTCTGCTACGTACAAATTGAGCTCTGAGAGTGACCAGCTGTTTTAAATTTTTTGTGGGTCTGTTGGACAGCCTCAGCATAACTTGGCAAATTAGAGAAGGACTTCATTGTGCACATAGATTAACAGACATCATCCTGTTGTACTTACAATGCCAACAGTGAGACACTATTAACAAGGAAAGTTTTTTTTTGTCGGGAATCTTTCTTCTTACAGGGCTTACTACCACACCATATTGGAACACCAATCCCTGTACATTTACCTAAGTTAAGCTATGCTGAGCCTGGTAAATACCTATATGAGTGAATATGATTAAGGCTGTATCAAGTTAGGCTTGCGGCCATATCACGTTGAATATACCGGTTCTCGCTTGATCACCAAATTTAAGCAACGTTGAGCCTGGTCAGTACTTAGATGGGTGACCGCTTGGGAATACCAGGTGCTGTAAGCATTTAGTGACAGATGTGCATTGTGGTGCAGTGGATATTGGCTCGGAAAGAGAAATCGGTGAGCCGAGTTCAAATTCCAGTTGAATACCCTGCATTCACTTAAACACTGGTACCCTTGGGAATGGTATTAATCTGTCCCTTCCCTCCAGTTATGGGTTAAATAACAAGGGTAGGACTTGGGGATCCTGCCCTTAAAAACAAATCCCAATGAATCTTGATACTCAAAAAGAAAAAGTATTACTAGACACAAAACTTATATAAAAACAACAACAACAAATTGTTGAAAGAAAAAAGGTATTACCAGCAATAAATAAATAAAAAATTTAGTTGGCAATGAATGTCCCGCCTAGGTTGATATGCCATAAAAATAAAATGACGAAACCAACCATATCAAGTTGAGATATTGTTTCCGTATGATCAGCGAACTTAAGCAACGCTGAGCCTCTACATAGGTGATCACTTAGGAATACCAGGTGCTGTATGATTTGGATATGCATTTTGTATTGTATGAGGTCATATTATGTTGAAACATTGGTTCCTGAACAATCACCAAAATTAAGCAGTGGAGATATCAGGTGTTGGCGGTGTAATAGATAATGGTTTGGAATTGTTAATTGGTATGCTGGGTTTCAGTTTCTTTTGGATTTTTATATTGGGAAAGATATGAATCTTCCTCTTCTCCCCAGCAATGGATTAATTAGTAAGACTTGTATCACTAAACCATTATTATTTCCAAAGAACGTTTCTTATAATAGAAAAAATATTTTCTAGCTTTAAATAATCTGTAAAGGGTTGATAAACCGTAGAAAATTAATTACTGTCTAGTTTTAGCTCCCTGTAACTTCTGATTTTTTCTCTAAGTTAAAATCACCATTGAAAGGAAAGTGATTTCAGACTGGGGACATGATCAACATTTACAATTACAAAATCAGCAGCGAAACACTATTAAGTAAGTTTTTTCTTGTCATAATCCATCTTGCACATTTTTATTCGTCGATGCATTGAATACTGTTGCTATATCTGGTCAGGTGTTCCTACTATTCACCTAAGTTTCTTAAGAAAATCCAAAGTAGGATTTACAATGTAATTGGTCCTGATTTAGCAGCCCACTTTCAGTAACTTTCTCGCTGATGTAAAGTGGCTTCCCTCTGTCTTTTCTACAAACATTTTCATGGCAACTGCTCTGATGAACTTCTTTACCTGGTGCACACGAATCTATGCGTGCTACTAGATTTGCATCAGGGTCTTACCCTTTTACCATTGTAATAATTAAATGTAACTTTCTCTTCTACTCTAACAGTTCCTTTTCTCACACTTCCCATCTGTGGAACTCTCTTCTGTTTACTTACTTCCCTGATACTTCCTTCTAAAAGTTTAAATGCAATGTTAGTTTCTGTCTTCTTTGTCTTTGATTCATGTCCATCTCTTATCCTTTTTTTGACACCCACTTCTACCTGTTTTTTTTCTCACTGTAACCCCTTGGTGGTGGCCCTGCCTTGTATGGGGTTAAATGATTAAAAAAAAATACAGCTGTACTCTCAATGAACGTTTTGTGTAGGGCATTTTTTTTTTTATTTCTGAACATTGTATCAGCTGTTTGTTTCATGCCCCAACATTTTGTGTTTGACTCCCTGAGGCTTTTGATGAAGCTAAAATCACTGTTGAAAGGGATTTCAGATTGTGGACAATTTTAAGGCTTAAGGAAAAGGCCATTTATAACCATTGATCTTAGGTAGTGGTTGTATACAACTGACAGTTTAGGTATTTCAAAATGGGTTTAGCACCATGCATGACCTCCACATTTAACATCACTTGTGTTTTCAGTTTAATGTTTTAGATTTGTAGCCAGACCCAACAACCACACCAGTCATGATTTTGTAAGAAATTAAACCGATTTCAAAATTATAATTGTTGTAGAGCAGCTGACATCCCTCTAGCACTCTCAAAGCTGAAATAGTCTGTGGAACAAAATAGTTATATAAATAAGATTAATAGCATTCAGGAATTATCAGGCTTTCTGTGACTCTAACAACTTAACCTCTCCTATCTTTCTAATTATTATTGTTCTGTCGTATCTGTGTTTGTCTTGTTTGCACATAATATCCATTAGAATGGATATTGTGCTGTAGATACTTCAACACACATCATCTGGTATTGTACTGCCACCTCGGCGATACAACAATAATTAAAGAAAAAATATATAACCATAACTAGCTTCAGTCTTATTATTTACATTGTTTGGACTGTTGTCCTCGTCTATGTTGCTATATTCACAACATTGTGGCTATTGTACACTCTGACCTTTTTCAGATGATTGTAATTTTGAACCAAGGCCTTTATTTTGATCACTGGGTTAGGAGGCCTTAAGGTCACATAGCCCAGTGGATAAAAGCGTTGGTTCAATCCAGTGAGTTGATCTAAAGAGTCCATACCTGGCTACAACAGTTGAGTTAAAGGGAGATAACTAAGACATCCTGAAGTGGAATGACTCATGAAATGAGAAAAATATGCTTCAGTGATTGAAACAAAAGTTTTTTATTTGGAATTTCAATCAGCTGAAGGAAGTCAGAGTATACAATGCAGTGAATATGACAATACAGTCCGAACAATGTAAATAATTACAATGCCACATCTTGGAGGTATAGACAAACATAGCAGTCTTATTATTTAAAATATTTTGACTTTAAATAAAAGGCTTTATTTAAAAAAAAATTTGTAACTTGTCAATTGTCGAGGCTAAGTTTTTTAAGCAGATTGAAAAGAAACTTATCCCTGATGAGTGATGACAGCATAATGATGTCCTCACGAAACTTTGAAATGGGCATGAAAATTTGATCAGTTAAGTGACAAACTTCTTTGCATTAATCATATATATATATATATATATATATATAATTTTTTTTCTGTGTGTTAATAAAACAGTGCTCGATGTAATAGAGATATGGAGTATATATTAATAAATACAGATATTATCCTATGTCTAAAGCACGACTCAGTTTTATTCACTATGCAATCATCAGGTGCATATTATGAACTGTTTCTGATTTTCTGAAAAGACATGGCACATAAAAAAAGATGTGTGTGTGTGTATATATATATATATATATATATATATATATATATAAATATATATCAGTCATCTACATACAAGCCTGTTTCACTTATTATTATGGCTAGACATCCACATGCTTCCAAAGTTTTATGATGACACTGTTATGATGTCTTCATTCATCAGGGCTTAATTTTTAAATCATGAAATTTTTAAATCAGCATGACTCTGCTGTGTTAAGTGACAAACTTCTCTGCATTAACCCTATCAACACTCTCTTTACCCCAGTATTGAGCACTTTACGACAAAAAACCTGCTTGCAAAATATCTTTTTATCAGTAAACCAGTGGAAAAACAAGAATCTTGACATGAAGCATGCTCACAACTCAACAATATAAAATTATATATATCTTCTTTTACGTGCCATGTCCATTCAGGACGTAGGTGGTCAGGACCCTTTGTTTAAAGCCCTTGAATTTCTGACTTGATCAACCTCATGAAATAGAAACCTGCCTGTCTTTTCAAATGTGCAAACTTCTTCACTTCAGAATGTGAGTATTATATATATATATATATTCTATTTTTGAAAAGCAAAAAAGTAATATCTTTTAATATTTCGATTTTTGCAGCATTTAATTTTTTTTTTTTTTTACTGAGACTGAATGTACGCTATGCGAACCCAGTTGAATCACTAGTATCTTCTAAATTTTGAGAGAGATAGAAAAAAAATAAAAAAAATATTGTAATGGAAAACTTAACTCTGGGATAGGCCATGTTAACTCCTCCACACTTCCTGTGAAAAGTTATAAATAGTTCTTGATCTGCATGAAAAACAGGTAAATTTATTTTATTTTATTTTTTTTTAAACTCCTCTCCAGCATTTGTAAAAAACCCTAGAATTTCTGACCTTGTGAAACAGAAACCTGCTTGTCTTCAAATATGCAAATATATATATATATATATATATATATTCTTATTTTCTCCAGTTTCTATTTTTAGTACTGTTCAATTCTTAGACATTCTTAAGCATGGGTAGTGAAATGAGGACAATAAACTGGCATAGATTAAATAATGGATTTATTTCAGAATTTCTTGTAGGTTAGCCGAATCAACATACGCTTGATGATGGCTAGAGGGCACAACAGCTGAAATGGGATATCAACAACAAGGATAAAGTCAGTAATTTGAATGTAAATAGTGTAAATAATGATAACTCCTCATCCCAGAAATTCAAACAGAATTTTCCTGCAATTCAGGAAACTTTATTTTTTGTTTCCCTTGCATTCTATGGAAGACCACAAAACTCAAAAAAAATCTATTTCATAAAAAGGGATCTTTAGGGAATTTATTTAGAGAATCATGTTTTCTATTCTCTTTTACATGTCAAAAATTCCTCTTAAGGACAAAATAAATACTGTAAATTGCTACTTTAATATGTTAGCACAAAATTCTGAATTAGACCTATACCTACCATAGATGTCAATGCCCAAATACACAGTAGGCTGCCATAATAATAATTTTTAAGCATTATTAACCTTAGAGTTGATAAGATAGTGTATGTATGAATTACCATAAAATTTTTTAAATTACACAATATTTTAGAGTTAAGGTTTTGATCAGTGCAAAATGGTAACTTCAACTAACCTTTAAAATAATGTAGCATAATTGCACAGTAATTATGCTTTTATGGTATGTGTATAGCCAATAAACTGCCATTACATGTCATTAAAATGTAATTATTATAATGAAATTGCTATGATGACATCCTTACCATACATCGATGTCTGAATGACCGCTTGAGTTAAACAATGCTTGGGTCAGTGTTTACACTTAGTGCATCAGATGTTAGATGCGATATAACATTTAATAGAATACTGAATCTGTTAATATTTTATCATTTTATATTAATTTTTGCCGAATATATTCAATTTTTAGTGGGATATATTTGTGGCAGCCTGCTGGGGGTACAGTAAACGGTGTACAGTAATTATTTGGAATGCTGTCCCACTTGTTTGCAACTCATTGGTAAAGATTTGCAGTTTATAACTGTCATATGAGATTTTTTTAACTTGAAAACTCTACTTGTATGCTGCTATATACAGCAAATAAAGAGGATTTTACAGATGTATAGTTTTGTACAGCATACTGTTAGGTTTAGGCTAAACTGGTTTTGAAATAAGAACTGTCATTCTAGGCTAGATCCCAGTCTGTTTGCTATTAACTTCTAGCTAGAGGAAGAGATGGATATATACCTTGGTTTAAATATCAAAGTAAACTTTTCTCTATAGCCTTGTTTGGCAACCAGTCTAGAGATGGTCACTCAATAAAAACAGCAACCCCCTCTTTTTAATTGATTTCACCCCAAGCAAGGCAGTAAAGTCACTAAGACTTGAAGACTTACTGGGTGGGAAAAATTAGGAACAGAAACATTACTAATGAGCAGGAAAGAGAAAAGAACATACAATTACTTTTTTAAAATTTCATTTTATGATTTAAAAGGATTTTTAATGATTATCTAAAACATATTTTTATGATTCAGTCAGTCAGTTGAGTGCCATACGTGATACACGCTTGGGCGATCATGTCTTGACAGAGACATAACTGACTGGGCAGAAGATTATCCCGCAGTAGGTTGCCATTGCTTTCTGTGGTAGACTGGTTGCCAACCAAGGCTATAGAACCCAATCTGTCCTGCTATTTAACCCATGACTGGAAGGAAGAGACAGATTAATACCTTTCCCAAGGGTATTTGCGCGTAAGTGAATGCAATGAATTCAGCTGGAATTAGAACTTGGCTCCCCGATTTCTCGTTCCGAGCCGATATCCAATGCACCACAACGCACATAGCATTCAGTACTATTCCTATTTTATGCAGATATTTTACAAGAATTTAACCTTTACTGGAAAAAAAATAAAATTAAATAAAATTAAAACAAAATCTCCAGGCTCATATAAAAGCTAAGCAGAAGAGAAGCCAAGCCTTAACAAACTTTTAAAAAGATTGAGAAACTGTAATCTGGAGAGAGTCTGAAATTAAGTACAACTGATCGTGTGTGAACAAAAAAGAAGTGCACTAAATTTTAAAGAATGAACTCAGTATTTTCTTTTATGTGTGGTGTCCCTTTCAAATGTTAGCGATAATAACTTTTCATAACTCGGTTTTTTTGAGCTATTAATAAGATTTATCTTTTCAAAATTTCAATCTCTATTTTGTCAACCATTTACACAAGCTTGTTAGATTAATGTTTCCCCACTATCTCTCTCTCTCTCTTGATTTCAATATATCCTGTGAGTGTCAAATTCTCCAAACCCTCTTTTCTCATATGTTCCAAAAAATTCAACTGTTTCTTATCTTAAGTATAAGTGTTCTTTTTGCTTTCATTTTCCTTAAAACTTCCCCATTATTTACATGGCATTCTCAGTTCTGTAGAACCACATTTCTTTTCCCTCAAATCTTCATCTGCAATGAGATTGTCCACCATTCACTACTATGTAGGAAAAGAGATATTTCATAACAGTTCAGCACTCTTTACTTTTTTTTCTTTTGAAATTTTCCATTTTCTTAATATTTTGCTTAGCTTTTGGAAGACATTTTTTTAATTCAGTGTTACATTTTCTATGATATTAAAAATGCACAATAAAATGAAAAAATCAGTTATACTATTTCTCTAATGACCTAACAAGTAGCTTGAATGTACATGAGAACATTAAATGATTAATTAGGAAAGAAATTTTAAAAATAAATATTAAATAAAAGCATTATGGAACATGTCTTTGAGGATAAAAGGGTTGGTTAAATCTGATCAAGTTCCTTGGAAGCTCAGAATTAAAACACTGGGTCAGGTTGTTTAGAAATAAACACCAGCTCAGTATAGAGATAAGCCAGTAAAGAATTAGTGATTATGTGCTCTGAAATACTTTTGGAAGGACTTCAGATGTATCAGCTAAAGAATGGGAACAGCATACCCCGTTTATTAAATGAAGTTGTTTTGTTTTTTTGTTCCATCTTTTCTGGAATGTTAGAAATATTACAGACTGCATAGAATAATTGAAGGGTACAGTGGTCAAAGCATTGCGACAAACAATGGAATCAAGGCAAACATTAAAAAAAAAAAACAATAATAAAAAAAAGTCTTTTATTCAGAATTCAAATGCCTCCTTGATGTTTAGCAATGGTTACCACCTGTCATAGCAAGCTGGCAGGCAAGATTATCTTGCAGTTCCGAAAGCAAATTTAGGTAATACCAGATGTAACACTGCTTTGGATGTTGATTTCTTTGTAGATGAGATAGTTATGTAATTACTATCAAAAATAGAAAACAGGGTGCAAGATTGAGTAAAAGCTGGGTTTTTGCTGATTTTCAAGGCAGAGAAGCACTCTCCACTCTGATGAGCCATTAAAATCATATATTTCAAGTGCAAAAATTTTATTCTACCAAAAAAAAAACAAACTTCAAGTTGACTCAAAAATTCTAGCTAGTGACAATATTTACATCGTTCAGACTGTTGTTCTCATGTTTATTATTATATTCACAACATTTTGGCCATTAAATGCTCCAGTCTTCTTCAGGTGCTTGTAATTTTGAACCAAACCCTTTATTTTGGTATATCATTAAATGTAAGGTCAATAGACACCTCCTAACACACTATCTCGCATCCATTCTCTCAAACACTCTTCCTATCTACCCAACCCTCATCCTCGGTATCCTTACCCGTCTATCACCCTCCTTCTGACATTTCCTATATCTAACTACTTTTTCTCATCACTTTCCCCTATGTAACCCCCTGTGCAATAGTGGCAGTGGAATGCCTTGCTTGGGGTGAAATGATTATAATTTAAAACAGAATTTTCGTTCCATGCAACTACCGGATGTACTTAACACCCCTCAACTCAACTTTCTAAGTTATTTGTTAACCACTACTGTAGCCAGGTATTGAACTCACAACTCTTTGAATGAAGTCACTGGCTCTAACCAACACTTTTATCCACTGGGCTATGTGTGCTTAAGGAAATCCTGTGAATATGGCAAAGATGAGAGCAACAGTCTGAACAATGAATACTACCTCATTTCAGAAGTATAGACAAATATCTAGCTAGTGAATTGATACAGAAATAACTACACTAGTGGTGAAACATCAGACAACCCACAAATGACAGTAACTGTGAGTTAGAATATTGATTCCATTCTGCAAATTTTTTTTTGTTAACTTTTCTAAAAAAAAAGTTTTCCTTTTTATGAACTCAGCAGAAACTATTTGTTTTTATTACAAACTTTGTATCTCATATACCATACATTTCATCTCTAAAGATTTTATCCTAGTATTATTTTGAACTATTGTTCTTATCTTGGTTGATAGAGATGTTATTATAGATGTAATATTTTGACAAAGTACGCAATCAATGGATATCATCAGATATCCATTGACTGGCTGATATGAAATATCCCTTGATTATTGTGATACTAAATATCAGCCAATCAATGGACACCTGATTATGACCAGAGGATACTTGGTTGAAATATGGTCTGTAATATCTATATCAACCAAGATGAGAACAATAGTCCAAAATAATACAAGGATACTGACAATTACTCATCTCAGAAATGAAATACTAAATTCCAAATATTTTATCCTACAAATGAATGAGTACATCCCAAAAATATTTGCCAATGCTTAATATACGCGCTAAAAAGCCTACCTTCTTCTACTGGACGCTCGTGGACTAGGGGTAGAATCGTCGACTGATACCAATTCGGTCGGGTTTCAATCCTGGGTTAGGAAGCAACCGGAGTCTAAGCCGTACGGATGAGCTGTAATACAGTGAAACAGATCTGTCTGCGGATGACTATAGTGTATATATATATTAAGCATTGCCAAATATTTTTCATGAATTTTGGGATGCACTCACTCATTTGTAGGATAAAATCTTTGGAATTTAGTATTTCATTTCTGAGAAGAGTAATTGTCAGTATCCTTGTATTATTTTGGACTATTGGCAATGCTTAATAAATATATATATATGCAAAATAAAGATTTTTTGTATGAAACCACTGTTAATGTATACTATTGTCATTTTTATTATTATAGAATGGTACTTTTAGAATTTTAATAAAGACTAAACATAAGTAACTGGATATATATATATATATATATATATATATATATATATATAATCTTTTTTTCTAGAAAGCTGGCAACAAATAAAGTCAACATGATTTCATTAGATTGTTTATTTAAAATATTTTATATTTATAAGTTTATAAAAATGTATAAACTAACTATAATGCAATGTTTATTATTAAGCATATTATTGATAAATAACAATGAAAATCTTTTATTTGTAAATTTTATTCACATTTCTGGGAACAAAAGAACAAGAAAGTTCAAATAAATGCTTTGCTACATCGTAGCAATGCATTTATTTCTGTAATTGTAAATGTTTAAACAATGTTTTACTTGGCATTTCTTTCATTTGCTCTTGTGACATAAATTCGTTAAATCAGGTTGAAGACATCTGGATTTATGCTTTTGTTTTTCCTTGAGAATTGACAATCAAAAGGTTGAACATTATTTAATTATTAGACGGTTTATTCAAAAGAACAATGTTTATTCTTTCGTTTGTCAATTCTCTGAAACAAAAATCATGCATCTGGTTTGGGTTTTATTAAAATTCTCATAATTGCTTTTTAAAAGAAAGATTTTTTTTTGCTGTGTCAAGCTAGACAATTTTTATCTCCAGAAACTATCTTACGTATTTATAAGTCTACCATTCATCCATGCTTTGAATATTGATTCTACACATAGTCCAGTGCTCCTGCTATATATCGAAAGACTTAATAAATCTAAAGAAGAATAAACAATATTATCCTTTCTGACCTGGTATCTTGGCTTCAGTCACTTTTCCACTACTGTAATGTAGTATATGGATACAAAATATGATTATCTTCCTTTGGTGGAGATAAGTCATGTGGATCACATAATGGTCACTTATTGATGTCACTCTATACTGTGACAAATATGTCGGTCAATTTTCAGTTAATTTTCAGCAGCTAAGGGAGAAGGCTGCTTTCTTTAGCCCACCCAAACCCCATAGCCTGGGTTGAGGTTAAATCTACCTCCTCAACTACTTACAAGCATATGGTACCATTTCTCTTTAGGAATATCTTTCCCAGATATAGAATGAAGCTCCAGCTCACAGCCTTCATTTTTGAGAAAACCCAGTACTCATTTCTAGTTTTAGGAATATGTCCTCACTTAGAACAATAGATAAATTTTGTTTGTATTTAGAGTCCTGAAATTGGCTTCTCCAGATCAAGGAGTATCTTGATATTGCATGTATGTTTCTCCTTACACTCTGTTTTGTTGGTGAGGTATATATGATATATTATTTTCCATGTGGGACATGTGTATATATGTATATAGAGTTTTGTTTATGTCTTAGTATTTTAATAGTCTTTCTGAGAACAAAGCGTTTTTGTCATTCTTTTTCCTTTCAACCATCTTGTTCCATCCATGAAATGTTGGTGTTGTTATGTCATGGATTATAATAGTGCCTATAATGGGGGATATACAAATTAGAAACAAAAAATCTTTTTTCCAAGTGCTGCTATTATAGTAGATTCCTTGTCCCTTTTCTATAAATTCTTTCATGGTAATTGTTTGGAGGAACTCATTGCTCTGGTAGCTAAATTTAAAAGAAGTACTAGATTGGGGACAAGGTCTTATCAACTTAATATTGAATTGGGTTAAATATAACCATTAGTTCTCTGCTAACAGTTTCTTTTCTCACACTTATTGTTTGTGGAACTATCTTGTGGCTTCTCGTTTTTTAGCCAACTTTAATCTTCAAAAATTTAAATGTAATGTCAATTGCTATCTATTGTCCTGATTAACAAGTTAAGTACTTATACTTTTTGGAAATCTTTAAATGAGTATATAGAGAATAATTATTAGTTTGGTCAATGAAAGAGTCAAAAATATGTATTTACCCATATAGTTCCATGAGGTTCTCTTTCAGGTTTTAGTTGGTCGGTAACTTCTTAGGGATTCTTTTGGCTGGATATAAATCTTTGAATCATAGCCGGAGTTGATAATGTCAGCAAATCCTTTTAACAACTCTTTCAGGTTTTAGTTCGTCGACTTTCTTAGAGATTCTTTTGGTTGAATATACATCCTTGAATCAAAGCTGGAGTTGATAACGTCAGCAAGCCCTTGTAACAACTAACTACTCACTGTCCAAAACCTACTTTTATAGGGGCTAACACCTAATTTGCATATTTTTAGAACCTTTTGAATTCTCTCGATTCTACTGGAATTTTTTTGATCATTCTAGTACCTTCCAAATATTCTATTTCTAATTTCCTTATTTTTACGACTACTTCATAAATTAAAACTTTTTTGTAATAACAAGTAGGACTCAATAGAGTCCCTTACTATAACTTTTTAGACATTATTATTATTATTATTATTTTTATATATAAATGCATCCTTGTAACAACATATATATATATATCTTTCCTGTTACGCTCATAGAAAGAGAGGGAATAGTGAGGCAGTGTCAGCTCAGTTCATAAGAGAGACAATAGCAAGGCAACATTGGCTTAATTTATTCTCTTTACAACCAGTTATGAAAGCTCTTTTCTCGTGTTTGCTCTGTAACAGTGCCTTATTATTTTATTGTTTGCAATAATTATGTCGAGTAGTACACATATATCTTGTCTATTACAATAGAGACCATTATAAATGTATATATATATTTATTCCCTCCTGTTACACTTAGGGGGAATAACATGTGAGGAAACAGCTAATAATCCTCTCAGATATTTTGCTGTCATTTTTTAAGGAAGGGCTACACTCATTATTATATAATTTGCAAACAATACAACAAAGCAGGCCAACTGGAAGCAATCAAAAACACCATGTTGGAAATGAATCTTGCTGAAATAAGCAAAATCAGTGGATAATAGATTGCTGAGTCTTATTGAGAAGAAGGGTCCCCATATTAAGTTATAAATGCTTCAAAGATTTGTATGTTGTTATTTGTTGTTATAAATTGTGTGATTGTGTACGTGTTATATATATATTTCCTTCTTACCACACTCATGGAGAGAGAAAATAGCAAGGCAGCATTGGCTCAGTTTATTAGATAGACAATAGTGAGGCTGTGTTGGCTCAGTTCATTCTCTTTACTACAAGTTATGAAAGCACTTACCATGTGTTTGCTCTTCAGCAGTGCCTTATTTTATTTTTTTGCAATAATTATATCGTCGAGTTGTGAAGAATTATATATTTATATATCCTCTATTATTATAAAGATGATTGTGTATTTATTTGTGTGTGTGTGTGTGTGTGTGTGTATATATATATATATTCATCCTAAATTTGAAAAAAAAATGGCTTGGATGGATGCCAAAGGATCCTATTAATATTAAATGTTAACACTGATCGAGCATAAAGACTCAATGTAATTAGATTTATTTATTTACAGAGGCAATATTTATTGTAAAAAAAAAATTCAGATTTTCTTAAATAGGATGGCCATTTTGACTGGTAAATTTAACACCAGTCTCATCAATGAGAATAAAGCATTATAGAAAAATAAATAAAATAAAATAAATAAATAAAATAAAAGAGTAAATAAAATATATTTATTTTCCCCATAATTATTTGTTTTCATAAATTTACCTCTCAAAACAGCCATCTCATTTTAGAAAATATGAATTTATATATATATATATATATAATAAGTCTGTTAGGTGTCTTACATGATACATGCTTGGACGATCATGTCTCTCTCATGCTTTTCTACATCCACCCCACTCTCATCAGTATTCTTTTCTCTCTCCTACTCTCTTCCTGACACCCCCTACAACCTCTCACTCCTCATAACATTTCTCCTCATCCACCCCACTCTCATCAGTAATCTTTTCCCTCTCCTACTCTCTTCCTGAACTCCCCTGCAACCTCTCACTCTTCACAACATTCCTCCTATGTAACCCCCTGCACTACAGTGGCAGTAAAATGCCTTACTTGGGGCAACATGATTTTTAAAAAAAATATCATTATAAATCCAAATGCATACCAGAACAACAAAAGATGCCTCCCAGAAACTCAGCAAAGTATAATGAGATTGGAAGATATTGTGAGAAGTGAAGTAAGGAGGACTGCACTGCTGCTATGTATGATGAGAAAGTAAAAAAAATCTGCACTTGTAACACAGATATGTTATGGTAAAGTTGAGCACAAGAAAAATGTTTATGTAATTGAATGAAAGACCAAAGAAAAAGAGGAATGGTAAAAACAGAAAGTTACTAAGAGCAATAAAAGACAGGTATTTTTTTTTTATAATCATTTCACCCCAGGCAAGGTATGTAACACCATATCCTCACCCCACTGGACCAACGCATGCCACTAGATCGTCCGTTGGTTCAGTATGGTCCAGTATTACAGGTTAGACATAAGTGTCCGGTTCCCAATATCAATTCAATGCCACCTTCCAGCCATGTTGTGATTTTTTTTTTTTTGATCCTGGAGAGTGGTCATCCAATTGTAGAAACCCAGAAGCTATCCATTTGTTCAGATGAGAATCAGGTTAATAGAAAAATAAATATAATCAAGTTGATGCAATTTTGGAAGGACAAAATGTTTTTTATACATCAAAAACAAACATGATAAGAACAATTCTCGTTGCACAAAGTTGAATGTCTCTTGTATATGTACAATAACCAAATACAATACAAATACTTTGAATAATTTCAGTAAAGGAGAGATGTGGCCTTCATTTAACCCCTTTTTGGTCTGTTCTTAGTGCAACAGTTACAACCTTTGACATTCCCATTCTCAGTAGTATTAGTGGTAGTAGGAGTAGCAGTATTTAGATGTTAACAGAGTATTTCACTTCTTTGCTTTCAGTATCAGCAACACACACTGGATGCTTTTTTTTCAGTCTCTGATGTCTCACAACTCCATTTGATAGTATTTGAAGACAGTTGAACCCCAACTCCTCTCTCCTCCTCTCTTCTTGTCTCATCTCATCAACTCATCTCTTTGACTCATCTCTCAACTCATCATCATCTCCGTGCTTATGCAAACACTTGCTTAATAAAAGTGGGTGGTCTTAGAATACAACCTAATTATTGGCTTTTCTCTCTAACTCAACCACACCAACCCCCTCTATGACATACTTTTAAAGTACAATTTCATCTCTCCGAGAATAAACAATTTACATTTTTTTTTATCAGTTTTCAAGGTTCACAACAAAATGCCATAGTTCTATCACCTTGTTATTAATTATTCTGATATTCTTTTTGTAAACTACAGAGATCTTGTTTTAAAAAAAAAAAAGTTTTAGGTCAAAACATCCTTAATTTTAACCTCAATTCTTATTGTGTCAAAATCCATTTCTCTTTAAAAGTTTCAAATTATTACTGTTCTGTTTGTAATCTGATATCCTTCGTATACTAGCAAAAAGATTGTGTTTTTAAATTAACTTTCTGTACATTAATATTTCAAAGTTTTTATAGAATATCAATACCTTGGCCATTTGAAGACGCTTCGCTTTTACTTGGTGTTTTCTGTTTTATGGCAAATCCTTCTTTATTATCATTATTATTATTTAAGGGGTGACTGCCTCTGCCACAGATAGAACTGCCACTGATGTGCAGGGGATTATAGTTATAGAAAAAAGAAAGGTACAGGGCATGTTGAAGAAAGGATAAGAGATGGATGAAAATCAAGGAGTAGAAGATGGCAATTGATGTAGCATTTCAACTTTTGGAGATTGTAGCTATCAGCGAAGAAAGCTAGTAGAAGGGGGTTACTCAAATGGGAAGTTGTGGAGAGACATGACTGCACACGTCCTGAAAGGACATGTTACATAAAACAAGAAAATAGTTGCTCTGATATTATTGCAGAAAGTGGAATCGTCCAGGTAAGTTCAAGTTTCAGCCCCCTCTGTTGCATTCATTTTTGCACTAAATGATGTTGATAAAGACATTAATTTATCTTTTCTTCCTCCCCATGCACACAACTATGTGCCAAATAGCAAAACTGATTTTCTGAAAAAAAAAAATTGCTCCATATTCAGAATTTCTAGAAAGAAAAGTTAATCTCAAGCCACTCGACTGTTTTTCCCAAGAAGTCAAGGGAATTTATAGATGCTAAAGAAAAGTAATTTCTGGAAAGTTACGATCACCTATAACCAAAGGTACATGTTGTTTAAAAAAAAATGTTGTTCTTGGAATGTTGTAGCTTTCAAGGAAGCAAGCTAATGAAAGGGAGTTCCACAAACTTAGACAATTTTTCTTGCCCAAATCTAATATAACACAGAGAATGAACTTTTCTATTAGCAAACCTAGCAATTGATTCAAGACATTTCCATTTATTGAATTTACTTGAAAGTTACAAGTTTGGTTGCTTTCATGTTTGTAATATTATATTTTTTTTCAGTTTGCATTGAGAACCCTAGGCTTTTTTAAAATATTACATTATTGGTTAATATATTTCACTTGTTTGATGATCACAATTCCTGTAACCCATTTGGGTTATAAGGGTACTACACATACTGCAGCTGCAAGAGCAGTAGTGTTTCCTGAATGGAATAGCTGATGGGTCCCAACCTTCTCCAATGTGTTTAGAATTCAGTGTTTGCTTTCCTTTTCTTTTTTTTTTTTCTTTAATCATTTCATCCCAAGCAAGACAGGACCACCACTGGTGCACGGGGGGGTGGTTACAGTGAGGAAAATAAAAAGTACAGTGGATATCAAAGAAAAGATAAGAGATAGATGGGAATCAAGTAAATAGAAGATGGCAATTGATGTTGCATTTAAACTTTAAACTCTCCTCTATCCTTTCTAAGCTCTACAACCTCTGCCTATGTCCTCCTGCTTTCCTGCCAGTTGGAAGTCTTCTTCTGTGGTTCCAATATTCAAGAACACTGGTGAACCATTGGACCCCGCAAATTACCGCCCCATCAGTCTTCTTCCGATCTTCGGCAAAGTATTTGAAGCCATTATCAATGCTGAGGTCGTTCAGCATCTCCTCTCGAACAAACAGTATGGCTTTTGCTTCACCAGGTCCACTGCTGATATGCTAACGACCATCACCGAGTATATATACCAGGCTCTCAACAAGAATGGTGAAGCCTGAACCGTCGCCTTGGATGTCTCTAAAGCATTTGACAGAGTATGGCATGCCGGCCTTCTATGGAAACTGCGAAGCTATGGCATAACTGGACTTTTGTTGGACTTAATTCTTTTTTTTTTCTATAATCATTTCATCTCAAGCAAGACAGGACCACCACTGGTGCACAGGGGGGTTACAGTGAGGAAAATAAAAAGTACAGCGGATATCAGAGAAAAGATAAGAGATGGATGGGCATCAAATAAATAGAAGATGGCAATTGATGTTGCATTTAAACTTTTGTAGCTATCAGGGGAACAAGCAAATAGTAGAGAGTTCTGCAAACGATAAGTGCAAGAAGAAGAAACTCTTAGAGTAGAAGAGATGGTTACGTTTAACTATTTTGTTAACTATGACAGTAAAATTCGATGCATGGACAAATGGTAAACTTATAGATATGTAAAATAGATTCTGGCAAGAAAAGTTGTCTCGCATGATACAGTGAACCAAATTACCTAGCAATTACTTTCATATAATCCTTCCACTTTATGTCAGTGAAAAATGTTAACCCAAGAAGGTGAAATGAGTCACTATTCTGGTGGTTAACTTTAGCCATGATGATCAGTCAGTCAGTTAAGTGCCATACGTGAGACATGCTTGGGTGATCATGTCTCGAAAGAGACATGACTGACTGGGCAGATGATTATCCCTTAGTAGATTGCCATTACTTTCTGTGGTAGACTGGTTGCCATCTAAGGCTATAGAAGCTAATCTGTCCTGTTATTTAACCTATAATTGGAGGGAAGATACAGAGTAATACCTTTCCCAAGGGTATTTGTGCATAAGTGAATGCAAGGAATTCAATTGGAATTTGAAATCTGCTCCCCAATTTCTCATTCCACTGCACAACAATGCATATGCCATGATGATAGAAGGCAAAAAATAAAAGGTTCTTTTAAATTAAGTTAATATCCACTTACTCTCAACAGTTAGCTACTTCTTCCTAATTTTAAAGTAACTTGTTAATGAGTACATGTTGCTTAATAAAGAAAAAAGAGGAATTAAACATAAATCAAGTTAAATTTTAATGAAACAGTGTACAGGAAGCACTTCCTGTTTTTGGTGCCATGGTTAGGGTTAAATGCCAACAGGTTATAATAAAAGGCAAGGATACATTGAAATACTACTGAAACAAGGACATTGACTTCACCTTGCTTGAAGCTCAAGCTCAGAACTGGTTCAGGTGGCAATTGGAGAGGTGAGGCCTTTGAAGAAAAGGAACTGAATCTGTAGTAACCAAACAAATGAGAAGGAATATAACCCAACCTGTAATCGCGTCCCTAATATCACCACCTGTTAAATCTGCCGACAGATGTGAGGATCAAGAATTGAACTTTCAAGTCAGCTTTGGACTTGTAAAATCACTAAGTAATACTTCCAGACTACCATACTCTGCTTCAAGAGTGGCTACTGATGATAATAAAAATGCACAAAAGACAAATTGAGTAACATCTTCTCTTTTTCTAAATGTTGGGAATCATGACTTTACACAATTTCTTGTCCTTTGTCGCTTTTAATAAACATTGTCTTTTTGCTATCTCTCCTAAACCTTGTTCCACCATCCATTTACTCAAGCTCACAAGGTAGGTTATCCGTTGTTTTTCTCTGTCCCTCTTGCTCTCAATCTGTTCCGTGGCTATCATATTTTCCAAGCACTCTTTTGGTCCTGGGTATGACCGTAAACTCTATCCAGCAGTAAGGCCTCTGATTGAGAGGTTGTGAGAAGCATGGAACCACCTCTTAATTGCTGTTGTTCCCAGTTCCACCCTGACCCAGAGTGTTAGAGTCCAAGCTATGGGCAAATAGTTAACTCCCAAACTGGGGTCAAAACACTATAAAAGTATAAAAATACACATTTATAGAAATATATACATAAAACTAGACTTTTGTAGAAAAATATACATTTTTGAAGGAAAAACTTATTCTCAACAAAACATTTTTGAATACAAAACTAAAAGACATTTTCAGTTTTCTCAAATAAAAAAAGAATAAAAACAAAAAAAATTCATTAAAATCTGACTAAATCTATCTTCTCACTATAGCTGATCATGAAAAAAAACCCTTAAAACCCCACCTTTTTGGCATTAAATAACCCACAGAGGTTGATGTGCCGTTAAACAAAACTCAAACTCCAAGCACTCTTTCCTCATTATATGCCCTGAACTATCTTTTAAGTATAAGTGTCCATTTTGTTTCCATTTCTGAAATTGCACTCATGAAAAAAATTAATATCAGCTTATTGATTGCCAGTTTGGTCTTGATCAACTTGCGCCTTATATTTATATTATAAATAATCCAGTGGAAGTTCAGCTTATATATATATATATATATATATATATATATATATATATATATAGTTGTAAATATTTGTGCTAGAAATATTCAATGATTGAACAAATAGTTGATTTATAAATGTGTAAGATGTTGGCAAAAGAATATTTCTGGCATGAACCAATGTTTCTAGCAGCAGACCTAGCAATAAATTCAATATAATTTTTACACTTAATGTCAGTGAAAAAATGTTAAGTATTTTATAAGCATTTTTGAGACGTTACACCTAGGTTTACTGGACATCAAATCCTCAATTTTGAGGAAAAACTTTAACTGCATTGGGATCCCAGAGTGGTCATGTACTACTTTGCAAAATTCCTCTTGAAGGCCATGTTTATCTAGATTCACATGATAAACCTAGTACAGGATATAGATGATCATGGCTCTCTACAGTTTCCTATCCTTTGTTACTCTTAATGTGTTTTTTTGTTATTCCTTCTAATTCTTGTATGTTATGCATTGCTTTTCTTTTTTGTCTGTCCTTTGAATGTCAAACTTTTCAAGACATCTATTCTTATGTTTCCTATAAAGTTTAACTATTACTTTGTGATTTTAACTATAAGTGTCCTTTTTCTATTTCACTGAAATTGCTCTAAGGGAAAATTAATATCAGATCACTGATTGAACTGGAGTACTGATTGCCAACCTTTACTTATATATATATATATATATATATATATATATATACTAGCAGTATAGCCCGGCATTGCTCGGGTGTAATGAAAGCTTTAAAACTAATCCATGGTCCTGGAGCTCAGACTCAGCCTAAATAATATTTGTGCGAAGTTTGGTGAGAATCGGATAAAAATTGTGGATTTGTATAAGGGACATACAGACAGATAAACAGACATGCACATAAACATCTTGCCTTTTATATATATTTATTATCGATTTTCTGCACTATTGTAAGAACTGCAACCTTGAAACTTCTGAATATCGTTTCTTGTGTCTTTGTCTATGAGTGTATCAAATTTGATTAAAATCGGACCACTCCTTCTATAACTGGATTTTTTCGATTATCGATTTTCGATATTTATCGGGGGTACCTTGACACAAAACCTAGCTAAGAACACTCGTAGACGCTAATAGTACAACTGTGTAAATTTTCAAGAAAATCGTTCGGTGTCTATAGGTAACGGACACACACACACACACACACACACACACACACAAAGTTCCATTTATAAATAAGTTTAGATATTCCCGGTAACTTATTTGACATTGTACAATTTTATCATGTACCTTAGTATTTATTCATCTTAGTGTAAATAAATATTTTTAGAACAGAATAGTGTCTATACTTCTAAAATGAGATAGCATTTACATTATTTAAACTGTTGTCCTCATCTTTATTGTTACATTCATAACGTTTCGGCCTTCTTTAGGTAGTTGGAATTTCGAACCAGACCCTTTATTTCGATCACTTGGATATATTGTTCTTGTTCTATGGGCCATACCACTTCTGGATGTCTTAGAATGTTGAGTTATAGGGAGATAACTAAATTATTTTTTCACCACTTCTGTAGCCAGGTATTGAATTCACAACTCACGTCACTAGATCTAACCAACACTTTTATCCACTGAACATGTGTCCTATAGAATAGTCTTAATTATTTATTTTTAAATTTCTGATTCTCTAACCATTGACACTGGTCGTAAAAAAGATATAGCGTCAATTGGAAGTAACGTTGAAAACAAGAAAAACACTGGCTTCAAGTGTGTTACTATGGACATCCACGTAGAAAGAAAAAGATGTTTTTAATTTGAGCTCAATTATTTTTGTTAGGCCAGCAGACGGTCTCCTAAGCAGCATCCCATTTAACCAATGGGTAAGGGAACGTCAAGGGATTTTCGGGGATCAAATGGCAAGAAAACCGGAAATAGGGTATATCCGTGTGCTATTCTCTATTAAAAGTCAATGTGCTTATGATCGGAGAACGTTCTGGTCCGCCCTCGCTGTCGAGCGGGTCCAAAGCCTGCATTCCATATTGCCAGCTATTGCGTTAAGATGAGTAGATTGTCGAGCAATTATGAGGGTGAAGCTCTGACATAGAAGTTGTCCCAAGTATCGGACGAGCAGGGGAAGTCTTTCATAAACCATCTTCATGTAATATGAGAAACAAGTTCCGCGTTCTTATTTCGCGACATCGCGTTTGTCTTTCAGGGATTGAAATGAAACGTCAAATAATCATTAAACGACCGGTGGGAAGGAAGCTTGAGCGAGTGTCACGTTGTATGTCTGCACAAGGATGTTAAAAGAAAAAAAAAAAAGATAGAGATGTGAGAAAATTAAGCAAGAAAATTGGATTGACCAGCAAGAAAATATTTGGAGAAGCAGGTGTTGCGAAAGTAAACAAGGAGGAAAGAATAATCTAAAATTGCTATCGCGAAAATTAGTGTCGGATTACTGGTTGGACTGATTGCTGGATTTGCGATGGTCAATCTGCATTCGCGATTCACTCTGAATATCTGTTTCCGTCGAAACCAAATGAGGGAAAAGAACTGATAGTAACGATCGCTGTGTACAAAACAAACAAAGGCGCGTCTCGCTGCGTGGTTTTGTCCATCAGAATTTTAATTGAACAGTAACAATTGTCCTCAAGTATGATGTCTGTTGCAATGACAGTTGGCGGGAAGCCGGTTAAAAACAAAATTAATGAGAAGACGCGGTTTTATCACCTTCGCATGTTTTCAGCAAATGGCGTCGAACCAGCAGAATTGAAAAGAAAATAGTTTGTGTCGCTTATATATTTTTTGCACATTTGCCGGTGTGTCAGATCTTGTTTGCTGTGTAACACAAAGCTGGTCATCATCACCATTCTTTAGAGGAGATGATTTTACAAGTCAGCAGTAGAAAAGCTATTTTCTTCTTCTTCGTCTTCTATTTGCCGCGTCCCTTTAGCACATGAACGATCATGGCTCTCCAAAACTTCCTATCTCTTGTGGGCCTTAATTGTTTTCTTTTTACTAAGGTTTCCACACTCTGTTCCGCCGTCCATTCTCACAAGCTCGCCGGATAGGTGACTCTTTACCTTCCCTTGAGTGTTAAGTTTTCCAAGCCCTTCTTCCTCATTATGTGTCCAGGGATTTTTAGCTATCGCTTTCTTATTCTGAGAAGTTTTTTTTGTTTTCATTTTCTTTAACTTCCGCGTTGGTTACTCACTCTGTCAACGGAATTATCAGTATCCTTCTGTAGAGTCATATTTTCTACAGTTTCCAGTTCTTTCCTCGTCTGTGGGTAGATTATCCAGCATTCGCTGCCATATAAGTGGTTGGGTATCACATTGCAATCCAGCACTATTTTTTTTTCTTTCTATCGAAAATTTTCTGCTTTTCAGTATGATGCTTAGCTTTTGAAATACTTCTATCACTAAAATTTCCTCATATGCCTTCAGGGCGTTGGAAATCATGGCCCTTCGTATCATCCTGTACTTTGTAGTTTTAAGCAATATTTATCTCCTTACTAGCCCTCTCACTCCCATCTCTGCCAGCCCTTTACACTAGCTCCTTAGGTAGGTTATTTGCGTTTTTCCCCAATTGCTCTTTCCTTCAATATGTCTTGTGAATGGCAAATTCTCCAAGCGCCCATTCCTTATTGGGTGCCAGAAATTTCAGCTGCTTTTGTTCTGATTCTAAGTTAAAGTGTCTTTTTTCCCCACTTTCGTTAAGGCTCTCTCACATGCCCCGACCTGCAAGACACGTTTCACCTTCTCAAAATTTAGATGTATCAGAAAATCCCAACTGAAATACAGAGTTATTATCCGAATAGAGGAAGCTTCAATTTCTTGTGCAAAATATTCTGTGATGATAATAGCCAGCCACCTTTATCTCGGCCTGATTCCCTGGCCACTTTGCATTATGAGTTAAGTATATTACAACTCTTTTTCGATATTTTCTGAAATTTAACTGGAAGATTATTTATTCAAAATGAAAATTTGAAACATAAGAAAAGGAAACATAAAATTCATTAAAATTTTATTCTGTGAAGGAAAAAATCCTTTGATAATTCAGTTTCATATTGGATTTATATTTATTTCAGTAAATCTAAATAGATAAACAGCAAATTCTGTCTATCTTTCCATGTTTCTGTCTGTTGTCAGACCACACATACTCTGTATAGACATATTATACCTTTTTTGGAATAAGGATGACCACGAGATTAAAAATCTGACCTTTATGTTGTGCTTGAATATCCAGCATTCAAATTTTATAATAACTGAAAAACAAAAATTTTAAATTTTAAAATTTATATTAGGTTTAAAGTAGCACAAAAACCTTGTGAATTTAAACATTTTTGTTTTAGATTCAGTTTAAAATACCTCCGAAACTTCTGTCAAATGCCAAGAATTCCGAGTTAAAGTGAGTGAGAGCTTTCGTGTCGTAAGCTTTAATACTTTTATGTATTGCAGAGTTTGTGATTTGAAGAACCCAACTAAATTGATATTTCACGGGGTTTGTGATTTGAAGAACTCTTATCGTCGTGAAGTAGAATTTCGGTTCAATTCTATCTTTTCGCCGGAATTGTACTTATATGGACGAATTGGAGCTAAAGTGACGTTTTGAAGTTCCATGGTGCGAATTGAGAAATTCAAAGCTATTTCTTCAAAAATATCGTTGCTGTTTTCTAAGCTGAACCAAAGGCCCCTTTAACTTTGGGCTGGAAGTCCAATTAGCCATCCACAGGAGCTTAAAAGTTCGCACAGAGTGCGGTTTTAAGGTAGTCTTAAGACAAGGATGTGTATTTTAACCAGATCTGTTTAATTTTTGAGGACTCTAGATGTTATACCAGGATGTGTCATCGGTGGCCACAATTTAAACAACGTAAGATACGCAGATGACACAGTGCTGATTGCAGACACGGAAAGGAAATTACAAGACCTCCTACAGAAGGTAGCTGAAGAGAGTGACAAGAAAGGACTGCAAATAACCTGCAAGAAAACCGAATGCATGGTCATTAGCAAAAAGGGCCACCCAAAATGCGAAATAGAGATGGGGGATATTAAAATCAAACAGATACAAAAATTTAAATATCTGGGAAGTGTTCTAACCGAAGACGGAAAGTGCGAAACCGAGAATCAAAGGTGAATTGGCATGGCGAAGGACGCGTTCCTGAAGCTGAGTAAAGTATTAATACATAGGAAACTTTCACTAGAAACAAAGAAGAAAGAACTAGATTGCTATGTAATGTCAGTTCTTCAATATGGACAATATCAACAAAGATGAAGGGAAAGCTTGAAGCAGCTGAAATGTGGTTCTACAGAAAGATGCATGGATATCGTGAACCTAACATGTGAGCAATGGCGAGGTGTTGGAAAGAATGGAAACGAAAAGGAAATTAATATTGAGCATCAGGAAGAGACAACTGAATTTCCTGGGACATGCAATAAGGAAGGAGGGCTTGGAGAACCTGATACTAACAGGCCAGATAGAGATTAAAAAAAAAGACAGAGGAAAGCAGCCGATAATATATTTGAAGGACCTGAGCAGGTGGATGACAGAACGGGGGCTGCAAGATGTTACAGGAGAAAGTGTACTACGAGCCGCCAGGGATAGGGAGACGTGGATGGCCATGATCGCCTACGTTCTGAAAGGACAAGGCACAGAGAAGAAGAAAATAAACATTTTTACTTGTTATCTGATGAATTTTTTTACTAGCCAAGCAAACAAGAACAGTTGTAGTTATTTGGCTTATCCCTCTTTTTTATAGAATGGACTTACTTCATGTTAAAATATAATGGGGAGCATTTAAATAAAATAGTCTGCTCTTAAAAATAGGGAAACATTTTGGAGGGAATGTCTTTTGTAGGTTAGCATTCATTAGCCTTTTCTCAAACCAAGACATTTGTCAGAATCAAAAAATATTATTTTATCATTTTAGAAATGAAGTCCAGTACAGTGCCAAATCGATCCCTTACTTAAAGAATTATCTGTACTTTGTTATTATTTACAAATATCAAGTTTGTAACAATGCTTACGCCATTGCGTTTTACTGATGTTATTTTTCCAATTTGTAATAATACGCTATTGTCAGTGACGTAAACAGTTTCAAACTTGACATTTGTAAAGTTTGTTAGTTTGTTTAGCTGCATAGCAACCTTTTATGGGCCATTTAATGCCTAAATTTAATTTTCTTAGAAGCATTAGTAATTGCTTTTACAAAAGTGTATTGCTGGTATTTTTTTTCAAAAATGTATTACTGGTAATGTTTTTTACTATGAAAATGCATTGCTAGTATTTTTATTATAAAAGTGCATTTTTATACTTTCATAGTGCTTTGACTCTAGTCTGGGAGTTAACTATTTAGCCATATTTGGGACCCTAACAGGTGCTACCACCTCGGATCAGAGTATACCTAGGACAACAACCATTAAGAGGTGGTTCTACGATCATCAAAACCTTTAGATAAGAGACATTGCACCCAGATGTAGTTTATCGTCAGATCCAGGACAAGGATTTTTTAAAAATCGTATCACCCCGAGCAAGGCAGTAACGCCACTGATGTGCAGGGGGCTACGTAATAGTGAAAAGATTGGAAAAGAGAAAGCCAGAAACCACATCCTAAACAGGGAACAAGGGATGAGCCTCTTAACCTGTTTAATAGTTTGTTTGTTTGTTCAATGTTTAACGACCTATCAATCTTTATGAGATCATTTAAGGTCAAACGAACGTTTTTTTTTTTTTGGATAAAGTTGAATTGCTTTCAATTTTTATTTCTTGCAATGCAAGATTCTTTGGGATTGGATTTTTCAGGGCAGGGTCTCCAAGTCCTACCCTTGTTATTTAACCCATAACTGGAGGGAAGGGACGGATTAATACCTTTCCCAAGGGTACCAGTGCTTAAGTGAATGCAGGGTATTCAACTGGAATTCGAACTCGGCTCACCGATTTCTCTTTCCGTGCCGATATCCACTGCACCACAACGCACATCCGTCACTAGACACTAGACACTAGACACTTACAGCACCTGGTATTCCCAAGCGGTCACCCATCTAAGTACTGACCAGGCTCAACGTTGCTTAACTTCGGTGATCGAGCGAAAACCGATGTATTCAACGTGATAGGCCGTAAGCCCTGTTTAATAGACGTGGGTGAAGTGTGAAAGATGGAGGTGTATTACACCTTTTTAGTCCTTTTTTACTCAACCTTTCCTTTTGTTTTTTTTTGCGGTCCACCGACATTCAACTTCTTTTAACGACGCGAAGTCAAATACAACCCTTCACACGCTTCCTCCTCTTTATTTGAAGGTGTGTGTGTGTGTGTGTTTTTCTAATTCTATATTTTTCCTTCCTTATAGATTCCCTCCTTCGTTTTGAAAATTCCACTAATAAAAATGTATTCTGTTCTCGTATCTCCTTTTTCTTTGTGGGTTCGGCTGGATGCGTTGCTTCAGGATCTCTTTTATTATAGTTGAGTGTCATTTTCTTCTTTTTTCTGTTCTGGTCGTCTTAACGCATGGGCTGGAGGTATCCTATGAGCGTAGGGGAGGGCCATGCTAATCTGTATATGTTAAGTAACTTTTGAAAAAATTAGTTTCGACCGGTCAATGTATGTCTATTTTAGAAAGTGTAATGGATGGACTAACGGAAGTCACAGAATTTTATATATAGATAGACTAGCAGTATAGCCCGGCTTTGCTCGGGTGTAATGAAAGCTTTAAAACTAATCCATGGTCCTGGAGCTCAGATTCAGCCTAAATAATATTTGTGTGAAGTTTGGTGAGAATCGGATAAAAGTTGTGGATTTGTATAAAGGACATACAGACAGATAAACAGACACACACACAAACATCTTGCCTTTTATAGATATATACTATCAATTTTCTGCACTATTGTAAGAACTGAAACCTTGAAACTTCTGAATATAGTTTCTTATGTCTTTGTCTATGAGTGTATGAAATTTGATTAAAATCGGACCACTCCTTCTATAACCCGATTTTTTCGATTATCGATTTTCAATATTTATCAGGTGTACCTTGACACAAAACCTAGCTAAGAACACTCGCAGACGCTTATAGTACAACAGTGTAAATTTTCAAGAAAATCGGTTCAGCCGTTTCAGACTCTATAGGTAACGGACACACACATAGAGACAAAGTTCCATTTATAAATAAGTTTAGATAGATAATATATATATATATATATATATATATATATATAGTCTATCGAGGCAGCAGATAATTTTCTAAACATATACTGTTAAATATAAGAGACAATTAATATCTATTATGTTTAATCATGAGCCGTTCTAAACTTTAACGTCGTGTTTTGGCTTTAATTTCAGTTGAAAATAAAGACAAAATTTCTCCAACCTTTGGATAATTTTTTATTAATTTGGTTCTAAGCTTTCGGCTCACATGGACCATCTTTAGAGAGGTTATTAAGACGGTAATACAATAACATCCACCTATCAGCGACGATTCTATTTTGTATTGACATAAAACTCAACGGCAATAGTTACTAAAAATAACAAACGCAGTTCGCAAATTTGCAATGCGGTTCTATGACGTCACACCGCGTGATAGCGCGAAATGACAACAGAACTATGTATTCAAATGCAATGTAATGTGTTATGACCGGATTTAAACGTGATTTTAAGTGTGGGTTGTTTGGATTTAATGTATATATATATATATATATATATATATATATATATATATATATATATATATATATATATATATTAATTCAGATACTTCAATCCAAGGGAAAAAAGCAGGAAGGTTTTTGAATTTGTCCAGCGTCTGTAATATTTAAAAAAAAATTTCTTTCTTTTCTTTTCTTTTTCCCTCATTTCCTTCCTTTATCTCTCTTATCTCCCACCTTTTTTCCGTGTTGCTTAACCTTACGTCGATTTAACACGGCTGTCTGTTAATTTTTTGTTACAATTCTCTTTCTTTTTTTTGCGAACCCAGACGATGTCAATTTTTTCTTTTCTTGTTTATTTGATTTTATTTTATCTTTTTCTTTTCCTTTATTTTTCCTTTTTATTTTCTTTTTTAATTTCTTTGCAAATCTATTTAAAAAGGAAAAGTAGACTAATTTTTCTCCAGTTTCTGAAAGGATTTTTCTGTTGCTGAGGTGATGTGTTATCCCCCGTGGGGATCTTCATATCGAAATGGCCATTCAACATCTTTGAATTAATCCTTTTTTAATATATATATATATATATATATATATATATATATATATATATATTTGATGTTCTCACCTTCGTACTTATTTGTGGGTTTTTTTTGTCATTTCGCAACTGATTTGTTTTTTTTCTGGTTGTTTACTTGTCTATTTTTACGTTAATTGTTGTTAATATTTAATTTTATAGTTATTAAGTCTACCAACTTCTATTCTTATATCTCCTGCATTTTCATTTCTGAGATTCACTAATTCTAATTTTAATTTTAGTTATAATCAAGAACTTATACTTATGTCAGCAAACCACCTGCGTTCAGATAGAAAATGAGTCCAGCAGATATACAAAAATAGAAAGGGGTGTAAGAGAATGGTCTGTCTTTTCACCGGACTTATTCAACTAGGCGATTCTGACTGAACTAAAAGTCCCACTAGGATTCATTGTTATCGGCTACAATTTTAACAACATAAGATATACACATGGAACAGTCTTGATTACAAACACAGAAAGAAAACTACAAAAACTTCTACAGAATGTAGTGGAGGAAAGCGATAAGAATTGATTAAACATCAACTACAGGAAAACAATGTATGAGCCTAAAGGGTGAATTGCAAATCAAACAAGTGAGGAAATTTAAACCTCTGGGAAGTGTCTTAACAAGAGGCGGAAAGTGTGACACTGAAATCCGAAGGCGTTCTGGGATAATCAAAAAAGAATTTCCAAAGTTAAGCAGAGTACTGCTTAGAATTTGCGTTGTGGTGCAGTGGATATCGACTCGGAACGAGAAATTGAAGATCCGAGTTCGAATTCCAGTTATGCGCAAATACCCTGAGGAAAGATATTTATCCTTCTTTTCCCTCCGGCTATGGGTTAAATAATAGAACAGATTGGCTTCTATAGCCTTGGTTAGTAACCAGTCTATTGGTAATCTACTGCTAGAATATTTTCTGTCACCTTCGAGACACTTAACTGTCTGATTTAGCTATAGAAAAATATCGCTAAAAACACGAAAAAGTACTAAATTTCGAACGTGATATCTGTCCTTCTGTATGGCAGTGATCGTTGGGCAATCTCCTCAACGATGAAGTGATTTAAAGCAACAGAAATATGGTCCTACAGAACGATGCTGAGGATAACACGTGAACAACAACGAAGTTTTAGAGAAAATGGAAACGAAAATGAAACGTACACTTAACATCAGAAAAAGACAGTTGAAATTTCTAGAATGAATCATGAGGACTTGGAAAATGTGATACTCACAGGATAGATTGAAGACAAAAGAGACAGAGGAAAAAAAACTAAAATCTAAAGGCGTATTGGGATAACTAAAGACGCATTCCAAAAGCAAAGCAGAGTATTGAAACAGGAAGATTTCGTTGGAAACAAAGAAAAAAAATGGTACTAAATTTTTGATTTGTTCCCCTTCAAATCTTTCCAAAACATTCTTACTTCCTTGCAAATGTAAATGCTGAACTTAAATCGATAATTGTTTATTGACGAAACCTACTTGTTTTCAAGTTTACAACCAGAAAAATATCGAACTTCTTGTCGCTGTTTATCTCACCCCGTAACCACACTTCAAAAGATGTTATTCATTGCAGAATGACTTCACGCGTAGTTTGTCGATTTTTCGATCAATTTACTTCCTGTTTGCAATTACTACGCGGGAATTCGCGGAGTATTTGCTCAAAGGAAGTAAACAGGCCGAAATAAGTATCCTACGCCTCAAGTCATTCAGCGGTGAATCAGATATGAGAACGGTGGTAAGGGGTGAGATATAGTCCGACTTTTTTCTGGTCGATAACAGGAAAAAAGGTAGGTTTCTTCAATAAACAATTATCGATTTGAGTTCAGCAAATACATTTGCACTTAATTAAGGAAGTTTAGGAAAGATTTGACTGGGTTAATTGCCTTCGGGGAACAAATAAAAAATTTACCAAATGGTACTAGACTGTTTGTTGATATCTGTCATCCTATATGGCAGCGAATGCTGGACAATATTTTCAAAGGAAGAAAGAAAGACTCAGGGCAACAGAAATGTGGTTCTACAGTAGGATGCTGAGGATATCATAGAGCGAACATGTGAGCAACAGCAAAGATTTGGAGAGAATGGAAACGAAAAGGAAACTTATACTTAACTTCAGGAAGAGACAGTTGAAGTTTCTAGGACACGTAATGAGGATTGGTTGGTTGGTTGTTTTGTTTTTATGGCATATCAACCTCGGCGGGTCATTTATTACCAACTAAATTTTATTTATTTATTGCTGGTAATACCTTTTTCTTTCAACAATTTATTGTTGTTTTTATATAAGTTTTGTGTCTAGTAATACTTATTTTCTTTTCGAGTATCAAGATTCATTGGGATTTGTTTTTAAGGGCAGGGTCCCCAAGTTCTACCCTTATTATTTAACCCATAACTGGAGGGAAGGGACGGATTAATACGTTTCCCAAGGGTACCAGTGCTTAAATGAATGCAGGGTATTTAACTGGAATTCGAACTTGGCTCACCAATTGTCTCTTTCCGAGCCGATATCCACTGCAGCACAACGCACATCCGTCACTAAACGCTTACAGCACCTGGTATTCCCAAACAGTCACCCATTTAAGTACTGACCAGGCTCACTGTTGCTTAACTTCGGTGATTGAACAAGAACCGGTGTATTCAACGTGATAGGCCGTAAGCCCACGTCATGAGAAACGAAGGCTTGGAGAATCTAATACTCAAAGAGAGGATGAAGGGAAAGAAAGACAGAGAAAACAGCACATGACATACTTGATGAGCTTGTGCAAGCTGATGGTAGAGCAAGGTTTGGGAGAAATAACAAGACATGCATTAAGAGTTACAAGGAAAAGATGTGGAGGGCCATGATCGTCTACGTCCTGAAGGGACACGGTACATAAAAGAATAAGAACAAGTATGTGCAATTAGGTGTGTATGAATGCTTGTAAGTGCTTAATGTAAAATTGTTTACATGTTGAGTAGCAACTCTCCAGGGAAAAAAGAAAGAAGTGAAGGAAAACACAAGTGTCTCGTTTTTATAGCTGTTTAACAGCGAGCTCTACCTAACGACATCTTGGAAAATTCAGAGATAAATATTATTTCTCAATTTCAAATAGAATCGGAAATATTTACGCTTAGAAATATATCCTTTGTGTAAAACATTTTCACTATAAAAATATCATTGCCATTTTGGGAGTCGTAAAAACAAGTTGATTTTAAAAATCTTTCACTATTCAACCAATTATTAGATTTTTCCTAAAACTTTGTTGGCATTTATTTAAAAGAGTATAAAATCTTACGGAGGGTGGCGAAATGGTATTATTAGCCGACCTATTTATTTAAATTTATTTGTTTGAACATTATTTTTAATGGATATTCGTATTTGAGTGGATATCTGTTTTGTTTTCCTTTAATTAAACAGCACACACACGCGCGCACACACACACACACACACACCTGAATATTTCAGAAATGTTGTTAGGAAAATATCTATATATATATTTTTAATTGTATCACCCCAAGCAAGGCGGTAACACCACTGATGTGCAGGGGGCGACGTAATAGTGAAAAGATTGGAAAAGAGAAAGCCGGAAACCACATCCTAAACAGGGAACAAGGGATGAACCTCTTAACCTGTTCAATAGACGTGGGTGGAGTGTGAACCGGGCGATAGATAGATCTATCTGCTTCAATTAAAGATCTATCTACTGGCAGGATTTGAACCTGCGACTCCTGTATACCTTGGGGAAACCGTCAGCTAATCATATATATATATATATATATATATATATATATATATATATATATATATATATAGTTTAATTATAGCAAAAACAGAGTATCCACTTAAATACGAGTATGCTTTAAAAATTATGTTCAAACAATATATATATATTAAGGCAGTCTATCTTCAAGATTTTAGAGAAAAAATTGACGTGAATGCACCTCCGCTTCCTTAATTTGATGATTTGCAATCGTGTAGTAAAGCAGATTACATTGATGTTTACACTTTTAAAAGTTAAATCCTTTAAAAAAAAACAAGTACCACAAAGTTAAAACAAATGAAAAATTCGGAACCAAAACGAAAATTTGTAAAGTTTGCCTCAGTTTTAAATTAAAAAAAGTAAAATTGTTCCTTTTGAACATTTTTATTAATTGTTGATAGGTTCAACTTCCAACCGGTTCACACTTCGGTCTTTTCAACAGAAGTAGAGTTTTACTACTTATTTTCTATTTAGGATGTTTTTTACGGTTTCTTTTAAAGTATTTTCAGTCTCTTTCATTCTCAGAAACCCCCTGCGTCTTAGTGGTGGTATCGCCTTGTTTGAGGTGAATTGAATAAAATATAGGGTAATTGAAAAGTAAGTCTCTATTTTATGTATTTGTGGACAGTCAGGAGTTCTGACTTGATCATGTTACTTTTTTCTTTAAGGTTAGTTAAGGAAGCAAGTCTACGATATCAAATCAAGAAGTTTAAGACCGAATACAAGAAGTTGTCTTCCATACTACAAGAGTTCCTGGTGAAATCAGTTGACGCGATTCCTGGGCGCCTAGAAAAGCTGGTAACGAAATCTGATGAGCCGGCTTACTTTTCGTCGATGGAATACGGAGGGAGTGTGGGTGGTTTGTTTCTATGTAAGTGGTATAGCGGTCCATAGGTATGAAGATCAGACCTGGTGGAACCAGGTGATGTAGTTCGTCCGAGCACTTTCCATGGTAGTAGCGATAGAGCAGTGAGAGGCTCGCCATATCCCGCCTGTGAGAGACAGGGGTTGGAGTGTGGTAAATAATTCTTCTCCAACAAGGAACTGGAGACACCTTTGAACTCTGTCAACACTGGAAAGTAAGGTATGAGCAGCTCCTATCCAGATATGGCAACAGTACGCTATTTTCGACCTGAGCTGGTTCTTATAAAAGTAAAGGATAGTACGAGGAGCCAAGTACTTACTGAAGAGATACATGGACTCGATCATTTTTCCTGCACCTTTAGCGATGGACCGTATACAGGAATTCCACTTCTAGTGTGAGTCTGAGGTTCTATATCCCCTCAGTGCACAAAGCCTCCTCGAGAGGACATCTGTTCATCGTTCAGTGGTTATCGATGGTGCTTGAATGTAACCAGTTTCGTTTTGGAGGCATTGAATGTGACCAGCCAGTTTTCTTCTTACTGGGAACTAAGTATTAGATCGAAAGAGAGGTTAGCTGCCTAACTTTGATCGTCAAGTCTTTTGGAGGTATTCATACGAGTTCTTTTTTTTGACTTCTTTTTTTTGACTTGCGTGTTCATTTCGGACTTACCTGACCTTGGTTTGGCGAGTGTTGAACTTTTTGTTGGAAAAAAAAAATCCCTTATTTGGACGTTACTTTTAAAAAAAAAAGTACTTTTTGAATAGATAAGTTTATTTTTATTTATTTATTTTCATTTATTTACTTTGTTCTTTTCTGTTTTATTTTCCTATCTTTTTGTTTTTAGTTTCGTATTTTTGGCGGACATATTTGTTTTTGTTTAGGTCGACCGTTTTTGAATTTATTCTTTTTCGTTTGTTTTCATTATCTGTTAGGCCTTAAGTGCCAGTTTTTATTTTGTTAAAAAAAAAACAAAAAAAACTTTCTTTTTCCTTTATTTTTGTTGACCAAGAACTGATACATTAGTTGTTTTTTTTTCCTCGTTAACTTTTCTTTTTCAGCCCCTCCTCAGTTTTCTGTTGCGGAAGTAGACGTTCCTGACTTTACGCTTTTTGTGTGTTTCTGTGTGCATTTGATTAAATTGTAAATTTGTAAAGTTTATTCATTGTCCAAATTTATTTTTTTAATTTGTAAAAGTCTAGTTAATCCGTTTTAAGTTAACCTTAGCCCCTCGCCCTATTTTTTTTCGGGAGTAGCCGTTTAGGCAACTCTTCGTTTTGCTGTTTGTTTTATTTTTATTTCCTTGTGTAATCGTAACTTGTAAAGTTTATTGTACAAATTTGTTTAACTGTTAGTTTATTAAACCTCTCACGAGGCTAACTGTTGTCGAGCTCTCTACGATACCCTCGTATCACCTATATTTATAAAAAGTTCGAGAAGGAAAATTGTAAAATAAATCAAACCATCTTCTTTTTGTAACCAAACTTTTCATTGGTTCGTTCTGCATCAGCAGCAGCATTTTGCCTCTCTTTCGAAAAAGCGGGAATCTTCCCGCTCTTGAAGCTTCAGTTGGAAAGAAGATTTTGAAGCTACCAGACCTATTGTTTCCAGCTCACTTATCTTTTAAGGCATATATATATTTTAGCCTATTCGTTAAAAAGAAAACCACTTTTCTTTTAAGGCATATATATTTTCGCCTACTCTTTAAAAAGAAAATAAGCCGGTTTCATCTTTACCTGACTGAGAAACTAAATTAAATATTCAAACTTTGCAATAACAACTTTTTGCATTCAATATTTTTCTCCTGGTAAATAATTATATTACTTCAACTTATCGGCTGAAACGCAAGTATTTTTAACATTCTTATTCATACACACCTTGCTTGCTGTTTATTCTTCAAACTCATCACTTTGAATTATTTCAATTATTTGGACAAACAGACTATTTTCCAACTCATCACTTTGAACTGGAACAAATTACAGACTATTTTACCAACTCATTATCTTTGAACTGTTTAAATTATTTTCTTAAACATACAAAAAGTGTTTCACACATCTCCAGTTAATTATTAAAAGGGTGAAAATAAGTTCTCTCCCTTTAACTGATTGTTATAATTAAAATTTTGTCTACCTACGTCTTGTTTGTTCACTTTTTGGTACACATTGAATTGAGAAGCTAACATTATTACATAACAAATAAAAAAAAGTAGTTAGGCCGCTACAAATTGGATGACCCCGACGTGTGAAATTACCGGTCCAATACAAATTGGTAAACCCCGACCTGTGAAATTACCGGTCCAATACAAATTGGTAATCCCGGCGTGGGTATTTTAAATTTTTTGGTGACTCCTCTCTCTTCTCAATTTTGTGTGTACGTGTGGACATATTGGTAGAACAAGATAAGATAACTATTCGTAATGGTAGACAGCTCTGCAATGGGTCCGATTCTCCTTAACCTGCCCGTTTTTAGCAGGTCAAACATTCAAGTCTGGTTCGCTCAGCTTGATGCCATATTCTGTGCAAAAAAAATTACGTCACAGCGTGACAAATTTGCATATGTGGTCGAAAAATTGCCACCTGAGATAGCAATCGACATTGTCGACCTCCTGAACCAAGTACCGGCAGACAAACCTTACGATCTGCTTCGTGACACAATTATTTCTAGGACCGGTGAGTCTGAAAGTAGACGTCTACATGAACTATTCAATAATCTACAATTATTAGACAATAAGCCGTCGCAGTTGCTGCGACGTATGAAGACCCTGCTAGGGAGCAACACTATGTCCGACACTGTGTTACGTAAGCTGTGGATGGACAAATTACCCACACAGATAGCTCAAATATTAACGAGTATTTCAGAGAGAATCGAACTAACTGAATTAGCGGACATGGCTGATAAAATATTGGAAAATCAGCCTGTCCATCAAACTAACCTTTCTCTTACCCCGACTACAGTGAATTCTTCCAGTGTGGATGCTTTAATTAAAAAAATAGACGCCCTCACACTGCGCGTCGATAACTTAGAACGCAGGTCCCGCACTGAAAATAGAAGCCTGTCACGTAACAGATCACTTTCCCGCGAACGGCCACATGGTGAATTTTGCTGGTACCACTTTAAGTATGCGTCCAATGCTAAAAAATGTATCAAACCGTGTAAATATTTTACGGATAATGGCGCCCAGCGTTCGGGAGACGCGGGAAACGAGTTAGCTGGTGGCCCATGAACGCGGCTACTACCACCAGCAGTAAATCTATTTGCCGCCTATTTTTCATATATGACAAAATATCACGCATGTCTTTTTTAGTCGATACCGGTGCCCAAGTAAGTGTTATCCCGCCAAGTACTGGCCAACAACTTAAGATAACGGATTTTTCATTACAGGCTGCTAACGGCACTAAAATTAATACCTACGGCGAAGCCTCTTTAACGCTTGATATAGGTCTTCGACGGAGTTTCCCATGGATTTTTACCATTGCACAAGTAAAAATTCCAATATTAGGTGCAGATTTTCTTTCACATTACAAGTTAAGTGTGAACCTTGCATCTAGGTCGCTTTTAGACGACAATACCAAAATACATGTTCGTGGCACTAGATCGAATATTTCTTCTTTAGGCATCAGTACTGCCATGCCTTCCGTTACCGGATTAGAAGACATTTTAAGTGGCTATCCAGATCTTGTCAAACCTTTTTCTTATACAGAGCCTATAAAGCATTATGCACAACATCACATACAGACAAAAGGTCCTCCTGTTCATTCAAACCCTCGACGTCTGCACCCTGATAAATACAAAATAGCTAAGCGTGAGTTTCAGCACATGATTGACCTGGGTATTATACGTCCTTCGTCTAGCCCTTATGCTTCTCCATTACATATGGTCCCTAAATCGGAGCCTGGGACATGGCGTCCTTGTGGTGATTTCAGAAGACTTAATGCTCAGACTGTTCCTGACCGCTATCCAGTACCAAATTTACTTGATTTTGTGACGTCGGTACAAGGAGCCAGTGTTTTTACTAAGCTGGATCTGCGAAAAGCTTTCCATCAAATTCCCGTAGCTCCTGAAGACATTCCTAAGACAGCCATCACCACACCTTTTGGGTTGTTCGAATTTCTGCGAATGCCGTTCGGTTTGCGTAATGCTGCCCAATCGTTTCAGCGACTAATAGATGAAGTATTGCGTGGTCTTGATTTTACTTTCGCCTATATCGACGACGTCCTCATCGCCAGCAGCGATATGGCTACGCATCGCTCCCATGTTAAACAAGTTTTTGATCGCCTACAACATTTCGGCTTAAAAATTAACCCTGAGAAGTGTATTTTCGCTGCCTCTCAGTTGACATTCTTGGGACACATTTTGGATAAAAGTGGCATCACCCCGATGCCTACTAAAGTAGAGACCATCATCAAATTTCCTCAACCACAGTCTCTTCGACAACTTCGTCGTTTTTTGGGTCTCATTAATTACTATCGTCAATATATTCCTCACTGCTCCAGCATTTTATCACCTTTGACTGATTTACTTCAAAACCAAAAGAAAAAAAATGCCAGCATATCTTTCACGGATAAACAACTACAGTCATTTAATGACGCTAAAAATGCTTTGGTTAACTTTACGAAGTTAACGTATATTTCTGATGACAAGGACTCTATTCTCTCCCTTACAACGGACGCTTCGTCTGATGCCGTCGGAGCTGTGTTACATCAAACAACCAAGGGAGCTAAGCAACCTTTGTCTTTCTTCTCTCATAAGCTGTCGGCTGCCCAAAAGAGGTATAGCACCTTTTCTAGGGAATTGTTGGCCATATACATGTCTATTCGACATTACCGTCACTTGTTGGAAGGACGGAATTTTGTAGTTTTTACAGATCATAAACCGCTTACGTATGCTATCCATTCCAAGGCCGACAAAATCAATCCGCGAGACTGTCGTCACCTGGATTATATTTCCCAGTTTACCACGGATATTAGATACATCCAGGGAGATGACAATACAGTTGCTGATACACTCTCGAGATCTACGCTGCATAATATTTGTTCAAATACTTTGGATTTAGAGACTCTTGCTCGGGAACAACAAAATGATAATGTAGAGAATCAATTTCTTTCCGATTCATCTCTTCGGATCGAACAGCATCCTCTCCCTTTCTCTACTACCACTATTGCATGTGATGTCAGCACGGGACGCCCCCGTCCTTTTGTTCCGCAGTCTATGCGTAGATCCCTCTTCGAGCATTTTCATACATTATCCCATCCTGGTCGGAAAGCTTCCGTCAAGCTTATTTCCGACAGGTTTGTTTGGCCTAATATGAATTCAGATATTAAGACTTGGGTTCAGTCGTGCCTACACTGTCAGACATCCAAGGTGCATAGGCATACCAAGTCCCCTATAGGTAATTTTCCGCCACCCGATGGTAGATTTTCTCATATCCATATCGACTTAGTTGGTCCTCTCCCCTCTGTGGATGGTTTTCAATATCTCTTAACTATCATAGATCGGTTTACAAGGTGACCAGTAGCTATTCCCTTACGGTCTGTGACAGCAGATATTATAGCCCAAACTATCCCCAGAGAGTGGATATCAATATTTGGATGTCCCTCTGTCGTTACTACCGATCGTGGCGCGCAATTTCAGTCTGCATTATTTTCTGAATTCTTGATACTTTTAGGTGCTAAACAAATAAGTACTTCCGCTTATCATCCTTCCGCAAATGGTATTGTGGAAAGATTTCACAGGTCTTTGAAATCCTCCCTTATTGACAATAATGATCCTCGTCTATGGATTGATAAATTACCCCTTGTTATGCTCTCTTTGAGAAATATTGTCAAAGAAGATTTACGTTGCTCGACGGCTGAATTAGTTTTTGGTACATCCCTTACACTACCTGGTCAGCTAATTTCTGACCCTAAGAATTTTTCTCCTACATCTGATTTTGTAAAGGATTTAAAAGGGAGAATGTCGAGCTTATCTTACACTCCTTCTCGCTCAACCGATCGTGCAGTTTATTTACCACAGAGTTTACAGTCTTGCGAATTTGTTTTTATTCGTCGAGACGGAGTGCGTAAACCCTTAACACCAACTTACTCTGGACCTTATAAGGTATTACAGCGGAATGATAAATATTTTACTGTTTCGGTTAATGGCCGCACTGACACAATTGCAATAGATCGTCTTAAGCCTGCATTCCTGCATAAGTCTGATGTTTCCCCTGTTCCGCCGACCGAAGCGGTGCCTACTCAGCAGAAGTCATATGATGCTCAATCTCATTCAACTACTCGTTCAGGAAGACGGGTCCATTGGCCTGCTAAACTTGAAACTGATTTTGTCAAGTAATATTTTTTCTTCTTTTCTCTCTCTTTTTTCTTTCAGATTCTTATTTTTGGACTAAGAATCTTGGTGGGGGGTATTTGTCGAGCTCTCTACGATACCCTCGTATCACCTATATTTATAAAAAGTTCGAGAAGGAAAATTGTAAAATAAATCAAACCATCTTCTTTTTGTAACCAAACTTTTCATTGGTTCGTTCTGCATCAGCAGCAGCATTTTGCCTCTCTTTCGAAAAAGCGGGAATCTTCCCGCTCTTGAAGCTTCAGTTGGAAAGAAGATTTTGAAGCTACCAGACCTATTGTTTCCAGCTCACTTATCTTTTAAGGCATATATATATTTTAGCCTACTCGTTAAAAAGAAAACCACTTTTCTTTTAAGGCATATATATTTTCGCCTACTCTTTAAAAAGAAAATAAGCCGGTTTCATCTTTACCTGACTGAGAAACTAAATTAAATATTCAAACTTTGCAATAACAACTTTTTGCATTCAATATTTTTCTCCTGGTAAATAATTATATTACTTCAACTTATCGGCTGAAACGCAAGTATTTTTAACATTCTTATTCATACACACCTTGCTTGCTGTTTATTCTTCAAACTCATCACTTTGAATTATTTCAATTATTTGGACATACAGACTATTTTCCAACTCATCACTTTGAACTGGAATAAATTACAGACTATTTTACCAACTCATTATCTTTGAACTGTTTAAATTTTCTTAAACATACAAAAAGTGTTTCACACATCTTCAGTTAATTATTAAAAGGGTGAAAATAAGTTCTCTCCCTTTAACTGATTATTGTTATAATGAAAATTTTGTCTACCTACGTCTTGTTTGTTCACTTTTTGGTACACATTGAATTGAGAAGCTAACATTATTACATAACAAATAAAAAAAAGTAGTTAGGCCGCTACACTGTTTCTTGCCTTTTAAGGCAATTTTTACTTGAAGTTTATTTGTGGCCGTTAAAGGCTAGTTTTTAATTTACCAGTTTTTGTAATTTTTGGGTTGCCGTCATTGGCTGATTTGTTCGTATTTTCTTAAATCCTTCGGGGTTTATTTATTTTTGTGTTAAAACTGTTATCTTGTCCTTGTTGTTAATAGTTTACTTTGTATATTTTTTTCCCCCATTTTACTCCCGTTTTTTCCACCCCTCCCATACTTTTAATTAGATTGGAAAAAAAACCCAAAATTACTGAGCTGATTGTAAAATTTCAAAATGGCCGACAGTAGTCGGTCCATAAAGAAAAAGTTATCTTTTGACCCCCCCCCCCCCCTGGAAGAAACCTCCAGATAAAAATGATGAGACGTTTCCTCCCCTTCCTACAAAAGAGAAGGATGAAAAGCTTATTCCGACCAAATCAAAGATGGCCGATAATGGTCAATCGAATGAAGATGAAAATGATAAAGAAAAAATGAAGGAAAACAAGACACCGAAAGATGGTGAGGCCGGGGAATCGCACTGTGGCTGGAAGTCCCCTCCAAAATGCAAAACCAATCTGACGGAGTTCTTGGAGAGAGCTAAGAGCTACGCTCACCTTGTAAAAGAAGGTGGGCTCTTAGAAGATCCCAGGAATTAAAGAGGATTGAGAAAAGAATAGTGTCGGTCTTCGTGGTGGACAAGCGTTCGCGCAAAATTTGTCGCAGCACGAAAGACACAGTGATCAAAACACTGAGGTCAAAAGAGTTTAAGCCCTTCAGGATAGTGAAAGGTGCGGGCTTCTTCATGTTGGACGTGCTGCTACCCACACCAGAGGATTGCCTGAAAATGGCCAAAGAAGACCTAATAACTGATGAGTACATCTTCCGCACAGAGTACGAAGGCAAAAGAAGGACCAGGGTAGCAGTATATGAGGTTCCTCCTCAAGGTCATCGGGGAGCATCTTGCTGCATACTTTTCGCAGTTCGGCGAAATTTTAGATGCCTCCTGCGATGACCTGACCGGGGGATGGTCTTTTGATTTAATGATCGACCGCCACGCCTTCCTGACCATCCCCAACTGTCTTGACGTAGGGGGCCTGAGCTTGCCAGTAATCGTGGCCGGCCGCAAGCCAAAATGCTGGAGGTGTGGGGAGACTGGTCACCTCTCCTCCTCCTGCCCAGAGAAGAAGGCTTCTGGAAGCCTGGCTCCAAAAGACCAAAATCCCCCTCTGGCCGCTTCTGTTACATCTGTCTCGCCCGTAGTGGGCATGCCAACACCCAGGACCGGTGAGCTAGTTCCTCCGGTTGGGAATAAAAAAGTTCCCTCATCCCCGGAAAACCTTCGCCAACTGCAAGTGCAGCCATGGAGAAGGAAAAGGGGGAGTGGCTGGTTGTTGGTAGGGCCAGGGGTAAGCGCCAAGCAGCGGAACCTCGGTCCCCAGAAACTCCTAAGACCATAGACACAAACAGCCCCACTCCTTCCACCAGCAAGAAGGGCGATGCCTCGGCCTGGTCGGCCCCTAAATTGGAAGACCTCAGGAGGGCTTACGACCCAGGGTACGAAAAATTCCAAAAAATAAAACAGCTAAAGCATATGCTGGAGAAGCGCCCATTTCGTCCCTCAGAGGACCTAAAAAAACAGCTGGCACAACGTCCACCCTGCCCATCGGCCTCTGCCCCATCCTCTCCCGATAAAAAGAAAATCGAAAAGAAAGTCAAATCAGCTCAGCCCTCGCCCAGAAAAACCACCCCTCTTAGTAGGGAACCCAGCCCTTTCCGTATCCCATCCCAACCGTCTCCCAGTCCTTCCCCCCCAAAAAAAATTACCTCCGCCTGCTAAGAAGCATAGGAGCCCCACCTTAGAAGATAGGGAGGCGAGGAAAAAATCAACCAAAGCGCCTCATTTAATGGGTAAAGAGGTTTGCAAAATTTCCTATGCCCAAGAAGAAAGAGCAAAGAACTTTGGCAACAGAATTAACAAACTAAAAATTCTCCTTGCTATGAAGAAATGTAAGGAGAAGGATATTGAAATTCCCAACAACTTCCCAGAAGCGCAACGCCTCCTTACAGTAGTGCGCTCTGGGACTGGAACGGCCAAAGTTTGGGACATGCTGTTGAAAGCGGAGAAAAATATAAAAATGTCCCCGCCTATCGTCTGCAAGGATGCGGAAGTCTACGAGAAAGCAAAGGAATTCTGTGTAGGACGGGTCCCAATTTTGGTTCACCCCTCCCTTTACAGGGCTCTCAAACTAACATTTCCCTGGGATGTTGGTGGCCTCTCCCGTGACGGCTCCATTGACAAAGAGATGGGCAAAGGATCTATGGGAGAGGCTGTCGGCATCCTTTCCCCGTCCATGTTCTGTCCAGGACCCCAACCCTAATTAAGGATCACAATGGCTCTTTGGTTAGCAAGTGTAAATGCCCGGGGGCTGAGGTCAGAGTCTCGGAGGATGAGACTCACTCATGATTTCCAGCGCCTCGGGGTTGATGTTTGTTGTCTACAGGAAACCCGGTTTTTCAGCTGGCGACTATGAGGGCATACTGTCTAGGGATTACGAGCTCTATTCAGCATGTTTTGATGGTCGTTCTAGAGGTGTTTCTTGGCTAGTGAGCAAGTCATTGGGTGCGGTGTGTACGCTTGTCTTCGCGGATCCAGCGGGCAGGATTTGTGTGCTGGATATTACCATAAAGGAGAAGTCTTTTCGGCTCATTGGGGTTTATGCGCCCAATGTCCATAGGGAGCGTCCTGCTTTGTTTCGGCAGCTCGAGTCGTTCGTTGGAACATCGAGGCGGGTAATTTTAGCGGGGGATTGGAATGCCGTCCTTGACCCTGAGAAAGATCGGGTACTAACAACCCGGATGTGAAACCATTTCGGGAATTTCTCGACAGGAATGATCTTGTCGATAAATACCGAAATGAACACCCCCGGGAGGTAGTGTGGACTTGGACTAATAGGGGCAGCTCGGATTCGAAGGTACGCGCCAGCTACCTCGACCGAGTCCTAGTTAGGAGAGTCGTCGTAGGGCTCTTAGGTTGTCCAAGTTTCCATTCGATAGTTTACACGGATCATAGGCTCGTCCGGGTTCGTGTAAACTTAGATAAGCCTAAGGTTAAGTTGGCTGGCTACTGGAAATTGAACGCGTCATTATTTGATAGCCAAGATTTCCAGCACCAGCTTTTACTAACACTAAAGCGGGAACTGACGGGGGCTGTGGTTGGGAATAAGTGGTGGGACACACTAAAATCCAAACTTAGGTCGTTTGCTACCGACTATAGCCGTCGGCTCAACTTAGTTAATTTAGCGGCGCAAACGGCAGTAGAAAAGAAAGTCGATCGGGCAGTGAAATCCCGTAATAGTGGGGACGTAGCCTTAGCTAGGGCCGAGCTGGCCTCCTTGCTTATCAAGAAGGATCAAGCTCTGGTAGTTAGGGCTAGGTTAAAAAGAATGTCTTCTGAGGCAACGAATATGGCCGCAGAATTGCGTGCAGAAGAAGCTAGGCGAGCAGTCAATCGGCATATCAAGGACATCACATTGCCGGATGGACGTACCGTGACTACAGACGTGGGTATATGTGGGGCTTTTCGTGATTACTTCCAGGATCTTTTCACCAGGGAGCCCGGTCTGAGCTCGGCTCAGTTCGATGCCTATTTGGCTGACTTTCCCCGCCTCGAGGCGGCTGAAGCGGCTGGGTGCGAGGGGCCCATAACAGAGTCGGAAATCTGGGATGCGCTGAAATTGGTTGGCCGGGACAAAACTCCAGGATTGGATGGTCTTCCCTACGAACTGTACTTGAGGCAGTCGTCCGTTTTTGTTCCTCTGCTGGCTCTTGTTTATAACAACTGGATGGAGCAGGGGTCTATACCTCGACGCTTCACCAGGGGTGTAATCAAGTTGCTTCGCAAGAGCAAGGACGGTGGGGGTGGCATAGATAATTATCGGCCTTTAACGATGTTAAATACTGACTTAAAGATTTTTGCCAAGATCTTGGCTCGCCGTTTGCAGGCTGTCCTCTCTAGTCTGATTGGCCCCGAGCAGACTTGTGCTGTGAAGGGCAGGACTATTCAGGACAACCTTCATTTGGCACGCCTGATCATCGAGAAAAGCGACACTGAAGCCGCGCTGATCAATTTGGATCAGTCCAAGGCATTCGATAGGGTTGACCATCGTTTTTTGGAGTCTGTCCTTTCCGCCGCCGGTTTCGGGCTGTACTTTCGCTCCTGGATCCGACTGCTGTATGAGTCCCCCGGTGCGCTGGTGGAAGTGAATGGGGTAAGATCGAAGCCTTTCACATTATCTCGCTCCGTTCGTCAAGGTTGTCCACTTTCGCCTTTGCTTTACGTTCTTGCGTTGGAGCCTTTCCTTCGCAAGTTAAAGGCGAATCCGGTCCTTCGCGGAATTTCCCTACCTGGTGCTACCACCTCGGCCAGGTACTCCGCCTATGCTGACGACGTTTCGGTTTTTGTGTCGAGCAAAGCCGAGATTGACGAAGTTAGCAAAGAAATCAGATGCTATGAGACGGTGACAGGGGCCAAGATCAATCGCGATAAGTCTGTTGGCTTGCGATTGGGTGCGTGGAAGGGAGTTTCTCTTCCCGGACCTTTCCTCTGGACGGACGGGCCGATCAAGATTCTCGGCGTCTTTTTCGGTCCTGATCTCCAGTTGGAAATGAATTGGTCGGAGGTTCGAGAGAAGGCCGAGGGCGCAGTTCGTCTGTGGACTCGGAGGAATCTTTCCTTAAAGGGGAGGGCGGAAGTATGTGCCTCGCACATCTACCCGATTCTCCTTTACCGACTTTCCGTACTTCCTCTCCCGTGTGCCATTCGTTTGGGACTAATACATCTCTTGTTCTCCTTCCTTTGGGGAGAAGGCAAGTCTCCCAAGGTGCGTCGCGAGATCTGTTACCTTCATCCTTCTGAGGGCGGTCTGGGCATGTCTAGCGTTGAGATTCGTCAACACACGCTTCGCATTAGATTCCTGGATCGAATGTGTATGCTGGCGGACGAGAACGGCGGCCTCGTTCAAGAGGACGTCCATAAAAACTTTCCATCCTTGAGAAGTGTGCATTTGTCGGAGGAGGAGGCCGGCCGTACTCCTCGTGGCGAATGCTCCTTCTATAAAGAATGTCGTTTGGCTCTCCAGTTTCTCTTGCGGGCTACGGATGGCCTCTCCAACGTCCAAGCGTTGTCTATTAAGGCATTATATCGGGTGTTAGTTAGGGGGGCCGTTCAAGATGAACTAATTGGCGAGCTCGGGCTTACGAAGCAAGAGGCTCGCTCCATATGGCCTTGGGCGCCTGGGTTGAAATGTCTCACTAACGATGAGGCATCACTCACCTGGCTGATGATCCGGAAGGCTCTCTGGGTAGGCAAGAGGCTTAAGGCAGCGGGCCTAACACCGAAATCAACCTGCGTGCGTTGTGGGCTGTCGACGGAAACCGTCGAACATGCCTTCTTCCACTGCAGTGTTGTTGCTCCGTTGTGTAAGTTTCTTGAAGATCTCATGGTTCGTATCCTGCGTGGAAAGTTCTTTGTCCTTGAGGCTAGTTCTGTTTGTAGCAATGTCGTGCCTCCGTTATCTAGGGCTGAGCACTATGTGCTCTTTTGCTTACTAGGTGTTATGCGAGTCGTGATTTGGACGACGCGACAGAAGGAATTCTATGGTGATGAGAAGTTTACCTCTTCCCAACTGATCTTGTTCTTTAAGCATCAGCTTAAAGTCAAGATCAGGACGGAAAGGAAACGACTCACTCCATCTGAATTTGGCAAAAGGTGGGTGAGTCTTGCGCGGTTCTGTCGAGTGAAAGGTGCTGACCTGGAGTGGTTGTTTGATGCTGGTTAGGCATCAAGATATTGGATGTGCTGGGCACAACATGTGCACCCCTTCCCTGTTAGGTTAGAATAGAAAGCATTTGATTTTCTGTTTTACGTCTTAAAGTTAACTTAGCTAGTTTATGAGTGCTCATTGCCCCTTTTTAATTTTTGTCCCCAGTCTTTTAGTTTAATCCCCATCCCTTCCCACTTTAGGTGTTCAGCAATGTTAGTTCTCCGGTGGATGCGTGGCGTCTTTCGTTGTTTTTCAAGTGTGCTTTTCGTTTTTGTTGTGGTGTTTAAATGTGTGAGTGATTGTGTGAGTAACTGCTGATTGGATAAATGTAGTTATTATATTCCTTAAGCCGCGCATTATTTTTCGTCCGGAGAAGTGACTTTGCTGTCACATTATTAGAGTAGTGGGGGGCTTTTATTACTAATACGATTTTATTTAGTTTCTTGTATATATCGTTTATTCATTGTATAAAACCATTGAGGATATTTTAATGTTGTTATTTTCTGCCCATGCCCTCCACTGAACATTGTAAATATGGGAGTTAAGTAGGACAACATAGAGCAGCTGAGGTATTATGGTGGACGTGGTGAGAATGGTAAGTAAAAATGTGGCATTATGGTGTAAGGATTATTATAAGTGTGTCAGGGTCGACGAAAGTGAATAGCTAAGTTAAACTAGGACAGATGAAGACCAGCCTTCCCCATCCCCAATTTCAGCCTTGTGCCACATTTTTTGTATTCTTACAAAAATAAATACGAGTTCATATGAGTTCTTTAGACTTCTATTGGAGTTCAGTAGAACGACTAGGCAGTTGATATTAGTCGGCAGTTAGCCGATTACTAAGGACTCAGCTTTCAGTGGAAGATTACCAAGTTCCTAACATTTTAGGTACGTTAAGTCGATTAGCAACCGACATACCACGATTATAACCTTCAGTACGAAAACTACTCCACAACAGATACCGAGGACATTAATAGATCTGTACTGGGAAAGAGGATCGGTTGTCAGTGTTTTTGAAAATCGGAAATACGCTTGCCACCTTCCATATGCTTGGGAAAGATTTCTCCTTCAAGCAGCGATTAAATAATTTTGCTAGAATCGGTGATAATTTTGGGTTGATATTCTTAAGGACAACCACCGTAATTTTATCCTGACCAGTAGCTTTTTTGGGGGGAAGTCGAGGCTTTTGATAAGTTTAGAGCCTTCTTTTATTGAAATGAGTATATTAATCAGTAAAACGCGGGAAGTTGAAGAGGGGATGGCCTTTGTCATTTAACGTTGTGTTTGAGACAAAGATCGAGGTGAAGGGCTTCGTTTAATCTGTCGAGGAAGATATGACCTCGAGGTCATTTATAATAGTGGGCATAGTCGCTTTGCCTCTATTCATAATTTAGTTGGAGATCTTTCAAAATTCGTGAGATTCAATTTGATTTTTTCAAGACAGTTCGCACGTAACATCACTTTACATTTTCCAGAACTTTCTTACATTAATTGTGTTTGAAGAAGGCTGGGAGAGAAGCTTCCGTCATAGTACCGAAAGCTGTCTCAGTTTGCTTTTTCATAGCGAAAAACCTTTCTGTTAATCAGGAGCTGCCATTAGTTTGGAGACAATATGGAAACTGATTAGGGAATGATCAAACGCGCCAATGGGGCTGGGGGTGATAAAACTATTGCTGTGCATTTATCAGGGAAGGATGTTAGAAGAAGACTGTGGAGGTTCCATCCAATAGCATCCTGGACTCAGGTGGGTTCTAGTGAGTTACCTGGAATTGTGAGCCCCTGCAATGGGATTAAGACACTGATAGCCGTTTCAGACAGAAATAAGCAGACAAATTTTGAAAGGTATCTTTCTCTATTCCAACGTTCCGACGGATTTCAGTGCTACACTTTTAATCCTCTGTTAATACATTTCCTAGATATTTCAGTCAGTTAAGTGCCATACGTGATACACGTTTTGGACGATCATGTCTCGAAAGGGACGTGATTGAATGGGTAGAAGGTTATCCCGCAGTAGGTTACCGTTACTTTCTACGGTAGACTGGTTGCAAGCCAAGGCTATAGAACCCAATCTGTCCTGTTATTTGACCCATAACTAGAGTGAAGAGACGGATTAATACTTTTCCCAAGGGTATTTGTGTGTAAGTGAATGCAAGGAATTCAACTGGAATTCGAACTCGGCACCCCGATTTCTCGTTCCGGGTCGATACCCACTGCACCACAACGCACATCCTCTGTTAATACATTTCCTAGATACTTAGATTGTTGTAAACTCAGCTTTTAATAATCAAATTAACAATCAAGAAGTATGTTAATGTGGGTAAAACATTCTAAAATTTAGAGCGGTTACTGAGTATTGATGTCAAATTAACTGTGAGGTCGCCACATGATTGAAATTGCTCAGTTTTTCTGTTTTTACTTTTTTCTGATTTTGTGTCGGTTGTGTGTTAAAGTTTATAATATTTATTTTGCTCATAACAAAGCGTTGAAACTAACGAAAGCTGATTGGTCAAAAAATAGTTTAGAACGATTGGCGCCAATACTTCTAGTTTGCTGCGGTTTAAACAAAATTGATTTCTTCCTTTCATCTCCAGCGTGCATATCACTGCATATTTGCAACATATCAAATATGTACTGGCCTTGTTTACTTGTCTAGAGTTGATTAAGAAATGATAATATAAGTTTTATCAAAATATAGGAATGCAGAAAACACTTTCAAGCCACTATAAAAAATATGTCAACAAATTAGCAGCTGAGTTCAGAAAATATCTGCTTTTAACTGGTGCAAAGAATAGTTTTTTTATTTTAATCTCTTTGAAACAAAACTTCTCTCTTTCTGAGAGAACCCTTTTTACATACTAGTAGATAGATCTATCTATCGCCCGGTTCACACTCCACCCACGTCTATCGAATAGGTTAAGAGGCTCATCCCTTGTTCCCTGTTTAGGATGTGGTTTCCGGCTTTCTCTTTTCCAATCTTCTCACTTTGATTTTTTTTTCAATTGGAGTAGATAGATCAATTTATCGCCCGGTTCACACGCCACCCACGTCTATCGAATAGGTTAAGAGGCTCATCCCTTGTTCCCTGTTTAGGATGTGGTTTCCGGCTTTCTCTTTTCCAATCTTTTCGCACTTTTATTTTTTTTTTTCAATTGGAGTAGATAGACTGAACTATCGCCCTGTTCACACTCCACCCACGTCTATTGAACAGGTTAAGAGGCTCATCCCTTGTTCCCTGTTTAGGATGTGGTTTCCGGCTTTCTCTTTTCCAATCTTTTCGCACTTTTATTTTTTTTTTTTCAATTGGAGTAGATAGACTAAACTATTGCCTGGTTCACACTCCACCCACGTCTATTGAACAGGTTAAGAGGCTCATCCCTTGTTCCCTGTTTAGGATGTGGTTTCCGGTTTTATCTTTTCCAATCTTTTCACTATTACGTAGCCCCCTGCACATCAGTGGCGTCACCGCCTTACTCGGGGTGATACGATTAAAAAAAAAAAAAATTAGCATGGCTGCTGCTAACCTTCAGGAGAGTCATTCATTACGTTTCTAAGACTAAAATTTTCCACTGATATGAAATGAAAATATTATATTGAATCAGTTGCTAGTCTGTTGTTAGGAAAGATAGTTGCCTGCGTCATGCTAGCCAATTTTTCTCGCTTACATATTTATAAATCTACCTTTTGTCCTTGCTTTGAATACTTCTACCACAGCTGGTCTGGTGTTCCTGCTATATATTTAGAGATTGTTGATACAATCCAAAGAAGAATCTGCATTGTTATTGGTTCTAACCTGGCATCTTGACTTCAGTCTATTTCTCACCGCTGTAAAGTAGCTTCCCTGTGCGTTTTCTATTAATATTTTTACGGTAATTGTTTTGATGGAAATTTTTCTATGGTACCTAGACTTTATCAATTTACTCGCAGAACTGGATTGCTAACAAGATCTCATAATTTTAGAGTTGAATGGCTAGATGTAACCGTAAGTTTTATGTTAACAGTTTCTTCTATTGCACTTCTCGTTTGTGGAACTCTTCGCTTTTTGTTTCCCAGTCGACTTTGATCTTCAAAAATTTAAATGCAATGTCAATCGTTATCTCCTATCTTCTTATTTTTTCATGCTATTTTATTGTTATGTTTCATTAATAGTGTTTTTTTCTCTCTTATTTCTTGACACTTGTGTTTTAGTGGCTTTATTACCTTGCGTGGGCGGAAATGATTAATAAACACCCAAATAAATATGTAGTTTCCATCCAATCACAGTAATCTGCTGAAGGCTAAGTTTTGAACTATTCTCCATAATCTCTCCATGCCTTTATAAGCAGTCATGCATATCGGCGAAAACAGTGTTATCACAACCATGACAACAAAATGGGTCTCTGAACTGTTCCTCCAAAATGCAGACATTAAGCTTTCAATAATGTTAGATTGGTTTCCTGCCTCAAATCATCATCAGTCCTTCGATTGCTCCAACCGTCGGGGTACCTGGTCGCAGAAGAAATACACAACCTCCTTCAGCTCGATCTTTTGACGGTGGCTCTCAGGAGTTCCAGCATTGTCATGTCCGACTTACTTTGATGTTATCTGAGCAGCACTTGCGTTGCTGTCCCTGTCTAACTTCCGCCTCTAACAGTGATGGTTTTACAAATGCTCTTATGTTGTGTGACGTGGGCAAAACATGTCATCTTCTGTCGCTTAATCGTGGTTCAAAGAGTTTCCTGGTGACTTTTGACCATTCTCTACATAGTCGTTGGTTTTTTGCTCCAAGTGAGTGATGCCGAGGAACTCTGTCAAATAGGACTAGACAATTTCGATCTGCTCTCATATCTAAACATTGAAAGTCTGTACAGAGAGTATCTAACCATTTTGAAGATTTTGAGAACTTGATATAACTAGGACAATCAATTAGAAAATAAAACTTAATTGGCAAGTGTAAACAAACTGTCAGTCGGCCATAAAGTGAGCTTGTGTACTGTGTGGCTGTCATATTTTCTCTGGTACACTCTGCAAGATTTTTTTTTTTGCAAAACATTGCATTACTCAGGTTATCAAACACATCGCTAGAGTCTAGATTTGGCTCTCTGCTGAAATTATTGTTGAAAATGAGGGGATTTTCAATCATAGATGGGCTTAATTAAATGACGAGGCAGCTAACGGTAATCCTGAAAAAGGTCTTTGCAAGAAATCATTTTAAAAAGAATTTGTTAAATTCAACCGACAAGGTCTGTCTGTTTAATATCTTTCTTATATTTTCCCAATTTTTGAATAAGTTGTTGCACATCCTAATAAAAACTGTGTAAAAACTGCTGTTCGGTATCCCCAGCTTCCACCACGTGAGACGGACATAGAAGGCGGGGGTACGATTATCGGTTCGGCGGGCGAGTTCAGGTTTTTGACCTGTTTCATTTCGGGCATTTTCAACCATCTTATTTATTATCAAGATTTTTCTTTTTTTTTTTAATTGTTTCACACCAAGCAAGGCGGTAACGCCACTGATGCGTAAGGGGCTACATAAGAGAAAAGGATTAGATAGGAGGAGAGTAATGAGAAAGACGAACCAGTGACAGGAGGTGTCAGAGAAAGGACCAAGAGAAGGATGGAATACAGGTGTGGTGACAATTGCAAAGGTAGAGAGAAAAGAAAAGATGTACAGGGTGGTGTAGAAAGAACTGGAGTCAAGTGGTTAAGAGATGTGTATTGACATTGCATTTAAATTCCTGGAAGTTGTAGTCGTCATGAAAGAAAGAGTATAGAAGAGAGTTCCACAGTGCGAGAACAGAAACTGATAGAGTAGAATTGTCGGCTGCATTTGGTTGATCTAACTGTGAATGAGTGGGGCCGATTTTGCCAGTCTGATTGCACGAGTAAACTCATGTGGCAGGGGCACCAGTGACTTAAGTTCGTCGGAGCAGAAGCCATGAAAATATATGTAGAACAGACAGAGGGAAGCCACATCCCGTCGGTGAGAAAGTGGCTGGAGTCGAACCGCCAAGTCGGTACCTATCACATTACTGATTCTTCTTCTTCTATGTGCCCTGTCCCTTCAGGACGTAGGCGATCATGGCTCTCCATGTCTCCCTATCCCTTGTGGCTCTTAGTATGTTTGCTCCTGTTGCTCCTGGCAACCCCCGTTCCGTCATCCACCTGATCAGGCCCTGCAAATATGTTATCCGCTGCCTTCCTCTGTCTCTCCTTCCTTCTATCTGACCAGTCAGTATAAGGTTCTCCAGGCTCTCCTTCCTCATTTTTGGAGCCTGTCGTTAACACGGAAATAAACAGCGGGGGCGCCTGCATGCAGATCATAAGGATGTAGAGAATAGATAACGATTAAAATGATAATATTTAAGGAGGCATCCTTATGTGAATCTGTCCCACTAAAAAAAAAAAAAACAGTTCTTAGAAAGAAGAACATAGTATCCTTCTTACAAATGAAATATGTAGGGTTTGAGTGTGATTTAACCCTGTGGTTATAGCAAGGCGAGTTTTGGCTCAGTTAGTGACATTAAAGAATATAACTTATTTGAACATTTCCAGTACAGTGGTGATAGGTTTGCGATGTTGCATCTGTTGGAAAGTGGGTATAAGGTGGATAAGTAATTAATCTGTGGGTATAAGGTGGATAAGTAATTAATCTGTGGGTTTAAGGTGGATAAGTAATTAATCTGTGGGTTTAAGGTGGATAAGTAATTAATCTGTGGGTATAAGGTGGATAAGTAATTAATCTGTGGGTATAAGGTGGATAAGTAATTAATCTGTGGGTATAAGGTGGATAAGTAATTAATCTGTGGGTTTAAGGTGGATAAGTAATTAATCTGTGGGTATAAGGTGGATAAGTAATTAATCTGTGGGTATAAGGTGGATAAGTAATTAATCTGTGGGTATAAGGTGGATAAGTAATTAATCTGTGGGTTTAAGGTGGATAAGTAATTAATCTGTGGGTTTATAAGGTGGATAAGTAATTAATCTGTGGGTTTAAGGTGGATAAGTAATTAATCTGTGGGTATAAGGTGGATAAGTAATTAATCTGTGGGTTTAAGGTGGATAAGTAATTAATCTGTGGGTATAAGGTGGATAAGTAATTAATCTGTGGGTATAAGGTGGATAAGTAATTAATCTGTGGGTATAAGGTGGATAAGTAATTATTCTGTGGGTATAAGGTGGATAAGTAATTAATCTGTGGGTATAAGGTGGATAAGTAATTATTCTGTGGGTTTAAGGTGGATAAGTAATTAATCTGTGGGTATAAGGTGGATAAGTAATTAATCTTGGTGGGTAATAAGGTGGATAAGTAATTAATCTGTGGGTTTAAGGTGGATAAGTAATTAATCTGTGGGTTTAAGGTGGATAAGTAATTAATCACGCACAATGCCACGTGGGTACTTTTGAACTCAGTCAAAGCTGGAAAGTGAGGAGTGGTCAGCTCCAATCCAGAAAAGACAACAACACTTCACTTTTTTGCCAGATCCAGTAAAGATGAGGCATTGCAGATGTCTTTTCAAAGTCAGTCAGTCATTTAAGGACCATACGTAATACATGGTAGGGCGATCATGTCTCGAAAGAGACATGACTGACTGGGCATAATATTTTCCCGCAGTGGCTTGCCATTACGGTATACCGAAATCTAGAGAACCCAGTTTGTTCTACCATTCAACCCATAGCTGGAGGGAGAAGAGACCTTACCTAAGGGTATTTGCACCTAAGTGAATACGACGAATTCAGCTGGAATTTGTACTCGGCTCTATCCACCACATCACAACGCACATCACTTTTCAAACTAAAGAATTATTAAAAATGTTTGTAGGAATGTATATGTTCCCTATATAGAGACAGTTAATATATTCTGTAAATAATACTCATAGTTTACGAGAGAAAATGAAAGATTGGATGATGCTTCGCTTAGTTTTTTGCCAGTACTTTAAAGTTGATTGATTATTACCTGTTGCAAATTCTTTATTTTTATTTTAGAGACTTAATCTTTCAGATTATAGTTTTAGCAGCTGTTCCTTGAAGATTGTATAGCGTTCACTGCCATATATGAGGATTAATATTGCATAACAATTCGGCCAGTTTTAAATCAAACATTAACACAAATTAATTTTTCTATTAATGCTACAGCGCACATTGCATTCAACAACCGATACATTGTCACTAGTTGTTTGTTTACATCACATGCAAATGGCAGATGAGTGTTACTCTGCTTTACAGTAACACACAATACGTAACAGTACTATCAAAAATCTACCTGGTATGATATATAATCTACGGTATTAATATTTTATAAGAGTTAATGTTGACTTTAATATGTTTATTAGTAGACCTGATAATTTTAAATGTTCGCTATCAGCATGGATTACGCTAGACTCCCTGAGAACAATACCCTGCGCCTCCTCGGCCTCAGCTGACCTTAAGTAGAACGACTACATTGAATTAATAGCTAAATCTACTACTAAGAAGGTCGGGCCTCTGTGTCGGACCAGGAAGCTCTTCTCTTCTGAATCCATTATGCACATTTACAAATCTACTATCCGCCGTGCATTGAATACTGTTGTCATATCTGGCCGGGTGCCCTTGCTGTTCACCTTGGGGTTCTCGACAAAATCCCAAAAAGAGTCTGCAACGGAATCAATCCTGACCTCGCAGCTGGACTCCAGTCTTTCTCTCAGCGACAAGTTGTGGCTTCCCTCTGTCTCTTTTACAAATACTTTCATGGATTCTGCTCCGACGAGCTTAGCTCCTTGGTGTCCCATTATGTGAATTTACTCGAGCTGCTAGACTGGCAACAAGGTCCCACCTTTTTACTGTGAAAACAATCAAGTGTAACCCCAACTTCTACTCTATCAGATTTTTTTCTCGCACTTCCCGCCTGTGGAATTCTCTTTCGTATTCCTGATAGCTATAATCTCCAAGAGTTTAATTGCAACTTCAACTATCTTCTCTTATTCCTTTGATTCCCTTCCTCCTTCTCACTTTACGCTCTGCTCTTACGCAGCTCTCTTTCTTCTCTTACTCATTCTCCGATACCTTTTTTTTTAATCATATCACCCCGAGCAAGGCGTTAACGCCACTGATGTGCAGGGGGCTACGTAAGAGTGAAAAGATTGGGAAAGAGAAAGCCGGAAACCACATCCTAAACAGGGTACAAGGGATGAGCCTCTTCACCTGTTCAATAGACGAGGGTGGAGTGTGAACCGGGCGATAGTTTAATCTATCTACTCCAATTAAAGCCTACCTACTGTGTCTTGTCCTTCTCTCTTTTCACTCTTCTATTATGTAACCCCATGCGTACTAGTGGCAGTTCTGCTTTGCTTGGGGTGAGACGATTATAAAAAAAAATGTTATACCGATATAATATACGGTTCTTAATGGTGTGTTTGTAGATTGCTTGCTGTACAACGCATATAGAAAGATATTTACGGTCAGTGTTTCAATTTACAAGTTGTGTGAACTTAAATTGACTTGGACTGGTTATCATAGTCTATATAGTCTAACTTTATTTACTGGTAAACCTAAGTTTTGGGGGCCAATGGTGACATACTGTATGTTTTAGGAGTCGACTTATACGTTAGGTGTTGGCTTAACTCAGAATTTTGAGCTAAACATTTTAAAGTCGACTTGTACGTCGCAATTTGAGGTATTTGAAATAGTTGTAGAAATGTATACGGGACAGTTAATACATCCAATAAATATTATTCATAGTTTACAGGAGAACGTGAAAGGTTATTAAAGAAGCTGTCAGGTACCTTAAGTGGTCGGCGTGTCTTTCGCTCTCTAACCACTTCATTTATCGCTCCAGGAATAGGGAGACGCTTGGCTTGTATTTGTTCTGAATTTATTAATTCCTTATTCTGAATTTTTATGATGGATTCAGGGTAGGTGCCATTGTTACCTGTAGAATGCAGTATGACAACCGTTGTGCAATAAAGTGGAAGGACCGGTTAATAATAACACGACAATAAAATCATCATGCTAATAATTATATTTTATTCAGCTCCAGACTGCATCAATTTAATATAAGCAAGTGAATGCTTCTGTCTTTCGGGCCTTCTTCTTTGTATAGCATTCACTGCAGAATATTGATATTGCATAACAGTTCAGCCCTGTTATAGCAGTAATACTCCATTTATGTCTGAACTGATTATTCAGCTGGAATTCGAACTCGGAGAGCCGAGTTCGAATTCCAGTTGAATACGTTGCATTCACTTACGCGCAAATACTCTTAGGAAAGATATTAATCCGATCTAATCCTTCCAGTTATTGGTTAAATAACAGGACAGATTAAGTTCTATAGACTTGGCTGGCAACCAGTCTACCGCAGAAAGCAATGGCAACCTACTGCGGGATAATCTTCTGCCCAGTCAGTCATGTCTCGAAAGAGACATGATCGCCCAAGCGTGCATCACGTATGGCATTTTAACTGACTGAATGATTATTGTGAAGGGATGGCAGTTGTATCTTTTTAAAGTTAGGAGTCTTGTCACTTGAAATATTTGCAGAAATGTACATGTGCCTGATATAGAGGCAGTTAATACATTCAGTAAATATCATTGACTTATCTTTGAAAAACTTTGTGCCAATTAGAAAATTAAAGACAAAATTTTACATACATAAACTAAACAAACAAAAAATTTATCAATCAAGTTTGTGGTGCAGTGGATATCGACTCGGAACGAGAAATCGGGGAGCCGAGTTCGAATTCCAGCTGAATTCATTGCATTCACTTACGCGCAAATACCCTTGGGAAAGGTATTAATCCGTCTATTCCTTCAAATTATGGGTTAAATAACAGGACGGATTGGGTTCTATAGCCTTGGTCAGCAACCAGTCTACCGTAGAAAGCAGTGGCATCCTACTGCGGGATAATCTTCTGCCCAGTCAGTCATGTCTATTTTGTGACATGATCGCCTAAAGCCTGTATCACGTATGGCACTTAACTAACTGACATAGTCTCCATTGTTTTTAACAACTGTCTCTCATCGTTCTACAAGCTTGCTTTCGTAGAAATTTGGTGTTTTTGTTGGAAGAAGGTTTTTAGGTAGTTTTCAGCTGACTGAACAGAGTCAAACTCTGTCATTTGAATTGTTTTGTAGAGACCTGAACAAATGAAAATCTGAAGGCGCCAGGTCAGAAGAATGTGGTGGGTGATGGAGGGTTTTCTATTTCAATTCTTTAAGCTTCTGCAATGTCTATTTTACAAAATACGGTCTTGGTGAAGAATAACACCTTTTCGGTTTGTCAAAATCAATCGTTTTTGTTTTTAAACCCAAGTTTCTTCAAATTGCAAAAGACAGTTGAGATGTTTTTTGAATCTTCCAAAACGAAAGCTTATTAAAACATACTTGCGACTGTCCATTACTCAAGACAGATTAAATTCTTTAGCTATGTTGTCAATAGAAAATAATCTTGTAAAGAAGATAGGTCTAGAAAGTGTCATGAAAAGATTTACAGATCGAAAGTCTAGAAATTTTTTTAGGTGGGATGAATGTGCGTTGGGGTGTAGTGGATATCGACTCGGAACGAGAAATCGGGGTGCCGAGTTCGAATTCGAGTTGAATTCATTGCATTCACTTACGCACGAATACCCTTGGGAAATGTATTAATCTGTCTATTCCTTCCATTTATGGGTTAAATAATTGGGTTCTATAGCCTTAGTTGGCAACCAGTCTACCGGAGAAAGCAATGGCAACCTACTGCGGGATAATCTTCTGCCCAGTCAGTCAGTCATGTCTCTTTCGAGACATGATCGCCCAAAGCGTGCATCACGTATGGCGCTTAACTGACTGAATAAATGCTTTCTTTAGTTTGTATTACGATGAAGATAGTTATAAACTTGTTATTCTCTAAATTCTCCTCATGAAAATTCAAAAATTATATTTGTAAAGGCGCCAAAGTTAATCTTGCCTAGGGGTTCCGGCAACCCTAGAGACGTCAGTGTGCAATGAACCTATAATTGCATGGCTTTTTGATATGCTTATGAAATGTTTTATATGCTAGTTATTTTAATTACCTTTCTTTTTCTAATATGATTACACACTTCGCTATCTTTGTCTTGTGTTTTTTCGGTATTAAATACATACAACATACTATTAACGAAGAGAGAAATCGAGAGAAAGAGAGAGAGAGAGAAATCGAGAGAGAGAGAAAGAGAGAGAGAGAGAGAGAGAAATCGAGAGAGAGAGAGAGAGAGAGAGAGAGAGAGAGAGAGAGAGAGAGAGAAAGAGAGAGAGAGAGAGAAATCGAGAGAAAGAGAGAAAGAGAGAGAGAGAAATCGAGAGAAAGAGAGAGAAAGAGAGAGAGAAATCGAGAGAGAGAGAGAAAGAGAGAGAGAGAGAGTATTAAAACAATGCAACAAACATCTCTTCAACCCGTCATATGAAACAGCATCGCTAAAATCGAGCAACCTTCACTTTTTTAAGACAATAAGTCTTTCGTATATAGTTTGCTCATACAAAGTAACAGTTTTTCTAATTGCATCCCGAGAAAAGGCGTACAACCACATCATGTTGAAATACTAGTTCCTCTACTCTACTACCACTGAAGTACTGACCAGGCTCGACGTCGTTTAACGTTGAGCCTGGTCGGTCAGGACCTAGATAGGTGACCACTTGCAAGGTAGGTGCAAGTGTCTCATTGTGCCCTGTTCCCACAAATTTATAATATGGGGCGCCATTCTCCTACATCTTAATTTTCATATGGTAGTGTTCGTATAAAATACGAATTTTATTGTAACCTAATTATATGCAATAATGGATCATGGAAAATATAGGTGAACTAGAAAAAAATAGAAAATAAATACAATGTATCTAAATCCATTTTATAGACATAATAGATCATTCATCATAATAAATCAATACTGTTTTGCGAAATTTTTTTATATCAACTTGAGATGTTTCTTGTTGAAAAGTTTAATAATTTTTATTAAACAGATTCAACATTATGGATAATAAGTGAATTTTATATCTGTCTTTTTTTTAGACTTAGCATGAGCAAAGCAAATTCAGATTTCGACGAAAAAAAAAAAAGCATAATAATATCAAAATCCGCGAAAATGTTTCATCCTTTAATTTAATTATAGGTACTTCACTAATTTACTGAAAAACAGCATAGCATGAAGAAAAAAGGCCCCAAACTTAATAAAAATGAACTTTTTCCATCAAAATGTTTGTTATTATGAAGAGGAAAGATCAAAGTATTTTTAATTATTTTTAATCCTTTCTTACACGCTTGAAATTTTGGTAAAAAATCTCATTTCGTTTTTCATCAGCGGGTAAGCAACATTTACCAGAGTTTACAATGGATAATGTTGTAGCGGAACTCTGGATCCTGATTGGTCATCAAATCGCAAAATTCAAAATACGTCAGAGAAACAGCTTTTCCACAGCCAAAGAAAAAATTCCTTGCCGGAGCCACCCCACGTGACTGGGTCAATATTTAAGGATGGTCTCTAACCGGTCACGGCGGTCATTCAGAGGAGGCGTTTTGCTGACACACATCTAAAATGTAACGCCAACTTCAAATCGAACCAGAGATAAGGTCAGGTCGCACTTTGTTCTCTTTCTCCTTATCTCTCTCAAGAATCACTACTAGAATACTTTGTACGAACTCTTGATGTCTTAACTTTCTCAGTGAACATTAATTTCTACAACTCTTGTTATTCCTTCTTTTAATAATATTCTATTTTAACATTCATAATGTATATTTTATTATTCCAATCTTCTGCACTAATTCTACATACTTCAATCGACAACCAACCTTCTGATGAAAACCTTCTGATAATAATTCTGATGATTATAACTCTGCATAAAAATTGTAAGCTGTAGAGAGTTCGGTTAAGTTTGACACAAGGCCGAATAAAAGAAACATTAACCAGCTCCATACACTTCAATGTAATATTACGTAATTCAGTTTGTTTTGTTTTTCTAGCGAAAAACATAAATTTGGAAATTTTTGCAAAAATAATTTAATTGTCCGATTTTAATGAAACTTTCGGGACTTATTCAAAAATGAATGAAATTATTATTTTTAGAACATCTTGGTAAAAATATTATTTTTATCTATTCGCTACATCTACGTAAATTAATGAAATTTTAAAAAAAACTGTTTCGAAAATTTGTTTTATTAGTTAAATCTGCTCCGAAAAGTAAAATTAAAAATGCAATAAAACTATGATTTTATTTAATTAGATGAACTTTTAATTGCTTGTATATATATATGTATATATATATATATATATATATATATATATAATTATGAATTAATTGTGCATTGCGACACGAAAATTTCTATGTTTCGAGATAGATTCTCCTTCTCAGGTAGTGTTGGATGTTGGTTGTGCAAATGATTTACATTTAAATACAAAAAACTGTTTATGTATGTGGGAATATATAAACTTTATGTGCGTGTTCCTTTTAACTAATCAAAGAGAAGCTTCATTTTGGAATTTGGCCTGTATTTTTAAAGAATTCATGCTAACTAACTTTTTCTCTTTTTACTCCCCTTTCCTCTTTTTCCTCCCTAACGGTCAAAATGTCAACCTGCTTTTAACCTAATTTTATCTTTTCCCCTTTTCCTTTTATTTTTATTGCTTCTCACTTAGTTTTATTGTCTTTGATGTAATGTGCCTATTTAGTACCAAGACTGTCCTTCCTGCTTTCTTATTATTTTGATCTCCTCTCCTAAGAAAGAGAAGAACTTTATTCTTCTTACCATTGCTTTTCTAGTTCAAATTTTTTCAAAAGAACTATTTGTTACAGCATTGGAATTCGACACTCTTTATTCGGACATAAGGGAGGAGGAGAGAAAAATAATAATGAATGCAAAAACATCTGTGCTCATTCATTAAGAAGAACAGTGGAGAAAAATTAATTCCAAGTGAGATAACCTTCATATTACCATGGGATCTCTGGACTCTACGGAATCTTCAAGTCTGGTAGGATTATAAATACTATACAATCTCACGGTCTATAAGGAAGTAGATACTAAAGACACTGGATTATATAGAGATGATTGGCTTATGATAGTAAGAAATACCACAAACTTTAAAATAGATAAAATTAGAAAGATGATACATAAAGAATTTAAAACTTTAATTTAAAAGTAACAATTAAAACAAATATAAAAAAGTATATTTCCTCGATGTAACCTTAGATCTAGAGAAGTATATACACCAAACATACAAAAACTGAACACCAATCCTTTATACATCCACCCGAAATGTAACCACCCTCCATCTGTTATTAAATATGTACCCTCATCAGTAGAATACAGAATTAATAGAAATTCAGCAAAGGAAGAAGTATTTAATAAGCATAGCAATTTTTATAACACTGCCTTAAAAATAGTGGATATAAAAATCCAAATATTAAATATGTAAAAGAGAAAAGCAACTCTCGAAGAAAAAATAGGAATAGAAATATTATTTGGTACCCCCCACTTTTAACCAAATGACTAGTAGTAAATTGGGGAGGAAATTCCTCGCGTTAATTAAGAAACACTTTCCGAAAAAATCCATTAAATAAGATCTTTAATAAAAATACTATTAAATTAAGTTACAGCTGTATAAACAATCTAGAAAAAAATCATAAAAAATCACAATAATAATATTTTAAAAGACTTTAACAAAATTAATAAAAACAACCTAATAACGGAAAATAATAATTTAGACAAGAAAAAATGTAACTGTTGAAACCCTATAGATTGCCCATTAGAAAACAGGTGCCAAACGGAATCAGTCGTCTATTAATGCGAAATATCTTCAAAGGAAAACATTAATAATGTATAAAATGTATATAGGTAGTACTAAGAACACTCTAAAATAGCGCATTTACCAGTACATGTCTTCATTTAATAAGAACAAATACAGAAATAGAATATCCCTCTCGAAATATCATTAGTATCTAAAAGAAAGAAAACAAATACCCACATTAAAATGGAAAATTCTAAAAGAAGCTAAAACGTGTTGGTCCTTAAATGAACCATGCTCCTTATGTTTATATGAAAAACTATATATCATTAAATCACTTAAGAATAAAAGATCTATTAAATAAACGCAATGAGATAAATGTCATATGTAGACATTGCAAAATGTTCACATTAGAATATGGATAAAAAAAAACTCTAAATGAAATAACATGCATACAACCAATAAGTCGCTTAAGAAAAATAATAACTGACAAATTGGTACCTAAATTTGTTTATAGATTTTTTTTACAAAAAAGGTTTTACAATAAATAGATATTAGAAAGATGGAATAAGGTTAGCAGGAAGTAAATCAGGAAAAAATAAAAATGCTATTTATAAATCAAAGGTTTTGAAAAATTGGAACTAGAAAAGCAATGGTAAGAAGAATAAAGTTCTTCTCTTCACCTTTCTCCTGCTCTCTAAGAGAGGAGACCAAATTGATAAGAAAGCAAAAAGGACAGTCTTGGTACTAAATAGACACGTCACATCAAAGACAATAAAACTAAGTGAAAAGCAATAAAAATAAAAGGAAAAGGGGAAAAGATAAAATGAGGTTAAAAGCAGGTTGACATTTTGACCGTTAGGGAGGAAAAAGAAGAAAGGAGGAAAGGGAGGGAAAGGAAAAAAAGGAGGGAAAAAAAGAGAAAAAGTTAGTATGTATTTTGTGAAATATACGGGCCAATTTCCAAAATGAATCTTCTGTCTGATTAGTTAAAACAAACACACACATAAATTTTATATCTTCCCACATACATAAACAGAAAACCTAAAGTTTTTGTATTTAAATGTAAATCATTTGCCCAACCAACATCCAACATTGCCTGATAAAGAGAATCTATCTCGAAACATAGAAATTTTCGTGTTGCAATGCACAACTAATTCATAACTATATGATTATATTAATCTCTATGATATCTATTTATAATTTACTGTTTATAATAAAATAAATGCTGGGGTCCTCAAAATAGTAAAGCCTTGAGTCCTCTTTAAGTGGATATATATAGGTAATCCTACTATCACTCAACGAACACATATATAAACCATAAACACACACACACACACACACACACACACACACACACACACACACACAATCAACAGTAGCAGAAGCAGCGAAAGATGACCGTTCGTTGAAAAGCACGGTTTACGAGCGGACGTAAATATCAAGCTCTCCTGTCATTCTAAAGATGAGACTTTGATCTCGAAATATTAATGATAAATAGGTTATACCCAACATATGAAACCTGCATTAATGAAAAAAAATGCTGCCTAAATACACACACAATATATATATATATATATATATATATATATATATATATATATATATATAAAGGTCATTATAATTTGAAAAAAATAAATTTTACTGAATAATCAATTTTTATAAGAAATGAGAAAACTTTTTTGTAATCATAATAATTTCTAAAATTTCTTTTTTTTTAATTCTACAAATTAATTTAATTGTTACAGTTAAATTAAGTGAAGACAGTATTTACTCGTCGGAAATTGAAATTGAAAAGTTTTATGCAAATCATCGAGTGAATAGATTTTTTAAAATAATTTTAAATTTTTTTGCGCATAGGAATTTTTTTTTTAAGTATGGCATTTTCTGTGTTATATTGAAAGGTCATGTGTTTCATGCTTTCTTCTTTCAGAAAAAAATTAGACTATTATGTCAATTCTGGTCAGCCGTACTTAGCTGTCACCTGACAGCAAGCTATCAGCAACCAGTTCGCACCGTGCTAAGTTCGCACCTCGGTGATTAAGAAATACTTTTATTCTAAATTTCATGCTATAAGCAAGTAATACTTGTGTAAATTGGATAAATTTATCTTTAAATTTTCTAAAAATAACGTGTCACAAATGTAGATTTTTCTTTCGCAAGATTTTTAAAACCGAGAATTAAATTTCGTTTTACAAATGTGACGATCACTCAAAAATGTCCAAAATATTGAAAAAGTTTAGATTCCAATCAATATAGTTTTTGTTTAAAATACACCAGAGTATTTTGCTTACTGGAAATTGAATCATTTAGCTTTCAACTGAAGCTAAAATAAAAGTTTAAAGAAAACTTTTTTATTTAAAAAAAAAAATTAATTTAAAAGTTTCGTACCGGAGATAAGTAGAGGTAATAATCAGTTGTACTTAGTTTAATTTGTAACATATAAATGTAGATGTTGATAAGATAATAAGGTTGTGGTAGGGACGGTCAGCCATATCTGGTACAAGGCCAATTCACAAATATAGCTGACACTTTCCACTTAAAGGTTATTCGTAGAATTCCTACTCCTGTATACCAGTTAACTAAACATATTAACCAGCTTATCACACCCTACCTTCCGAGTAAATACAGCATAAAGTCAACCCTAGAGGCAATCCAAATCCTCAAGAGTGAAAAACCTAATAATGAAATCATAGCTTCACTTGACGTGGAAAACCTTTTTACTAATGTACCCGTCAGTGAAACTATTGATATAATTATAAGAAATGTTTACAGTAATCCTTCATTACCCCCACTCAAAATTAATCCCAACATCCTAAGAAAAATTCTACTAGCTTGTACTACTGAAGTGCCTTTTGTTGATCCAAACAACACTATATATTCACTGTCTTCGGCCATCCGCCACGGTAGGGATGGACTTATATTTTTCAATTCAATTATCTTTATTGTTAATAGCTTAAATGTTCTATGTTTACTGTGTGTTATTATTTACTCTTTGATAATGGCTTATGTGAGCCGAAAGCTTAGACCTGATAAAAAATTCAACAAATACTGTGATTTTTTGTTGTCTTTTAACGACATCACCATCAAGTATATCAGACGGTATGAACGGATCCTACACAAAATTAATAGACAAAACTTGTCTATATTATTCAATGAAACCTGCATTAATGAAAAAATGCTGCCAAAATACACACAATATATATATATATATATATCAATTAATGTTTTTACAATTAAAATAATACTTGAATATAGGTCCAACGGAGGTTAAATGTTCATGACAAATATAATGCTGAAAGAGATTAAAGGCTTAGGAATTTGGGGAGCGGAGGTATGTGAGGAATGTCCTTGAAGTAGTCGCTCCTTAGGTCAGTAAGTACTTTTGAGACAGTGAAGAAGTGATGAGAGGTGGAAGGAGGCGAACGTAGTAGCCGTTTGACTTAGGTCAAAGGGATATGATTACATTCTTCTCGAGTTCTGCCTGTCTGCTGGGGTCTTGTCTGTATCCGCTTTTTATATCTGCTTTTGGATCAAAAGCAGTTCGTTTTGGGATTTCACACTTGTATTTGATTCTGGGCTTCCCATTGGCTGGTAAATAAAATTCGCGTAGGCTCGCGAAATGGAAATTTGATATTTGATTAATCTTTATTTTTCAACCGGAACATCTGCGCGAACTCGGATGAGCAACGATGAGTTTTGGTCATTTGCTTTCTGGTCGTTATAGAGCAAACATCCGGTCCCTCGCTTTTGCTCGGTATCACCACATACTCAATGACGCTCCTTGTTTTGAATGTATGTTTGGACCTGTAGTATGTAGGAACTGGTTAATTTTTCTTTGATTCAGCCTTGTGTCACAGCTTACAGGATTTCTGCAGAACTATCATCATCATAATTATCAAAAGGTTGGTTGTCGGCTGGTTGGAATATGTGGAATTGTGTGGAATAGTATATGAATAAAATATACATTTTGCGTTTTAAAATAGAAATTTATTAAAAGGAAAGAATGATGTAAGTTATAGAAGTTAATGTATAATTAGAAAGTTTAGGTTATCAAAAGTTGTAGAAAATGTTCGTAGCAATAATGTAGGTATTTAAAATGTCCGAAGAAGTTTAGAGTTCATTGTTGTGTAGTATCGGAATGTAAAGTCTTTGTTCTATAGCGGGTGTCTTATCTATTCCATTTGTTGTGAAGGGTAATTGTATACCGTTGCAGGTTAACGGAATTTGGCCTTGTGGAAGATAGCCCACTATAATTCATAAAATGATTATAAAATCAAGAAAGGCAATTTGAGTATAAAATAACATTTATATATATACACATATAAATTAATGTTTTACAATTAAAGTAATGCTTAAAGGATAGGTCCAACGGTGGTTAAAGTGTTCATGAAAAATAATAATGAGCTGAAAGAGATAAAAGGCTTAGGAATGTGGAGAATATTCATTTTGAAGTTGCCACTTCTAAGATCCGTAAGTCAGTAAGTTGGTTTGTGTGGAATGTCTTTGAACAGGTCACTCCTGAGGTCAGTAAGTACTTTTGAGACAGGGAGGAAGGAAAGAGGCCAGCATAGTAGCCGCTCGACTTAAGTCAAGGGGAGACACTGGTTACTCTCGCATGTCTGTCCTTCTGTCTGTCGATGCTTTTTGTCTCCGCTTTTTATATCCGCTTTTTGGATCAAACAGCTCGTTTTGAATTTCACGCTTGTATTTGATTCCAGGCTTCCCATTGGTTGGTAAATAAAAATCGCGTAGGCTCGTGAAATGGAAAGTTGATATTTAATTAATTTTTATTTTTCAGCCGGAACATCTGCGCGAACTAGGATGCCCACGACGAGTTTTGTTCATTTGCATTTTAGTCGGTATAGAGCCAACATCCGGTTCATCGCTTTTGCTCGGTCGGTATCACCACAGTTCCTTCCTTTTTTTAGTAGGTCGCGACAGGTTGGGAGAAAGAGAAGGCAAAATAAATAAAGAAGTTGTACTTAACGTGTCCATTTGTTCTCGGCGTGGAGTGAAAAGGAAGAAAAGAGAATTGGAAGAAGAGGTCGAATGAAACTGTGACGTGCCCTGCGTCCGAGTCGGCTTCTTGAATTTTCTTTCGTTACATTGCCACGAGGTCCCAGCTAACCGCTCCCATGTCGACTGCCTTTGACAGGTTAGCGTCGTGGTTTTTATAGTCAAGCTTCTCATGATGCCGGCTCCAGCGGCCTTTTCACATCCAGGCGTGAAAATACGTCATTTATAAATTTGCTGTTTTTAATCCAATCAGTATTCAGATTTAGCTGTTCACGCTGACTTGTGAAGTTTTCTTAGTTGGGTTTTTCCAAAATGTTTTTGTTCTTAATTTCTTATCCCTACAGATCCAAGTTCCCCTAATAAATGTAATTCATCTATACAAATCATCGCTAAAGATTCTGGAAAAATAGCTGGATTCTTGTACCGTTCTAGAAAGTGCCCGATTCCTCCTACCATACTCTATTTTTACAAAATTTAAATCAGACTTAAATTGGTGTTAATCCTACCACATCTGGGCTGGGCAGTCCAATCCTTACTTACAGAATTCAAAAGTTTTTACGTGGCCTTGTAGGTGATTAATTATTTTCAAATCTACAATCTCCTTTCCACAGACAAAACGTTATAAGGCTATTGTTACAATATCGCCTTTTCCATGGCAAATGTTCATACAAGCTAAACGTTTCAGACCTTTACAGCGAGGACCCACGATACCATATACACTGGTTCGAATCATCCTCATTCGCTTCGTATTCCACTGATATTTTTCTCTTACTCTTATTTCAAACTTTTTAGATAACTACTACACAACAAGCTCTCAAAAAGTTTGAAATAAGACAAAAATAGCAATAATTCTGGGTTTATTTTTCTTTTGTTCCCACCTCCAGACCAAATTTTTATAACCTGTTGCAATTTAGTATTAAGTTTTTTCCTTCCCCTACAAGTGTTAAATGTTAGCGAATTTTCGTTATTAGGACAAAGAGTAAAACGACAACACAGTGTTGATGCCTTTTTATTCAGTGGAAATTTAATAAAAAAAATGCTGTTTAATTTTTTTTTCTTCTTTTTAGGCTTCCGTACTTTAAAATTATGGACGTCAGCTTTTGGTAGGGGGACGATCGAAACAGACACCAACTCGAGGAAATCGACCGTTCTCGGTTTGACAGTCTAATCAGTTAGTTAAGTGCCATACGTGATACACGCTTGGGCGATCATGTCTCGAAAGATACATGACTGACTGGGCAGAAGATTATCCCGCAGTAGGTTGCCATTGCTTTCTGCGGTAGACTGGTTGCCGACCAAGGCTATAGAACCCAGTCCGTCCAGTTAACCCATAATTGGAAGGAATAGACGGATTAATACCTTTCCCAAGGGTATTTGCGCGTAAGTGAATGCAATGAATTCAGCTGGAATTCGAACTCGGCTCCCCGATTTCTCGTTCAGAGCCGATATCCAACGCACCACACACTACTAAAAAAACATTTTGAACTATTTTACTTTTTCGGATATTGCTTCCGGTTTTGTGGCAGGTGATTGAATGATTGCGCATGCGCAGATCCAGTTGCTAAGTAATAAATAAACAACAATGGCTTATCCGCGCGGAATGAGTTTTGCGTGGCTGGAAGAAATATTATGTTTGAGCGAATAATATGCATTGTAGGATGTTTTCGTTTTTACTCCTGATAACCTAACTGCGAATATCATGTCTGCACTGCAGGTAAGAAAACCTAATAAATCTTTCTTTGCTGATATTATTAACAATATTGATTTTTTTTTCTTTAAAAATAAATGTTCCGGCTGACAAGTCCAGGCACCTGTTTGTTGTTTAGGTTTGTGTGTGTGTGTGTGTGTGTGTGTGCGCTTTTTTTTTTTTTAACGCTAATAATAATTTAATTAAATCATCTCCCGTTCTTTCTTTCTTTAATTTTACTTTTCTAACCAAGTATTACAAATTTAAATTTATTTCTGCGTAATTTAATGAAAGAGAAGGTGAAATTTTATTTTATTTAAAAACATTTTTTTTAAAGAAAAAAACAAAACAAAACAATTTGCTACTTAGGCCGACTGTATTTACTTAAATTAGATACCCCCACCCAAAAAACCAAAAAAAAAAACCAAAAAAAAACTCGTTCTTACGGAGTAACTTGCTAGAGACCACACAAAAATTAAGTGACGTTTTCGGTTTATTTTTATTTATTTATTAAAGTGGATTTTATTGCGATATTTAACTAAGTTCAATTAAAAAAAAAAAAAAAAAAAAATTGAAATAACTTAAAAAACTACAGTTCAATGTTTTGAAATTTTTTAAACGAACCACACAACTACCCACTGTAGGCGGTGCCCTCTCAGGTTAATAAAACATGGCTCTTCACAGTTTCCTATATCTTGCTTTTTTTTTCAGCAACCTTCATAACCTTGTCTTTGTGGTGTTTTTTTCGTCATTTATTTGCTTAAACATGTTAGAATGCAGCAAGACGTAACTTGCCTAAATCACCATGAATTTCGAAGAGAATGAACCGGTTAAATTGGGTCGGGAACATTTTTTCTTCTTAATTTCTTTCTTTTTAATTTCTTTGATATGATTTCCTAAGTTAGGGTTCGGGAGAGGGGTCTTTCATCCAATTTACAAATATTCTGTAATTGTGAAATGTTTTATTATATAAAGTTAAATCTGCAGAACTACGATAAAAGGAGTACTTTTTCTAGTGTCGTCTGCTTTCTTTTCAAGTTTTATTGCGCGGTTATCTACTGAAATTTCGGCTGCTTTTACTTTCTACTCTCGTAAAAATAACAAAACACTTCGTAGCTTGTAATTACGTCCACAACGCTATTTACTTGAATTGGAACTAAACAGGAACGTAAATGTGTTTTTGTGCGTGTTTGCATGTTTTTTTTTTATCAAGTTGACTTAGACACAGTTCATTTGAGACATTCGTCTAAAAAAAGAATATTATTGTTATTGTTCTAAGGAATACTCTTCTAAGGACATTCATTGGTCTGGAATATCCGTCTAACGACCATTAGTCTACTTACAAAGAAATATTTTAATAAATTAACACACTTTATTTTTTAAAACGGAAAAGAATTGTACTGTGGTGATATCGACCGAGCAAAAGCGATGGACCGGATGTTGCACCCTCACAACCAAAAAGCAAGTGTCCCGGTTGAAAACTAAAAATTAATTAAATATTAAATTTCCAGTTCGCGAGCCTACGCGAATTTTATTTACTGAACTATGGGAAGCCCAGCATCAAATACGGATATGAATTCCCAAATGATCTGCTGCAATCCAAAAAAGTCGAAATAAAAAGCCGACACAGAAAGCATCGACAGACAGACAGACAGACCCAGACTCGAGAGAGACGACTGTAAGTAGCCACCTTGACCCAAGTCAAGCGGCTTACTATGTTCGACTCCCTTAACCCTCTTATCTTTCGCCGTCTCAAAACTACTGACCTAAGGAGCGAATACATCAAAGACATTCCTTACTTACAACGCTCCCACATTCCTAAGTATTAATTCTCTTTTCAGCATTTTATTGCCATGAACATTTTAATGTCCGTTGGACCCATACTTCAAGTATTACTTTCATTGTAAAAAAACCTTAATTGATATGTGTATATATAAAATGCTATTTTTCAACTCAATTTGCTTTTCTTGACTTATAATCATTTTTTGACTTATCATGGGCTATCTACAACAAGGCCAAATTTCGTCAATCTTAAACAATACACAACTACCTTTCACTAGGACGGACTCTCCACTATAAACTAGAAAAGGATGGATAACCCGCTATAGTACTATCTAAGGAATACTCATCTAAGGACATTCATTGGTATGCAATACTCGTCTAAAGGCCATTGGTTTTCAAAGAAATATTAAAAAAAAATTAGTTCAGCATTTTTCCCCTTTCATCAGACAATATGACTTCTGCATCTCTGGGTCAACTGCTGATAACATTTATTACTGAAAGAGTCTACAAGTCTTAAGATAAGAATGATGAAGCGTGGACCTTTCATTTTCAATAATTCTTTGTGTTGTAATGGCTTTATCACCTTGTTTAGGGTGAAATGATAAAAAGTGAAAGCAAAAATGAATTTAAGTAGAAAAAAAAAGCAAAAAATAAGTTTAAGAATGTAAATACAAGTGAAAATAAAAAAAAAACAAACGTTAAAATGTTTTTAATATAAAAAAAATTGTTAATATGCTTCAGATAGCTCAAAGATGTTTGGCAGGCAGTTTACTTTTTGTTTTTTCTTTCACAAGTTGACTGGTTATAATATATCTCATCAAATTTTTGATTTAATTCAATCTTTCGTATGAAATCCCAAAATGAAATTTATCTTCAATGGCCACTCTTCTAGATCTTTTTATATTAATGTGGGTGTCACCCAAGGCTCTATAGGATACAAATCCTATATCACCCAGCAGTTAACTAAAACACACAAAGTAAAATTGCAAATTGCAACATCAGATCCAAACAACAAAAGCGTTTTAGAAAAACCCTGACCAAGGCAAATTTCACAAGTTGGTATGAAAAGTAAAATTCTGGATCCTGATTGGATAGGAAATTGAAAATTGATATATGATGCCAGTGAAATTTTTTTTCACACCTAAAGAATGAAAAGTGGAGCCAGTAACCTGATAAAGTTCATTACTCAAACCATGTTCCGTGACTGATCAAAGGTAGTCAGAATGGGAGTAGTAAGGAAGAAGCTTCAAGCCGAGGTCATGTTCAATCGGCATGTATTCATTCTACTTCTTCTTCCAAATTTTCTTTTCTTCATTTTTACTCCACACCGCCAAAGAATACAACAACAACAGGACACTCCAATTTCTGCATTAAGTACAATTTCTTTATTTGTTTCATCTTCTTTCTTACCCTGTTGTCAACCTACTAAAAAGGGGAAAGAGCATAAAACTTTACATTCTGCTGCTATCAAACATGAACTCTAAACTTCTTTGGGACACTTTAAATATTTACATTTCTTCTTGAACAATTTCAACAACAAAACTACATGCATTTTCTCTATGAACATTTTTCTTCTCACAAAGATATTATAGTGTTTAGTGAAAAAACTTCACTCATATTTTCTTCTTACAATTTTGTTATTCTGTTAATAAAATTTTACTTTAATGTACGGATGAAATATTTTATCCTCCCACATTTCAACATTCAACCTTCTGATATTTGAATTGTGGAGACTTTGGTTGTGTTTGGTGCAAGGCCAAAATAACAAGCATTACCAAGGCTTTTACGGCTCTATCCTTTAATCTACATTGTTTCTGATTATCATCAATAATTCATCAGTTCTTAAATATGTATCTATTCTGATGTTATTATTGTCTTAATGTTAAGTCTTGTAGATTATAAGATCAGACTGTCAGCTGTTGTTAACTGGAGCAAGAAATGGTTAATTAATTCTAATGTATTGAAAACTTTGCACATTTGAGTCATGGTGCTTATGTATTTAGAAATTCTAGATAAGATACAAAGAAGAATCTACAATGTTAGTGGTTATGACCTTGCATCTTGGTTTTGGTCACTTTCCCATTGCTGTAATGTGACTTCCCTGTGCCTTTTCTATAAACATGTTTTTGGTAATTGTTCTAATGATTTTACGGATATAAGCACAATCCTATATTGGAGATGAAATGGATATTGGCTTGGAATGAAAAATAGCAGAACCATGTTGGAATTGCAGTTGAATTCATTGTATTCACTTAGGAAAGGTACTAATCCATCTCTCCTCAAGCTATGGGTTGAATAGGAGGATAGATCGGGATCAATAGAACTTGGTTAGCAACCAGTCTACTGAAGAAAGAAATGGCATTCTATTGCAAGATAATCTTATGGCTAGTCCATCATGAATGAAAAGAGACATGATCACCCAGGTATGTATAATGTATGACACATAACTATGTTGGCAGGCAAATTGCATTATTTTACAGTTGAAATTGATAGATGTCACTATAGGTTCGATGCTAAGAGTTTATTTACTAAAACTCTCACTTCTTTTTGCTTTTGAGTTAACTTTGGTATTCAAAACTTTAAATGTGATGTCAATCATCATCTTTTGTAGACTTGATTCCTGCTCTTTTTATTTTTTTTCTGTCCTTAATTTTTTTCTCAAAATTTTTCACTCACAGTAACCCCTTGTGTCTTAAAGGCTTTATTACCTTGCTTGGGATGAAATGATTAAAAAAAAAGTAAAAAGCAAAAAAAAAAAATTATTTCAAAAACAAAATATTGATATGATATTAAATTTAAAAAATTTTTCTTTTTATTATAGGATCAATTAAAATCTAGAATCACCAATGTTTAAAACTTAATATCTTGATGTGCATTGAATTGCAATGGATATTAGATTGAAATGAAAAATCGAAGAACTGAGTTAAAATTCCTGTTGAATTTGTTGCATTCATTTTAGGAGCAAATACCCTTGGGAAAGGGGTATGAATCCATCTCTTCACTCTCAAAGCTATGGGTTGAATAGCAGGTCTATAGCCTTGGTTGGCAACCAGTTTACATCAGAAAAAAATGTTAACCAACTGCAGAATAATCATCTGCCTAGTCAGTGATGGATTGAAAGAAACCTGATCACTCAAGCATGTATCACATATGACACTTAACTGACAAAGTGATTTAGCACCCCACTTTTTTATTTTGTTGTGCCCTGCTTGTAAAAATATGAAACTGGACTCAGTTAACTGTAATCTAATATTCATATTAACAATATATAGTTGCATGTTTTTTATTGTCTTAGATTACATTAAAATAAATTAATAATCATTACATAGAATTCATATACAGTTCTTATATGTTAAATATTACTCTCATGGGGGTATATAAAAAAAAAATAAAGAATATAATATATGAGGTACTACACACAGGCCTGTCTCCAATATTTTGACGGGTAGGGGTTGCCTTTAAGTTAGGTGTATCATGTATAAATTTAATGACTAGACTTTAAAGTGTCTATTCTATGGATTTTCTGCATCCTGTTGATGTGAACATTTTTCATCTTGTTAGTTCTCTTAATCTTTTTTGCATGTCTGCTTTGTCTGTGATGCTTATTCTTTCTATTCTGCACACATTCTTAATTTCTTTGTGTGGTGTCCTATATTCAGTGCCATAACATGGCATTGTTTAGTTTTGTAGGAATCTTATAGAACAACCAGCCAGTAATCAACTAGAATAGAAATTGAGTCCGACTGACAAAAAACCACCAGGGCAAATTGGTCAGTCAGTTAGTTAAATGCCATACGTGAAACACACTTGGGTGATCATGTCTCGAAAGAGACATGACTGACTGGGCAGAAGATTATCCCGCAGCAGGTTGCCATTTCTTTCTGCAGTAGACTGGTTGCCTGCCAAGGCTATAGAACCAAATCTGTCCTGTTATTTAACCCATAACTGGAAGGAAGAGACGGATTAATACCTTTCCCAAGGGTACTTGCGCGTAAGTGAATGCAATGAATTCAACTGGAATTCGAACTCGGCTCTCCGATTTCTTGTTCCAAGCTGATATCCACTGAACCACCACGCAAATTGGTAGGTGGTTTAAATAACAACCTGGGAGATTCCATTCTGTTACAGGCAAGTCTATTCTGTAAGCAGTGATTGGCTGATAATTTCAGTGTATACATTGAGCTCCATAAATATTGAGCACAATATCCACCATTTGTTTTTGGGCCACATAGGAACATGTATTCAGTTACAACCCTGTTTATTTTTGTCTGCCAACTGGACGCTAGTTGGGCTCATCAGGAAGGTGAGTCTCACAATCTTGAATGTTATCCTTCCTACAGGGAGACAAAAGAAGACCACCATGTTGAAAGGGAAGTTATTTGACTTCTACAAGTTTCCTTTTCAAGAACTAAATTGGTTATGAATTCCTGTTTTCTTTGTCTAGAAAGAGCAATACCAATGTGTAAGGACATATACATTTGTTTTATAGATTACGCAAAGGTGTTTAATTAAGTATGCTACAAAGACCTGTTGAAACTGCTCATTAACCTTGAAATATTTGGGAAAGATATTAGAATAGGATGTGTGTTGTAGTGCATTGGACATCAGCTCGGAATGAGAAATCGGGGAGCGGAGTTCGAATTCCAGCTGGATTCATTGCATTCACTTATGCACCAATACCCTTGAGAAATGTATTAATTCATCTCTTCCTTCCAGTTATGGGCTAAATAACAGGACAGATTGGGTTCTATAGCCTTGGTTGGCAACCAGTCTACCGCAGAAAGCAATGGCAACCTACTGCGGGATAATCTTCTGCTCAGTCAGTCATGTCTCTTTTGAGACAAGATCGGCCAAGCGTATATCACTTAACTGATTGACTGATTAGAATAATCAAGTACAGAGCTGATAATTTCGACATTTCTGATTGAGTTGGACACTGCGTATGAAAGTTTAGGACGCTTCATATGGAATTTGTTACTTCTTTTTTAGCTCCAGCCAGGAGGTTTATGGCCATCTTCTTCTTCTATGTGCCTTGTCCTTTCAGTACGTAGGTGATCATAGCCTTCCATGTCTCTCTATCCCTGGTGGCTCTTAGCATGCTTTCTCCTGTTACACCACAAAACCCCCATTCTGTCATCCACCTGCTGAGCTACTTCAAATATGTTATCTGCTGCTTTCCCCTGTCTCTTTTCCCCTCTATCTGGCCTGTTAGTCTCAGGTTCTTCAAGCCCTCCTTCCTCATTGCATGTCTCAGGAACTTTAGCTGTCTCTTGTTGATGCTCAGTATTAATTTCCTTTTCATTTCCATCCTTTCCACAACCTCATCATTGTTCACATGCTCGATCAATAATATCCACAGTATCTTTCTGTAGAAAAACATTTCAGTTGCTTCAAGTTTTTCCTTCATCTTTGATGATATTGTCCAGCATTCACTGCCATATTGAAGAATTGACATCACATAGCAATCCAGTACTTTTTTCTCTGTTTCTAGCAAGATTTTTATGTCTCTTAATATTCTACTTAACTTCTAGAACACGTCCTTCAACATGCTAATTCACCTTATGGCCATATCATGTTTAAACTCCAATTTTTGTATGATCATCAAAGTTAAGCAATGTTGAGTTTCATCAGTACTTAGATGGGTGACAACTTTGGAGACCAGGTTCTGTAAAGGATAACAGCTCAGAATGAGAGATTGGAGAGCCTAGCTTGAATTCCAGTTGGGTTTGTTATATTCACTTACATGCAAATACCCATGGGAAAGGTATGAATCCATCTATTCTCCTTCCATCTATGGATTAAATAGTAAAACTTGTATTAGTAAATTATTATTATCTCCAAACAAGTTTTTATCATCTAAAACTATTCTATGGCTTTAAAAAACCTTCAAAAGTGTTGATAATCATTAAAAAAACAAATCAATCAGTAAAAATCTTGCTAGAATTTGCTTGGCAATAAAAAATTATTGTCCATGCAACAGTTCATGTGTAACACTATTTTTGATATAAAAAAAAATAAACAAAAAGAGAAAAGAAATAATAATTGAATATATTTCTTTCTTCTTCAACCTCTAGAAGCTTGGTGAGAGATATGTTTGAACCACCCAAGAAAATTTTTTATGACCCTTGAGTTCTCGTCACAAAGTACTAGTAGCCATTATCATGAAAAGTGAATTCACATTTATTGAGAAACTTAACCATTGATAGAAGTGACCGCTGTCTAAGGAACAGACTTTTCACAGGGCATGGGGTATTTTATGTCCCTCAGGGACGGATGCCTTGCCAAGAAGGAGACAAAATTCCCAGAAATAGTCTCCTTGTCTTTGGTGAAATTTTGCGATGCTGAGAATTAAAGGAGGAACATGTGATTTTCTTTTTGACTGAAGCTAGATAATTTCTTACAACAATTGAACTGATAAAAGACAGATGTGAAACGACTACACACCAAAAATGGCAAAGTGAAAGGAATTTTTAGGATATTAATTGAAATTTAACTGTTATGTTGAAACATGCCACTAGAGATGGGGTTGATCAGATGACCAATGTAAAAAGGAGCTCTGGTAGATTTTGGGAAAGTTGGAGGAACATTTCATGCCCACTCAAACAATGGTGGGAAGCACTCATGCAGGAAAAAGGGAGATGAGGTTGATCAGGTGAGAAAAAAAGAGAATCCCTTATTGGACATTTGAAAATGTTAAGTGTACCCAAAGTGCCTCACAACCACACCCACTAGAGGTGAGACTTAATATAAGCTGATGTGTAGATGAGATTTTAGTAGAGAGTACAGTTCTTGGGATTTAACATGAGATGTGTTGTCGCATGGCTGCCGTCTTTAGAAGAAACTTGAACTTTAGTCTGATGCCAGACCAACAAACTTACATAAAGTGTTAGGATTATAGTTGTCTGCATGCAAGAGTGATAAAATCTAACCAAATACTGTACCAAACCGAATATATACTAGCAGTATAGCCCAGCGTTGCTCGGGTGTAATGAAAGTTTTAAAACTAATCCATGGTCCTGGAGCTCAGACTCAGCCTAAAGTATATTTGTGTGAAGTTTGGTGAGAATTGGATAAAAATTGTGCATTTGTATAAAGGACATACAGACAGATAAACAGACACACACACAAACATCTTGCCTTATATATATATAGTATCGATTTTCTGCACTATTGTAAGAACTGCAACCTTAAAACTTCTGAATATCATTTCTTATGTCTTTGTCTATGAGTATCAAATTTGATTAAAATTGGACCACTCTTTCTATAAGCCGATTTTTTTCAATTATCGATTTTTGATATTTATTAAGGGTACTTCAACACAAAACCTAGCTAAGAACACTCACAGACGCTTATAGTAAAACTATGTAAATTTTCAAGAAAATCGGTTCAGTCGTTTTGGAGTCTATAGGTAATGGACAAAGACAAAGTTCCATTCATAAATAAGTTTTTATATATATATATATATATATATATATATATATATATATAAACTCTTTGTTGTTAATTTGACAAAGATTTCTTTTTCTTACTATGGCTCCCATCTCTGTCTGGATCATTGATGTGGCATATTTTTGGAAACTTTTAACTCGGACTGTGTTTGTGATCAATGAAGCACAACGTAGCTAGAGCCTAGTTTGGAACGAAGTGATTGACTATGAGATTTTGGCTGTTGACTGTGAGATTTCAAGTGTTGACTTCAAAGACCAATTGGGTTGGGGTCACACATGGTGCATCTGCTGTGTATTTAGAGATTCTATAAAAAATATAAAGAAGCTGCAATATTATTGGTTTTGACCTTGCATCTTGACTTCACTTTTCTACCACCATAATATAGCTTCTCTGTTTACTTTCTATGAATATTTTCCTGGTAATTGTTTTGATGAACTTTCGTCTTTATTACCTAGAATTTTTTAATTTAAGCAAAGTCCTAGATTGGTGGCAAAGTCCCATTTCATATTTAAAATGGCTAAATATAACCATAAGTTCTATGTTAACAGTTTCTTCTCTTGCATTTCTTGCATTTGAAACTCTCTTCTGGCTTCTTGCATTCCACTCAACTTTGATCTTCAAAAATTTAAAGGAAATGTCAATTGTTATCTTCTGTCATCAAAAATTCCTATTCTTTTATTGTTCTTTCTCCTTAATGTTTTCCTTTTTCTCTTATTTCAAACTCAGTAACCACTTACATCTTAGAAGTTTTATTGTTTTGCTTCAGGTGAAATGATAAAAAAAAAGGTGTGTTGTTCAAATACTCCAGAGCAGCACCTCATATGCAATTTTAAGAGACTGAAAGTTTTAATGTATTGTTATCCTATTATATCGTAGGCAGGACATTGAATGTTTCATAAATACTGCCTGTGATATGAGATGCACAAGCAGGTAGGTAGTTATTAATCATAGTCTGGTACAAGCTAATAAGTGACTTCACACATGTCTCTTCATGTATTAGTTGAGTAAAGAGCTCCTTCCATTTTCTGTCTCCAAGGTTTCTCCATAATGCAATCCAAAACAACTCTTTTGAAAATAATCAACATTATATAATTGCAATAAAGTTAAAAAAAAAAAGAGTGGGTGTTTTTATTTTCTGGCATTAAAAACTTGAGACCATCTCTGTTATGCTGACATACAAGGCATCTCTTTTTAAGGTAAAGGATCACATTCAACTATCAGGCTGTGTAACACAATACAATATTCATTTGGCATATATTTTAAGATAAATTACTTTCTCTAATCACTGGCTTTTGATTTTTTTAAAAATTACTTGCTGCTAATGATTTTGTGATTTCTAAAAAAAAAGAATTAAATTTACTAAATATTTTGATTATGTGATTCAATTTCCTTTTCTTCTATACTCAATTTGTTATAATAACTAATTCATACATTATATTTTTATGATAGATTCAGGATATATACAAGCACTGTTTACATTTCAATTCAAAATCATAATTTCTATTTTGGAAAGGTTTATTTCTTGGAACACTTGATAGAGGATGCTGATTTTCTGTTCAAGAGCATTCTCTATCACAACTATGAATAACTTATCAGCAAAATCTTTGCTTTTCTAGACATTGAAGTATTTGATGTGTATAGCTTGTTTAATCTTTTTAAATTATAAAAGTCGCTTTTTGTATTGTTTGCACAAGCAACAATGAAAATCCATTTTCTGTCTCTAAGAATTTTACATAATGGCACCGAAAACAACTCTTTTAAAAATAATCAACATTATACAGTTGCAAAAAAATAATGAAAAAAGAACAGCAGCAGTTTTTATTTTCTTGCATTGAGAACTTGAGACAAACTCTTCATTATACTGATATAAGACATCCATTTTTAAGGTAAAGGATTGCATTTAGATATCAGGCTGTGTAATGGGATAGAATATTCACTTGGCTTATATTTTAAGACAAATTACTTTCTAATCACTGGCTTTTTTCTTTAAATTACTTGCTGGTAATGATTTTGTGATTTCTAAGAAAGAGAATAACATTTTTCTAAAACACCAAATTTTTATTGAAACCTAGTGTTTTTCTCACTTTGTAATGCACAAAATATGTTACACCATTTTTGTCCAGATTCACAAATGTAAATCAGGTATATTTTGCATATTTTATATCAAGTAGAGATAATGAAACAAAGTAGAAAAGCTTGTTTAGGTTCCCCTATTTATGGCAGGTTGAAATGGGAAACCAACCCCATTTATATAGAAGGTGCATTGGAATTTGGAAGAAGAGACAATAAATATCAGATGCTAGGACCAGAAATTTTACTTTTCTAGATTGAAGCTATTAATGTCTGCTGGATTTAAAGTTTAAATTTTGTGGTGTTGGGTGAACCCATGTTCAGTTTTCTTTTCTTATATACTCAATTTGTTTTAACTGATCTATACACCATATTTTTATAATGAATTCAAGGTATGTGCCAGCACTTTTTACATTTCAATTCAAGATCATAGTTTCTGTTTTGCAAAGATTTATTTCTTGGAACAACATGAATAACTATATCATCAGCATAGCCCCTGCTCATCTTTAGGTTAGATATTTGAAGTGTAGAGCTGCTTTATTTTTCCTAAATTATAAAAATTCATTTCTGTATTGTTTATTCAAACAAGAAAAATCCATTTTCTCTTTCCAAGATTTCTTCATAATGCAGTCTCAAACAAGTCTTAAGAATATTCTCCATTACCCTTATCTAGAAGACATCCATTTTTAAGGTAATGGCATGTAATCAAATATCAGGCTGTGTAACAGGATATAGCATTTACTTGGCGTATATTTTTAGATAATGGGCTTTCTTTTTAATCATTGATTTTTAAAAGAAAATTCTTCTATGTACTGTGTCCATTCAGTATGTTCATGATCATGACTCACCACAATTTCCTCTTAATAATTTTTTTTCTTGTTCTCTTTCCTCAACCCTGTTCTGGTTCTGCCATCCATTTTCAGAAATTTTCCAAAATCTCTTTCCCCATTAAGTGCCATAGAAATTTCAACTTATTTCTGATGATTTTGCTAGGAAGGAAAGCCGAATGTTGAAGAAAGGATAAGTAAAAGTTGGGAATCGGGAGATAGAAGATGACAATTGACGTTGCATTTAAACTCTTGGTGATTGAAGCTATCAGGGAAGCAAGTGTATGGAAGGGAGTTTCACAGGCAGGAAGTGCAAGAAAAGGAACTGGTAGAGTAGAAGTGGTGGTTATATTTGATTATTTTAATGGTAAAAGAGTGGGACCTAGATGCCAATCTAGTAGCACATGTGCCTAAATGACATGCTAGAGAAGGTACTTAAAAATGATGTCAGTTCCAATGCAAGAGTTTGCAGGGTAAAGATTTATTGAAAGCATGATCAGTATTCAAATTTTTCATAGACATCAGCTGAGAGGATTACCAGGCAGCTTAGTATAGCTGAGGATGTCAATAACCTCTGAAGTGTCTGAAAATGTTAAATGACTTGTGCTGTTGAATCTCACCAAGAATTTGTCACAACAATTTTGATTTGTTTGAATTAAATGCTTCTTTGGAGCAAGAATGTCTTTCACATCAAACTATTATTAGTTTGGAGATATTTTTAATGTTTGTTTAATCCTAAAAAAAATGTGAGAACTTTTTTTTTTTCTGGATTATACAGCAGATTACAAGCTTAGCCATTTAATTGTCTTGTTTTATTTGTTTGGCAGAAAAAAAAGCTATTTTAATCTACTGTTGACCTGGTAACCTCCAATGAAATTGAAGTTCAGAAAGACATTAGTTCTTTACTTTTCTTTTTAAATTTCACATATTACTCTAATGTACTTATTTGTTTGGTTGCAATAGTGACAATAAATATCACAAATTAATTGTCCTTTTTTTTTTCTTTTTTTTTTTAACTCCAACCAAGGCCACTAATACACAGAGGGTTCTTCTTCTTCTATGTGCCCTGTCCCTTCAGGACGTAAGCGATCATGGCCCTCCACGTCTCCCTATCCCTTGTGTCCCTTAGAATGTTTGTTCCAGTTACTCCTGGCAACCCCTGTTCCGTCATCCACCTGACCAGGCTCTGCAAATATGTTATCCGCTGCTTTCCTCTGTCTCTCTTTCCCTCTACCTGGCCAGTCAGTATCAGGTTCTCCAAGCTCTCCTTCCTCATTGCGTGTCCCAGGAACTTCAGTTGTCTCTTTCTGAGGCTCGGTATTAATTTCCTTTTGGTTGCCATTCTTTCCAACACCTCATCATTGCTTGCATGTTCAGTCCACGATATCCGCAGCATCCTTCTGTAGAATCACATTCCTGCTGCTTCCAGTTTTGTCCTCATTTTCAATGATATTGTCCAGCACTCATTACCGTATTGAAGAAGTGACATCACATAGCAATCCAGCACTCTTTTCTTTGTTTCTAGTGAAATTTTCCTGTGTGTTAGTATTTTGCTCAGCTTCTGGAATGCATCCTTTGTCATGCCAATTCGCCTTCTGATCTGTGTCGCACTTTCCATCTCCTGTTAAAACACTTCCTAGATATTTAAATTTTTGCACCTGCTTTATTCTGGTATCCCCCACCTGTATTTGGCATTTTGGGTTGCACCTTTTGCTGATGACCATGCATTCAGTTTTCTTAAAGTTTATTTGTAGTCCTTTTTTGTCACTCTCCACCGCTACCTTCTGTAGGAGATCCTGCAGTTTCCTTTACAGTGCAGTAAAAAACAGGGTACAGGGTGTGTTGGAGAAATGATAAGAGATGGATGGAATTCAAGTAGGTAGAAGATAGCAAATGATGTTGTATTTAAACTTTTGGAGATTACAGCTATCAGGGAAGTAAGTAAATGGAAGTTTTACAGGTGGGAACTGTGAGAAAAGAAACTATTTGAGTAGAAGAGACAGTTACATTTAACTATTTCAACTGTAAAAGGGTGAGGCCTAGATGCCAATCTAGTACCACATGTAAATTCATGTGGTCAGGAAAGCAGAGGAAAAAAAGCTTGTCAGAGCAATTGCCATGAAAATATTTGTAGAAAAGACAGAGAGAAGCCACATCATATCAGTGATAAAGTGACTGATGCCAAGTCAGGATTGATTATATTGCAAATCTTTCTTTGGATTTTGCTGAGAACCTTGAGGTGAATAGCAGGAGCACCCGAATAGATATGGCAACACTATTCAATGCACGGCTAAATGATAGATTTATAAATGTATAAGATAGACTTTGACACCCAATGAGGAGTTCGAATACAAAATTATTTCTGACAATATTTTATTTTTATTATTTATGTACAAGAGACATTTGTACTTCATCATATTCATATTATCTTAATTTTCTTAGAAATAGTATGCTGCAGTCTTTGATAACTACGAATAGCTTTGAAAGCTCTCTTAGGTCAACCTTATATAGCCAATGTCACAACTTGATATCATAAGTCTTCATGTTGATTTTGAAAACTAATTATCTCTTTTCCTTTTGCTATGAATTGTCTACTGTGCTCTTTAGTCACCCTGAATGATGTCCAAGTTCAACCTGACATAACCAATGCTATTACTTCTTGCATTTATCCAGCAAAAAAGAAAATAGGGACTCTGGAATCTCTATTCCACTGTGATAACTGAACATACAAAAATACAAAATCATACGCAGATGTAATATAGATAAGAGTTGATTTTGAAGTTGGTAGCAGTCTTGCTGCTACCTTCTCACCTTACACAGATTTCAACCAAAGGATTCTAACACCATGTTTAAGCTAACAGTGAATATATTGATTTCAAATTTGTTTTTTCAAAATTTGATACAAGTATTGGTATTGAATATACATTGTGGTGCAGTGGATATCGACTCAGAATGATAAATTCGGCTGCTGAGTTTGAATTCCAGTTGAATCCTTTGCATTCACTTACACACAAATACCCTTGGAAAAGGTATTAATCCATCTCTTCCCTCCAGTTATGGGTTAAACAATAGGATTGGGTTCTATAGCCAGTCTACTGCAGAAAATAATGGCAATCAACAGCAGGATAACCTTCTGTCCAGTCAATCATGTCTCTTTTGAGACATGATCGCCCAAAGCATGTATCACGGATGTCACTTAACTGTCTAATTGATATTTAATAAGCTTAGTTTAATATAACATAAGAGAAGGACACCTGGTGAGGATTAAATTGACTTCAGTTGTAAGCCATTGCTTTATGAAGATGCATCCCTTAAACTGACATAAATAATACTTAGCTTAGTTTGGGATTGAGCAATAATCAGACTCATAACAGTAGTAATTATCTGTGAGACTGATTTGCTACTCATGTCAAAGGCTGCATGGCCCAGCCGGTTAAAGCATCGCATTTTTAATTATAAAATGGAATTTGTTGGATGATAATTTTATGAACAAGAACCAAAATTGTGGCTTACCTTATAAAATATTTGTCTATACTTCTGAGATGAGGCAGTATTTATATTATTTACATTGTTTGGACTGTTGTCCTCATCTTCATTGCCATAATCATGATGTTTTGGCTGTTGTACATTCCAGCCTTCATCAGCTGTTTGGAATTTCAAACCCTTTATTTTGATCACTAGGGTATATCATTCTCATTCCATGTGCCATGCTACTTCTATATCGCATGTGGTTATCTCCCTTTAATTAAGCTGTCCTTGAGGACACATGACCCAGTTAATAAAAGCATTGGTTAGATTTTGTGACTTGACCCAAAGCATTGGGAGTTCATTACCTGACTGCAGCAGTGGTGAAGAAATAACTCAGAGAGTTGAGTTAGAGGGAGATAACCACATGACATCTAGAAGTGGCATGGAACGAGAAAAATATACCCCAGTGATTGAAATAAAGGGTTCAGTTCAAAATTCCAAGCACTGAAGAAGTCCCCAGCATACAATGGCTGAAATATCATGAATATGGAAATAAAGATGAGGACATACAGTCCAAACAATGTAAAAAATGAAAAAGTTGACCAGAATATTTCTAAAAGACAAGGTTTTTTGAGGCAAGCAGTATTGGTAATTATAATGCTTCTTATCAAGAGATAATGCATTAGTATAGATAAATGAATGCTAAAGTTTCATTCATGTTATAAGTTTTGCAGTTGTTACACTGTTACTGGATATCTTCCACTGATGAGTGGATGCAATCTCACTGAAATTCAGTGTAAGGGACAAGATAAGAAAATATTTAATTCTCAGTCTAACATGCACACACATATATATGAAAACACAGATCTATAAAAATATGTAAAATTACTAGAATTTACTTTATTTCAAAGTGAGCAGGGTTTTTGGTAAGAAAGTGCTCAACAGGACAATGGTCAGTCAATTAAAGTTCAAGTGATTTATTTTTTGATCAGCTTTTTAGTTCAGCTGATGCACACATGCACACATGTTCTTGATGAGTAGTGTGTGTGTGTGTATATATATATATATATATATATATATATATATATTCTATATCTTCTAGATTAACAGTTGAAACTTTGTCTCTAGTAGTGTGTATGTGTATATATATATATATATATACACACACACACTACTAGAGACAAAGTTTCAACTGTTAATCTAGTTTCATGCAACCGTTGTAGTCACCTGATGATCATGGTAGCATTAAACTCAACTAATGGTCTTAATTTTGTCTTTTTTTGGGGTAGTGTTGCTGGATTGTGTATTTGGTCAGTCTTGCTCATTTGAAAATAGAGCACCATCTTTACTGCTTTAGTACTTTTTTGTTCTCAGTGTTTTTTCTTCTTTTTTTTCTTATTTATTGGTATTGGGTTTTCTTTTCTTTGGTCATGGTTTGTGTTGCTTTTACCCATATGTTGCGTGTGTATATAATGTGTGTTATTGTGTAAGAAGGCTTTTTATTTTTTTATTTTATTTAATCTTTTCAGGCTAACACATCTTCAGACAGAATTATTGGCATATGGTATTTATGTTCTGTGGTATCAAGTCGTTAAAAAAAAAAAATATATATATATATATATATATATATATACACACACACCCACACCCATATTTTCTGATATCATTTGATACAGTTAAGTTACATTGTTTTGTTTTTCTTTTTAATACCATGTTTCTTCATGATATAGTCAATCATGGCTCTCCACAGAGTCCTTTTTTATTGTCTACAGATGCTCATGATTTTTTATTGCCTTCTGCACAACTTTGGATTTTAAATTTTCCTTGTTAGACTGGTTGAACTCTGTCTATGCCACTATTTACTGTATAGATGTGGGTGGGGGGGGAAATAGACTCATACTGCTTGCTAATGCTAGGCTTTTGTGTAAAAGTGAATGCAGCATACTAGGTTAAAAATTGAACTGATTTCAATGATTCCACTTTGTGTTGAGAACAGAAATAGCCATACATTTAATTCTTGATGTTTTAATATCATTTAACTTTCTTATATAAGTAGCAAGTATCCATCCATCCAAACAAAAAAAAAAAAAAAAACAACTAACAATATCTGTCTACTTCTTTAATTATATTTCTGTATTATACTTGAAATTATGGATAAACTGTCTGAAGTTCATATTTTCTCAATTTTGTTAAAATACTTTTGATTTTTACTTATTACCAAGAGCTGATTTGGTGTTTATGTTGAAGCTAGAATTACTTTATCTCCATCCTGGTATTCTTTGATAAATGTGAGTGTGTGTATTTTTTCAAAAAGGTTTTGCTGAAGCTATATTTTATATTGAGATTATTTCTATTTAATTTCTGTAATTGGTTTGTTAGTAGATTTTTTTTTTCCATTTACTATTGTCAGAATTTTAAGAATGATTTTCATGTGTTTTCATAGTATTGTTTGTTGTAGGCAGCCTTTGAGATTTCAATTGCCCGCCCGATCGACTCAGTCGATTAAAAACTTAATTGGGCAATTAAAGTTTATTGCTTTACTTGCCTGTGGTTGATTAAAAATAAAAGGAAATCTGATTCATTTTACAACCCAAAAGTATGCCATTGAAGATTCACAAGTTACTTAGAATGACCTACAATGACATTATTATCATCCCATCAGTGTAAACATTTGTTTAATTAACGCTTCCAGAGTGGAGCCAAAATGTCTCTGTTGCCCAGATTAACGATGCTCACAGATTTTTAGAAACTCATTTTGAAAAATATTATCCTATATTTATTCCCAACTTATGAAAAGTAAAAATGAACATTTGAAAGAAAGAAAAAAAAATGTATACATCTTTCAACCACGCACAAAAAACAAATTATACAAGTAAGTAACTTTTTTATAGAAAATTGTTGAGAAAATTAGATTTATTTTTTTATCATCTATGAGATGGATGTTGTAGTCAAACAGAAGAAAGAAACTATGAATTTAGGTACCTCTACTCAATTATCACCCTCTCTCCAAAAAAAACAGCATATCATGATGTTAAAAGGGCTGAAACTTAATAAAAAACAGTTTTATCATCAAAATGTTTATGCTATTATTAAGAGGAAAGATCAAATTTTCTTGTTATTATTTAAAAAAAAATTTATATCCTTTTTAACATGTTTGAAATTTTAAAGTTTCATTTTTTGTTTTCCATCAGTGATTCCTGTCGTAAGGCGACTATTAAGAAAATGGAGTCAGTTGAGTAAAATGATTTTAGGGCAAGTAAATTTTTCCTTGCTCTTGTGACACAATAACTAGGCGTATATTAAGGTGCTTTGTAAAATATGTATTTTATTATAATAGATTAAAATAGAAAATGGTTAAGAATAGAAAATAGATTAAAAACATGTTTCATTTAACAAAAGTGAAAAAGAAGAGAAAAAATAAACGCTTTTTCTTTTATGAGGAAAATTGTGGAAGAGAAAAGGGTATCAGATTACTGTTTAAAATCCTACCACTCTTCCGGTAAATATTTGACTCGGTGATTTAATGTGATAAGAGATAAAGTTCAGGAAATAGGTTTTTTGAATGACCAGGTCAAAGGCTGTCTTTTACTGTATCTTAACCACACATTAAGAATTTTCCGACGGAAGCTTTCAGCTTTATTAAGATATAAAAAAAGATAACTGAAATTTCGGACTTGCAGTCACCAATGGTTATCACCTGCTGGTCTAAAGCATTTCCGGATTTCCGGATTAATTTTAAATAAATTCAGGTAATTTTTCCGAGTCAGTTAGTTGGGTTAAGTTCCGCCGGGCGTGTGCTTGAAGTAGAACCTCCGTTCGTCTTGAGTTGGTCAGTTCGGAATTCGATCTCCATTAATTAGAGTTAGAGCTGTGTGTCACATTCGCCTGCCCCAACCGAAAAGGCGAACTCTAAATGAAATAAAGCATTGTTTCAGCTCATCCAAGTTGTGGAAGTTCATTCTTTATAGTTTAATCTTGTACCCCCAGCTTGAGGCTCCAACTTTTTCAACAAACTCCCGGCAATATCACAGCGTGGAGAACGGCTGCCAGAGAAATTGTTTGGACCATCCATTGGGGTGTTACTGCTCTTGACCACCGGTCAAGTGATTTCTTTTGCAAATCTCAAAGGCTGGTTGTAGGTGCATTAGTTACTTGCTAAAAGTTAATGTTGCAAAAAGAAAAGATCTATGATAAAAGTTTTAAAATTTTTAGCACTCTTTTTCAGAAGTTAGTGACAAAGTGAGAAGAACATTTATTTCTCTTTGCAAAAACTGTTTTTGACAATTGATCATGCACCTTTTGTTGCCACTGTGTTTTACCTTATCTGTACTATGATATTTTTCAGTGATAAAATCAATAATGAAAAAAGCAGGTGGTGTTTTTTTTTTTTTTTTTCCAGGTAACCAAAGCAGAAAATATTGATTAATTAAAAAAAAAAAATTAAAAAGAAATAAATGTTGGCAAATATACTGATGAAATGAGTGTACTCCTGCCATTGAAAATGACAGTAATATATTTGAGAGGATGATTATTATAATATATATATATATATATATATATATATATATACACACACACACACAAAAGTATAGGGTAGGTATAGATTGAATAATATTCCATATCCAAAGAAGCACTATTCTTAAAAGCAGTGCTCAATACAAAGTAGAGCGAATAATATTTATTTAGAATTTATGACATAAATATCAAGATCACTTGATAAGACATGGATATTATCAAAACAAAATGGCTACTTTTGTAGTGATATTATAACATTTATGCTATAAATTTTAAATAAAAAATATATATATATATATATATATATATATACACACACACACAAATAAATGATGATATTTATTATAATAAAGAGGATATATATATATATATATATATATATATATATATATATTCTTCACTTATCGACAACACAATTATTGCAAAAAAATAAAATAAGCCACTGTGAAATAGAAAATCTGTGATAAGTTTCATAAATGGCAGTAAAGTTTACTAACAGGTAGTAAAGAGAATAAACTGAGCTGATGCTACCTCACTATTGTCTCTCTAACAAATTGACCTGATGCTGCCTCACTAATATCTCTCTCTCTCCATGAGTGTGACAGGAGGGAAATACACAATGATCTTTATTATAATGGTGAGGATAAATCCATTTTCCTAAACCCCGTGCATAAAATATAAACTAGCTTAAGTTAAATACATGTGAAAATTGTCAAATGGTGAATTTTTACTAATTTTTTTTCCAGTTTAAAACAAATAGAATCCTCTTTCTTTCCATATAACCTTTACAATGAAAGAAAGCTAGAGACAGGATCTGTTGAAATGTTTTAGTAATAATGAAACCAACACAAAGAATGAAACTGAAGAACTCTTGGAATAGTATTGGCTAACAAAATTTTTGGTATCGTAGGTGAGACTGTTTCTGGGGTATATTGTGGTTGCTGAATTAAATGAGAACATTGGCTTCATCTAATTGGCTCTAGTTTTTAGAATATTGCTGAAATGCATTTTTCGTGTCTGTGCACAATTAAATTACTGTGTTACTGGCGCATATTTCAACATTGCTACAATATCACCTTGCTGACAACAAAATGTTAACCATTTTAAAATCTACACATATTGTTCACTTATATTTTTCATAACACAGTTTTTGTACAACAATCTTTACACCTGTGTATTGCTCCCTCAAGATCACTGAATGGCCAATTGAAGTACAATTAAACTTGCCATCATTGTGCAACAATATACACTTCAAACTTCAATTAGTGCTGTCAATAAATAAATGCCACTCAGCTGAATTGTACTTAAATGGTTCCATTGCTAAAAGGTGGTCATGGATTTTATTGCAGAACAGTCCTCTTCTTCATGAAAATAAGGAACAAGTTTCTTGTTTCTGGTATGGTAACATGTTATCTTAATTTCAGAGTCAAGAACATGATGCTCACTGAGACAGTAACCAAATTTTAAGCTGCCTCTTTTGATAAATCTAGACCTCTAACCAAGTCATTTAGCTTTTCTTTGTGTAAAAAGCTTCACTTTTTCAGTTTGAAAATCTCCCAAATATGAATGATAAATACTAATATTTCATTTATTGCTTCTGCAATATTCATAGTGTCATCATCTTGAACAAGATAAACAAGGAAGTAAAACTGGAAACATCACTACAATGCCAAATTGGCCATTTTGCAGATTAAATATCAGGATAGTGCCATGACTTTTTGTGAGGGTTTCATCTTGAAATGTTCATGTTAGAGAAGTAGCAGTCGCCATTAGTTTTGGGATTTTACCACACCAATAGCACCCAAACCTAATTTACTTGACATTATCTTAGATTTACAAGCAAAGGGTATCAGTACAAGTAAAGAAATCTTTCTCGGTTAGAGTTATCTTCCCTAACATAAACAAAATAACAAGTAAAGAGAGCAAATCTAGCAGGTTCTAAGAAAATTAAATCATTAAAATTTATTGATGTCTATTTAAAAGTAGAGCCAATTTAACAGAATCAAGGACATTTTCTGATTCAGCAGTCCTGATTTATCCTAAAATATTCTAATATCCTATGTATTTTTGAAAAAAAAAATGTTTTGGTCAAATGAATGAGAGAAATACTAAAAAAATGAATGATACCGTGATTTAAAAAGAATGAGATGCTTGTTTATTAGTGAAAAAATAAAGAATAAGTTTAGTTAGATTTGATTTTTTTTTTTTTTTTTTTTTTTAGCAATATGAATTTCTCCCTTTTTGTATACACTTACAGTTAAATAGTTTACTTGATTTTTTAAGCATCACTTAGATGTGGCACAAGGCTGAAAGTGAGGATCGAACTCACTACTCAGTTGTAATAGTTTTTAGCAAGACAAGCTTGCTAACCATTACACCATGCCGAGGTGCCTAATGGTTAAATAGTTTAGGCATGTTTTGTCTATTTATTTTCTCTTTTATCAACTTGTCATAAATAAGTTTTTTTTTTTTTTTTTTGTTCTAGTGAGATCTAAAGCCATATTGGAATGACCAAAGATGAATTTCAAAAGCTAAGCAGAGTATTAGGAGGCATAAACATTTTGTTGAAAACAAAGAAAATAGCACTGTATTGTTACATGATATCTGTCCTCCTATATGGCAGCAAATGCTGTATAATCTCAAAAATCATGCACACACATGTGTGTGTGTTTTCAATTTGTTGATGGCACAAGATAGTAGGGTCAGTTGGTCACTATCTGTGAGAAAAACAAGGAACATCATAATGCAATACACTCTGTCCAAAATTTGGAAATAGCATGATGTACTACTTGGCATTTGCACCAGAAATGCCAATATGAACATTTCAGTGTTTGGGAATCTGAGGACAGTACAGAGGATTCAGAAAGTGTTGGATGATACACCAGTCAACAGCATGGTGTTTGGAACGATGACAATATTATGCCTGCATTAATCTCTCCACAGAGCCTCAGACTCAATACAGAAGCCTACATCAGTGCTGCTCTGAATCAAGAGGGGGACTGCTGGAAAACCCTACGTCTGGAAACAGGACTCTGCACCATGCTATACAAACAGGAGAATCCAGCTATTTCTGTGGTTACATCTGCTCTTATATCTGACCACTTAACTCCTTGAACTGCAACCCTCTTGATTATTATGTATGGGGTGCAGTTGAGTGAGTGATCAACAAAACTGCTTGCAACATCAAAGATGATCTGAAGGGAAGGATTATGGCAGCAGTCACCAACTTAAATAGGGAGACAGTGCAGAAGAGTTGCAGAAAATTCCAAACTCGTCTAGAGTCTGTGGTTGAAGCCAGTGGCGATTTTAATTTTTTAATTTCTTTTTTTGTTTTTTAGTATTTCAAGATATTTTTCACCAAAATTACATACAAATATCTGTTAAAATGAGATGTCAGTGTTATTTTCATTTTTACTTAATTTAGATGACAATTTATTCATCGCACACTCTGTGTGTGTGTGTGTGTGTATATATATATATATATATATATAAGTTATTAGGTTTGTTTAGTTTCACATTCCTATATAAGTCACTATGTAATACTCATCCACAATTTTGGAGTTTGGAGAGTCTGATCTCTATTGTGAGCCATGATTAATTAATCATGTCTTGAGGAGGCTAGTTGTGTTTTGTTTTCTTTTTTAATTTATTTTTCTTGCTGAGAATGGAGTCAAGTTTTTTGTTGTAGTCTGTCTTATTTAGGATAACAAAAGTATTACATTTGTTACTCTTATAATAATCTTGTCTTTATTGTTTTTTAGTTCTTTGTAAGTTTGTCTTGACACTTTGGCAAGAAGCTGAGTTCCTTTGTTGTTTGTTTCATAGTCTCAGCTTGAGTAAAGTTTGTAGGCTGGAATATAAAAAATAGTTTGATTCAAGCAAGTTATTTTCCTGGTTTCTTTGACAATTTCCTAGAAGATTTGTACCTGCAATTTTCATTGGTTGAAACCTACAGTGTCTTGTCTAATCACAGGCCTCTGTTAAATTGGTGCTAAAAGGTAAATCTTCTAGATCACTCTTTTTGCTTCAAACTTTGAAGTCAGATCAGTCATCAAAGTCTAACATTAAATTAACTCTTTTTGAGTTACCAGAAAATATTTAACCCTTCAATGCTGCAGCCTTTGACAGACTAATTTGAGAAGTCATGAATCCAATCTAAAAGAACTGTCTCCAAGATAGCTGAGAATGTATCTTTTCAAGTTACAAACATTTCACTTCAGTTAAGCTACACACAATAATTTTTGTTTCCAATTCTTCATTGTATAATTGTATATTGTGCAATACAATGTTTTCTAATGTTAATATCATGTTTTCTTTTTTCTTTGTCCTGATAATTTTTGACTGGAGCAAGCTTAACACCAGTTTCCAGTGAAATCATCATAGGGTTGAGTTTTTATGACTTGTAGTTAAAGAATTTTGTGTATAGAATTTCATTGTCTGTCTTTTTTATATTGTCACCAAAGGTAGAGAGGCGGTGGCATTTTGTGCCTTGGTTGAAGAATTTAAATTGTTGCTTAGTAAGGTCATGACTAGAAATATTAATGAAGTTATCTGAGGAAATTGAAGATATATGGTACCTTTTATATAGTTTTTCTTCATTATTTTATGTTTACTGTACTTTTCAGTTGTTGACAGTAAATGATTTTTGGGTATCGATTATATTTTGGGATCTAGTTCAATTTTTCTTTCTCAATAAAGAAAAAATATAAATCTTGATAAGGAAACTATAATAAATTATTCAGACAGATCTTGTTAGTTATTTTTAATCAAGCTTGTTTGAAGATTATATATATATATATATATATATATATATATGAAATTATTTGTTTGAATATTATTTTTGATTGACACTCATATTTAAGTAGATATTTTGTTTATAATCAAACAGTGAATATATTTATTTCTACCGGCCTGATTATTTACAAAAATGTGTGTCACTCGGTAGGGTTTAAACCTGCGACCCCGATCAACATAGGGGAAGCCACCAACTGATTCGAATCCTGCTGAATGATACACACATTTTTGTAACAAAATTTATCATAAATAATCAGGTTGGTAGAATTAAATATGTCAGTTGTTTAAAACCATTTCATTAATCTTCGTGATATATATACATATATATAATTCAAATAAAAAAAATGTCCAGTTCATAATATGCACCTGATGATTGCATAATGCGTGAAACTCTGAGTCAAGCCTGAAACGTAAGATAATTTGTATATTTATTAATATATACTTTTTGCCCTGTGATACTGCATTGAGCACTGTTCTATTAACACCTGATTAATATTTATACATTGATGTGTATCTGCACATATGCACACTTTTTTTACATCCATACCTATATATACTAAACAGTTACATGTCAGATTTGAATTAGACCAGTAAACAGTTGTATTAGAAGGTGCTCAGTATATATTTGAAGGGAAACAAAGCTTTAATATGTAGAGCTTTTAGATGTTTAAGTTGGGAAGATCAGCTGATTATGCTACTATGGTTTTGACTTTTTGAGTTTCATCAGGTGATATATATTTGAAACTGAAAAGTCAAAACCATGGTAGCCTAATTGGCTGATCTCCTCAACTTCTTGTATATAGTCGTTGTCTGCTATGTATTGTTTTTATTGTTCATTTTACTTGTTGAACTCTTAAAAGTAACCTATGGAGAAAATTTGTGCATGTAGATATGTGTGCATATATGCAAGGTCTGTCTGAAAATTAAAGCAAGTGAATGTGATGTGTGAGCTATAGTTAAGTGGATTGTGTTATCTAACTGTACATTTAGCTTTCTGCAGCCATTTAAATTTTTCTTTGCATGCAATAGTTGTGGCAGAACAAACCAGTACTTCACCCTGACAATGAACCTTCTTACAATGCTCTGAGCATCTGGCTGTTCCTTGCCAAGAACAACATTGCTGTACTGAAACAACCTGATCTTGCTGTGTGTAACTTTATTCTTTTCCACAAGCTCAGGGGGATTATCAAAGAAACCAGCTTTGAAGGCATGCAGGCCATCAAGAAGTGTGTAATGACTGAGCTGAAGGGCATCAAAAAAATAAAATAAATAAGTCCTTACAACTGTGCATAGAAGCATGGCAGAGAAGAATGGAAAAGTGTATTAGACTCGAGAGGGATTACTTTCAAGGGGAAACCATGTAGTTTGTTGTTTGAAATTGAAATAAGTTGTTTGTAAGACCTGTCTTGTTACTTTCATACATTCATGCATATGTCTATCATTTTATATATATATGCTATTAAATATAAGAGACAATGAATGTCTATTATGCTTAATCATGAGCCGTTTTAAACGTCATATTTTTGCTTTAATTTCAGTTGAAAATAAAGACAAAAATTCTCCAACATTTGGATAATTATTTATTGGTTTTCTTCTAAGATTTCGGCTCACATGAGCCATCTTCAGAGAGGTTGTTTAAACTGAAATATTATAAAATCCACCATCACCGACTATTTTATTTTGTGTTGACATAAAACTTTGCTTGGCAGCGGCAATAGTTACCAAAAATAATAAACGCAGTTCTTAAGTTTGTGATGCGGTTTTATGACGTCACACCGCCGGATAGCACGAAATGACAACAAAACCATGTAGTCAAATGCAATGTAATATGTTATTTCCTGTTTTAAAGTTGATTTTATTGAGTGTTGGTTGTTTTGATTTGATGTACATGGCCTCCAATATCTGCAGGTTCCTCTTAATGTGTGTATGAGTAAGGATCACCGTATTGTTGACCAAAATCTGTCTGATATTACCTACATGTTTGTTTTTCAGAGAAATGTTGTTTAATAGTATTCTGATCAGAAAGATCACATGTAAGTCTATGGGAGAGCGTGGTTGTAGTAAAACCAATATATGTACTAGGTTTTTGATTAGTATCAGAGATGCAATCTCTGAATGGGCATGTAAATTGGTACACTACATTGGTTTTTTGTAGAGAATTTAGTTTAGTGCTTGTTGGGTTATAGACTATGAGGTCAATTGTTTTAAACTTTTTATAATATATAATGAGTTTAATTTGATTATTACTTTTCACTGGTTTAACATTTCTATGTATTATGTTTTTGAGAGATTTTTCATCTTGTTTATAATTATTATGTATTTGGTTGCAATAGTATAAGTTAATAGTGTTATGTTTATTTTGATGCAAACCATTATTATTAATATTATCATTATTGTTAGAGCTATTGTTAATTTTATTGAGATACATTTTAATTTGTTGATCAATAACGGAGTTAGGAAATCAATTATTGACTAGTGTTTGCTTAATGTTGTGTAATTCTTTATAAAATATAGATTTGGAAGAAAATATCATTTGTGTGCATGTCATCTTTCTGATCAGAGTACTATTAAACAACATTTCTCTGAAAAACATAAACATGTAGGTAATATCAGACAGATTTTGGTCAACAATACGGTGATCCTTACTCATACACACAGTAAGAGGAACCTGCAGATATTGGAGGCCATGTACATCAAATCAAAGCAACCAACACTCAATAAAATCAACTTTAAAACAGGAAATAACATATTACATTGCATTTGACTACATGGTTTTGTTGTCAATTCGCGCTGTCCCGCGGTGTGACATCATAAAACTGCATCGCAAACTTAAGAACTGCGTTTATTATTTTTGGTAACTATTGCCATTGCCAAGCGGAGTTTTATGTCAACACAAAATAAAATAGTCGGTGATGGTGGATTTTATATTTCAGTTTAAACAACCTCTCTGAAGATGGTTCATGTGAGCCGAAATCTTAGAAAAAAACCAATAAATAATTATCCAAATGTTGGAGAATTTTTGTCTTTATTTTCAACTGAAATTAAAGCAAAAATACGACGTTTAGAACGGCTCATGATTAAACATAATAGACATTCATTGTCTCTTATATTTAATAGCATATGTTTAGAAAATTACTTGCTGCCTCGATATACTAAATATATATATATATATATATATATATATATATATATATATATATATATATATGGATACATTGATTAGAATCTAACAGAATGAGGGGATAAGAAACAAAAAGGAAACTTTCATATATTTAACTTATTTCGCTTTTCTTCTATGCCATGTCCCTTCAGGATGTAGGTGATCATGGCCTTCCATGTCTCACTATCCTTGGTGGCTCTTTCCATGCTTTCTCCTATTTTCCCACCCATACCCCAGTCTGCCATCCACCTGCTCAGGCCTGTCAAATATGTTATTTGCTGCTTTCCTCTGTCTTTTTCCCACCCACCTCTATCTGATCTGTAAGTATCTGATTCTTCAGAAAGGAAATATAGAGGGGGAAAAAGATCAGGTATTTCCAGTTTATTGTATTATCCTAATGGTGATTAGGGAGATACATTTACATTTTTTTTTTTTTTTTACAAGGCATTTGGTTTTAGATTTTTTATTTTATATTAATGTAATAATTTTTTCTACACTCACAAAAACATAACCCATTCACCGACAAATGAAAATCAATAGGAAAAATGAAAAGCACATTTAATCTGAAACTAAGAATTCAACACAAATGTGATACTCTAAGAAAAATATGGTTTTAAAACTAAAAAGTCCCTGCAACACAAGGAACTTAACAGACAATAACATTTGAATTCACAATTATTTTTACTCAATAGCCCTGAGAATAATTTGAAATATAACTGTTACTGCCTTATTATGTTAATACAATAAACTTGAAATACCTGATCTTGTTTCCTATAATGCCCCACTGACCAGTAGATATAGTCAAGCCAATAATTATGTAATATTATAGTATTATGATAATACAATAAACTTGAAATAAATGTCTTTTTTTCCTATCATGCCCCACTGATCAACATATAAACAGTCAAGCCAATAATTATGTAATACTAGCAGTATAGCCCGGCATTGCTTGGGTATAATGAAAGCTTTAAAACTAATCCATGGTCCTGGAGCTCAGACTCTTTGTATGTTGGCACGAAAGTCTAAAAAGCAATAGTTGTTTCCAGTTAAAGCAAAACCATAGACTGAAAGAAAAATGAATGGATGTAAGTCAAAGTTTGAAGTTTTTGAGAATCGGATGAAAATTGTGGATTTGTATAAAGGACATACAGACAGATAAACACACACACAAACACCTTGCCTTTTATATATATATATATGTTATCGATTTTCTGCACTATTATAAGAACTGCAACCTTGAAACTTCTGAATATCGTTTCTTATGTCTTTGTCTATGAATGTATCAAATTTGATTAAAATCGGACCACTCCTTCTATAACTGGATTTTTTTCGATTATCAATTTTCAATATTTATCAGGGGTACCTCAACACAAACCTAGCTAAGAACACTCACAAATGCTTATAGTACAACTGCATAAATTTTCAAGAAAATCAGTTCAGCCATTTCGGAGTCTATAGGCAATGGACACAGACACACACACAGGCAAAGTTCCATTTCTAAAATAAGTTTAGATTATAAATAATATTATAATACAATAAACTTGAAATACTTGACTTTGTTTCTTATAATGCCCCACTGATCAGCATATATAAATAGTCAAGCCAATAAGCAACACACACACAGCCTGAAGATTGCACTAAAGCATGAAACAGACTATCATCTCCTGGTGTTGACTTCAATATCTATTTCTATATTTACAGATGCTCTATATCTGATACTGAGCACTTTTACCATAAATATAGCATAAAACCATATTTTTATCATTTTTACATATATTATTAGTCATCCACATACAAACCTGTTTTGCTGTATCATGGCTCATCAGTGTGGCTAGACATGCACTTGCTTCCAGCTAGGATCGAAACTCGACCGATTTGGTGTCAGTCAGAGTCCCTACTCCCTAAGCATGAAATGAGAGAGGAGGACATTTTAGCAGATTATATATATATATATGCAATGTATACACATGCCAGTCACCAGGGGAACTCAATTCATTACATATATATATGGTGTTCTATTAAGACGGATCAAAGCTAGCAGTAAATAAGTATTATTGGGGAAATTTTATTGACTGCATGAAAAACGTTTGTGTAAGTAGGTATGTGTGTGTGTGTGTGTGTGTGTAATACACACACACATACCTACCTACACAGCGCTCATTCAGTTAAATGAATTAGAGCACTCTAGCTATTGGGCGCATATAATGATATGTGCTAAAAAGTCTGCCTACTTCTACCGAACGCCCATAGCCCAGAGGTAGAGTCGCCGACTGATGCCATTTCGGTCGGGTTTCAATCCTGGGTAAAAAAGCAATCGGAGTCTAACTGTACTGATGAGCTGTGATACGGCGAAACAGATCTGTCTGCGGATGCCAATATATATAATGTGTGTGTGTGCATATGCTTGCATAGATGCCTCTATCTATCATTCTCTCTCTCTCTCTCTCTCTCTCTCTCTCTCTCTCTCTCTCATAATGTTATTGTTGTTGCTCAGTTTACTTCTTGAACTCTTAAGAAAATGACTGCTAGAGAAGATATTTTTTAAAAGTTGATTTATAAAAATGACCCCTGGGAAAAAATGGATAGACAACATTTATGAAGCAGGTGTTGAAATGATTTTAAAGGTAAAGTAATTTCACATAATAAACATAGAATTTTTTTCCAATGTCTAACCTGTTTGTTTGTTTGTTTTCTGTTTTTTTTTGTTTTTGTTTAAAGTCATGTGGAATGTTAACATCTTGATTTTAATTATGTCATTCTCTTCAACTTACATGTGCTATCCACTTTAGTTGTTGCTGTTGTTGACAATTCTCAAGTGATGCAGTTTCTGTTATTTGTTTGTGAATCTGTACACCAGTTCCTAAGGTTTAAAGTGTGGTCTTTACCCAGAAACCCAGGCTTCACTCACTGAAAGTTTTTTTTTTTTGCCATTGTATACAGCTGATAATTTAGACATTTCTGAACAGGTTTAGCACCATGCATGACATGCATGACATTTCTGAACAGGTTTAGCACCATGCATGACATGCATGACATTTCTGAACAGGTTTAGCACCATGCATGACATGCATGACATTTCTGAACAGGTTTAGCACCATGCATGACATGCATGACATTTCTGAACAGGTTTAGCACCATGCATGACATTCATATGAAAGTTGTAATCTGATTTTCTGGTTGTTGTTTTGATTTTGTAGCTATTTCCAGTGTTGGGTGAAACTATCTCTGACACAGCCTCTTCTATGTTCAATTTCTTTTCCCCCAGTACTTAATTTGCTATAACTGATCCATATGCCAAAGTATTTGAAATGTTTAGTATTTACTAATTCTATTTAAGCTACAAAAGTTCATTTAATCATTATTTATGTAACTGTACCGCATCAAGATTGGAAGGGTGGCATTCTGTGTCATAACATAGCTGCTCACTATAGGTGATTGCTGGGAAACCAGCCCCTCTTGTGCCATGGGTAGGTGTCCACATTCTGTGTTCCTGTAAGTTAAAGAAATATTAAGGATGGGTCCATAGAGCTGTGATTTAGTTGTACGTTGTCTACTGTTAGGTATAGCTCTTGGCATCTTAGTATAAGTTTCACCAAGCTTAGACTGTAGGGTTTCAATTAATACCCAAACATTGACATCATACATTAAAATCAACTCTACAGTGGTATAAAAGAATCTGTGTTTGAGTTGTCTTGTAGATAAGATTTCCTGCTTACATCCATTTTATTCAAGGTGGCCTGGGTTTTAGCTATGCATATTTTCAGTAGAATTTATTTTGCTTCCTATGCATGTAGAATCTTCTTCTCATATGCTGTTTCCCTACGGAACAGAGGCGATCATGGACTTCCACTTGTCTCTATCCCTTGTCACTCTCAACCTTTTTCTCTTAGTATCTCTCCTAATCTCCACTCCACCATCCATCTGCTCAAGCCCATCAAGTATGTCTTGTGCTGCTTTTCTCTCACTTTTCCTCTATCTTGTGAGTATTAAATTCTCTAAACCCTCCTTCATCCTTATGTATCCCAGAAACCTCAGCTGTCTCTTGGCTTCTTAGCTAGTGATATTAAAATTGATCTGCTTAGATCCTTTGGTATATTGCTACTGTTGTAGATTTCATTTATTATTTCTGTAATCCTGTCTACACTGAAATTGTCTAAGTCAGCATCTCTTTTACAATACTGTTTGGCCCTGCTGCTTAGTTTCTATTCATTTTGGTAAGTGCAGCTTCTACTTCAGTTTTAATATTTCTAGTCTGTTGGTATTTCTGTATATTGCCAATTACTCTCTCTTGTCATGGAAGAGATCTTCAATATATTCGTCCCATTGCTGAAGTACAAGGGTCATTCAATAAATAACATGAATTTTTCTAATACAGATAGAAACTATTTTTTTTTTTTTTTTCAACATAGTCTCCCAGCAGTGTCACACACTTTTCCCATCTGTGCACAAGCTTCCATCTTCCCTCAGTGTAAAATTTTTTGGAATGATGTCTCAGACAACTGCTCACAGTACTTTTGATTTCATCGTCACTTTCAAACTTCTTTAAACAATTTAGCCCACTTGTAGACATTTTTTTAGCTGAAACATGTGGCACCATACACAGTTGACATTCTCCTATGAATTTCAACTGGTTTGCACCCTTGAGCAACCAAAACTTGATAACTGACCTCTGTTCAATCCTGGAGCATGCTTCTTGGTCGGCCATCTTTGTTAATCTCCAAAACTCTCAAAGTTTTTTTTTCAATCTGCAAAAAAAAAAAAAAATTAAATCCCTTTGAAAAAGAAGTAAAGGAAAAAAATAAGAGTAATCTTCTATCTGTATTAGAAGTCCTTATATCGAAAAATTTCCCTTATTTATTGAATGACCCTCATAGAAGTTCTTATACCAAAAATTCACCTTATTTATTGAATGACCCTTGTATTTTTCTTCTCTATTATGAGCATTCCATCCTTGGATTTTAGGCAGAAGGTTTTATGTTGCTGAGCATATCTCTTGTCTTGTTAGTTCCTTTATCTTTTTATGTATATCTCATTTATTCATCATGCTCAATCTATTTCTGCACATTTGCTGTTGTCCTAGTCTTCTTTAGCCTATCTACATTTGCTCCTTATTTTCTTGTATACTTTCCTGTATTCCATTTCTTGTCTTGGTATTGTTTCCTTTTCCTTTTGCGTCACGTCAACAATCTCCCTGGTGATCCACTCATTTTGCCTCCAACATTCAGTTTCATTTGAGATGATGTCATTTGCTGATGTCACTAGGGCTTCTCTTAATGTTCCTGTTTCAAGTTTCTGTTTCCAATTTTCATATTTTCTTTTCACGTATGTGTTTCCTGCAGGTTTGGGTCATTCATAAGTCTGTTGTATTGCATTCTGGATGTTGTATTAGGCTTCTTCAATCTCCAAAGTTTCATCCTTAATTTGCATGTAACTGGAAGATGGTCGCTTCTGCAGTTAGCACTTGGATAGGTTTTGTAGTGAAGAACTCCATTCTTGAATCCCTTGTTAATAGTTATGTATATTTTGTTTCTTATCATGGGTTTCTCCATGTCCATAATTGTTTTACTTGTTTTTAAAATTAGGTGTTGGTTATTACCTGGTCATTCCCTCTGCACCATTTGATCCACTTTTCTTTAGTCATTGTGGTTTCCTTGTCTGAAATTACCAACCATTTCACCTTGCCAACTTTGGTATTCAAGTCTCTCATGATAATTCTAATTTTTGTAACTTGTATTTTTTTTTTTATTTATACATTTTTTGTAAGTATTTTGAGGACCCTAGACGACACGCCAGGATTTGCTATTGGAGGCCACAACTTGAACAACATAAGGTATGCAGATGATACAGTGTTGATTGCAGACATGGAAAGGAAACTGCAGGACCTCCTACAGAAGGTAGCAGTGGAGAGTGACAAAAAAGGACTACAAATAAACTTTAAGAAAACCGAATGCATGGTCATCAGCAAAAGGTGCAACCCAAAATGCCAAATACAGGTGGGGGATACCAGAATAAAGCAGGTGCAAAAATTTAAATATCTAGGAAGTGTTCTAACAGGAGATGGAAAGTGCGACACAGATCAGAAGGCGAATTGGCATGGCAAAGGGCACGTTCCAGAAGCTGAGCAAAGTACTAACACACAGGAAAATTTCACTAGAAACAAAGAAAAGAGTGCTGGATTGCTATGTGATGTCAGTTCTTCAATATGGTAGTGAGTGCTGGACAATATCATTTAAAATGAGGACAAAACTGGAAGCAGCGGAAATTTGGTTCTACAGAAGGATGCTGCGGATATCGTGGACTGAACATGGAAGCAACGATGAGGTGTTGGAAAGAATGGCAACCAAAAGGAAATTAATACCGAGCATCAGGAAGAGACAACTGAAGTTCCTGGGACACGCAATGAGGAAGGAGAGCTTGGAGAACCTGATACTGACTGGCCAGGTAGAGGGAAAGAGAGACAGAGGAAGGAAGCGGATAACATATTTGCAGGGCCTGGTCAGGTGGATGACGGAATGGGGGTTGCCAGGAGTAACAGGAACAAACATAGTAAGGGCCACAAGTGATAGGGAGACGTGGAGGGCCATGACTGCCTACGTCCTGAAGGGACAGGGCACATAGAAGAAGTATTGAGCATTAGAACTGTAAAGCATTAAGTAGAAAGGTTTGATTTCATCTTTTGTATTTTGTGTTGTCAGTGTATCTACCACTATAACAGATATATTGAAGAGCCTACTTTTCAGTTTAACCACATGAATTATTTCCCTTTATATTCTACATTTACTAAATAGTTTCTATTTGTATTGACAAATGGGGTCTTTTTCTGGTTTTGTATTTTTTTTTGCAGTTTGTTTAGTCTCTGTCTAGGATCTATACTTTTATTGAACCAGAAGCAAGATATTTTTGTGAGATGGTCCTCGAATTTTTTTTTTCTTTGTGTTTATCATATTTTCCTTGATCACATTAGACATTATCAGAACATTTTTGCATATGATTGAGTTATGATGGGTAACTTGAGATTGTGAATCAATTTTACAATCTTTCTCACTTAATTTGGTCATATTTTATAACTGTCACTTGACTTTCCTTGTATCATATGCACACACACACACACACACACACACACACACACACACACACACACACACACAATGTGTGTGTGTGTGTATATATATATATATATATATATATATATATATATATATTAGTCATTCACATATAAGCCCGTTTCGCTGTATCACAGCTCATCAGTGTGGCTAGACATATCCACTTGCTTCTGTCTGGTATGTGTGCGTATTTAAAAATTTTGTAAAGTGTACACAACATCTGAGATAATATTTATAGATATAGACAGTATGAATATGACTATAATTAATGTGTTTGTATGTGCATTTCTTTTAAAATTCTTCATTTGGTGTACAAATGTTTTTCCATTTTTTTCAGAACTAAGCTGATACACACACACACACACACACACACACACACATATATATATATATATATATATATATATATTATAAAATATAATTTTAAGGTGGTCTGTATTTATGGGTTAAAGTGCTCAATATCAGGGATAGAGTGAATGTAAATATAAAAGTGGACATTGAAGCTAACATTCTGAGACTACAGTCTGTTTTATGCTAAATGCAATTATCATAGCCTGATGATGCACAAACACGCACACTTTCAACTATAAAAATAAATGTCCTAACTACTACAAAATAGCAATTATCTGAAATTTAATAAACTGTGTGAAAGATAAATCTTCTGTGAAAAAGATTTTCTCCACTGAATTAAAAAAATTACTTTTATTAATAATGGTTTTCCTAATTACATTGTTGATGGACAAATTAGATGAGCTATTATAAATATTAACATAAATCAAAAAGAACATAATACTTCCTCAAATAACCCTAAACACATCAACCGACTATATCATAATCAAATACACTCTAACTACAAAGATGAAAAAAATCTTAAAACACTCATAAATATTGATATATATCCCCCAATGATCCCAGTAAAAAAATAAGACTAACTATATACTATACTAAATTTAAATCAACCAATTTAATCATTCGCAATAACTCTTCTCTGTCAACTAATATTTTGCAAAAGACTGATGCTGTATGTCATTTTGAATGTTGTTTGAAAGATTGTATCTGACAAAAAAATAAGTTGGTTACATGATAAAAATATTATTAAGGAGATTATCACAATGTAGGATGTTCGTTGTGGTGCAGTGGATATTGGCTCGGAACAAGAAATCGGGGAGCCGAGTTCGAATTCCAGTTGAATTCATTGCATTCACTTATGTGCAAATACCCTTGGGAAAGGTATTAATCCATCTCTTCCTTCCAGTTATGGGTTAAATAACAGGACAGATTGGGTTCTATAGCCTTGGCTGGCAACCAATCTACCGCAGAAAGCAATGGCAACCTACTGCGGGATAATCTTCTGCCCAGTCAGTCATGTCTCTTTCAAGACATGATTGCCCAAGCGTGTTTTGCGTATAGCACTTAATGACTGATGTTGGATTCAACATCAATTGTGCAACATTAAAAGGTACATTCCTATCCACATTCACAATTTAGAGAAATATTAATCTACAGTACAAGTATACTCTGCCACAGAAATAACAAAATTTTCAAATACTTGAAGCTTTTTATATAAAAAATTGCAACAACACTAAATAAAATTAATTATGAATTTAGCAGCAATGTTCTAATATGTATAACGGCAAGGTTTTAAAGTATCTAAATAGTTATTCAAAAAATTAAAATTATGACGTTGTTTTCAAACATAATTGTAACATGTTGAAAAAGATTCTTAGAAACACAAAGAAAGTTACCCCAGTTATATAACTGGAATTTTTGAATTAATGAACATATGCGCAGAAAAAATTCACAACTGTCAACTACATTACTTTTTTGTGTTAGTAATTCACTCTGATCAAAAATTTAAGACCACTTAAAAATCTTTAAAATTAATTTTTTTTTTTTGCAGATAGATATTAAACTCCTACCACTTAAGGTTACCAATACTACAATTTAAAAGGTTATAGAAACAAAAAGCTATATTCCAAACATTTTATTTAGAAATTTACATTTTTATAAAATGTGGGTATATAAGACCAGGGTATAAATTGTTAGATCTATGGTAATTCCAATGTTTTTAGTTCAGTTAGAGATTAGCAATCACTGTGTAAAGGTGTGACCATACCTAAAGCAAGCAAACTTAGCAAACTTGAGCGTTCTCGAATTCTAGAATTCCATAAGCAAGGTTTGTCACAGCGGGCGATCGCAGCTAAGGTAAATTGCAGTAAAACTGTGATTTGCAACTTTCTAAAGAGCAGTGAGAATTATGAAAAAGCAAAATCCTCTGGTAGGCCCCAACAATTTCTCCTACATTGAATAAGAGAATAAGACGGGTTGTTATGAAAGAGGCGGGACTTTCTTCTAGTCAAATTAAGGCAGTCACAGATGCTGATTGCAGTCCTGTAACCATCAGACAACACTTATGACAAAAAGGCATGGTAAATAAAAAGCATAAACAAATTCCTCGGCTGCTTTCATGTCACAAGGGGGACTACTCAAAGTGTTGATGATGGCTTCTAACACTTTGCCAAAGATCAGTAGGAGGCTGATAGGGTGATAATTAGTAGAGTCAAAGAGCTCTCCAATGTTTTTATATATAGGGACCACGGAGGATGATTTCTAGCAGGTAGGAAAGCAAGAAGCAGAAAGGCATAAGTTATAGAGTTTAGAGAGAACAGAGGAGAGTTCAGGAGCACATTTCTTTAGGGCAATGATGGGTATTCTGTTGCCATCACTCACCTTATGGGGGTCAAGCTTAGAAATTATTTTGGAGACCACCGAGGGAGTAATTAGTATGTCAGTCAGTTGGGCCTGCATTCGGAGAGGGAAGTCTGGTACAGATACTCCAGACGAGTCCAGTGTCGAGTTAGTGGAGAATCCGCGAGCGAAGCACTCAGCCTTGTCTGTTGAAGAAGTGAGGACCTCAAATTCACTGATTAGAGGGCGGGGTTGAGGGCTTACTGTTGTTCAGCATGCTTTTACAGAGCCTCCAGTAGTCTTTAGAGCCGAACTTATGGGATGCTATGTGTAGCTTCATTTTGGCTGCAAACATCAGCTTAGCTCCTTTAAGAACCTTCTTGCGAGCTGAGGCAAAAAGGCTCCTGGTCTGACGTGTAACTCCGGTAAAGCCGAAAGAAGTGATTTCTGTGGGTGATGACAGCTGAGCAGGCAGGGGAGAATCAGGGGGATGAGTGGTATTTAAGTCTCAACTTTCTGGCAGGGATGAAAGCATTGATGCTTTAACCCAAGAGGAGATCTCAGCTGCACAATCTTCAACAGGAAGGCTAAATACTTTATTCCAAAGGACATCATTCAGGAAATTGTGGAATCAGTCCCAATCAGCTCTTTGGTAGCAGTAAGATATTCTACTGGTCTGAGGTTCTTGGGTGGGGTGGAGGTGGAAGGAGATATTGATGTAAATTAACGCATGGTCAGAGTTTCCAAGAAGGCAGAGTTGCTTGATATTGCAAGAATCAGGGGTGGTGGTAAAGCACAGATCTAGTAGTGAGTCGTGTCCATTATGGTTATTACAAAAATGCGTGGGGAACTCCACCACCTGCATAAGAGACTGAGTGATAGAAAAATTCATAGTGTGTACACCAGCAAGATCTTTGATGGAGTTATCTAGCCACTCAGCATGATTGGTGTTAAAGTCGCCAAACACAAATATATGGACAGACGGGTGGGAGGACATAGCCTTGTCGATATTGTTGGAGATGCTGTCAAGAACAGAGCAGTCGGGAGATGAGGAGCGGAAGAGAAAGAAGAGATAGCTTACTGAGCTTAGAACGGAGAAACGGAAACACATATAAGAATGATGTGAGGATTCAAGAGAAATCATTCTAGCTAGAGGAAGGCGTTCACTGACGTAAACCACAAGCCTATGCATGTGAACATTGGAGTCCTTTCTGAAGAGGGGAAGGTAACCAGGGATAGAGAAGTCAGAAGAGGGGGTTGAGGGGCTGAGATTAGTCTCACACAGAGCTAGGATGTCAGGAGAGTTTTGATGGAGAAAAGATTCAATGCTACTGAAATTGGTTTGGATACTGCGGATGTTAGTAAAGGAAATGTTAAGAGGTTTAGGTGATTTTAATTTACCTAGTTTAGCTTTTTTAGCAGAAATATAGATGTTCATGTTTAAAGTTGTTGTTTTAGAGAGACGTCGAGTAGAGGAGGCAAATGATCATTAGTTATGACATGCACTGGAAGGGAACTGGCGCGGGCTGCAGCAAAGTGTGGTCTTTGGGTTGCCCACTGAAAGTGCTTGCAGGGACACCTATCCATACACGACATGGCATTGCAAGAACCCCGATATTATGCAGCTGATGATCAGAATGGCTTCTCTCAATGCTATGCAAGAGGTAGGGCTCCTAACTACCATTCGTAAGCAGCAACCAGAAAACTGGCAACCGGGTACCCTCACAATAAAGAGACGTTGCTATCAACCAGGCACAACGCAGGAAAATTGCAGAAGCACCATTACTGAGGTCTGAGAATAAAAAGAGAGACGGAGACCACTTCCTGAACAGGGAACAAGGGATGAGCCTCTACGCCTGTTCAATGAAAGTGGGTGGAGTGTGAACCGGGTGATAGAAGGGTCTATCTACTCCAATTTAAAAAAAAAAGTAAAAGTTTCAACTTAGTTAAAGTCCAAACTAGCTGTAACCAAAATTTCTGACAAGTTAGTTTTTGTAAATAGCAGAACATTTAATTGAGCAAAGAAAAATTTTAAAAAATAGTCATAAAGAAATACAACAAATGACTTACATTGAAGAAATTCAACTCTGAATACTGGACATGAGCAAAAGTGACGAATTTATTAAATTTTTCTCAGTTTTATTGGCCAGAAACTTTTTTTTTTTTTTACATTGACTTTTAAAATTTGCTTTTATCTTTTACTTCAAAATTGTTTTCAGCAATTTTTCAACATAAGATATTTGATATGTATAATAAATACATATTGTTTTTGACCTGAGCATTTGTATTGTGTGTGTGTTAGTTTTTTCATGTTGTTTATTAAGGGAAATCTTGTATTTTTTATAAATATTTCTTCCTGCATCATGAGCATGCCATAGTCTTCAGTTTGGTATATAGGCATTATTCTGAATTTACCTCCACTACATCAGTATAAGCATTGGGAAATGTACAATTTTCTGTTATTGGCTAGTTTAATGTTACTTCTGTGCAGGGCTACTCTTTTATTCAGGCCTTGTGTTGCTCCCACATATATTTTTGTGCATTCATTGCATTTCCGAGCATAAATTATGTTTTTAGAGTTGCAGCACAGATTTGTGTTTATTTCGAATGTAGATGTGTTTTCAAATTTGAAGTTGTTACCTTCTGTTATTATGTTGCAGACCCCCATATCTTTTCTTGTTGCATTTTGTGACCCCTTATTTTGTGTGTTACTTGAATTTTGATGAGGTTAGTTTGTTTTTTAAATTTTTGAGTTGGTGTTTGTTTTTAATTGTTTTAGTAGTTTTTAGGTTTTCTTTTATTTTATCATTTTTGTTGAGTAATTCTAGGTATCTTTTTATTTTTATAAATAATTCTCGGTTGCTTTTGTTGTGTGTAGAGACGTATGCAAGAATGTTTTCTTCTTTTTCATTTTTATTCTGGAGAGATTCTAATGGCATTTCTGCCAGTTTGAAACATTTGTTTGTTAGTGGAGCAGGGTATCCTCTTATTTGTAGTGTTGTTTTGTAGTTCCTTTAGAAATATTTTATGAAGAGGTTTGTGACCTACTTTTATGTGCAAATTTGTCATGCTAAGTATTAGGGGATGGATTTTAGGCAACTTTTAGGGTGATGACTCTTGAAATGGAGGTATTGTTGGGTGTCTGTAGGTTTATGGTAAATGTCTGTGATGATGTTTTTTTTTTTTTTTTTTTAGTATATTGAGGAATGGCAATTCATTTTAGCTATATTTTAGTATGAACTTAATTTTGGAGTGCAATTTTTAGAGTAGATTGTATAGTTTAGTTATGTCTCCCCATGTTTATCTCTAAAAGATAAAACAATCATCTAGATATCTTTTCCATGATTTAGTAAATTCTGTTTTTATGTGTTTCCCATATTTGTGTCCTATTTGGTTATACAGGTTTTTTTTCTAGATATGCTATTGTAATTATTGTATATGTTGGTGCCATTTTTGTCCCCCCCATCACAGTACCTGTTGTTTTGAATATAGTTTTGGTTGTTAAATTGGAGTGAATTGTTGTCTAAAATTAACGCTATACTCTGAATAATAAATTTTTGGTGAAGTGTATGGGAAGTATTTCTGGATGTTTTTCAATTTAAAATGTGTGTTTATCTAGTTCACGGGGTATGTTTACAGTTTACATCAAACTTTACTATGAGTGTACCTGGGCCTACTTTAAGTGGTATGAAGTTCAGGAAATGTATGTTGTCTCTGATGTAGCTTTTTATTTTTGTGATGTACAGTTGTTATATTTTATCTATTAAGTTGCTCAGTCTGCTTGTGGGGAAGGCTGGCTCTGCTACAACGGGTCTGAATTTAAGATCACGAGGGTTTGGGGTGTGGATATATTCAGGTTCATGTTCCTAGATTCTTACTACCCGATTCCTCTTGATTTGGTAGTGTTTTCATCCATTTTCTTTTTTATATTATTATTATTTTATTTTTATTTTTTTAGAATGTTCCAGGATTTCTCTTCTTCCTCTTTGCATTTGGATTCCCATCATTCTTATAAGAATTTTTAAGCTTCTTTAGGGCATGTGTCTTTTATTTTTGTTCATAGTGTTCTGTCTATTTCTTGTATTTTTTTGTATAGTTTATTGATCTGTCCTCTTTTAGTTAGGCTTAGGGTCATTTTAATTTGGTTTTGCTTCTCTAGTGAGCTATTATTACTTCTTGAAATTTTCTTCATACAAAAGTGATTTCCCCTTTAAATGTTCTGTATATGGCAACAGTTTCTTTGTTTTTGATAGCATTGTAAAATTCTAATTTTCTTTGGTTCATGAAGTTGCCCCACATTTTGAGGTTTTGTCTTTTTATTTTAAAAGCTTTGTCCTATATGTGTGAGTTAGTAATCTCATCAAATTGTTCACATTGTGTCTTGAGATATTCCACTATTTTTTTCCTGTTCTTCATATTCCTTCATTGTTTTCCTGGGGTGTGAAGTGTTTGACTATTGTATCCACTTTTTCATCTAATTTATAGATTTTCTCTTTCAGATGTTTGTGTAGATCCAGAAGTTGTTCCAACATTTTGTCTTTCATTTGTGGCATTCTTTTGTTGTAGTGTATATTGAAAATAGAAATAGAGGTTGTTCCAATGAGAGAAATAGTATAGGTGAAAACAGTGTGAGAAGCCGTAAATGTTTATTTATTATTAATATTATTTATCTTTTCATATAATACATTAATGTATTATACAAAAAGATAAATAATATTAATAATAATAATGAATCTACATTGTAAACAAAATGTTTTACAGTTTCTCACACTTTTTTCATGCACACACACAGACACACACACACACACACACACACACAATATATATATATATATATATATATATAGGATTCAAACTTATGCTTGGCTAGTGAAAACCATCATTAGATCTGATGTGCTTTTGACCTCTCAGTCAAAGATGTTGTCGATAGTCAAGCAAAGTATACCCAAATATGAGTAGCCATTAAAAATAATGTTTAAGTAATAAAGTATTAATATAAAATCCACTCCTTGAAAAAGATTATATATATAGATATATTTATATATATATATAGGGGCACATGGCTGAATGGTTAGAATATTTGCTTTCCGACCATGAAGCCCGGGTTTGAATCTTCCCATGGTTGATTTATCTGGAAGATGTCTTCTTGATGTTACTGGTCTGGAGAAGGCAATCCCAGCATGCAACAACTTTGGAAAGTGCCTGAAAAACATACCACGAGTTAACCCAAGCCTTGTGAGTGAAATTGGGTAGATGGTTCCTGTTAAGAAGTCATCTATGGTTGTGCTAGCTCAGTCACAAATCATCGTGACTGAGGGTTTGAGCGTCCTGGCATTGTTGAGACTATTGTTCATGCTACATAATGTGCTCTCTCCCAGAAACTGTAACTAAGGTTCACTCAGTATAGTTGCAGTATAAAGCACAAGTGGGGCTGTGTGGGTGCTAAACAGGAACTGACCTTCCTTGTGCCAAAGGAAGGTCAGTTCTCTGTGCAGGGCCAGGAAGTTTTTCCCATCTGAAACAATCCTGCACATATACAAATCTACCTTCCGTCTGTGCATTAAATACTACTGCCATATTTGTTTGGGTGCCCCTGCTATTGACCTAGGGGTCTTTGACAAAATCCAACAGAGAATCTGTAATGTGATCAATCCTGACTTGGCAGCTTGGATACAGTCACTTTCTCACCGGCGCAATGTGGGTTCCATTTGTCTTTTCTACAAATACTTTCATGGCATCTGCTCAGATGAACTTAACTCACTGGTACCTCCCCCCTACATGAATTTGCTCGAGCCACAAGATAGCAACTACATCCCATCCTTTTACTGTGAATTCAATAAATTGTAAACACAAAATCAACACCAGCAGCTTCTTTTCTCACACTTCCCATTTGTGGAATTTCTTCCTGTTTACTTGCTTTCTCGACAGTTACAATCTTCAAGAATTCAAATGTAAGGTCAATAGTCATCTACTGACTTGCTTCCTCTCTCTCTCTCTCACATGCTTCTTTCTTCGTCAACTTCATTCTCAGCAGTATTTTCATCCTTCTCTTACCCTCTTCCTGACACCCCCTGTAACCTGTCACTCTTTTTCATAACTAACCTCCTATGTAACCCCCCCCTGCTCAACAGTGGCAGCAAACTGCGTTGCTTGGGGGTGACACAATTATAAAAAAAAAAAAAGCAGGCATCTGCAATGGGAATTAGCTAGCCACCCTGGTTGACGGGTATTATAACTTTCCTCTCAGCATTTCCCTGCATTGAACTGTGTGATGTTTTGAACTAAGCTTAATAAATATCAATTACAAAGCAGTTTTATTCCACCAATTAGTTAGACCTGGTTCTTCTTTGCTTTTTGACAACATTTTGGCTGGTGTCACCCCCCCCCCCCCCAATCTCCCTCAGTTGTATGTCCCTCTCTGGTCATCCTTCAATATCACTCTATACTTTTGTTATAATCAATATAATTCATTAATTTTTGTATGAAAATTCTGATTTGGCTCAAACAGAATCACAATTGGGTCACAGTATGGAAAAAAAACAAAAAACTATTTTTTTAAGATCATATCCTATCAAGCAAGGTAGGAGCACCACTAGTGGGCAGAGGGTTACAGAGAGACACAGAAAGAAGAAAGGGAGTAAAAATGGTATTAGGAAGATAGAAGATGGCAATTGACATTGCATTTAAACTTTTGAAGATTGTAGCTATCAGGGAAGCATGTAAAAAGTAGGGACTTCCACAGACGTGAAGTTGGAGAAAAGAAACTACTAGAGTAGAAGAGACAGTTGATTTAATTATTTCAGTTGTAAAAGGGTGAGACTTAGATGTAAATCTAGTAGCAAATGTAAATTGATGTGGTCGGAGTACCAGGGGGAAGGGGGAAAAGCTCATCAGAGCAGTTATTATAAAAATATTTGTTAAAAAAAATGACATAGGAAAGCCACATCATGTTGACGAGAAAGTGACTGAAATCGAGATGCCAGGTCAGGATTGATTACATTGCAGATTCTTCTTTGGATTTTGTCAGGAACTTTGATGTGAATAGCAGGAGCACCCGACCAAATATGGCAACAATGTTCAGTATGATAGATTTATAAATGTGCAAGATGGATTCTGATAAGAAAAACTTTTTGGCCAGATACACTGACCCAGCCTTCCTAGCAGTAGATGCAGCTATAGCTTCAATATAGTCATTCCACTTCAGCTCAGTTGAGAGAGTAAAGCCAAGGAGGTGCAGTGAGCCACTCACCAGGAGACTAGCATCATGTTCTGATGACTGGTAGGAAAGTTTCTCTGTGGTGGTTTAAGGATAGCAGTTTGGTTACTTTTTGTCTTTGAGGACTTCACTGGACTAGGCACAGATTCCTCTTATATATATTTGGGCAGCAATCCCTCTTTTATACAAGTTTTGCTAATGATGACTGACTGAAAGGTGATTAAACCTTTGTTGCATACTGGTTACAATTGTAACCTTTCCCTAACCTTTGTTGTATATTGGTTACAAGTATTTTCTTTTTTGGACATAGTGTCTAAAACCTGTCCAAATGTTTTGTATATCTGAATGCTTTCAGCTATTTTATTTGCCATTACCAAAAATATATATACTATAGTCATCCACAGACAGATCTTTTTCACTGTATCTCCGCTCGTCAGTACGGATAGACTCCGATCGCTTCCTAACACAGGATTGAAACCCGACTGAATCGGTGTCAGTTGGCGACTCTACCTCTGGGCCTCAAGCATCCGGTAGAAGAAGTCAGACCTTTCAGTGTATATCGTTACACATGCCCAGTAGCTAGAGTGCTCTAATTCATTATTGAATGAACGATGCATATATGCCGGAGTAGCTACTGTTTTCAAAGTCTCCCACTCTTCCAGAGTGCTCAATCATGTATATATATATATATATATATATATATATATATATATATAACGGTCATGTCACATTGAATACACCTGTTCCCGCTCGATCACCGAAGTTAAGCAACGTTGAGCCTGGTCAGTACTTAGGTGGGTGACCACTTGGGAATACCAGGTGCTGTTAGCGTTCACGGATGTGCATTGTGGTGAGGTGGATGTCGGCTTGGAGGGGGAAATAGGTGAGCCGAGTTCCAAATTTCAGTCAAGCACACTGTGCACTAGTACCCTTGGGAAAGGTATTAATCCGTTCGTTCCCTCCAATTATGGGTTAAATAATTGAGGTCTGCTGTTCATGTGATCTGTGGTAGATTTCTGCACCGATTGTTTATCAGCAGTTCCAAAAAGTGTGGATGGTACTACACAATGCCTTCACCACTATAAACAAATCTCTGTGTGGATGTCTTACTAAGGTTAGACCCTAATACATCGAATTCGATGGGAGAGTCCATACATAATATATATATATATATATATATATTTTTTTTTTTTTTCAACTGATTGTGTGTTCCAAACATGGTTAGCATCTTTTGGTTAATATTCATAATTGATATTATCGTGGGTCATATTTTCTTTTTTATTAGTAATGTTTTCCTTATTTTAAGCCACCTTTTACATGCAGATATGGCTATTATGGTATTTACTACAATTATATTAGTGATGAAGTTTGGTAGGTTTATTTTTATATATATATATATATATTAAAATAAATAATCATCTGCAGATAAGTCTGTTTTGCTGTATCACTGCTCTTCAGTGCAGCTAGATTATCTTTTTAGCTTCAAGCTGGGATCAAAATCCGATTAATTTGTTGTTAGATGAACATTTTACAACTGAGCTATCTGTGGAATGGCAGAGACAGGCAGCTTTCACTACAGGCTATTCATAGGAAGTAAATAAACCCCAGTGATTGAGTGCATTCAATTTGATAGCTGAACCAAATCACATTCAAGTCTATAACCAAAGAATGTGGCATAAAGCTATGAATAGTCACCGTTTTACATGAAATCTGCCTCTCTCTAAAGTGCTATATTGACTTATATATATTGTGTATTTAGGCAGAAATTTTTCCTTTATGCAAGTTTCATTAAAAATGTCAGACAAGGTGCTGTGGTTAAGTTTTGGGTTTTTTTTTTTTATAAATTTTTATTATGTTATCTTATAATTTTTTTTCTTTTCAGTACATAGAGTATATGCTTACGGCCATATCACTCACGTTGAATATACCGATTCTTGCGCGATCACCAAAGTTAAGCAATGTTGAGCCTGATCAGTACTTAGATGGGTGACTGCTTGAGAATACCAGGTGCTGTAAGCGTTTAGTGACAGATGTGCATTGTGGTGCAGAGGATATCGGCTCGGAAAGAGAAATCGGTGAGCCGAGTTCGAATTCCAGTTGAATACCCTGCATTCACTTAAGCACTGGTACCCTTGGGAAAGGTATTAATCTGTCCCTTCCCTGCAGTTATGGGTTAAATAACAGGGTAGGACTTGAGAACCCTGCCCTTAAAATAGAAAATCAAAAATAGATCTGATCCTCACCAGGGAAAAATTTAAAAAGTAACACAAATTGAAAACAATGGAAAAGTTTAAAAAGCAAGACATCTTCAAAAATTCTGTAAAAATAATATAACCTTACCTAAAATCATTTGTTGTGACCTTAAATGATCCCATAAGGATTGATATGTCATTAAATCTCAAAACGAACAAAAAAAATTCTTCCTATTATATTTTTGAGTTTTTCATCATGTTTGTAATTATTATGCATTTGGTTACAATAGCATAAGTTATCAGTGTTATGTTCTTTTTTATGTACATCATTATTATTGATATTATCAATTTTGTTAGAGCTATTATTAAGTTTATTGAGATATATTTTAATTTGTTGATCAATGACAGTTAAGAAATTCATTGTTAACAAGTGTTTGTTTAATGTTATGGAATTTCTTATAGAATGTGGCTTTGAAAGAAAATATCAATTGTGTCCATTGAATTAAGTTTTTTATGCTTTTTGGAAAGGTTTGTCATGTTTCCAGTCACTGCTTGGTGACATGCAATTTATTTAATTTCCTTCACATGTCCTTGGGACAGGTATGCACCCATCTTTCCTTTCTACCAGCTATGGGCTACATAGCAGGCCCATGTTGGATACTATCTATAGTTAGTAACCTGTTTAGGAGAAGAACAACACTGGATTTAAAACTCTGCTACTTGAAGCTACTAAATGATAGGCATGGGCTTCAGATACTCTGCCTATAAAACAAAGCATGATTGATTTCGATAGCTATGAATAATTACTGTGGTGAGTGATTGCTCTGAATGTTGTTGACATCAATAGGCATGGTGCTCAAGGAAGTTAGCATTTTTTTTTTTTTTTTTTTTTAATCATTTCACCCCGGGCAAGGTGTAAATGCCACTGATGTGTGGGGGAGCTACATAACTGAAAGAAAATTAATTACAGGAGGTAGAAGAGGATTACAAACCAATTAGGAAGAAGTAATAGAAAGATGAAAATGCAGGTGTGATGACAGTTGCAAGTGGGGAGAGAAAGGGAAGGATATACAGGGTGGGGAAGGGCTAGAGTCAAGTGGTTAGTAGATGAGTATTGACATTGCATTTAAATTTCTGGAGGTTGTAACTGTCAGGAAAGCAAGAATATGGGAGCGAGTTCCACAGGAGGTGTGAGTAATCCTTCACTTGAGTGACATAAAATAAACTGCTATTCACTAAATGGTGTAAGAGCAATAAAACCAAGGTACATACGTTTCTTATATTTAAAAATTATTACGAATTTATAATCATGGACAATGCAGTGAATAAATGTTGAAAACATGGGGCTGTTTTTGTACTGCAGGATCCACAAAATACTTCTGATGAATAACAACAACCTGAGAATATATCCTGTGGTTGATTTCCTCGATTTCAGTGTAAGTGGACCAGCCATCTGAAACAATATGGCTTCCAGGCTGAATATATCGCAAAATAAACTCTTTCAGAGTCTCTGCTCACTGCCATAATTATGAAACACTTTCCTGAGCACTATTCAATCCCACTGAATAACCAATGGCTAGAGTGCCATTTCCCATGGTGATATTTATGAAAACAAAACATTTAAAGATATAAAATTGTCATTTTATTAAACAGCATAAAATTGTTTATTTTATGCTGTTTAAGTGAAGCAGAACTTTAACAGATTATTTTACACAATAGAGGACTCTTGCATGTGTGTTCTTGTCTCTTCTACTTCATATACAAATAAGCTATGAAAATGTGAATATACTTCCAGTCTGATATACTTAAATATAGAAAGCATAAATGAATGCTTTCAAAGAAATATTTCTGACTTATTTTTATGGAAATTACAATAGATGCAGGCTGAACAATAATAATACTGTTAAATTGCATGTTTTCAACATAGTTACCACCATAATCCCCAGCAATTAACAAGCGCCTTCATTTTGTAGATTGACCTTTGAACCTGGCTTATCAAACACAGTGGTGTCACCACTCTTGAAACACATTCCAGCCATCTGACTATGCTTCTATCCACTGTTTGGTTTTTGTAAATTTAAAACAAGTATTAATTAATGTTGGTTGGTGCAACTTTTCCTGCATGGAAAAAAAAAATTCAGTGATTCATCTCTTTCATATGCACTTTCATTGTAGACACAAGACTGTCTTAGTAACAAGATATAAAGATTATGGGTTATTAGTGGGGAAAGTTCAAACTCTGCTGCCATACCACCTCTCAAATTGCGGTCAAGATAATAGAATAGGTCGTATAATTTTTCAAAGCAACTACAGTTTGTTACATTTGTCTTAGTTTGTCATGATACAGATTAAGTGTTGAAGATGCTAAAACAAATTTCTTGGAAAAAAAATTTCATAATTCCGTTATTAGTTACTAAATTTTGTTTCGATGTAGTACTGTTATTATTACTCACCATAAATCCATTTACAAGTATTTTTACAAATAAATTTATTTATAAGTAAAGGTGTCCAAAGGAAAAAAATTGAAATGGATAACTTTTTCTATTTTTCTTGTCTGTCTGAAACAAGTGAAATCTGATATGTCAGTTCCATGTTTTCACATGTTCAAAATTTTATGAGTCCTTGACGGTATAATGGTTGTGTGAACTAAGGAACTAACTAATGAAAGGAGGGAGGGACAAGCAGAATTATAATAGAGACCATAATGTAATCAAGATATTAATCCATCAGTTATGGGTTAAATAACAGGACAGATTGGGTTCTATAGTCTTGACTGGCAACCAGTCTATCACAGAAAGCAATAGCAACATATTGCAGGATAATTTTCTGCCTAGTCAGTCATGTCTCTTTCAAGACATGATCGCCCAAGTGTTTTTCATGTATGGCACTTAACTGACTGAATGTAATCAATTCTGACTTGGCATCTTGACATTAGTCACTTTCTCTTCAACATGATGTGGCTTCCTGCTGATTTCTCTCAAATATTTTTATAGCTACTGCTCTATCTTTTTTTCTCTGGTGCCCTGACTGCATAAATTTAAGTACTACGAGATTGGTATCTAAGTCTCATCAATTTACTGTTGATGTAGTTAAATGCAACCACCACTTCCACTCCAATAGTTTCTTTTCTTGCATTTCTCACCTGTGGAACTTTCTTCTGCTTACTTGCTTCCCCAATTACTTTTTCTATGTGACTTGTCCCTTCAGGACGTAGGTGATCATGTCCTTCCAACTTTTTATTTTTCTTGTCTGTCTGAAACAAGTAAAATCTATGTCAGTTCCATGTTTTCACATGTTCAAAATTTTATGAGTCATTGACGGTATAATGGTTGTGTGAACTAAGGAACTAACTAATGAAAGGAGGGAGGGACAAGCAGGATTATAATAGAGATCATAATGTAATCAAGATATTAATCCGTTAGTTATGGGTTAAATAACAGGACAGATTGGGTTCTATAGTCTTGACTGACAACCATTCTACCTCAGAAAGCAATATCAACGTACTGCAGGATAATTTTCTGCCTAGTTAGTCATGTCTCTTTTAAGACATGATCGCCCAAGCGTGTTTCATGTATGGCACTTAACTGACTGAGTGTAATCAATCCTGACTTGGCATCTTGACTTTAGTCGCTTTCTCTCCAACATGATGTGGCTTCCTGCTGCTTTTCTCTCAAATATTTTCAGAGGTACTGCTCTGTCTTTTTTCTCTGGTGCCCTGACTGCATAAATTTAAGTACCACAAGATTGGTATCTAAGTCTCGTCAATTTACTGTTGATGTAGTTAAATGCAACCACCACTTCCACTCCAATAGTTTCTTTTCTTGCATTTCTCACCTGTGGAACTTTCTTCTGCTTACTTGCTTCCCCAATTACTTTTTCTATGTGACTTGTCCCTTCAGGACGTAGGCGATCATGGCCTTCCACGTTTTCCCATCCCTGGTGGCTCTGAGCATGCCTTCTACTGTTACACCATGCAGTCCTCGTTCCGTCATCCACCTGATTAAGTCCTTCAAATATGTTATCCGTTGCTTTCTCCTGTCTCTTTTTCCCTCTATCTGGCCTGTTAGTATGAGATTCTCCAAGCCCACCTTCCTCATTGTGTGTCACAGGAACTTCAGCTGTCTCTTCCTGATGCTCACTATTAATTTCCTTTTTGTTTCCATCATTTCCAAGACCTCATTCAAGCTCACATGCTTGATCCATGATATTTGCTGCATCCTTCTGTAGAACCACATTTCAGTTGCTTCAAGTTTTTCCTTCATCTTTGATGGTATTGTCCAGCATTCACTACCATATTGAAGGATGGACAGCATGTAACAATCCAGTACTCTTTCTAGTTTCTAGTGAAATTGTCCTGTTTCTTAATACTTTACTCAACTTCTGGAATGCTTCCTTCGCCATGCCAATTCACCTTCGGATCTCTGTGTCGCACTTTCCGTCTTCTGTTATAACGCTTCCTAGGTATTTAAACTTTTGTACCTGCTTGATTCTGATATCCCCGACCTGTATTTGGCATTTTGGGCTGCCCTTTTTACTGATGACCATGCATTCGGTTTTCATGCAGTTTATTTCTAGTCCTTTCTTGTTACTTTCTTCTGCTACCTTCTGTAGGAGGTCTTGTAGTTTCCTTTCTGTGTCTGTTATCAGCACTGTATCATCTGCGTACCTTAGGTTCTTTAAATTGTGACCTCTGATTACGAATCCAGGCATAAATTCTAGGGTCTTCAAAATATTCTCGCTGTACAAGTTGCAGTCTTCAAAAATCTAAATACAATATCAATTGCCATCTTCTTGAATCTTGTTCATTTTTTGTCCTTTCCTCAATCCTCCTATACTCAATCTTTTCTCTCACTTTCACTCCATGTAACCCCCTGCATACTAGTGGCATTTCTGCCTTGCTTGGGGTGAAATGATAAAGAAAAGAAGACTTGGCTGTTATTTATAGCCTTGTGAACAATCTTTACTTTTTTCTTTCATTAGATTATATAATAATTATGCAACAATAGCATTGGAGAAATACAGAAGGCAATTATCACTTTCTGCTGGAGATAAATTGCATGGGTCATGTGATGACTGCTGAGTGACATCACGTCATACAATAAAGATTGATTGCAGCAGCCAAATTGAGCAGTTACTCATTTAGCCAAGGGGTTCAGGCTGAGGCTAAATCTGTCTCTTTCAGCAAATTCTACAGTATATAAGTCTATGGTGTTTTCTTTTGAAAATATATCCTCCTCAGATATAGAAAGAATTTCCAGCTTGCAGTCCTGAATTTAGTAAAGCCCAAGACTTGCCATTTCTACTTTGTAGAATATGATCTTGTCTGTGACATAATAAACCAATGCAGACCATTTGAATCTTAAGTCCTAAACATGGCTTCGTCAGACACAGAAGTATCTCTATATTACATGTAAGATCTTTTATTTTTGTTTCTGCTTACATTCTGCTTGCTCTGTTGGTATATAAGATATTGTTCTCCATGTGGGACATGAGTATATATAGTTTTGTTTATATTTTAGTGGCTTAGAACACTTTCTGAGAACAAAGTTTGTCATTCCTTTTCCTATTCTGTCAGTGAAATTTGGTGGTGCTATATCATGATTATAATAATGCCCACAATCCCCAGATTTTTCCCCAATATCTTTTTTCCTGAAATAATAACTAATTTCTCAAGCCAAGATACATGGCTAAAAAAATACAAAAAAAAATTAAAAGAAAATCGTTAAATTCATAACCCCATGTTAATCAAAATATATAACGCATAAATCAATCCCAATCCAAAATAATTTAAATACTAATTTGCATACACATATCTATATATATATATATATATATTTATATATATATATATATATATAATCTTATTCACTTTTGTTTATTAGGCATTGAACTGTATTACTGCAGTGCATGAACTTGCTTGACATTTTTGCTAACTTGATGAATATTCATGAGCACCTCTATACCAAACATTTTGAAAAATCAATAGCATTTTTGATTTTGTGTATAGATACTTGTCACAAAATATAATCCTTACATTCACCTTGAAGTTTCTCAGAGGATGAAACACATTGGTTAAGATGAGTTTTCTGTTTGTCCTTATATACATAAGAGGCAGCTTTATATGTGCAAATATTTGGTACTAGCAGTATAGCCCAGCGTTGCTCGGGTGTAATGAAAGCTTTAAAACTAATCCATAGTCCTGGAGCTCAGACTCAGCCTAAAGAATATTTGTGTGAAGTTTGGTGAGAATTGGATAAAAATTGTGGATTTGTATAAAGGACATACACACACAAGCATCTTGCCTTTTTATATATATATATATATATATATATATATATATATATATACATATTATAGATTTTCTGCACTATTGTAAGAACTGCAACCTTGAAACTTCTGAATATCATTTCTTATGTCTTTGTCTATGAGTGTATGAAATTTGATTAAAATCAGACCACTCCTTCTATAACCCGATTTTTTTTTATTATCGATTTTCGATATTTATCAGAGGTACCTCGACACAAAACCTAGCTAAGAACACTCGCAGATGCTTATAGTACAACTGTGTAAATTTTCAAGAAAATCGGTTCAGCCATTTTGGAGTCTATAGGTAATGGATATACACATACACACAGAGACAAAGTTCCATTTATAAATAAGTTTAGATTTAGATATTTGTTTGGATGTTAAAAGTATGATGGAAATTTCTGAAGCTCTTTACTTCCTAAATATGAATTTAGTATTTTGTTCTATTCTGTTAGTGTCAATATTTGTGAGCAGTTTGTGTGGAGATGTTGTGAAGAAATTAATAAATTTCATTAAACTTGACTAATGACATGCCAAGCTGAAAATAGTGTTGTCAAAGGTTAAGAGAGGCTTGGGACAGGATTTCAGAAAATAGCCTTCAAGATAACTTTTGATTGGATGGAAAATATTTATGATGATTTGCTACTCACTTTTATAACTCACTGGAACTACCTGTTTTGATCCTTATGTAAAAACTACTTTTAACCAATTTATTTACAATCTCTGCAACAAGAAGACTTATGACAGGAGCATTTAGCTTTATTTGATATTTTAGAATGTAGAAATTTAATAAAATCTGAAGTTTGAATGAAAATCTCACATTAAAAAGAGATGTACATTTTGAAGACAACACAGTAAAGAAGAGTATTGCCAGTTTGTATCTGTTTGTCTGTTATTTAATTTGTGCAGGACTAACTGCACAACTGACAAACACTTTTGTAAACAGTTTTGTCCAATGGGCGGCACCATAAAAGTTGTGAAATCAAAGAATTTTCTTGGAAGCTTCCAAGAACAACTTTTCAAACTATTTTTGTTTTCTGCTCTCTTTTTTATCTTCTATTTTTATTTTCAAACCCAAATGTCACAATCCTTGTACCCCTGACGAAGACTGACTCTTCTTTGTATAAACTCAGGCAAATTGTCATTTGTCAGCATATTTTTTTTTAACCTTTGTGTGTTTGTCTTCCAGAACTACGTCCTTGATGTCTTTGAAGAACTACAAGAATTGAAGAATGCAAATTTTTTTAAAACAAAAATGTGAAAAGAAAAAAGGCAATCACTCACAAACAAAAAGAAAATGTGCTTAAGCTTTCTCTCCTAACCATTACCCACCATATTCACATAATTACTAGAAGTTACCCATTATTTGTTTTTAAAAACGATAATCTTGTTCACTCTTATTTTTTTGTTTGTTTTATTTATTTATTTATTTATTTCACTTTGATTTAATTCTTTGTTCTTTTTTCTTTTGATCTATTTTCGTTTTTCAAAACAAAAATGTTTGCTTAGAGTCACTTTAATCAAATAAGTCAGAAAAATAAACTGTAACAAAAGTGTCTGTCTGTTATTTCTACACTTATTGTTTCTTGTTGGCTAAAACAAAAGGAATGAAATAAAAACTGAACAATGAGTTTTATGATTCCAATGATATTGGCAGGGTTTTGTTATTTATTACCTAAAGATCTGAAAAATTTTACAATTCCTATTTTGGGAATACCAGTTGCTGAAAGTTTGCATGTGGCTTGGAATCGGACATCAAAGCCAAGTTCAAATTCTCTTCAAATAGACTTAAGAAATGTATGAATCTATCACCTCACCCCAGCTATGGGTTAATTAGTAGGACTTGTATCAGTAAATTATTATTTTTAAAAAAATATTTTTAGAAATCTAAAAACTTTTCTGCAAGGAGTTGATAAACCACAAAACAAATTGATCAATCAATCAATGCCTCAGATAAACAATGGACCATTCTTATTTGATTGCTAGGATAGCTGGAAGAAAAAAAAATTATGAAAGTGCTGTATGGCTTTAAGGAAAGGAACGAAAAAAGAAAGGGAAGATAAATGGTATGATAATGCTTTTATGTGTTTAACATCTGCTTCAGTGAAATAAACAACCTTGTAAATTTAAAATCTTTTCCTTTTGTACTCTCTTACTTTAAATAATGACTTGCAGTCAGGCCCAGATTAAGACCAATAGGAGTTTTAAGCACATAAAAAATGTTGGTACCCCCATACATCCGTGAGCTAAGTATGTTAGCATGGAGTCCTGATGAGTAGTGCAAAAAGGACATCAGTTGAGAACATACATTGCATAAACACCAGCAGGAAATAGATGTAGAAAGAACTGAAGTCACATATGACCACTGAGTGAGGCTGATCATCAGTTCCAATTCAGAACAAGACTAATACCCTGGCAACTCAAAAGCTAATCACAGCTGTAGAGCCACTCTCAAATGAACCATGACCAGATTCTAACAGATCTGTGAGCAGAAATAGTTGTGTAATCAATGAACCAGCATATTACTAAATTGCATAAGCCTATAGCCAGAATAATGCCAAACAACAGTCAGGCCTGGTTTTAGGTACTGGCAACTCTGACAATTACCAGGAACACCATCAAAGCCAAGGTGCCATCATGCAACTATGTTCTGATTTAGCAGTCTCTTTCTCATCGATGGGATGTGACTTCTCTTTGTCTACCCCTGTGACTGTTCATAAAAATTAAATCCCATAAAGTTGATTAGTAATACTAAGTTATTCAAGAATGGAGACTTGATATATTGAGCAAATGCAAACCTAATTATCTCTCTTAGCAAATTCTCTCTCTCACAGGTGTGATGTGGCAATCCTCTTGCTGTTCTGTTGCTACTTTCAAGGAAAGTGCTCAGATGAACTATATTTGCTTGGATCTCTCAGGTCTAACCTTAACTGCAAGGATATACCATACCCACTTATATTGTAGTAAACCATCCATATTCTCTTCATATTCCTTTGATCAAGTAAGTTTCATTTGAAAATATTCTTTCTGTGAACAGCTACTTTGTGGAACTGACTCCCAAGATGTTTTCCCAATCCCTACAATCTTAACCTGTTCAAGTTTACGGATAACTGTTACTTTTCTGTCCTACCCATACAAACTGCCTCCTAATGTAATCCTTTACCTTGAATGGCCTCTAGGCCTTGTACAGGATGAACATTACTGTAAAAAAAAAACAAAAAACTTATTAACCAATCAGAATCTCAATAACGATTCACCTTGGGTTAGTTGTATCCCTACCTGTAATGGCATCCATCAGATTTAAATGTTAACCATGTTCAACTTATTTCTTTAGATGTATACAACAGTCAGTGCCAATTTGAGGTAGTGTCAATTTTGGCAGTTACCAGGGGCACAATCAAGGCCAAGGTGCCATCATACCAATATATCTTGATTTAGCAGATCAACTTCAGTCACTTTCTCATCGATGGGATGTGGCTTCTGTCTGTTTTTTCTACTAATATTTTCACATCTTCTACTCTGACAAACTTCTTTCCTTGGTGTCCTGACCACATGAATTTCCTTGTGCTACTAGATTGGCTTCTAGATCCCACCCTTTTACTGTCAAAAAAGTAAAATGTAATCATCATTTCTATATTAGCAATTTTTATTCTCTTACTTCCCACCTGAGGAACTCCTTTCTGTATACTTACTACTCTGATAGCTACAATCTCCAAAAGTTTAAATGCAACGTCAATTGCCATCTCTTACCTCCCTAAATCTCATCCACCTCTTATCCTTTTTTAGGTATCTCTATACCCTATTTTGTATCTCACTGTTAGCTCTCTGTGCACCAGTGGCAAGCCTACTTTGCTTGGGGTGAAATGATCATCAAAAGAGAGAAAAGAAAGTTATGAGTTTGGGATCTTGCAAACAAAAAGGAAAAAACGTGAATACTAAATGAAAAAAAAAAAATTAAATGCAAGACTTAACAGAGCTATTGTTTATCAAAAAGTTTTGAACAGTTACTAAGTTTCAATAACACAAGGGTATTTTTTTAAGTAACCTTAAAATTTTGTGAGATAAAGATAAACTGAAAGTAACATGTCATGATTTAGAGCAGGAGTCGGCTACCTTTTGAAGAGGGAGGGCCAAAAAGCTATGTAGAATCATAGAGGAGGGCCAAACAGCTATCGCTCCAGTGTTATGGAGAAGAACCATGTTATTAAATATATGAATAAATTTTCTATGTGTTTGAACAAAGCAAGGATTCAATATTATTTAATATCTGACAGGAATTTTCTTACAAATAAATGTTTCATAAATCAGTACTGAAAATAAAAATCCATTAACATTGGTTGAAAACACTATTTTATATTCATTTAAAAGTGCCTGCTCACAAAAGCAATTTCACAGAAAAAGTGAAAGTGAGGTTGTATGCTAATTTTGGCAATCCCTACAAATAAAAAACTAAAACATTGTCCAGATAAAAAGAAACAATTTTTAAAAGTTTCAATTCAATATATTCAGACTATTGACTGTGACTTTGGTTTGGTTTACCTATATTTACATTGTGTCCAGGGTAAGGTAGTGGGCTGGACGAGATTCACATGAGGGCTGGATGTGGTCCGCAGACCGGGTGTTGCTGACTGCTGGTTTGGAGGATAAATTAACATGAAAAAAAATAGTGATACTAATGGATGTGATCTCTTGACTGAAATGAATATTGCAAAATAATTATTTCCTGAAGATGTAAAGATTCCAATAGAAGTCATCAGGTTCCTAAACACTAATAAGTTACAGGATGTCATGCCAAATCTGTTGGTTGCTTTCAGAATAATGCTTACTATTCACCACCATAGAGAAAAGCTTTAGTAGACTAAAGCTTATAAAAACATACTTTATGTCATCCATAACTCAAGATTAAATTCTTTGTCTTCTATGTCAATAGAAAATGATCTTGTAAAAAAAGATAGATGTAGAATGTGTCATGAAAAGATTTGCAGATTGAAAGGCTAGAAAGAATTATTTTAGGTAGGATAATGAATGTTTTTTAGCTTTCATTATGTTTCATATTGTTATAAATTTGTTATTCTTTATTTTAAGTCCTTCTCTTTGTGAAAATTTAAAATTATACTTTAGTATACTTGAATGCTGAAGTACAGCTTGTCTGGAGTGTCAAAACTTTAGGGTTAGCCCTGAGAACAATGTTATGCCATAAGTTTCTGTGGTGTTTTCTTGCCTTAGTGCCCTAAGCACATGCTTATTTTGCATAATGGTTAATCCAGCCCTGCTTTGATTTGTACTTATGATTGTTATTGCCATATCTAAACTTATTTATAAATGGAACTTTGTCTGTGTGTGTGTGTGTGTGTGTGTCCATTACCTATAGACTCCAAAAAGGCTGAACCGATTTTTTTAAAAAATTTACACAGTTGTACTATAAGCATCTGTGAGTGCTCTTAGCTAGGTTTTGTGTCAAGGTACCCTCGATAAATATTGAAAATCGATAATCGAAAAAATAGAGTTATAGAAGGAGTGGTCCGATTTTAATCAAATTTGATACACTCATAGACAAAGACATAAGAAACAATATTCAGAAGTTTCAATATTGCAGTTCTTACAATAGTGCAGAAAATCGATAATATATATAAAAGGCAAGATGTTTGTGTGTGTGTATGTTTATCTGCCTGTATGTTTCTATTTTTTCAGCCCTTTTATTTTAGTTTTTGCTTCGGATTTGGCTCTAAGTAGGTATAATTGTAGTTCTTAGTCTCAGCCATGATACCATTTACTCGGAGGACTTATTTAGCCTTCAAAATTTAGTTTACGATGAAAAAAACTTATTTGATATCGATACTAGGAAATCAAAATTTGACTTACATCCATTTATTTTTCTTTCAGTCTACAGTTTTGCTTTAACTGGAAACAACTGATGCTTTTTAACCTTTTGTGCCAAGGTCCAAAGAGTCTGAGCTCAAGGACTATGGATTAGTTTTAAAGATTTCATTACACCCAAGCAATGCCAGGCTATACTGCTAGTTTTTAAGTTGTTGAGCTCAGATATTTAACAATGCAGGATGAGAATTCCCAGGAGTATTTTATAGTTGTTGAATTTGCAAAGAACTTTATCAGTCATTAACACAAGAATTAAGGTACATCTGAAAATGTAAATAGCAAAACCATGGAATTTTTAGTTATTTCCAGTTTATTGTGAAAAGCTATCTGTAGTGTAAGGCATCAATACTGTTATCCTTAGGTCGATGGTTGGAATCCGTGTTGTGAGAGCCGTCACTACTGCTTTTAATAGGCTCATTTTTGAACTCGTAAATATTTTATTAGAATCATAATGGGTAACTTGAATGCCAAGGTAGGTAAAGAGAAGAAAGGAGAGATGACTGGAAAATTTGGATTAGGAATCTGCAACGAATGAGGAGAAAAATGGGGTCCATGGTGCACAGCAAAAGACCAAGTAATAACTAACACCTACTTTCAAGAACACCCACAATGTCTACGGATATGGAGAAGCCCAGGAGGCAACACAAAAAACCAAATAGACTACATAAGCATAAACAGGAGATTCAGAAATGCTGTGATTCAATGCAAAACCTATCCAGGTGCCGACTGTGGAAGTGACAACATCCCAGTCATCTGCAAACTAAGGATGAAACTTAAGAGAATGAAGAAGCCTAGTACAGCACCAAGACTGTAATACAGTATGCTTGTGAATGACCTCAACCTGCAGAAAGAATACATTAAGAGCATGAAGAACAAATTGGAAAAGGACACTTGAAATGGGATACACTAAAGGGAGTGATAGTGACATCAGCAAACAACATTGCCCCAAAGGAAATCAGACACAGAAGAAAAAACAATTGGTGGCTCAATGACAAATGTGCAGAAGTAGAGAGATTGACCAGGATTAATAAAGCAAACATGCATAAAGAAATAAGAGAACTGACAGGACAAAAACCTGCTCCCCAGCAGGATATATAAAATCCAAGGATGGAATGATGATATTGGAGAAAGAGAAAATACTTCAGTGATAGGAAGAATATATAAAAAATCTTTTTCACAACAAGGGAGAACAACCAATAATACACAAAGGTGAGGACGGACCAGAAATATTAAAGTTCCAAGTGGAAGCTGCAATGGCCAAACTGAATAGAAACAAAGCAGCTGGACCAGACTGCATTGTAATAGAGCTGCTGTTAGCCCTGGAAGAATTTGGCATAGAGAAAATTACAGAAATGAAAAATGATATTTATAATAGTGGTGTAATACCAGATGACCTCAGCAAGTCAATTTTCATAGCACTGGCTAAGAAGCCCGGTGCAAATGAGTGTGAACTCTACCGAACAATCAGATTAATGAGTAATAATTCAAAACTGATTGTTTGAATCCTGATGAATAGAGCAAGAAGCAGAATCAGGCCAAAGACAGGACAAAAACAATGCAGGGTTGTCAAAAACACTGAAATAATGAATGCCATATTTATGATTTGGATGCTCTCCGAAAGGGCAATACAAATGAAGAAGGACTTGTACCTATGTTTTTTTGATTATGCAAAGGTGTTTGACAAAATATGCTACAAAGAATTGGAGATGCTCAGCAGCTTTGGTATCTTCTATCTCCTTGATTCCCATCCTTCTCTTATCCTTTTTTCAATACTCCCTGTATCTTGTTCTTGTTCTTTTTTTGCTCTCCTCTCATGTAACTCCCTGCATACAAATGACAGTTTGTCCTTGCTTGGGGTGAAATGATTATTAATAATAAAAAAAAGCATAAGATAGTCTGGGAAAGGTTAGTATACAATGAAACAAAACAGACAACATCTACTGTTTTTAGTATATTATACATTGAATTTAATACATTAAGTTACAAACCTACAATGATCCTGAAATCTGATTTTCATTTTCATCAATTTTTGATCTTTATAATCATATTCAGTTAAGTGCCATATGTGATACACACTTTGGGTGATCATGTCTCGAAAGAGACCTGACTGTGCAGAAGATTATCCCACAGTAGGTTGCCATTGCTTTCTGTGGTAGACTGGTTGCCAGCCAAGGCTAGAGAACCCAATCTGTCCTATTATTTAACCCATAACTAGAGGGAAGAGACGGATTAATAGCTTTCCCAAGGATATTTGCGTACAAGTGAATGCAAGGAATTCAACTGGAATTTAAATTCTGCTCCCCCGATTTCTTTCAGAGCTGATATGCACTGTACCACAATGCACAACCAGTTGAATTCCAGATGAACTTCTTGTGTTCACTTACATAAAAACCTGCATAAAACAATAGTATGAAATTGGTCTGTGTTTTGCTTTGTGTGACAAAATGTGATGAAAAATGAATTGTATAATAATGACTTGGTATGAATAAATAGCCAAAAAATCAATCAAAACTTTTGTGTAATTCATGTAAAGTTATAGTGAGCATTTACAAAAACAACAAAACAAAATTAGTTTGGTGTGTTACAGCTTTCCTTAAAATTGTGATTCTAGGCATGACGGTAAACTACATCCAGCAGCAAAGCTTCTGATTGGGAGGTTGTGAGAGCATGGACCTACCTCTTAATTTCTGTTGTTCCCAAGTCCACCCTGACACAGAGTGGTAGCACTTGTTAGGGTCCCATCTATGGGCAAATAGTTAACCTCTAAACTGGGGTCAAAATACTATGAAAGTATAAAAATACACTCTTATAAAAATATATACATAAAAATAGACATTTATAGAAAAACATATATTTTTGAAGGAAAAATATTATCAACAATACATTCTTGAAAAAAAAATTATTACCATAACACATTTTTGAAGGATAAAAATTATTCTCAGTAAAACATTTTTTAATACCAAACAAGAAGACATTTTCAGTTTTCTAAAATAAAAAGAGTAAGAACAAAAAATTTTCATTAAAATCTGACTAAATCAACCTTCTCACTATAACTGAACATTAAGAAAAAAAACCCCTTAAAACCCCACCTTATTGGCATTAAATAACCTAAAGAGGTTGATATGCCATTAAACAAAACTCAGACTCCTTAAAATTGCCAAAGAGTTTAACGGAAGTTTACAGAGGAAAGAAATTAGCTTTCCTTAACAGTTACTACATCTGAAGATATATTCACTAAAAAGAATTCTGCCATGGGCTTGTGAGCTCTTTGGCAGCTCTGCCCAGGTTAAAAAAACTGCTCAGTTTGACTCCTGGAAGCTGACTGAAGAACTGGCCACTTTCATTACTTTATTAAATGATGCCACTAAAAGGCTTTCACATGATCCATGTGACTTAATCTCAATCAAAGGGAGATAATTGACTTTTGTATCCTTACACATTTGTGCATATAACTTGTTCAGCCAAACAGTATTTAAGGCTGTTGCAAATTTGATGGTGAGAAAGATTGTTAACATATGCCTTTCCTCACAAGAACAAGGTTACTAAAGTTAAAATGGGGAAACTTTTTGTACTTTGCATGTTCCATAAAATATTTTTTTCTAGAAACTACTATTTTTTTTTCCAAGAATCTAGATCTGTGTTTCTCATTTGGCATTCCTCAGAAGGCTAGAGTTCTACAAGAGGTTGCTAGCAGTTCCATTAGAAACTGTGAGGAATAGATTGATACATTTTTGCATGATTTTGTATTTGTAATTCTACTATACATGTGGTATATTGTTGGAAAATCCTTGGTCATTATAATAAAGACTTCAGCCCCTTATATTATTTAAATTATAATAATCATAAAGAATATATTTAGTGAGTACCATATGACATCAGTGTGAAATTGCCTTCAGTGGTTAGTAGACAGGATCTGTATGCAGTGTATTTGTGTATCACTGAGTGACTCACTTCAGTACAAACACTTGAACAGTGTCTATATATTATATTTACCATATAAAGTACAATAATAATATAAAACTAAAAGATATAAATAATAGTATAACAAGTTTTTGGTGCTTACGTATTATCGGGAGGACCTTTAAAAAAACGACTCAAAAATTAAAGTAAATTATTTATTGAAACGGTTAAAACAATAAAATAACATTACATTTGTAATTCCGGAGGCCAGAACGTCGCAATTGCTTCCAAAAGTGACTCAAAGACATCAGTACAGGCAACATGCTTCCGCCACATGAATTCGGCCAAATACGACTCCAAATGGTGACGTGCAGTGCCACAGTGCTTCTCGCATATACGAATTCCAGTCAATTGTAGTCTTATCGGCCATGTCCAGTTGTTCTTCGCACCATTTGATTGAGGTCAAGTCCTTGGCCCAACAGTAGAAGAAACGGACGGCAGTTACGAACGGCAAACGACTGTCGGCAAACCAATTGTTCAAGGTCCTCCCGATAATACGTAAGGACCAAGTTTTTATACAGGAATTCTCTGAATTTCAAGTGTTTCACAGAGGTAAAAAGGTTGAGAAACAATGATATAGATCAATGACTCACAAATAGGAAATGTAAACCCCATCAGTCACAGTAGAGCATAGGGTAGTGATGACCTCCTTGTCATTGATGTTTCTGTAACTTGTTTTTTTTTACTGGTAGGGGTTTTGACCTTATGCAAACACCTTTATTCTCTGGGTGAGGTAGAATGTTTGTCAACCAAGGTTATAGAACTTTGTGTTCTGCTATTTAACCTATAGCTAGAGAAAGAAAAGATAGGTAAATACCTTTCCCAAGATTATTTGCAGATAGGTAATTGCAATGAATTCAACAGTAATTTGAACTTGGTTCTCTGAGTTCTTATTCTGAGCAATTATCCACTGCACCACAATGTGCATTCATAAATGGGAAGCATATCAAATTAAAAGAAAGGACTTTTACTTTTATTTTTTAAGTCATAAATGAAATAGTGAAAAGTCAGTCAGTTAAATGCCATACGTGATACACACTTGGGCGATCATGTCTCGAAAGAGACATTACTGACTGGGCAAAAGATTATCCCGTATTAGGCTGCCATTGCTTTCTGTGGTAGACTGGTTGCCGACCAAGGCTATAGAACCCAATCTGTCCTGTTATTTGACCCATAACTGGAAGGAATAGACGGATTAATACCTATCCCAACGGTATTTGCGCGTAAGTGAATGCAATGAATTCGGCTGGAATTCGAACGCAGCTCCCCGATTTCTCGTTCTGAGCCAATATCCAATGCACCACAACGCACATCCTATATGAAAACAGTAGCCATTCTAAATTGAAGAAGAATTGGAGCAATCTGTGATTGCAAAAGATGCTTATGACTGAGGACACTTGGAATGATTTAATCTTTTTTCTAGCCTGCATATTTCCCAGAACTTTTTTTCTAGAAATTACTTTTTTTTGCCAAGCATCTAGATACATTTCTCAACCAGTGTTTCCTGAAGAAGACTTTTTGTTGGATTTTGTATTCCTAATTTTACTATGCGCATAAAGCATACTGTTGGAAAATCCATGGTTATCATAGTGTTATAGTGGAAAATCCTGCCCTACCAGGGAATAGAATTCTCTACTTTATAAAAGACGGTAACGAGCAATACAACAATAGAAAAGTCTTAGGCAAAGGCATTCACTATTCGATAGTCGGTTCCGCTCCAACCCATGGCTTGCCTATATATGTATTATTGTTAATTGTATCTTAGTACAATAAATCTGTATTTCTTATTTCTGATGTAGAGTTCCATTCTTCACATAATCATTTTATACTGTATTCCTTTTGGGGATATATCATATAGTAAAGACTTCAACCTCTTATACTGGTTAAAATTGGAATGATCATAGATAATGACAGTGAAAACAATTACTAGATAACAATTCTAAACAGAAGAATTTATGCAATTTTCGATGGCAAAGGAAGGAACACTAAGAACCATTAACTTTAATAAGTTCCTTATAAACAAGAATTTCTTCAATCAATATGAAATGCTTTCATTAAATTTTTGAATAAAGAATCTTTAAAGAACTGAATTGATGACCCTCTGTCAAAGTGGGATAGATATAGAGAGGTTGGGTCGGGGGAGTATATTTTGATAATTTTAAAATTTTGATAACATTTTAATGATTTTATTTTCCCTTTAAGCTCTGAAATATTTCAATTTATTTTGTCTCAATAAGTTGGCAGCTTCATTTTGTAGAATCTGATATTCAAAGCAAGAATAATGACAACATCAATCAGAATTTTATTTTATTTTGATATTGAATATTCAGGCAGATAAATTGAGATTGGTTGCACACAACACAAATGCAACAAAGTAAAAGAATAGGAAAGAAAACAAAATGCAAAATGTTGATAACAGACATGGAAATAATTCCTGCTTATTATAATACTTGAAAGAGAAGACAAAAGTGAGTTTGTATTTCCATGAGAATTTTCAATTTTCCATCATTCTAGTTATTTGATGTAAAAAGCAGAAAACTCAAAGGATTTGTAAATCTAATTTGTTTGAATTTTGTTGCATCTATATTATTGGAGACTTTGCTTTGTACATATCTATGTCTGACAGTTATTCAGTTGATTAATATGTACATAAAGATGAGGCATTTGTTTATATATAAACTGTTTATGCAAGAAATTATCCACAACTTACATCTGTTAAGAGGTCAGATGGTATTTTCAGATAACTTTATTTTCAAATTCAGAATAATTACTAAAGTTTTTACACAAAGGGTTGAAAGTAGATAAATATCTCAAAATAGCAAATAACTCAAGATAGCTGCAATTTTTACGGCCACATGGTGGCTTTGTACTTAAAAAGAAAACAAAATAGTTGAAAGACCTGGGTATAAGCTAGAGCAGTGTTGACCATCAGCCTGTATAAGCAGTTGTCAACATCAGTAAACACAATTTACCAGCTGCAGCATGAATATTATATTGTTTTATTTCCTAATTACAGAGTTGTTTCACATTTAGTGATTTTTCAAAATGGATATTTAATGAAATACATTTAAAATAAATTGTATAATAGTGTGTGGGGGGAAAATAATATTTAATTGTTTTTATGTTTATATAAAGAACAATTTTATGAGAAACCATCTCCCTATGCTATAATAGAAACAAAATGTGCTCAAATGTGTAATTATAATGGATACTCGTACTTGAAATAAATGCCCAATTTTTATTTTAAACATTCTATTTGGCACAGATTTTCTCTTTTATTCTATTTTTATAGTTTCTGAATCCATACTATTTGTATAGCAAATTCTAAACAGCATATTGATAGTGTTGTATTTGTTTCTCACTGGGAACCTCATTAATGTAGTCAAGTACTAGGTAAATTAAATTTGAGAATTTGCTTGTGTTATATATATATATATATATATATATATATATATATATATATATATTTTTTTTTTTTTTTTGTTTTTCTTTAATCCGAAGTGGAAGAGTAGACAGGTAAATTCCAAGAACCTGATCCTAATTAATATTAAAAAATTTTTGACATTAAAAAGTGATGCAGGCAGAGAGCTCAATGTATTAAGAATACAGAGCCAATATATTGTTTTGGAACAAAACAATGTCGCTGACGTTACGTGGAATCTCTGTTAGAGATCCCATGTTGAAATGTACATCCGACACCTCTGAATTTTGAAAGTTTTCTCTAATTTATTTATATATATATATATATATATATATATATATATATAATACTGACATATGTATATTTTTATTTAACCCAAGTACTTTTGATTTCCTCAGATCATCTTTAGGCATGGACTGTGAAGACAAACTTAATTTAACTGTAATTGTTGCCAATTTTGTAAACAATTGTGAATGTGCTCTGTTATAATTATTTTAAAGTTAACCATTGTGGTTATTATATTTTGCAAACAAGCATCCCCAAGTGAGGTAACCAGAGATGGTAAATTGCAATATAGTGTTAATTGTGAACTCAAATGCATTTTAAAACATTGCTACTACACTCATAATAAATTTTGTTTAGTGTTGGTTGCTTTGTTTAGTGTTGGTTGCTTTGTTTAGTGTTGGTTGCTTTGTTTAGATATAGAGGGCTTTGAGAATTTTAAGTTTTTGTTTATTATTTTCATGGTGTTGTAGATTGTTGTTGTTAAGTATTTTCTTGTACTGTGAAGGGGGACAGGAATGTGTTTTGAAATGTTGTGCAATAAAACTTGTACCCAACAAATGGAGTGTAAGACATCTTGATAATGTTGTTTTTGTGAAGCCAACATATGTACTTACATTTTGTCAGATACAATCCTTTAAAAATACAGTACCTTTCTTGATGAATTTTAATTTCACCTCAAGATAATTGGAGAACAAGAAAGGATTATTATGAAAATAAACATATTTGTATTATTTAATGAAACATGTTTGAATGAAGATATGCTGCCTATATATACATCTCTCTCTCTCTCTCTCTCTCTCTATATATATATATATATATATATATACACACACCTGACAAAAATAATGGAATCTACAGAATTAAAAGACACTCAGCCTTTTCAATTTTTTATTTGGTAACAAATAACTCCTTGATATGGCATAAAATAATATTTGCTTGATAGCTAAACATTCTGGCTTGATGAAAAACCCCTCAAACAAATTCAATTTAGTTGTTTAAATGAAGGGAATATTATTCCATAGCAACCAGAGGAAAAGTTTATGGAATCACTTTTTTATGGTAAGTAAAAAACAATTGAGGGAAAAATAAAAAAAAACAAACAAACCAAAAATGCAAAGTAATTGGAATTATTACTTTGTTGTACGTTCCTTTATGATAATCTGATCTCTTTGAAGCATGGACTTTGGTCGTGAAAAAAAAAAAATTCCTCTGATTTTACTGACAATCTTGAAACAGCAGTTGACAGACATGGGTACATAAACGATTTTCCTATTTGTGCTGATCATTACTTAAATATGCATATTCTTTTCCAGAATTTTTCTTTATTGTAGACGTTGCTTGCAAGAGAATCATAAAGCTGATTGCTTATCTGGCTCATGATATTTATATAATATGCATGAATATCAAAATTTTTGTTTTATTTTCTTATATAATATGCATAACTTGTCTCTTCTATTTTGCTAATACAGCTATTGACAAAAATGATAGAATAATGACACTTAGAGGGATGTTGACCCAGATATTTTAATTTATTCTTTTTCTTAATTATTTCAACCCAAGCAAGGCAATAAAGCCACTAAAACACAGTGAGTTACTGAGAGTTGAACACAATGAGAAAACCTTAGTTGAGAGAAAGAAAAATAACAGAACATGTTTCAAGAAGATTGAGCTATTCATTACTTGACAACAGACCAAGAATTAACAAATATTTTGCTTAAGAACTGGGCATTCAGTTTTCAGAAATATATCTCAAATTTAATCATGTCATTAAAATAAATGGTATATTTTCCATATAAAAAAAATATAAATAACCCAGTTCTTTCAATTCTGACCACTGACAATATCTTTCTTTTTGATTTTCTGTGCATTTTTATAGGAAATTATGGGCAATTCAATTCAATTCAATGGGCAATGTGATAAAAATGGTTCTCACAACATCAGGTGCATATTTCAAACTGACAGTTTAATAGATTTGAATTTAAGTTCACTCGATGTTCATGGGAATTAAATCTTATAAAGTTAAGTTACTGCATTTTATAATAACACTAAAATTGTAAATATTCTATTGTTACATGTGGTTAAAAATTTAAGATTTAAGTTCAAAATAAAAAAAAAATAATAAAATGCAGGAAGAAGAAATTAAATCATGAGTCTTAAAAATTTAAATATTCAAATATTACAAGTACATAAAAATGTAGGGAAAATTAAATTTTAAATAAAATAAAATAAAAATTAAGAGGTAAAATTAAGAATTAAAAAAAATAAGAGGTTTAATTCATAATTGTTAAATGTAATATTGTTGGGGGAAGAAAGAAAAAGGCAAACATAAAGAGGGATTTATATCAATCTGCATCTAAGAATTTTTTTTCTATGACAGCATGTGGTCATTAAATCATTTTTCTTAAGCAAATTTGAATTCTTGATACAGTTTAAGATGACAAGTTTTCTAAAATGCATATATTATATTTATCTCCTTTTCCACTGTAATGTTTGGATTTAACTATGACATTCCAGGTAATAATAGGGTTCTTACTGTTGTTTATTAATTTCTAATGTATGGATAAAGCAGTACTTTTGCCATATTTACTGTTGTTTAAAGACAACATGTGGTTGTTAAATTTTATCTTCCACCTGTTAGAAGTACTTCCAAAGTAAAATTTAACATTATCATCCAAATGAATTCAAGCTCTCTCTATATATAATTAATGTGGAAAAATTTTTTATAATGATAATGCCTTCACAAAACTTTGATGTTATTATGACTGAAGCAACACTGCTCAGTTCAATGAAAAACTTCTCCACATTAATTATATTAATGCTCTATATCAATATTGTGCATACCTACTTGCCAAAAACTTCCTTCTCATCATTAAACTATTGAAAAACCAGCAATTTGGGCAATAAACACCATTAAAATTCAATACCATAGGAAAGAAATATTTTAGGAACCTTTCAGTTAATTTTTCATCAGAGAAAAATTGTTGTTGAAACAATCATTTTTTTAATTTTTTATTATATTATATATTTAAGGGAGAACAAAACTGGTGCATGGTTAAAATGTAAAATTGTAATAAAGTTTGTAAATTAATTCACTTGATTAGAAATCCTGATTTTTGTGGCTAATATAGTGAGGAATGTATGTAGAGTATGATCTCAGCACTTACCCAAAGATGATTGACGCTGCCACTATTAAGTGGCTTCCCTCCGTCTTTTCTACAAGTACTTTCAATGGCTTCTGTTCCTAGTGCCCCCCTCTGCATGAATTTATTCAAGCTACTAGACTAGCAACTTTACAGTGAAACCAATAAAATGCAACTGCAACTTCTATTCTGGCGGCAGCTTTTCCTGCACTTCCCGCCTGTGGAATTCCCTTCCATATTCTTGCTTCCCTGACAGCTACGATCTCCAAGAATTTAAATGTAAGTTCAATTGCCATCACCTACAGCCTTGACTTACATCCTTTTCTCATGTTCTTTTCCCCCGTTTACTCTACTCTCATCAGCCCTCTTCACATGAGTGCTTTCATCCTTATGTTAACCATTTTCTGACACCCATTATAACTTCTTCCTCCTTCTCATCACTCTTCTCTTATTTAACCCCTGCACACCTGTGACAGTACTGCCTTGCTTGGGGTGAAATGATCATAAAGAAAAAAAAAAGAATATACAAATCACACACACACACACATATATATATATATATATATATAAATGATTTGTATATTTCTTTTTTCGTGCTCTACTTTAAAATGTTTTGGGGATAATTCATCCATTAATTGTTTAATTTAATTAAATAATTTGTGTTGCATATTAATCTGTTCATATTCTTGAATTCTATGATTTATAAACTGTGGGCAAGCTGATGTTTTTCTTTTAGAAAACATAAAAAAAAAAACAACAAAAGAACTCTGGAAAGTACCTTAATTTGAAAATTGTCCTGTTTGTTATATATATATATATATATATATATATTAATGCAGGTTTCATTGAATAATATAGACAAGTTTTGTCTATTAATTTTGTGTAGGATCCGTTCATACCGTCTGATATACTTGATGGTGATGTCGTTAAAAGACAACAAAAAATCACAGTATTTGTTGAATTTTTTATCAGGTCTAAGCTTTCGGCTCACATAAGCCATTAGTCACCAATAATTTTAGGGAGTTTTAAGGAATTCTGATCAGCGTTGTTGGCACTAATGAGTTTATTAAGTTTAGATTTTAGTTGGTGTGTCGGGTTTTTGTTAATTTTTTTAAATTTTGTGTGGTCATGGAGTATGTGGTTGAGTTTTGTGTTGTAATCTGATTTGTTAAGTACAACAAAGATGTTAGCCTTGTCAGCTTTTTTTACAATTATGTGAAGGTGGTTGCGTAGTTCGTGCGCGGCACTTTTTAGTTGTTTCGATAGAATTTTTGAGGAGCTTCTGCTTTTATCATGGCCATCAATTCAGGCATCAGGTGCATCTAAACTATGCTTTGCAAATCATATATATATATATATATATATATATATATATATATATATATATGTGGGTCTGTGCATGTGCATATATTGTATGTTATTTTTATATATATATATATATATATATATAAATAAAACACTAACTGGTCACTTGTATCCAAGGATATTTGTTTACTAGGGCAACTAGCTAATCTTGTTTGCATATACCTGCTCAGGCACATTTTTATTTTTTCAGCACTCACACTACTGCAACTATGCTAAGTTGACCTTAGTTCAAGTTACTGGGAGAGAGAGAGAGAGAGAGAGAGAGAGAGAGAGCACATAATCTGTCATGATCAACTGTTTAAACAACACCTGTATGCTTAAACACTTGGTTATAATGACTTGTGACTTTGTTCTGCTTTCCTATATACTTCTTTTTTAAATTCATTTCATTCTGAGCAAGGCAGTAAAGCCACTAGAAAGCTAAGACTTAGTGAGTGTCAGTGAATATGTAAAATTTATTATTAAGAAGAAAGGAAAATAAAGTAAAAAGAATTAAGAAGACAGAACGTAACAAATGATAGTGCATGCAAAAATGTAGGATATAATGACTGATATGAAAAATCAGTTCAATGTTTAAATTTTTTCTCTTCCCTGTGTTTCAATTAATAAGAAAATTTCTTTTATATATATATATATATGAATTTTAAATCCAAAAGGATGATCAGATAGATAAATCCCAAAAACCTGATCCTATTAATATTAATTTCATTAATATTAAAATTGATCAAGATGGAGGGCTCAGTGCAAATATTACGTTCTATTTACAGAACCAAATATGAAAAAAGAAAAAGATTTTGATATTTAAATCTGTTGTCTATCCAACGGATTTAAATATTGAAACTTTTGTTTTATTGTTACATATCTCTCTCTCTCTCTCTCTCTCTCTCTATATATATATATATATATATATATATATATATAAAAAGTGAAAGAACAAATTAATTAAAAACCTACTGTTTGTTGCATTTACTTTTATAAAAAGTGCTCAATAGCAAGTAGAGCTTAATATTGTAATTTTATTATTACAATGGTTTATAAAAGCATTTTATCACGACACAAAATTTCATGTTTCAGAGCATTTTTGTTCTTTTTAGGGTGATATGTTAAAACAACTGGTGAAAATGATTTATTTTGGAAAATCGAATACATATTCACGGTTATTTAGAAAGTTAAGGAGGGGTTGTTGAAGGATGTTAAACAGGATGAATTATGGGTATGTCTAGATTACTCAATCAAAAGTGAGAATTAGGGTGAACTATAAAGGTGAATATTTAGGGCCTATGAAGGTGGGCTGTTGAATTATGTCATGATAAAATGACACTGTTTTCTTTCTAGGAAAGATAGATATTGGGAACAAATATTCAGAAGTATAGAAAGTAATGTTGAACAACAAGTCAGATTTTAGGTTTATGGATAAATTACTTTTTATACTTCAGAATTTGTTAAAGGGGGTTGTAGGTTAGTTTCAATTAAGTAATGATAGTATATTAAGCTACACTTATTTTCCAGTGGGCATTTGCTAGGATTTCAACCATTATATAAATTTGTATTATTGTTTTCAGCTTTGAAAAATTAATATTACTTTTGTTTCTGTGCTGATTTAAGATTTTATGATTTTTTTATAATTTTTTCTAGATTATTTGTACAACTGTAACCTAATTTAAGGGTATTTTTATTAAAAATTTTACTTAAACGATTATTACTTGGAAATGTTTCTTAATTAAATTGAGGAACTTCTGCCTGCCTAAATTAATGCTAACCATTTGGTTAAATGGGGGTGTATGCCAAATAATTTTTCAATTTCTATTTTTGCTGTTATGGGTATATTGTTTTGTGCATTTGATGTCATGGTTTTTATAGCCACTATTCTTTATGGCATTTTTATAAAAATCACTGTTTATAAAATACATCTTCACTGGATAAGATTTTACTAATTCTATGAAGGAGAGTAAATGTTTAATTATATCTGGGGTGATTAGACTTAGGGTGTATGTATAATGGCTATGTGTTAGATTTCATGTAGGGTTGGTAAGTATTATTTAGTATGTCCAATGTTACATTTAGTATTTACTATTTTTATGTTAATGCTAATTATTATTTTTAGGTTTAGACTTTTAAATTCTCTATGGATTAATTTTCTGTTTTTATCAGTTTTAAAATGTGTAGAATTTTTTCTACCATAAAGCCACAATCTCTATATAACCCTATGTCATGTGTGTAGTGTAGTTAAAAAAACAAATAAACCTACAAGGTCAGAAGATTTTGCAAGTATTTAATGAACCCATGGCAATGTCAAATTGGTCACCTGAATTATTTTTTATTCATTTTTCTTGGTTGTGGATAAGGACAGATGTCATAGTGGTCATTATAATATCATATTCATCTTTTGTTAAATTCGAATAATGTGTGGTGAATTCCAATACCAAAGTAATAGGTATATCTCTCAACTATGGCATAAAGTCTCTCTTGACATCAAGCAATTCCAGTAAATTTTAGAATGTGCTTAATACTTAGTTCATAGAGGAATATTTGTAAATATTAAAAACTTTATCTAGCTACTGCAGCTTCACCCCTTTCACCACACACACACACACACATATATATATATATATATATATACACACACACACACACACTATTGCTTAATTCATTATTTTAGTGGTATATGCGCTTGAGTAGATATAATTGTTTTTCTTCATTTTTAAAAAGATTTTTTCAGATAGTGACATTAATGTCTATTGGCCTAGAGCAGCATTTTTCAAACTATTTTTTTTTTTTTTTTTTTTTTACTGCAAAAGTCAGATTTTTGCACTGCAATTCATTGTAGATGAGTAATAAATCAGACAAATTCAGTTCAGTAGATTCATTTATTCAGCATGGACAATTTATATGTCTATTTCTTATGATCAGCACAGTTTGGAATTGCATGTATCTATTTGTATTATTGATTTGTATGAGTATAAAATTATTACTTTTAGAAAAGCAAATTTAAAAGAAATTTCGACAGAAAGGTAAAGTAAATAATATTTGAAAAAAATTCTTTTTAATGAAATGTATATGCTTGTTTGTTCATAAGTAGCTGATTGGGAATACAGAAAGCCAATGCTACATGCATATCAGGTGCAGTGTTGAGCCTGTTTGGGTTCTTTGTTTTAAATTGACTTAATGTGGAAACTTCCAGTTCACATCAGCAAACAGTTGTAAAAGTCAATACTAATAATATAGCTTTTTTAATTAGTGGTGGAAATTCCTATTTGTTTTTAACCCAAAACAAGATGTATAAATTCAATGTGCAGAGACACACACACACATAGTGTATTGAGGCAGCTGATAATTATCTAAACATATTGTTAAATATAACAGACAATGAATGTCTATTATGTTTAATCATGAGCTGTTCCAAACAATGTATTTTAGTTTTAATTTCTACTGAAAATAAAAACAAAAATTGTTCAACATTTAGTTATTCTTTTATCATGCTGTTTCTAAGCTTTTGGCTCATATGAGCCATCTTCAGAGTGGTTATAGGAATGTTAACATAAAGATATCCACCATCAAAGATTATATTCTCCTGTGTTGACATAGAATATTGCTATAAGTCACCGACTAGCAGATGCGAGTTGTAAATTAGTAATGCAGTTTTATGACGTCATGCCACATGGGGGACCAAAATCTTAACAACAGAACTATATGTCTAAATGTAATGTGTTGTGAATAGATTGAAATGTAATTTTATTGAGTGTGGATTACCTTGATTTAATGTAGTTTTGCCTCCAATATCTGAAGGTTCTTTTTTCTGTGTGTATGAGTGAGTATTATTGTGTTATCGACTAAAATCTGTCTAATATTATTACATACATGGCTATGTTTTTCTAAGAAATATTGTTTAATAAAACTGATCAGAAAGGTGACAAGTAAGTCTACAGAAAATTTACCTGTCACCTAATTTTCCCATCCATGAAATAACTGACATCATTACCTTGGCATAGAGTATCAAAATTTTGTTGTTTCAAAAATCATTTATACCCAATAAAATAACATTTTTGGTAATAAGAAATTGTTGCCTATAGAACCATTCTTCCATGTGCTCTGTTTTTTTTCAAGACATGGATGATCATGACTCTCTACAGCTTCCTATTCTTTGTAGCTCTTAGATACAGATAATCATTAAAATGAATTAAAATTTTTGGGAAGATTTAATAAATCTTACCTATGGCAGTACAGATTATGTAAACAATTAGCTTTTATTTAGAAAATGGAACTAGATTTTTAATTATGAGCAAACAGTTCGAAACAAAGTAAAAGTAGTAAGGAAATTATTAACCAAAAAAGTCATTTCATTTTTAATTAACATGTTCACTAGCCCTCTGCTACAGCAGACAGGTTAATGTATTGCACGGCAAAATAAGCATTTCTTCTGCCCACTTCTGCAAGGTTGAAAGTCTATCATTTATATAAGTATAGCTATTTATAATTTATTTGTTTAAACATTATTTTTGATGAATACTTGTATTTGGGTAGTTCTGTTTTTTATAATTGGACAGTATATTTATTTAGATCTACTAGCTTGAATAATTGAAAAATCTTGTTAGAACAATATGCATCCTTTGGCAGGATTTGAACCTGCATCCCCTAGGGAAAACCGTCATTAGATCTGATGTGTCTTAACTGCTCAATTACACAGGGCTAACAGTCAAACAAAGCCCGAAAAATATCTTTAAACACATATCTTTCTGATTTTTTAAGCATTCATATCTATGTTTCTGTATTATTCAAGCCAGTAAATGTAAATAAATATACTGTTTAATTATAAAAAAAAAACAGCATCTACCCAAATACAAGTATCAATTAAAAATAATGAATAAATTATAAAGATGTTCCATTTCTTAAAAATTTCATAAATAGCTATTTATATTGCCTATAAAATCATAGAATGAGTGCAAATGTGTCTAATTCTGTTGACAAGCCAGTAGATGTACGTGTTAAATGGCACTGAATATGTTAATCTGTTTAGTTTTTTAGATGTGTGGTACATGCCTTTGTTTTTTTTCTTTTTTTTTATAGTGTTGTGTATGGTTCTCTCTTAGAAACTAGATGAAGTTAATTTGAGAAAATAATGTTCCAAGCACATTGTGTCTGGAAGGATATCTGTTTAATAGGGTGGTGAGCTAATCCCTGTTACAAATGCCTGCATTGGCACAATTTTGTTTGTTCAACACCCACAGAGCCCACCTGTGGTTTATACTGCACTTATGTTGAGCATATCTTAGTTAGTTTCTTGGAGAGAACTTGCTATCCAGTTTGAACAACAGTCTGAACAAAGCCAGGATGCTCAAACCCTTGGTCATGATGACTTGCGACTTTGTACTAGCACTATCATTGATGGCTCTGAAAGAGATGAATGGATTGATAGGACTTAAATTTATTTCTTGGGTACAAGCTTATTGTTGTCTTTTCACAAAGAGCCATGGTGTTCTTGTGTGGTCAAAACAAATGTTAAATATGAATTTGTCATTATCAAGTATTTATTTGAAATATGGTTTCATCTTCATTTTTATATATCAAGCCACCACCCAAAATACATGGCCCGAAAATTGCATTCAGAAATGAAATAGATTTGTTATTCAACTTAGTATCCATTCTTATATTTACCTATGCTCTAATTTTTTTTTTTTTAATTATCATTTCACCCTAAACAAAAAAAGACTACCACTGGTGTGCAGGGGGTTACAGTGTGAGAAAAAATGGGATATCAAAGAAAGAATAAGATGGATAGGAATCAAAGAGATAGAAGATGGTAAATGACATATTTAAACTTTTAGAGATAGTAACTATCAGGGAAGGGCGTTCCACAGACAGGAAGTGCAAGAAAAGCAACTGTTAGAGCAGAAGAGTTACATTTAGTTGTTTTTATAGTAAAAGGGTGGGACTTTAATGCTAATCTAGTAACACATGTAAATACATGTGGTTGGGGAACCAGGGGAAAAAGCTTGTCAGAGCAGTTGCCATGAAAATATTTCTAGAAAAGACAGACAGAATCCACATCATGTCAGTGAGAAAGTGACTGAAGGTGGGCTGCCAAATCAGGGTTGATTATATTGCAGAACCTTCTTTGAATTTTGTCAAGAACCTCAAGATGAATAGCAGAAGTACATGACTGGATATGACAACAGTATGCAATATACGGATGAATAGTAGATTTATAAATGTGCAAAATAGATTGTGACGAGAAAAACTTTTTGGCCTGATGCATTGACCCAATTTTCTTTTTAGTGTTAGGTGAAACTATAGATTCATTGTAGTCATTCCATTTGAGGTGGTTAGAGTGAGTTAGTGAGTCCTGATATTGAGAACATTTGCCCATAAACATAGCATAATTTAAACTACATTTCATAATACATACAGTTTGTTTTCCAGTAATTGATGGTCTTGAAACCTCTTTTAAATTTTGAGAAGATTATGAAAAAGTAGTTTAATTTCATGTGATTGCCACATTAATTCACCAATTGGATGTAGGTATGTGTTTAATATAAGTTTGATATACATTTCCGATAGAGATGCTGGAGAGTAATGAGAAACACAAAATTAGTGGCTCAGCAGTGAATTAGGAAATTAGTAAAGTGTGACATTTTTGTCTGGTAAAATGGATAATCCAGGATGATTCTTGAACCAAGTGTGACACAAAAATTGGTGGCATTTCTATGTGTTTGCATGTTTGTGATTATGTCAATCTAACAATATGTTCGATAGTTAAAATGTTAGGAATTTGGCAATAAAGATAATGACAACAGTCTGAATGATGTAAATACCTCATCTCAGAAATAAAATATTTTACTTTTGTTTATAAATACTTTTTGCAAGTTAAAATCATCACATTTGTACATTAGAGGATGAAAAACTTTGGCTAAGATAAGTTTTCTTTTAGTCTTTATTCATCTTCTTTCACAGATATATTTTTAGTTATCTGAAATGTACACATACACACGCACACACACACACACACACACAAATCCATGTATATCAAAATATATACATGATTTAAAATCTAAATATTTGAGTAACTACAAATCTCAGGCAAATGAAATTAAATATGTTTCATGTTACACATTAAACGTTTTATTCATTAAAATTTGAACAAACATTTATCTGTGTTGCATATTCATGAGTATGTCAATCTAACCCTGTGAATTAAAAAATGGTTAAGTTGGACATTTCAATGGATATCACCTGAAATGGGTTTTATTTAAAGCTATATAAATAGCTATTTATGAAATTTTTGTGCAATGGTAACCAGTCTACTGCAGAATGTGATGGCAACCTACTGCAGGAAAATCTTCTGCTCAATTAGTCATGTCTTGAGACATAAATTGCTTAAGCATGTATCACATATAACACTTAACTGACTGACTCATGACCAGAAAGGGACAGCCAAGAATCCTTGGATGTATAATAAGGAAAAATTTAACCTTTGCAGGTTATATTGAGGGTAAGAGAGTTAGAAGGCTGTTATCAACCTACATGATAGGCTTGTATGAATGGATAGCAGAATGGTTGGTGGTAATTTAGTAAGGGGAGAAAAAACTTCTCAGTTACAAAGGATATGAAATTTTGGAGGACTGTGATTTCCCATGTCCTGAAGGGGATATTTTTTTTTTTTTTTTATAATGGTCACCCTGTATAAAGCCTAAGAGTAACTAGATATAGAGGGCTGCAGAAAGAGTTTACAGACATGTGTTAATAAGATAATGATTAACCATAGGTTTGAACAGGTTAAGATTGTAGTGATTAGTGTAGCATCCTATTGGGAATTGAGTGCCTTTTGCACACAACCTGCTGCTTAAAAGAATCAAGTAGAATTTACATCTCACCAATGGAATACAAAAGCAATGAAGGGGGTTTGCTACAATGTGCGTGGCACAACTTGTCTTAGCCACGGAAGTTAGAACTGGTGGAACTTAGGAATGTAGTTTATCTGAACACTTTCCATAGAAATAGCAATAGGACAGTGAGAGGCTTCTAATGTTTATTATATGGGGATGCAAAGAGACTTCTGGATTTATCAAGCCTGAATAATATAGGATGTGCGTTGTGGTGCATTGGATATCGGCTCGGAACGAGAAATCGGGGAGCCAAGTTCGAATGCCAGCCAAATTCATTGCATTCACTTACGCGCAAATATCCTTGGGAAAGGTATTAATCCGTCTATTCCTTCCAGTTATGGGTTAAATAACAGGACAGATTGGGTTCTATAGCCTTGGTCGGCAACCAGTCTACCGCAGAAAGCAATGGCAACCTACTGCGGGATAATCTTCTGCCCAGTCAGTCATGTCTCTTTTGAGACATGATCGCCCAAGTGTGTATCACGTATGGCACTTAACTGACTGAATAATTGCTGCCCATATATAGCAGTAAAATGATAAAGGAAGAATATTTTTTGGCAAATCTTTTTTAGCATTCCAAATATGTATGTTGTATTTCGAGTTTTGGTATTTGTCTATGTTTCTGTAATGTAAATAGTGTAAGAGTTTTGGATCGGAGGACATTGCCTCATCCTGAATGAAGAATGAGAATGCCATAAATATACAAGGATCAGATGAGATGCGAATGTATATCATATGGCTGTTAAAGGAGAATTGACAAAATGTGGAAAAGCATTTGTAAGAGGAAAATAAATTTTGAGCAAGTTGACGGAAGGAGAAAAAAATCTGAGGGCTTCATTGCTTGATTATTCTTTTGCTGAGAAAGGGAATTCGAATCTCTTTCATCAACATAAGATGAAGTATTTGCTTTTACATTTAATATTAGTTTTATGTTCAGATTTCTCAAGAGATACTGGCAATGGAGATGATGAAAAAAGAAGGGGAGATAATTAAGTTGGGTAGAAAAAATGGCTGGAAAAGAAGAAAATTGTTCGGAGGAGAAAGAACTCATGGTGAAAATTTTGGAGATGAGAGAGAGAAAGAAAAAGACACAGAAGAAATAAAAGGAAATCAAGAAGTATTAAAAAGAAAAGTAGTAGTAAAAGTAAAAAGGAAGTGAAAGAAAAAAAATCAAAAGAAACAAACTTAAGACAATCCAATTTTGTAGCAAGAAATGGTGAAGTGTGATTTTTTTTTAATTGTCTCTCATCACATAAAAGCTATCAGCAACCATTTTAGAATATTTCTTTTCACCAAAGAAATGATAATTTCTTTGGTGGCTTCACATGCTCAACCCTACAATTAAAATCATACATATACAGAAACAAAATGACTACTAAAAGAAAAAAACTCTCTCCAAAAATTGATTTGGAATTTTTTTTTTTACTTTTTGCTGTTCTGATTTCTTATTACCATCTTAATTAATTTTTCTGCATCATCATGACAGCTGCACTCCCAATGATGACTGGCCCACTCTGATGATGATGATGACTGACTGGCCCACTCTGATGATGATGATGATGACTGGCCCACTCTGATGATGATGATGATGATGACTGGCCCACTCTGATGATGATGATGATGATGATGACTGGCCCACTCTGATGATGATGATGACTGGCCCACTCTGATGATGATGATGACTGGCCCACTCTGATGATGATGATGACTGGCCCACTCCTCATGATGATGATGACTGGCCCACTCCTCATGATGATGATGATGATGATGATGACTGCCACTTTCCTCATGATGATGATGATGATGATTATGATGATGACGGCCACCTCTCTTTCCTCATGATGATGGTGATGACGGCCACTTTCCTCATGATGATGACGGCCACTTTCCTCATGATGATGATGATGATGATGATGATGGCCACTCTTCTATTGATGATGATGGCCACTCTTCTATTGATGATGATGGCCACTCTTCTATTGATGAAGATGATGATGATGGCCACACTCCTCATGATGATGACGATGATGACGACGGCCACTCTCCTCATGATGACGATGATGACGACGGCCACTCTCCTCATGATGACGATGATGACGACGGCCACTCTCCTGTGATTATGATGGCAGCCTCACTGAACATCATCATGATTGCACACTAATCATTATGATAACTGTACTCTCGTTATCATCAGTAATGAATAATGACTCAGTTGTTATCAGATAGCTGGGTTCCAATTCTTGTTGCATTCATTATCTTTACTTATGTGCAAACATTCTTAGGAAAGGTATAAATTCACCTCTTTTCCTACTATGGGTTAATAAGTAAGACTTGTATCACTAAACCATTATCTAAGAAAAGAAATAGTCTTGGAATCTAAAAATATTTGCTGGCTTTAAATAAATTGCAAAGTGTTAAGTTGTAGAAAATTAATGAATGAATAAATCAATCAACTTATCAGCCTGCTCTTCAATATCTTTTGAGAAAAATTAGGTTGATTTTGATTTAAAAAAATTTCAGCTAACATTTGAATCTAGTTTTCATTGTAGGAATTTTTTCCTAATCAAAGCATTTTGCAATGATTGGGGTGGGAGAAAAAAGAAGCAATCATTGGCTAGTGCAAGGCTTGAGTAAAATTTCACAGGTTTTGGTGTAAAAAAAATTAAAAAAAAATCTCTTGAATCTGATTTAGAAAAACTTTTCCTCATCAAAGTATTTTGAGTCAATCAAAAAAGTTAATCAGTTGGTGCAAGTGAATATGGTGGGTGGGGGTAGAACAGATCAATTGAGTTTCAAAATGTTTTCCTGTATTGCTATATTTGACCTTGCATTGTCACAGAGAATAAATTATTTTCTTTTAATGAGTGCAAGGCATTTTTGACCAAACGTTTTGGACATATTGCTGTGACTGTATAAATGTATGTATACAACATTTCATTGTCTTAAAACTCTAAATGAATGATACTCTACAGGTACAACACTTCTTTTATTTTAATCACTGGGGTAGAATGTTCTCATTCCAGGAGTTATGCTGCTTCCAGAATTCCTTAAGGACATATGACTCGGTGGATAAATTGTTGGTTAGATCTACTAACTCAAAGAGCTGAGTGTTCAGTACCTGGTTACAGCAGCAGTGAACAATATCTTAGAGAGTTGATTTAAAGGGAAATAACTAAGACACCTGGAAGAGGCATAACAATTTAGTACGACACTTAAATTCATAAAGTCTAAGTATCCCAAAGGAAAGCTAATTAGAACAATTTTCTTGAAAATATTTATAGAAATGTCCAGAGAATCTACTATTGTATACCAATTCAATGATAAACTAGGAACCAAAATTTAAAATCTTGATTGATAAATGACAGGCACCATATATAAAAATATACAATTATATTTTTATTCTTCTACTTTGGTGACATTGTGTGGAATAGAAATAGGTCGGAGAGATAGCACACATGCATACGAGGACAGTTGATCAGCTGATGTTTGTCCTCTTTTCTCTCTGTCTTCTGATCTGTTTCTTCTCAATCCAATCTTCCTCTGTTTTTTTATAGGTCAGATTCATTTTACATGTCAGCTTCTAGTATGCATTTGCTTATGATTTCTGAGTTTATATTCTCTAACTTTGACAACACTTTTTATCAAAACAAAATCTTGCTTGTCACTTGTGTTTTTGCACTCTAGACCTTTCAAAACAATATTTTCTTTTAAGTTTTGCCAGCCTTTCACTGCTCCACCAAACAATTATTTCATCAATGTAAATACACTTCTGGGGAAAATTATACACTGTAGTAAGAGAATATATAACACTACATTATGGTGGTGTGAAATAGACTTGAAGCTATTATTGTTACTAATAACAGTATTACTTGCTCAAATTTTATAAATATTTTCTAGGACTGGTACAAAGGATTAAGTTTGGCATATTTATGATAAAATTCACTGTTATGGTCTATCAAACAATCTTAAATACATGGACTTCATGAGCAAATTGCTGAAAATAATTTGTTTGAATTTCTGGAATGAGAAGTTAACATTATTTACATGAACTAATATCCTCATCTTTGTTGTTGCTATCATTACAAAATTGATGAGGTGAATTGTTAGTTTATATAATGTAAAATTAAAACTTTGTTTTTGGTTTAATGAATGTAAAATTCAGAATAATTCAACCTTATTTCGCAATAAATGATCTTTCATTATGGCGTCGACATTTTTGCAAGTACTCTTAAGATTGTTTTAATTGATTACACAGCAGAACTTTATATGAAATCTAATTTAAAGTGTTTCAAACAATGGATCGTAATAAGGAACATCCTTAATAGGAAAATGTTTAAAACAATATCAAGTGCTTTAAACTGTTTTCTTTCTATATGCTGTGTCTCTTCAGGATGTTGATCATAGCCCTCTACACCTTCCTGTCTCTTGTAGCTCTTAATAAGTTTTCTTTGTTATTTCTTGCAAACCTCATTCTACAATTCATTTGCTCAAGCTTGTCAAGTACTTTAATTGCTGCTTTTCTCTGTCTCTTTTCCCCCCTCAATCTGTCTTGTAAATATGAGATTTTTCAAGCCCTCACTATGTGTTTCATAAATTTCAACTGCCTTTTCTTGATATCAAGTATAAGTATCTTTTTTTGTTTCCATCTTTTTTTCTAAAATCTTGCTGATGCTCATGTGTTTGATCCAAGGTTGGTGCAAATGAATATGGTGGGTGGGGTAGAACCATATTTCTGTTGTTTTAAGTCTCTTCATCTTTGTGGAGATTGTCCAGCATTCACTGCCATATAGGAGGATGACCTTAAAAATTGTCTAGCTTAAACTTATGTTAGAAAATCTCCATATTCAGAATATACAGAAAAGTTTAATATTTTCTTTGATGTCTTATCTATCTCGGTTTAGATTTATGGTTTAGAACTAGGATCATAATTTTAAATGTACTGGGTCCAATGTGTGAAAAGCATTTGTTCAAAATTCGCTCTCTCAGCTGACCTCAAGTGGAAAAGACTACATCAAATCTATATCTGCATCTACTGCTAAGAAGATTGGGTCAATGTGTTGAGCCAGAAAATTTTTCTTGTCAGAATCCATTTTGCTCATTTATAAATCTACCATTTATCTGTGCATTGAGGACTGTTGCATATGGCATTTCACGTTGAATATACTGGTTCTCATTCGATCACCGAAGTTAAGCAATGTGAGCCTGGTCAGTACTTAGATGGGTGACTGCTTGGGAATACCAGGCGCTGTAAGTGTTCAGTGACGGGTGTGCATTGTGGTCCAGTGCATGTTGGCTTGGAAAGAGAAATTGGTGAGCCGAGTTTGAATTCCATTTGAGTACCTTGCATTCACTTAAGCACTGGTACTCTTGGGAAAGGTATTAATCCATCACTTTCCTCTAGTTATGGGTTAAATAACAGGATGGGGCCTGGAGGTAACCCATTCAGTGTTGGTGTCACAATAAAAACACCCTTGGTAGCCCTGTTGAAGCGTCAAGTATTCAGCTATTTGACAAGATTATGAATTTTGCTATAAATTGCACCAGGGTTCCAAATGCACAGGGAAGACCGGAGAGGTGTAGTGAGTTTTATCTTGGCCAAGGCCCCAGGATGACAACGTTGCTATATGTAGTTGGATGCTCTTGCTATTCATCTTGAGTTTCTCAACAAGTTCTGAAAAAAAAAGATTTGCAACATATTCAATCTTGAGTTGGCAGCTTGCCTTCACTCACTTTCTTGGTGACAGGATGTGGCTTTCCTCTGTCATTTTATGAATATTTTCCTGCCTTCAGCTCTGATGATTTTTTTTCCCTGGTTCCCTAACAACATGAATTTACTTGTGCGACTAGATTGGCATCAAGGTTACACTCCTTTACCATCAGAATAGTCAAATGTAACCGCCACTTTTACTCACTCAGTTTCTTTTCTCGCACTTCCCACCTGTGAAACTTTCTTCTGTTTACTTGCTTCTCCAATAACTTTTTCTATGTGCCTTGTTCCTTCAGGACGTAGGCGATCATGTCCTTCCAACTTTTTATTTTTCTTGTCTGTCTGAAACAAGTAAAATCTATGTCAGTTCCATGTTTTCACTTGTGTTCAAAATTTTATGAGTCCTTGACGGTATAATGGTTGTGTGAACTAAGGAACTAACTAATGAAAGGAGGGAGGGACAAGCAGAATTATAATAGAGACCATAATGTAATCAAGATATTAATCCATCAGTTATGGGTTAAATAACAGGACAGATTGGGTTCTATAGTCTTGACTGGCAACCAGTCTATCACAGAAAGCAATAGCAACATATTGCAGGATAATTTTCTGCCTAGTCAGCCATGTCTCTTTCAAGACATGATCGCCCAAGTGTTTTTCATGTATGGCACTTAACTGACTGAATGTAATCAATTCTGACTTGGCATCTTGACATTAGTCACTTTCTCTTCAACATGATGTGGCTTCCTGCTGATTTCTCTCAAATATTTTTATAGCTACTGCTCTATCTTTTTTTCTCTGATGTCCTGACTGCATAAATTTAAGTACTACGAGATTGGCATCTAAGTATAATCCATTTACTGTTGATGTAGTTAAATGCAACCATCACTTCTACTCCAATAGTTTCTTTTCTTGCACTTCCCACCTGTGGAACTTTCTTCTGTTTACTTGCTTCTCTAGTAGCTACAATCTCCAAAAGTTTAAATGTAATGTCAGTTGCTATCTTCTATCTTACTAAATTCCATCCTTTCTCTGGTATTCCCTGTCACCTGTTTTTCTCTCTCTGTAACCCCTGGTGCACCAGTGGCAGTCCTACCTTGCTTGGGGTGAAAAAGTTAGAAAAAAAGAAAGAAAAAACAACATATTTTTCAGTTATTATTTTGTTTTTGCAAGCAACATCAACTTTACGTTCTATCTATAACTTTCTCAATGATTTCTTACTGGAACCCTTAACAGACTCCAATCTCATTTTGAAATAAGTGAAGGAAATTTTTGTTGTTAGCTTTTTAATTTCAACACAAATTTGGAAATCTGCCATGCCAGATGCAATGAATAATGAAGCTGTACTTTTGGTAAATCTAGGATATTTTCAACAGACTTGTTAATGATGGCTCCAAGATTCCATGTGGTATTAAGATTGTGAATTTTTACCTGCCACAAAAAAAAAAACAAGTTAAAAATTGGAGCTTTTCAAACTTTAATGTGGCTATGAACGCAACACACATCATCCATCTCCTTTTCAGTAAATCAGCCATAGAGCTCTACAAAAAAAAAAAGCAAAATATTTATGTTTGTGCAAACGTAGCGTTAAATGTCAAGAAAATCTGAGAAGACAGCAGCATAATTGGCAGTATAATTAGTTTTCATCAAGAAAAATGTGTGTGCTCATTTCGTGTGTAATTTTGAACCAGAAAGAAGTGAGTCTATTAATACAGAATTCAGAAAACAAATTACAGAGTCAGTGCAAAATGTTTGGCAAAATTTATTTTATATATCTCTGTTCTTTTAGAGTCTGACCATAGAATTATGACTGAAGTGCATTTCTATAGTAAATTACAAATAATCCCCATTTACCCACAAAATGTATACCCTCTACCCTAAAGATATTTTGCCTATTCAACTTCAAAGATTTTACTTTTCAATTTTATGTTTAAGATTTGGTTTAAATTAAATTATTACTGAAAGAAATACTGTACATCTTATTAGCAAAAGAAATGCTGCATATTTCATTACTGGTTGAATCACATGACAGATGAACATGGCTCTTATTATAGTACTAGCAGTATAGCTCGGCATTGTTCAGGTGCAATGAAAGCTTTAAAACTAATCCATGGTCCTGGAGCTCAGAATCTTTGGATGTTGGCACAAAAGACTAAAAAGCAATAGTTGTTTCCAGTTAAAGTGAAACTGTAGACTGAAAGAAAAATGAATGGATGTAAGTCAAATTTTCATTTCCTGGTATCAATATCAAATAAGTTTTTATTTTCATTGTAAACTGAATTTTGAAGGCTAAATAAGTTCTCTGAGTAAATGATATCATGGCTAAGACTAAGAACTACAATTATACCTACTTAGAGCCAAACTCAAAGCAAAAACTAAAATAAAAGGGCTTAAAAAAATACAGGTAGATAAAAAGACATACACACAAACATCTTGCCTTTTATATATATATATATATATTATCGATTTTATGCACTATTGTAAGAACTGCAACCTTGAAACTTCTGAATATTGTTTCTTATGTCTTTGTCTATGAGTGTATCAAATTTGATTAAAATTGGATCACTCCTTCTATAACCCGATGTTTTTGATTATCAATTTTCAATATTTATCGGGGGTACCTCAACACAAAACCTAGCTATGAACACTCGCAGATGCTTATAGTACAACTGTAAATTTTCAAGAAAATCAGTTCAGCCGTTTTGGAGTCTATAGTTAACAGAGACACACACACAGAGTTCTATTTATAAATAAGTTTAGATAGATATAAAACTTTGATGGATTGACAGGGTTCTTATTATAATAAAGATTTGGATTGTAGTTTATTTTCTATACAATTAAATAGGTTCTACTTTCATCTGGGAATTGGTCTTGAAAAAAGTCTGTGGGCAATTTTTTTATTTTATGCCTGTTCTCAAAAATGATTTATTTTTGGTCTCGTTGCTTTAAAAAAAAATAGTTAAGAGTACCTTTTTTAGATTCAACTGTTGAAAAATCTTGGCAAAATTGCTTCATCAGTAACAGAGTATAACACATATAGAGCATTCACAAAGAGATGTAAAAAAAAAAGGTCTGATGCCCAATTAAGACAAAAACACTGCCAGTCACTATGTAGTATTGATTTCTGTATCCACATTATTCATTTATATATGCATTTGCGATATTGAGGAATTGAGTATGTCTCGGCAACTTGCAGACCACTGGCAATAGCACTTAAACATTTTAAGACAATTAATACATTAGCTCAGAATCAATAAACATTTGGATAATTTCTATACATATGAAGTTCAGGTAAGGAAAAATTATTCACATTCAAGAAAAAAAATAACAAAATCAACTAAACAAAAATACCTTGTCAGTATCATTTAATAAACCATATATTAAAGAGGGATTGTTGCCTAAATGTATAAATACAAAATACACACACTAGTTTACTCTTGCTGTTAAAAATGACTGCATATTTTATTCAGTCCTTATTTTTTAATATGTGAGCCTTTAATGAAGTAATTATATGTAGTCTCCTCAAAAAGTACTGAATCTGTTGCTATGGTAACAGAGCTAAAGTATTCAGAATGAAGCAACTTAGAATGAAGGATGTGTTTTCTCACCAGATCGATTCAACTTATAGAGCAAAACAATTCTGAGAGAAATAAAACCCTTGCCAGGATTTGTCATTGGCAGCCACAATCTCAGCAGTGTAAAATATGCAGATGACACAGTGCTGATAGCAGACATGGAAAGGAAAATGCAGGATCTTTTACAGAAGGTAGCAAGAAAAAGGAAGAAGAAAGGACTAAGCATAAACTTCAAGAAAACAATGTATGGTCATCAGCAAAAAGACCCTAAAAGGCCACTGACATGTTGGAGAAAATAAAATAAAACAAGTAAAGAAATTTAAATACCTGGGAAGCATGCTGACAGAAGATGTAAAGTGTGATGTTGAGATCCAAAGATGCATTGGCATGGCCAAGGATGCATTTGAAAAGCTAACAAGAGGAAAGACAGGAAAATCTCATTTGAAACAAAGAGCGTGCTTGATTGCTATGTGATGTGTTCTTCTGTATGGCAGTGAATGTTGGACAATCTCTCCAAAAATCAAGGAGAGGATTGATGCAGCAGAAATGTGGTTTTACAGAAGGATGCTGAGAACACCATGGATTGAGCATGTGACTAATGATGAGGTATTGTAGAGGATAGAAATTAGGAAAGAAGGCCTGAAGAATTTAATACTCACAGGACAGTTAGAGGGAAAAAGATAGAGGAGAAAACAGCACAAGACCCACTTGATCAGCCTGAACAAATGGATGGCTGAGCAGGGTTTGGGAGAGATACCAACAAGAAGAATTTTGAGAGTGACAAGAGACAGAGCCAAGTGAAAGTCCATGATTGCCTATGTCCTGAAGGGGCATGGAACATAAAGAAGATGGTGATTAAGTGTGTTTCGTTTATAATATGTAAAATAAAATGGATGTGAAGTCAGTTGGTTATAATTTGAGCATTTTGACTATAAGGCTTGGATTTGACTATCATTTTGTTCAATTTGTCAAAGAGGTGTGCGGCACTGTCGAGAAATGCTTGAAAACCAAATCACAGGTTAACCCAAGTCCTGTGAAATTTGGTAGCCAGAACAGTTTGAGAACTGTTGATAGTTATTCTAGCACAAAGTCAAAATTCACCATGACTTAGGGTCCAAGTGTACCAGCCTTGTTTGAATATTGATTACATCAGATTAATTGCTCTCTGTCAGAAATTGTGACCAAGGTCCCCTCAGCATAGTTGCAGTATAAATCATAAGTTGACTCTGTAAATGTTAATGAGTGGGTGTCTGCAACTGGGATTAGTTTGCCAACCTAGTAAATGGGTATGTTAGGAAATCTCCAGCCAGCCATTAAATAAATTCAATAGGAAATTAAAAATTTTTCTTATTGATTTTTGTATCCACCCTGTACAGTTATCTACCAGTTGAGCAATTCATCGTCCCCTCATTGATTAACAAAGAATTATTTTTCTTTTTAATTCTTCCTAACATTTTTTGTTTTAGAAAAATTTCAACTGATAGATTCAAAGCTAATTTCCATGGCAGCACCTCATCAATTTTCTCTGTCTTCTCCTATCTATGTATTCCAGAGTTTAAGAGTGTCGGTCTCATTACATCCTCATGAGGATTTGCCATGAGTTTGTTTAGTTGACCAGCTTTGTTCCCAAGTGGAAATAATGAAAACAAAAAAGAGAACACTCTGCTAAATGCTTTGTATGCTTAAAAATACATATACTCTGTCTGTAACAAAGTAAATCTATGAGGCCAAAGTTCACAATGTAATTTATATCTCATCATTTGTTTTGTATTTTCTATGTGGTTGTTGGGCTTGAGCAAGTGGATGATGAAGTAGGGTTTGGGGGAGATACCAAGAGGAAAAGTGTTAAGAGTGACAAGGGATAGCATTAAGTGGAGGTTCATGATCACCGACATCCTGAAAAGACTTGGCACATGAAGATGATTCTTCAACATATGAGCAATCATGGCTCTCTACAATTTTCTGTCCTTTGTTGCTTTTCATATTTCTTACTCAAATTTATTTAAAAATGGATAGTTTACTCATAATGATGCATCAAGTTTTTCTTTGAGGTGAGGTTCACCCATTACAAGGCCCAAGGCCCACTCAAGGTAGAGGGTTACATTAAGAGGCAGTTTATACAGACAGAAGGGGAAGATAACAATTAACCTTAATCTTGAATAGATTGTTATGATATGGAAAGCCTCCTCTTGGGAGTCAGTTCCATAGTGGTCTTTTTTGGAAAAAGTTGTTTGAGTGGAACTTACTTCTCACTGATGAAATGCGGAGGGAAGGTGGGTGGTTTGCTAATATGTAAAGTGTTATGGCCGGCTTTAGTCATGAAAGTTAGGACTAGTGGAACCAAGGAATGTAGTTCATCAGAGCACTTTCCATGGAAGTAGTGATCGAGTAGTGAGAGACTTGCCACATCCCATCTGTAAGAGAGAGGTTAGATGGGAGAAAATAATTTGCCCCATATGTTTTGGAGACACTTTTGAACTCTATCAAGACTAGAAAGTGAGGACTTGACAGCTCTCTCCCCAAATATGACACCAGTACCCCATTCTCGGTCTGATGTGGCTCTTGTAAAGGTAGCATATGGATTCATATATGTAAATAATTTAGCATATAATCTCTGCCTATTTAGATCTATTCAATCCTTTACATATGAAATCATTTTAGGAGTATTTTAGGAGTATTCTCAGTGTCAAAATCTAAATCTAATCTAAATTTATTTATAAATGGAACTTTGTGTCTCTGTGTGTGTGTCCGTTAACTATAGACTCTGAAATGGCTGAACCGATTTTCTTGAAAATTTACACAGTTGTACTATAAGCATCTGTGAGTGTTTTTAGCTAGGTTTGTGTTGAGGTACCCCCTATAAATATTGAAAATCGATAATCAAAAAATTGGGTTATAGAAGGAGTGGTCCGATTTTAATCAAATTTGATGCACTCATAAACAAAGACATAAGAAACGATATTCAGAAGTTTCAAGGTTGCAGTTCTTACAATAGTGCAGAAAATCGATTTTATATATATATATATATATATATAAGGCAAGATGTTTGTGTGTGTGTGTCTGTTTATCTGCCTGTGTGTCTGTATTTTTTCAGCCCTTTTATTTTAGTTTTTGCTTCAGGTTTGGCTCTAAGTAGGTATAATTGTAGTTTTTAGTCTCAGCCATGATACCATTTACTCAGAAGACTTATTTAGCCTTCAAAATTCAGTTTACGACGAAAAATACTTTTTTGATATTGATACCAGGAAATGAAAATTTGATTTACATCCATTCATTTTTCTTTCAGTCTACAGTTTTGCTTTAACTGGAAATAACTATTGCTTTTTAGTCTTTCGTGCCAACATCCAAAGAGTCTGAGCTCCAGGACCATGGATTAGTTTTAAAGCTTTCATTACACCTGAGCAACGCCAGGCTGTGGAATCTTTGGTCTTTAGTATATTGTTGCCCAGCATCATAAATGTCAAGCGGTAATGATATCAGTGGCACAGCAAGGACATTGATTATGCATTTTGAGAAGCTGACAAGATTCAAAAACTGATAATTATTAAGGTAGGATGCTCATGATTTCTTGTCTCAAAGGTAACAAGATAAACTTGTTTGAAATGGTTTATCAGTGGTGACAAAATCTACAGATAAACCTCAACAGAATGGTATATTTATTTCCAATCTATTTTCCAGTTGTGGTGAAATTTCTAAAGCCTGGCATGATGCTAGTGTGGCTTTTTCTTGACCTTCAATACTCCAGAAATTCTGTTAGCTTGGATGTCAGAGCAGAATACCTCAATTTTGAGATGACTGTGTTGAATCTGGGCTAAAGATCATCAAAATTGATCTATTAGTCAATGAAACCAGGTCATCTTCAGTGATCATGATCACTGAGAAAAAATAGAGAATTTTTATTGATTTGGAGAATTATATCAAACATATGATGACAAATGCATAAAAATGTGTTAAATTTTTTCAATCTGATGGTATGTGTGTCCTAGAGTTGGAAAGTTATGTTTTTTTTGAAAAGATTGGTTAATACTGCTACTCATCAGAATGTTGTGGACAGTGAATTTATCTTCCAGCATGACCTTGCTCTACAAGAAAAGGATAACTGTTCCTGATTAGTCTTTTAATTGCTAAAATAAAAATTCAGTAGAAAATTGATGGGTAGTTATCAAAAGATTAACAAAATGCACCTGTAATGTTTTATAGTGGTTTGAACATAAATTATTTAATAAAGACAGGAGTTGAGATTTACTTTGTTTATTAAGCCATATTGGATACATACCCTAAGATAACTAATACAAGGAAGCGAACTCTTATACATTGAAGAGTTCACCTTGTCACATCTCTCTTGTCAAATAAGATTTGTTTTCAAATTAATTTCGTTTAAATTTTTGTATATGTGTATAAATTTTATTTCTTTTTTTTTTTATTTATATATAATGAAATCTTTATATTTTGTTGGGGGTTTTTCTTGTTCTCACAGGCTGGTTTGATGATGTTGGTAATTGTTCTTGTATATCACCAGGTTGTCTGCAGTTGTATAGGCTGGGTGTGTTGTGCTGTTGTATTGGTGTTTATTTCTGTGGGATCATTGCTCTGTTGGGGTGGTGATGTTGGCTTATCCCGACTAATCCCCTGGGCTGGTAGATTGAAAATGATTCTTCTCTGTGGTCTGATTATTTCTTGTAGGTGGCTTCTGTTGCATCATAGTAGCTTTCCATCACTGTGCATTTTGACGATGTAGCTACGTGGCTCAGTGCATTTATCTATCATCGTTGCTGGCTGCCATGTGTCATTTTCCTGCAGGACAGACACTTTGCTACCTATCATCAATATGGGAAGGTCTTTTGCATTTCTGTTGAAATATTGTTGTTGCTTCCTACTTTTGATGCTCATCCGTTCATGGATTTGGTTGTCTTTTACTGACTTGTATTCAACAAGGTTGGGATCTTTGTTCTTATTTTTCTATTTCTTGCTTTTAGCCAACATTTTTTTATTCCTTGATGCACATCATGAATTTTTTGGAGGACTGTGTTTTGCATACTTTTTGGTATGACTATGCATTCACCTTTAGTCACTACTCCATCTTGAACTGACAGACAATCTTTCATTGACCAGTAATTCCTTATACATTTGGGTGTATCTTTTATATCCTCTGGCCATCCATTTAATATCACTTGTTTTAACGTTCATTTTATTCTGTAGATTCTTGTAATTCTATTTGTTTCTGTACTGTTATATTGACAGTATGTATTGTTAAATCAAGTTCAATTTCTTCACCTTGTGTTGGCTCTGTTCTTAATAAATAATCTGGCATTCCCATCTCTTTGCTTGGTTTGTATATGATCTGAACATCATATGGTTGTAACCTTAATAGCATTCTTTGCAGTCTTAGTGGGGCTTGTGCAATGTTTTTATTTTGTATGTTTTCTAGTGGTTTGTGATCTGATTCTACTTGGAATTCTTTTCCTTTTACATATGTATGAAATCTCTCACAACCAAATACCACTGCAAGTAGATCTTTTTCAATATTTGCATATCGTGATTTGGTATCAGTCAATCTTTTGCTTGCGAATGCAACAATTTTGTTGTCATTGATTAAGGTTGCACCTAATTCTAACATGCTTGCATCTACCTGGATCATTGTTTTCACGTTTGGCTTGAAGTAAGCTAGGCAAAGATTTTCATGAATCTGGTCTTTCAAGTTTTGGAAAGCTTTACTGTTTGTTTCGTTCCATTGAAATTCAGTATCCTTCTTGAGTAATGATCACAGTGGAGCTGTTTTGGAACTGAGTTCTGGTATGAAAGGGCTTAGGTATTGGATAATACCTAAAAATTGACCGAGTTCTTCTCGGTTTGAGGGTGTAGGTTTTGATTTAATTTTGTCACATCTTTCCTGGTCTGGGTGTGAACCATTTTCATCCCAAATAAGACCATAGAATTTTATCTGTTTTTGTCTTATTTTGCATTTTTCTTTATTAAAAACAAGACCATACCTTCGGGCTGTATCCAATGTCTTCCTCAATCTTCTGTCATGCTCTTCAACTGTTTTGCCGTATACGCATACATCATCAGATATTCCAATGGCTCCATCGCAATCTTCCAGTATTTGGTCCATTTTTTGTTGGTATATGTCTTGTGATACCTTAAGACCAAACGGTCATCTCAAATATTTGTATCTGCCAAATGGAGTATTAAAACATGTGAGCAGACTTGATTCTTCATCAAGATGTATAGCCCAGTATCCATGTTTTGCATCTAGTTTTGTAAAATGTTTAGTACCAACCAGTTTATGGGAAATTTATGGAGTTTTGTAGTGTGTTTGTTTGATGCATTTGTTCAGTGGTTTTGGGTCTAAACATATACGTAATGCACCATTTTTCTTCCTGCTACATGCAGTTGCATTCACCCAGTCTGTTCGTTCGTTTACCTTTTCTATCACTCCCAAGTCTTCCATTTTTTTCAGATCTTGCTTTGTTTCTTCTCTCATGTGTACGGGATATTTTCTTGGAGGTTAGACGACTGGTGTTGCATTCTTAACGGTATGTATTTTTTGTCTTCCTGGAAAGCTTCCGATACCTTGGAATCGGTCAGGGTATTCATTTGCCAGGTCTTCTATATCTTGTACTTGTCTTTTCGAATCGACTGTTGTTATACTACAATTGACCTGTAACAGCCCTAACTGTATGCATGGTCTTAAACCCAATATCGTTGCCATTGTCACACACAAAAAATTTAACTTTTATAGTTTCTGAATTTTTATATTTAATTTTTAGAATTATCAAGCCATATTGTTGTATTTTAGTACTGTTTACTGCCCATAGGGTGGTTGTCTCCCTTTTTGGGTTACTCGGTATTTCTCTGTCAGTCATTTTCAGGGTACATTTTTTATAAATCCTGTATGGTATTATATTACCATTTGCCCCTGTGTCCACTTTCATTTTTATTTTGTGTTTTCTTTTCTCAGAATCTTCACAATCTATGTTGGCAAATGTTCCCTCTCTGTTGTTGTCATTTTCTTTATTTATGGTGTACAGGTACAAATCATCATCTTGATCAGATCCATTGTCCGCTTTGTACGTTGCATTTACATTTTTCTTTACAATATTCCACTTTACGTTTCTGCTGTGTGGACTTTGGCTTCTGGTTCCACGCGAGCTTCCTTGTCTCATTTTGTTTGGACTCTGTTTTCTATTTTGTCGTACGTGCATTTTCATAAAACAGTATTTTTTAAAAAATCTTCTGCATTCTTTGTTAAAAGCATTACAGTCTTCTTTTCTTTTTCTGTGATTTCTTCCACATCTTGTGCATGGTTTGACTTTTCTTATCTCAGCCTTGTGGTATAAACCCATTTTTCCTTCATTAGCATCCTTATAGAGCATGTTACTTTGGGTTGTAGCTTCGTATGTTCTCATGCTTTCGACAGCTATTTTTAGTGTGAGGTTTGGTTTACTAATCAGATTTCTTCTTTTGTCTGAATATTTTAATCCTTTGATCATTTGTTCAAGGAGTCTTTCATCCTTATTAGTACCGAATTCGCATCTATTTGCTTTTGTTTTTAGTCTGACTAAATATCCGTCTATTGTTTCTTCATTTTGCTGGGGTGATGTAAATTCTAATCGTTCAACCCATTTATTTGGCTTTTGAATCATTTGTGTTTCAAAAACTTTGAATACATTTTCCAAATCTTCTTTTTGTTCAGTTGTTAGCTGGGCATTTTTTATAACCTCTTGACCCTTTGGTCCTGTGCTTATTAAAATATAGTTGTATTTTAATTTTTCTTCCATGTTGTTAATAACGAAGTAGGATGACATAAAGTCAACCCATTTGCTGAAGGCTTCACGTTTATTTTCGTTTGTCCAGTCTAACATTGGCAATGGAATATTTGAAATCGCCATTTTTTTTTTGTGGGGACAGTTTTTAAGTTTTTTTTTTTTTTTTTTTTTTTTTTTTATGGTGTACTCACTTTTGTGATAGACTTATACCCATTCTTCTTCTTCTTAAAGTTGTAATCTTGCACATCATTCAGTCATCGCTGCCACCATGTAATATTTTATAGTGTGTTGAACATAAATTATTTAATAAAGACACGAGTTGAGATTTACTTTGTTTATTCAGCCATATTGGATACATACCCTAAGATAACTAATACAAGGTAGCAAACTCTTATACATTGAAGAGTTCACCTTGTCACACTACCCATCAAATCTTGAAGAATTAAAACTAGTCATTACTAACATGTGGTCATTGGTGATACCAGAGGAATGTCTTAAAGTAATCAGTTCATTACCACAGCAAAAGAAATAGTAATTGCAAAAGTATTAAAGATCTAATATGTCTTCTCTGTGCCATGTTCCTTCATATATTGACAATCATGGCTCTTCACAACTTCCTAACCCTATCCTTTGTAGCTCTTGGTGATATTTATCTTTCTACCATTCCTCCTAGTTCCTGTTCTATTCCCAGTCAGGTAGATGATTTTCTGCTTCCCACTCTCTCTTTTGCCTTTGATATGTTCTGTGAGTGTCAGATTTTCCAGGCCTTCTTTCCTCATTATGTCCCAGAAATTTCAAATTTTTTATTCTAAGTGTAAGAGTTCTTTTTTAAAAAAACTTGTTTATAAATAAGCACTTTGTTTTGATAAAAAATTGTCACTAACTATAACAATAGTTACTAGTTTTTATTTGTGAAAATTTCACGATTTTCATATTGTGATGATCTTAATTCTTCTGCTAATGATTAAGTGCATGACAAATTTTATGACAGTAAAATATCAATAAGAATTCTCTTATTGCATCATTAAATATTTGAACTTAACAACTTTTAACAAAATATTGCTATAACTATCATAAAGTTCTCTCTCTTCTTCGTTCATATCATTCCTCCTTGCTTGCATTTGTTCTTTATGTTTGCAGATTGAATGTCTCACTTCTGCTTGTAATCGTTCTTATCTTTTCTGCTGTTTTCTTTGTTTTCTTATTCTTCTTTTTTTCATTACAATGATTTTCTCCGGAAATATAATGCATTTACAAAGATGCTAGGAATTTTGAATTAAACCCTTTATTTTAAAATAAAGGGTTTAGTACCAAATTCCTGGCACCTGAAGAAAGCCAGAGTGTACAATGGCTGAAACGTTGTAAACATAGCAATAAAAATGAGGACAACAATTTAAACAATGCAAATAATGTATGGTTCTTCTCTTAAATAGCCTAGTTTGCTCTACTATTAAGCCCATAGCTAGTGGAAGACAAAGTAGATTCATGCCTATCTAGAGGCTATTTGAGTATAAGTGAATGTAACAAACCAAACTGGAAATTGAACCCTGATCTCTGAGTTCTTCTGTGCTGCTATTCTAGCCCATCTGAAATGTTTATGTTCAACTTATGACATGCCACTATAGAATGTTATTTATATAGATGTCTAGCAGTATAGCCTGGTGTTGCTTAGATGTAATGAAAGTTTTAAAACTAATCCATGGTCTTGGAGCTCAGACTCTTTGGACGTTGGCACGAAAGACTAAAACGCAATAGTTGTTTCCAGTTAAAGCAAAATTGTAGACTGAAAGAAAAATGAATGGATGTAAGTCAAATTTTGATTTCCGGTATCAGTATCAAATAAGTCTTTTTCATCGTAAACTGAATTTTGAAAACTAAGTAAGTTCTCTGAGTAAATAGTATCATGGCTGAGACTAAGAACTACAATTATACCTACTTAGAGCCAAACCCAAAGCAAAAACTAAAATAAAAAGTGCTGAAAAAATACAGACATACAGGCAGATAAACAGACACCCACACAAACATCTTGCCTTTTATTTATATATATATATATATATATATATATATTATCAATTTTCTGCACTATTTCTGCAACCTTGAAACTTCTGAATATCGTTTCTTATGTCTTTGTCTATGAGTGTATCAAATTTGATTAAAATCGGACCACTCCTTCTATAACCTGATTTTTTTGATTATTGATTTTTGATATTTATTGGGAGTACCTTAGACACAAAACCTAGCTAAGAACATTCGCAGACGCTTATAGTACAACTGTGTAAATTTTCAAGAAAATCGGTTCAGCCATTTCGGAGTCTATAGTTAATGGACACACAGACAAAGTTCCATTTATAAATAAGTTTAGATTTTCACAAGCAGTTTTATCATCCTTCTTATTACACGTGTGCATATAAATTATAACTTTTGATTACAGATGCTGTAAGACAGTGAGAGGCTAGAACATCTTTGGAAGATATAACATAACTGTCTTTTAATATGTCTCAACTTTTATCTGAAGACTCCATCTAATCAAATACTTTCATCTAGATGATTTACCTGATGAGGTATCAAGAACATTTGCTGCTTTTTTTCTATTTTCTTTTTTTCTATTTTCTTCTTTTATACATTTGAATACATTTTTTTTTCATAAGAAACTGATGATTTTGTTCTGTACTCAAGTTGCTTAATTTTTACACAAGAATTAATGCTCAAGTTGCTTAAATTTTCTTCATTACACTTGACTCCAATAAATAGATAAAAAAAATTCAATGTAACTGAACTAGACAAATTTTTGAAAACTGTATAAAATAGTGTATTTAGTAACTTTTGATTTTAAGTCACACAAATGTCAGTAGTGGAGTTGTTTAAGAATTAGTCACATTTGTGTTGAGTTGCTTAAAAATAAAATATATTAGCATGGATAAAAAGCTCATAACCTTATCCATCTATATATATATATATATTTATATATATATATATATTATTATCATTATTGTAAAATGTACCAAGAAAACAGTATCATTAATAATGACTAAAATCATTAAGTCCTACTGTTTAACAAAACGGTAAATTTAGTCATCTAACCCAAAAGGTAATACCAAATGGGTAATACCAAATGTTGTCATCAAAAAAGTTTGTTTTACCCTTGTTTTTTGTTTGGTATCTCTAAATCAGTCTCTTTAATTTGCTGTTTCTCTCTATTTGTTAGCCTTGTCCTGACAATCCGGCAAATGAAACCGCGGTCGGCTTTGGCTCACTTTTAGATTTAGTTTATATATACACACACACATATATATATATATATATATATATATATATATATATTTTGTATACACATACACAGTGTGATTTAAAATTAATTTCCTATCTTATGCAGTCAACCAGGCATCCTAACTCAACATCATGTGACCTTTCTTTGGGGTTTGTTAAAAAAGCAAGTCTGTTATACCAAACCAAGATGTTGGAAGAACATGAAGGGTGAATACAAGAAGTTTTGTCCTCCATACCACAAGAGTTTCTGGTGAAGCCAGCTGTCATGGTTCCTGGGCAGCTTCAAAAGTGTTAGTAAAACACCTAGTTTCAAACTTTGTCAGAGAGCAGATGCTTTCAAGATTTCTCGAGTGCAGGTCAATAAATGCAATACATAATGTTAATTTCAAACATGGATATCTACTAGAAATAACATTTGAAGTTTTATATATATATATATATATATATAAAATTATTAAATAGTTATTGACCAGGATCAAATTAGACTCATAAACAGTTGTATTAAAAAGTGCTCAATACACATAAAAAAAAAAAGACAAGTTAAACATGCAGAACTTTTAAATATTAAAATTAGGAAGATCAGCCAATTATAATAACATGATATCATCAAAAATTATATAGATTAACCGATTTCCTAACACTTTATTTTGAAGGCACAACAGAAATTTTAAAATGCATAACAGGAAGTTTCAAATAAGGGGAGAAGTTAGTCAAGACTAGTGAAATCATATTGTACATACATTTATCTGGGTTTGTATGAACTCAGAATGTATTTTTCTAATCTGTATGTATTCAGGCATTATTTTAAACTTTACATTTAGTAACTTTTCTCATTCTGAGACTGATACTATAGCCATCTTTTCTTCTAGGCACAATCTGCAGACATCACCACCACTGCAATGTCTGGCCTTTCTTAATATATTCCAAAGACTTTTTGTTATTTTTTCTTTTCATTTTCACATATAGTTGGCTAGTTTGGTACAATTCTTAAGGCTTTCTAGCTTGAATGCTGATCTGTGGTTATACCATCATTTTTTAAAATACACCCCTTGTATATTTTGCTCTGTCCATTCATATCTTGAACTTCTGCTTTGTAAATAACTGGCTCAGTTTTACAAACTATCAAGTGGACTATTTTATCTATCATGCGTGATGATACCAAAAGGTTAAAAACTTGGTTGTATTATTGGCTGATCTTCCTAATCTTTTATATATATATATATATATATATATATATATATGTATAATTTCATTGAGCAAGTCTTTCTGTTTACTTTTAAATTTTCTTTGTTCTCCTTGGATTAGAAATAAAAATAAATAAAAAATTCATTAATTATTTTGAAAATGCTTAGTTTCCATTTCCAAAACAGAAACAAAGCAGTTATAAGCTTTGATATAAAATCTGAATGAGGAAATGTGCATTCCTTAAAAATTAAAATAGAACCTTGCTGGTTTGTGATACACTCTGTGGCCAAGTAGTCTAAAGTCATTAGATCAAATGGTGGTTTCTCCTACAAAGTGGGTGCAGGTTTGTACCCTGCTGGATAGCAGATTTTTTAAAGATTTCCCAAATGTAGTGAGCAGGGGGATAGGTAAGAAATACACACGGTCTAAAATTAAAAAAATGGGGCTTCAATTTTAAATATGGGTAATTGCTAAAAACTGAGCCCAGAGGTAGAATTGCTGACTGATGCCAATTTGGTCGGGTTTCAGTCCTGGGTAAAAAGCAATTGGCTGTCTAACTGTAATGATGAGCTGTGATACAGCGAAACAGATCTGTCTGCAGATGACTATATATATATATATATATATATATATAAAATTTAAATAGGATGTGTGTTGTGGTCCAGTGGATATCAGCTCGGAACGAGAAATTGAGAAGCCGAGTTTGAATTCCATTGCAATCATATACACACAAATACCCTTGGGAAAGATATTAATTTGTTTCTTCCTTCCAGCTATGGGACAGATTGGGTTCTATAGCTTTGGTTGGCAATCAGTCTACCACAGAAAGCAATGCCAACTTACTGTGGGATAATCTTCTGCCCAGTCAGTCATATCTCTTTCAAGACATGATCGCCCAAGTGTGTATCACGTATAGCACTTAACTGACTGAATTACTAAAAAATAATATTGGAAGTAATAAAAATATGTATTTCTTTTGTATTCTTCATAAACAAAAAGCTGTTTATTGTTAAAGAAATTTTTTATTTGGTTAAAAATAACTATGAATGAATTCCACAAATTAATTACATTGTGTGCCAAATGGTGGCTAATAATATGTAAAAATAAATAATCAAATGAATGTTGCCCCTTTACAATAAAAATTGTATGTATATGGTCCTTAGAAAACAAAACTACATATAAAATGTACAAAAGGAGAAAATATTTCTGAATAATATTCAAAGAATTAATACAATTTTTGAAGCAAAGTTTTTGGTAACAGCAAAGAATAGAACAATCTCACCAGCTAAGGGCTTTTTTTGATGTGGGAGTGACTTTGATATTCCTTCCAATTTTCATCTGGTAGTTGTCAAATTTCTTCCTTCTTGTCTTTTTTTTTTTCTGGACCAGAGTGACCTTGGTTCCAGCAGCAGATAATTGTTGACTTTTCAAATTAACCCTTCAATTCCCTCTTATTAAGTCAAAGTCAGTTCCAAATTCACTTGTTGGAATTGGGAGGGAAATCTTTTGATTGCTTCTGGATGAAAAACAAACCCAGCTATTTTCCCACAAATTGAAATGTACCAAAATTATTTTTGAAATTCAAAAATTAAGCAAGAGCCCAATGCAATGTCTGCTTTCAAATTGGATGATACATGCTTTAGCAGCTTAAATTTCTGTATTATTTTGTGATGATAACTTGTTTTTTTTAAGTCTTTTAATTTTGATCTTTCATGTCTGGGATCATATGACTACATACAGCATTTAAGACACATATACAAAGATATTCCTTCATTTTTCAAAAACTCACTTTATGCTACTTCCCTTTTACCAGATCTACATATTACAGGTTTCTCTCACTATCTGAAATAATGTGAAGAAGTTACTATTCATTAATGTGGATTCTTCTTCTTCTTCTATGTGCCCTGTTCCTTCAGGACGTAGGCGATCATGGATCTCCATGTCTCCCTATCCCTTGTGGCTCTTAGTATGTTTGCTCCTGTTGCTCCTGGCAACCCCCGTTCCGTCATCCCCCTGATCAGACTCTGCAGATATGTTATCCGCTGCCTTCCTCTGTCTCTCCTTCCTTCTATCTGACCAGTCAGTATCAGGTTCTCCAGGCTCTCCTTCCTCATTGCATGTCCCAGGAACTTCAGTTGTCTCTTCCTGATGCTCAGCATCAATTTCCTTTTTGTTGCCATTCTTTCTAACACCTCGTCGTTGCTTGTATGCTCAGTCCACGATATCCGTAGCATCCTTCTGTAGAGCCACATTTCGGCCGCTTCCAGTTTTTTCCTCATTTTCGATGATATTGTCCAGCATTCACAGCCGTACTGAAGAACTGACATCACGTAGCAGTCTAGCACTCTTTTCTTAGTTTCTATTGAGATCTTCCTGTGTGTTAGTATTTTGCTCATCTTCTGGAACGCGTCCTTTGCCATGCCAATTCGCCTTCGGATCTCCGTGTCACACTTTCCATCTCCTGTTAGAACACTTCCTAGGTACTTAAATTCTTGGACTTGTTTGATTCTGTTATCCCCCACCTGTATTTGGCATTTTGGGTTGTATCTTTTGCTGATGACCATGCACTCAGTTTTCTTAAAGTTTATTTGTAGTCCCTTCTTGTCACTCTCCACTGCTACTTTCTGTATGAGATCTTGCAGTTTCCTTTCCGTGTCCGCAATCAGTACTGTATCGTCCGCGTATCTTATGTTGTTCAGGTTGTGGCCTCCAATAATAAATCCTGGTGTGTCATCTAGGGTCCTCAAAATATTCTCGCTGTATAGGTTGAACAAATCCGGTGAAAAGACACATCCTTGTCTTACGCCTTTTTCTATCTTTGTGTATCTACTGAGGTCGTTACCTGTCCATATGCAGGCCGTTTGCTGCCAGTAGAGATTCTTGATTATTCTTATATCTTTGCCGAAAATGTCGAGGTTGCCGATCATTTCCATCAATTCTTTGTGTCGTATTTTGTCGAATGCTTTCGCGTAATCAATGAAGCATAGGTACAAAGATTTTGTTAAAGTGACCAGACTTCCAAAGCAACCTATATCTGTTTGTCCTCATGGTTGAGGCTTGTTGTTTGATGAAGAAGGCAGGAAATATATAACATTATGTTTTAACTGCTTACTCTCAAGGTGTTTTATAGGCATTCAGAATGTCCTTTAAACCTGTCCTAAATTAATGTTCTTTTGAAATTAAATTCAAACTTAAAAAAAACAAACAAAAAAAACAAAAGAGCATTGCTAGTCACAATAAAAATGTGAAGGCTATTTTTGGAGTCTGGGAACACTTGTTTTTTTACATAGGAATTAATGGTAATTGCTTCTATTTTTCTATATTTCAAGTGAATAAAAGTTTCACAGGAACACTCTGCTTATGGGTAATGGGGAAGAACACATACTTTTTCATTGTTCAAAACACTTTCAACAACTTCTTTCAGATATTTTCAACACCAAAAACAAAACCCCATTGAAAATGGCTACTGAAGTGGGAAAAAGTGCTTGTGACAATTAAAATTATAGAAATTTTCTGCACTCCTTATCCTACAAAATGAAAAAATGTAAGGATGCTGGAAAAGTAAATAAGAATGATATCTTCCTTGTTTGCAATATTTAATGAGAAATATTTACAAGGAATGTTGCTGCTAATATATATATATATATATATTTGTGTATTAAGGCAGCAAATGTAAAATTAAATAAATGACATTGTGTTTACTTATTTTTAATAAAATTCATTAACTCATGGATAATCTTTTGCCTATTATTAAAAGATGAGTTGTGGTAACAAAAAATATCCGCAAAACTGTTACTAAAAAGAAAACACCACAAAAACAAGAAAAGCAAATTACAGATCCTCAAGGCAATATTCATTACAAAACTTAAGCTGTCAATTAATAGAATCAGCTATGAATACTGTAGTAATGTTTTAAAATGTTTATAGAAAGAACTGTTTTTTCATGTTTTAACATGTGCATGGCCATGACATTACAATATAAAAAAAAAATTCATTTTGGATAATTTTCATGTTTTAATGAATGCTAAGCAATTTGTCAACCATTATATTTGAAGCAAGAGGAAAATTAACAGTAATTATTAGCAACACAATTTTGTGATTATTTTTTTTTTTTGTTACCACAACTCACATCCCTCGAAAGAAGATTGAAAGTACTTGGGAATATCAAGAAATTAATAAAAAAAAATCATTTGTCAACATTACAGCTCATTTCTTAAATCTTTCAATTGTAATAGGTGAAAGATTTTCTGTAAATATGAATGAATTTTTTAAAATTAAGCAGATACAATGTTTGCAATTTATTTAATCTGACATATATATTTGGGCAGCAAACTTTATTTTAAGCATGTTCTGGTTGAATGCAGCCATGTCAGTTTTGAAAGAATGTTCCTTTTCAAAAACAGCACAAAATAAATTCCGTTACAGTCAAAACATGATGAAAAAATAGCAACAGTGTAAACATAACACCCTTTAAAATAGCCAGAGAAGTAATTGAAAGTGTTTTTAAAAATAATCATGGAATATTTTTATTTTCTTTATCTCCAGCAAAAAGATAACATGTTAGAATATTGGAAAAACTAAATACAAAATTAAAATCTTCATTGACAGTTATTTTCAATGAAACACATATACTTAGACAAGAAAATAATAAACAAAAACTCAAAATTCTAGAAGCTATCTACATTAAACAGCTTAAACCTAACTTAAATAAAATCAATTTAGACATCTCTAATAACATACTCCAATGCCTGTAATCTACGGGAGAGGTCATAGTTACTATGCTTACTCACTCTACCCTACCCATAGTAGTAGCAGCTTGCAGACCAATCCCCTCATGCCACTAAGAACCACACCACCACCATTTTGTCACCATCTACGGTCATCCGCCATGCTAAACATATATATATATATATATATATATATATATATAGCACAAAGGAGTACTGAAAAGTTTGGGCCTAAGCATGGAGCCTTTCTAAAAAAAAAATAAGCTGATGTTTGGTCAGATTTCTGGAAATGGGTCAGGCCAAGAACTTTTCTGCATGCCCTCATGAACATAATATATATGGATGTTTATTTATATATATAGATTTATTCAGCTTAGTCTGACACAAGGTTATAAGTGAGGAGCCCTCAACAAGGATAAAATTTAGTAAAGACAACCTGACTTTTATTTTTAGAAGTTTAGTCATGTTAATTTGTCTTTATTTGCTTACACAATTACAGTTCTTCAGAAGGTAATGACCTTTTTGCAAAGGATAAAATGCCTTCAATTTTTAGTTGGTCTGTACCTTGAATGGGCAAATGACATTTTAATAAATCCTCATGTTAACATACAGGTACATATATTGCCATCAAATCAACCTCATCAAGTTTTCGAAGAAATAGAACTGATGGTAAACCTTTTCAAAACAGAAAGCATGATATGGAATTTGTAAGAAAGCAGTAATGGTTCGTAAAATGAATTCATTATAAAAATCATGATGAGGAATTAAACACTTCAGACACTTTGGTCGATGGATCAGTTGTAGCAAATTTAGTATAGGAAATAAAGAAATTGAACATAGAATAATCTGAACTAGAATTAGTTTCACCAAACACCAAAAATGCTGCAAAACCAAAAAATTAACTTGAAAACTTGAGTCACAGTCTCGTTAGCTCTAAACATTCATATCCTGCTTAGTGTCAATGACATTAAAAAATATCTAAACTGTCAGTTGTATGTAAGCATTCAATGGTTAAAAATGGCTTCTAGCAAATGAAACCTGTGGATCTTGGTGAACACAATCCCTCTGAATATTGCAGACTGGTACTACAGAATTACAAAGAAAGAATTCTACCAGATAAAAGAAACCTCATCACTCGAGGACTTTCAACAACTGCAACAGCTGAAATGAATATTTAATGCAACTTAGAGAAAATAATGATATAATCCAAATGTCAACATTTCACACTACTTCAAATAATAGGTTTGAAAGGAAACCTTCATCAATACTGGAAAGAGATAATTCTTTCAGCTACTAGAATTGTGAAATATATTTCATTTAGAAAGATTTTATAAATTTTAGTACTGTTTGGTATTGGCTGCTTGGTAAATAAATGCCAAAAGTTTCCTTATAAAGAAATGGTCAATATTAGCATTATGATTAAGATAGGTCCAATCATAACTAATAACATTCTTCATAATTTGACAAGTAGAAACATTTCTTGAAAATAGATTTGATAAAAAATACATTATGCATTTTGCCATTTTAGGCTTCAGCAGATCTAAAAATGAGGGTGAAATGTATGTATTTGTGTTTATGTTTAAATAAATAATGAATCTTAGTACTTTTTCCCTAAGCTGGCATTTCTCATGAAAAGAGAATAAAGAAAAAGAATGTCTTTTAAAAAAGTTGTTAATATTTATTTAATAGTTCTTAGTTCAAATTGAAAGTTTTAAAATTATCCCAGCTTATTTGTATCGGATTAAAGGTAAAATCTTCTTATCAGAATGGCTCGAAGGTAAGAATTTCATTTGGCCTCTTCCAAAATGAATCCAAGGCAGATTTTCATTCAATCCTTCAGAATCAGTTAGCAGTAACAGATTTGTGTGTGGTTTATCCATGCATTTTCTATATCAACAATAAGTTATTAAATTAAGATCTAGAAATACTGACAAAGTTTTAAATTTGACAAAAAAATTAATTTAGACTTTTCTGAAATTAATTAGAATTTCGAGCCATTTTGATAAGAGGGTTTTACCTTTAATCATGTGACAAATCTGACAAATCATATGGAACATATTTTCAAAGTCCATACCTCTTTCAAAGTTGTTACAGATGGTGAACTGTAATATTGTTTCTGTCAAAATCTTAAAAATATGGCTCATCATTAATTTTTAAATGGTAGTAAAATGCTGAATGAACATACATTGAAAATGGCTAAAATATACAAAAATTCATTTATTTCTCCAAAACATGTTTTATGCTTATTTACTTTAATTCTAAACCCAGCTCTCCACAATTTTCTGTCATTTTAGCTTGTAATAAATTTTTCCTTTTTGTTTTTGTGGTGGCATAACAGTAATGGACAGTGGCTCGGATTAAAGAATCAGAGAGCTGAGTTTGAATTTCATTCAAATTCATTACATTCTCTTACATGATAATACCCTAGCTAAAGGTATGAATCCATCTCTTCTTCCCACGACTATGGGTAAATATCAGTGCAGACTGGGTTCTATAGCCTTGGTTGGCAACTGATCTACTACAGTAAGAATTGACAACCTATTGCAGGAAAATCTCCATGCAACTAGGACTGCTTGTGGAACCAAAAAGTATCCTATGAAATTTCTTCTTGGGAAGAAGTGTGGCTCAACCCACCCAGGGTGAATACCACCACAAGTACAAGTCAAGTAAATCTTTTTGTTATCACTCCTAAACCTTGCTTTTGTATCCATTTACTCAAGTTCTTTAGGTTGGTTACAATATCAAATTTCTCAAGTACTCTTTCCTCATTATGCACTGAAGAAATTTCAATTGTTTTTCTCTGATGTTAAGTGAATAGCACTGACTTTATTTTTCTTGTTCAGCCAGTTTCATTTGCATTCAAATAATCCAAGAAAAGACAATCTTAGGGATCCCAACAAACAGTAACTTCATGAATTCAAGAAATGCCACTTTGTTATTTAGATTTAAATCATGAATAAATTATGCATATATAATTGAGAAAAAAGTTTAAATCATCATTTCATCATAACCTCTGTTCTCTTGTGTTTAAGTGTTAAACAGAACAAGACAACTTGTTCGTAGCATATTTCTTGAGTTGAAGTAATCCTTTCAAGCTTATTTCCAAGAAGTACTTTGGTTAAAAAAATATATACCGTCTTAGCACAATAAATATTTTTGATTGCTTCTACCAAATTATTGACTTTTTTTTCTAAATTCACTGTTACATGTTTTATCAGCTTCAAAAATGTATCTATCTTGAAAAGCATAAAGTTAGTAAACAAGTTAGTTGAATTGTACTATAACCAAGTAACCTACTCATTTAAAACTGTACAGACATGTATTAGCATGTATTGTTATTAGATAAATTTTTAGAATAATGAAAATATTATTTATTCAGTTTATCATGCTCAGAGTTTTAACATTACTTATGGAATGATGTGATAATTTCTTGAAAAGAGTTAATGTGATTAACCAGCAAGAAAGTAATTGATTTTCTTTATATGTTGATATCTATTTTAAAGTTTCTAATCATCTTTAAAGCAGTACCACCACAAAGCTTTTTTTTTCTTTTCTTTTCTTTATAAGAAAACAAATATTTTAACAAAGATAACACCAAGTAACTTGCCAACTTGATAGGTCATTATTAGAATCAACATTTGACTGGTTTGGGCTTGAGAGGCAAAAGCCGTTGTCAACCATTTCACTGTTTTCTTTCTATTCCTGCCTGATCTTGTTGCTTCTATTTTTAATATTTACAGAGTCACAAAATACTTTTTATTCAATTTCTCAATGCTTGCTATCTAATTCCTAATCGTGTTCAAAGCAAACAAGATGCAACTTGTCTATTGTTCCTACAGTTACATTGCAGGGTGAAAGACAATCTGATTGCTGAACAGTTACTGAAAACTGAATTTGTTAATGTCAGAAAAAATGAAAAAAACAAAAACCCAAAAAATCTCTCTCTCTCTCTCTCTCTCTCTCTCTCTCTCCTATTCCCCTGTTTTTGAGGTGCAGGTGGACAAAAGTAAAAGTTACCAGCAGAGAATCTCAAATTCAATTTTTAACAGAAATGCTTCACTTTCCATTGATGGTCTTGAAAAAGGCATGAATCTATCTCTCCTTTATATTCTGTCTCATTGTCAAAATGTTTTGTCACTGACATACCATGATAGAAAATAGAATAGATGAGAGAATACCTCAGCAAACCCTTCTCCCATAATTATTTTACTTGGTAAAAACCGATGAAAAATACTGATAATAAACTTTGAGAGTCTAACTTCCTACTCCATGGAAATAGACTAGATGTTTCTTTAAAATGAAAACTTCAGCATTCATTGCTTCAACAATTAGGATTACAGTTGGTTGAGATTGATAAAATATTTTTCTTCAGACATTTTTTTAGTAAAATGAGTTTAAGTTTGCTGTTATTGCTCTTTCTAGAATAGAGAGGAGTTTCCTTCTTAACCTTTTATTTGAAGTAGTGTGGAAAGTTAATATCTTGGTTGTGTTATTTTCTCTTTCAGTGAAATGTATTATTTTAATTGTTGCTGCTTTTGGTAGTCCTCAAGTGATGTGGCTTTTCTGTAATTTGATAAAGCTCTTTGATTGTGGCTTGTAGTATTAGTCTGGGAATTCACTGGAGGAAATCTTTAGTTTTAAATACTTAGGAGTGGTCTTGTCTAAAGATGGTACCTCCAACACAGAAATCTGTGCATGGATTGCCACAGCTATGACAGCAATGGCTGTATTAGCAAGAATATGGAGGAACAAAATCAGCTTTCAAATGAAGTACAGATTGTACAAATCACTGGTAGTCTTGATTCTCTTATATGGATGTGAAACAGACACTGTTGGAATAAATAGAGGGGAATCAAGTGTTTGAGAACAAGTGCATGAAAAAACTGCTTGGCTTTTTCTATTAGGAACGTAAACCAATGAATATGTGCAGAAGAGGGTTGAAAGGGGAGTAATTTGGACACATTAGAAGATATGAGAGCCTGTCCAAGACCATCATACAAGGCAATGTTGAATGGTGAATTAGGAGAGGATACTAACACAAGAACAGTTTTACAATGTTAAACAATGGACAAATATGACTACACTAGAATTGTTGATGGCTGCCGTTAGTAAATCATTTTGGAGGAGAGCCATTGTTGCTTCTTCATTTGGATCACCTTTACGATTATGAAAGTCATGGGGATGAATGAGTGAGAGTACTAGTCTATGAGATCTGATGAAGAATAGTTTCCTTAAAAAACAAGAGGATTCATTTGATTGAAATCATTTTTAATCTTTACTCAGATAACATGGTTGTATATAGTTGATAGTGTATAAATTTCTAAATATATGGCACCAAGCATGACATTCATATGAGAGTCGAGATCTGACAAGCCTGTTTTAAAACATTTGAGTTTTCATGTTAATATTTTAAACTTTGCTGCATCTTGCATTGACGGACAAAACTAATCCTCATGTAGTTTATTCTATGTTCACTGTATAGGGCACAGTTCATAAGATTGCTTTGCTGACTTTTCATTTTTGTTAACTTTGTACAACACAAAATAGAAAGAGAGAGATATTCCAGAGTTGGTTGACTGTGTTGTGGCAAAAAAACTTTTCTCTTCAGAATCTATCTTGCACATTTATAAATTGCCCATTCGTCTGTGTATTAAATACTGTTGCCATATCTTGTCTGGTGATCCTACGGTGCGTCTTGAGATTCTTGACAAAATTAAGAGAAGAGTCTGCAATGCAATCCATCATAACTAGGCATTTTGACTTTGGTCATTTTCTCACTGATGTGACAGGCTTCCTTCTGTCTTTTCTACAAATATTTTCATGGGAACTGATTTGATGAGCTTTTTTCCCTGGTACTCTGATTAAATGAATTTAAGCATGCTACTGGACTTGCAACTAGGTCTCAGAGTTTTACTGTTGAACTAGCTAAATTGAACTGCTTCTTCTACTTTAACATATCCTTTTCTTACACTTTCCTCCTGTAGAACTGTCTTCTGGTTTCTTACTTCCATAATAAATACAATTAAAAAAAAAAATTAAATGCAATTTCAGTCATCATCTTACGTCTTCTTGAACCCTGTTTCGTTCTTTTATCTTTTTCACAATCTTCCCAATTCTCAGTCTTCTCATTCTATTTCACTTTTGCTCCCTGTAACCCTCGACATTTTAGTGGCATTATTGCCTAGCTTGTGGGGAGATGATTAAAAAAAAACATAGCAATAACCTGTATTGGTTTCAAAATCCTGTCTCCTAGTTTGTCTTGAACACTTACCTCTGAAATGATAAGAAATGCACAACTATTTGGCAAACAAAGCTGAAAGAGGTCACTTAGTGTGGCATGTCATAGGTTCAATTTTTGCTTAATATCTCCACTATTGTTCTTTAGTTTTAAATTAAGTAATTAAATCCTATATATATATATATATATATATATATATATATATATATATAATCAGGTTGTCTGGTAGATTAGATTTATAGATTACATTAATTTTATTTATGGTGCCTAAAACTTTAGCTATGTGGATTTTCTTATCTTTTCAGTAGGATTTATTTTACTTCCTCAGTATGTAAAATAATTTGATAGATTGCATTGATTCATCTGAGACAGTTTGCATTGAGCCTTGCTGGTTGAAGCTTATGGATTCAGTTTTAGAGACTCACCCTCTTTGTGTGTATCAAAATTTGCTGACTGCACCTCTGCAGGGAGTAAAAGTCCCCAAAGAGGGAAGCCACTAGTTTGCCATGGGTAGCAACCCCTGATGTTTGAGGATGAGATCATGGTGGCTGAGGGTTTTAGAAGTTGAGCTATACATATACTCGTAAACTTCAACACACCACTTTAGCCCTTACTTGACCTGGACAGGCAGTTAAAGAGGCCTGATTCAATCAACTAGCTGGTCAAGTTAAGACCTAAGATGGAAAAACAAAATGCACTCACATTTACTATTTATATTTATCAAACTTAGACTGATTTTGCAAGTAGTGGCTGTGAGTTCCATCAAACTGGAAACAAAGGAATCTGAAATGGCTGTTTCAACCTCTAAGGAAAGATTATACCTGGGTCAGCAATCCTGGATATAACAGGTATTTGGAACCCTCCCTACGTTTGAGTATACCAGTCATATAGTCCTAGAGGAATGAAGTGAATGCGATTTCCCCACCTTATCATATCCCTGGTATGAGGCTCTACAGTGAGTGGGTTGCATGGCTGATAAATAATATAAAGTATAAGCACAAAAACCTAAGCAACTACACATTAATATAGACACAGAAAGTGAAAGAGAAAATTAAAGGAAATCTTTTTAAATTCATAGTAATAGAACCAATAGAAAATAAACTACTAACAAAATTGTCACCTTTTGTTATAGAAACAAAATATCAGCATTTCAGAAAACTCAAAAACAGGTTTAAAAAAAATATACAAGTAATGTTACTGATAGAAGCTAAAGGAAAACATGATGCTAAAAGTCTACTAGGATAACCAGATTTCATGATATAATGGTAAGTGTCTACACACACAATTTTAAAATTTCTCCAAAGGCATGGGGTGAAGCACTGAACTCTCACCGTCTATATTGAAGAAAATAAAAACAATAATTCTATCAAAAAACAAAACATTATAAGTATAAAAAGAATATCTATTAAAAAATATATAAAATTATAGATACTAACCTTTATATCAGTTTTGATGCACTAGAACCACCACAGGAAGTAAAAATTGTCTCTACAGTTTTGAAAGGAGAAACATATATTCCTAGTCCATTAAGATGCCTCAACTTCCAAAGATATAAACATGGTGAGAATAAATATAGAATAGTCAGTATGTGGAAAAGGTGGTGAGAATGACCCTAACCACCCAAATTAAACCAGCTGCCCTAATTGTAAAAAAAAAAAAAAAATCATAGGGTAACTTCCAAGGACTGTGAAACCTGGAAAAAAAGAAAAATATATCTTAAAAATTAAACACACCAAAGTAATTTCATACTCAGAAGCATGGAAAAACATTGAAACAAACTCCAATACACTCTCATAGGTAAAAATTACCCAAGCAACATCAAGCTATACCTATGAAAATCTAATATCAAATAAATTACATAAAATACAAGAACTAACATTTTTAATTCCAGAATTTATACCACTGAACCAAAACTATCCACAAAGTAAATCCAGCACAAATTTTACTGACACTAACCTTTCAAAGACAAAATACTCAAAACTTCTGAAATGAAAAATTCCATGAGCAGAAATCTAACAGATCAAAAACCAATCAAACTTCAATACTGTTGGGGTATCGCCCCTATTTATACACTCTATGGACTCTTCCATAGTATACAAATAATCCTGCCTACAGAGAACAGAGTTGTAGTTGTCTGTTGAGTTGTTGAAGTTGAGTTGTTAGCCAGAGCCCTTGAACCTCGCTTGTTGGTCAGCAAGAAATATAGACTTACCGGACTTACTTCTTTGTATATATTTGACTTCCACTAACAAGTATTCCTGAATCTACTAACCGTGTACAGTTTGTATATCTTTTGTCCAATACACTTACCTTTTTTATTCTCATATCTTTTTTGTGTTATTATATTGTGTGGTTTTCTAAGCAAGAACCCACAACAAATACAAAACGAAGTTCAAATCCAAAAACCAAAGAAACAGAATTAAAAACAAATAAACATGATGACAACCCACATAAACATAATAAAAAAACAAAATGAAAAGAAATAATCAAGAACATACAAATACTTGAAGAACCAGATCACAAACAAGGAAAACAAACATGGGCTTAAAATTTCAACAAAAAAAAAAATCAGCCTTGTGCCACATTCAGCCCCAATGAGGGAGATATTGGTAAATACCCCGTATAGAAAGTTTGGAATATATGGAAATAAATAACGAAATACATAGTTAGCCTTAAGATCTACTCGCTTAAATAAAATAATTACCACTAAAATGAACAAACAAAACACAAGCATCATACATTGGAACTGTAGAGGTGTTATACTAAACTATGAGGAAATCAAACAACTCCTTACAGATTAAAATTCAAGTATAGTGTGCCTGCAGGAGATCTTTCTCAAAAAAAAAACTGGCAACATTTTCTTTAATGGATATCACAAAATAAATGTATCAACAATAGAGAATAGGTTAGGTAGGTGTAATTTAATATTGGTTAGAAATTCAATATCCAATGAAAAACCACAAATAAATACAAGCCATGGCAGTAAAAGCATCAATTCATCAAACAATGACCATATACTTAATTTATATTTCTTCAAGACAGATACTAAATAAGATTGAAGTAGAAAGAATAATTGGCCAACTTCTCACTACTTTTCTCCTGATAGGAGATTTTAATGTATACAGCAAAATATAAGGCTGTAGGAACACCAATGTAACTGGTAAAATTATAGAATTTCAACTCAAATCATCTGATCAATGTGTTCTTAATAACCAAATGCACATATACATACCTACACCCAGGCACTGAATCAACGTCAGCTATCAACCTAACCATATGCTCTCCATCAATTTTAATGGACTTTCAATGGAAAGTTCATGATGACCAATGAGGTAGTGACCACCTATTTTCCTAAATATAAGCAAGATTACGCCAGAAGAAAGAAATTCAAAATGGCAACTACGCAAAGCTAATTTTGCTCATCCCAAATCAACATGGAAATTCTCAGTGAACCGGAACCAAGTCTCCTTTACAAAAGTACTAATGCAAATAGCAAAACAAATAATGTCCAAATTTTTCTTTAAACTGCATACTAAATCAAAACTCTGGCTTACAGCAGAATGCGGAAAAGCAGTTAAAGCCATGAAAAAATGCTTAAGATATTCTTACACAAACCAACCACACTCAGCCTACAAAACTACAAACAAGCTCAGGCAAAAGCATGCTGTATATTTAAAAAATCCAAGAGAACCTTGGGAAAGTTATATACCCAGACTAAACAACAAAACCCCAATAAATAAAATTTTGGGAATAAAAAAACAAAAAAGCAAAACATCACAAACTGCAACCCTCCACTTAACCAAAACAATTAGAAATAAATGCACTGAAAAAAAAAAAAGAAATAGCTAACTTGATAGCAACAGAATTTCAAAGAAACTAATCAATAAATCACTCTGCTCCCAAAGTTAAAAAATATAAAACATTATGGAACATAAAAAACATATTCATTTCAAGCATTAAAGAAGAATACAATATTCTCTTTACTATGACAGAACAAAAAGACTATAAACAAAAGTAAAAACCCTGTAACCAGTCCAGATGAAATTCATTACCAATTTTTTAAATACCCGCAAGAAAAGTATCTTTTAATGCTTCTCCAGATCTTATATGGTGTTCAAAAAAAATATCTCAAATTCTGTAGCTTGAGTCTGTTATCATTCCAATTCTTAAATCTAGCAAAGACCATTTTGTCCCAACACATGATAGACCCATTTCACACAGAAGTTGCATTTGCAAGACAATGGAGAAAATGGTAAATGCTTGACTACTGTGGTACTTGGAAAGAAACGATCTCTTTTCTAACTACCAAAGTACATTCTGGAAAAATCAAAGAACTAATGATCAACTTCTATGGCTAGAATCCTTTATTCATGATAGGTTTGTTTGAAGTCATCATATGGTATTAATTTTCTTCAGTCTTGAAAAAACCTATGGCACCACATGGAAGTATAGTATCCTAAAAGATATATACAAGCTTGGAAGAAAAAGAAGAATAGCTATATTAATTCAAAACTTCATATCAAACTGAACATTTGTTGTAACCCTAAAAGGTTACTGCATGAGTAATCACAAAAATTAAGTTTGATAATGATAGTATATAAACAAATATAGAATTTGCATGTTTGAAGTAGATACACTGCTAGTGAACTGCTAGTCAGTACAATTACTTTACTCTAACTCAATAGTGTCCATGTATTTAAGAGGATAGTCAGTCAGTTAAGTGCCATATGTGATACATGCTTGGGTGATCATGTCTTGAAAGAGACATGACTGACTGGGCAGAATATTTTCCTGCAGTAGTTTGACATTACGTTTTGCAGTAGACTGTTTGCCAAGTAAGGCTATAAAACCCAATCTGTCCTGTTAGTTGACCCATAACTGGAAGGAAGAGATAGATTAATACTTTTCCTAAGGGTATTTGCATGTAAGTGAATGCAAGGAATTCAACACACATCTGAAGAGGATAGGGACATCTCATTCCCGTATATAGTTAGATATACAACAAAATATAAAATAGAAACACATCAGACACATACAAGCAGAAGGCAGGAGTACTTCAAGGTAGCATTTTATCAGTTAAATAATGTATTATCAAAATAAGTATTATTAAAACCCTTAATACAAGATTTGAGAAAATCTCTGTATAGATGATCTCTCATCAGCAAACATACTTTTCCTTGAAAGATATGTACGAATATGTTTAAACAAGATGGAAAAATGGACAAATGAAAATGGATTCCATTTCTCCAAAATAAAAACTGCTTGTTTGCACTTCTGCAGAAAACATGCTTAGCAATTTGATCCAGAATTAAAATTAAATGGACACTTAATTCTTATAGTCTAACAAATAAAATATCCAGGAATCATACTAGATAGAAAAACTTAATTTCAAGGTGCACATTGATTACCTTAAGTAAAAATTCCAAAAGGCTTTGAAGCTTCTTAAAGTAATATTAAAGCTGAATTGGGGTACTGATCAAAAAGTAATGTTCAGAAGATACAGGTTACACATCAGATCAAAATTAGATTATGGATGCATCATTTCCAGTGCCTCACATAAATCCTATCTTCAAAAACTGAAAACCATACAAAATCAAAGACTGAGATTAAGTCTTGGAGCCTTCCTCACCAATGGAAAGTTTCTACAGTGAAGCCAGTAAACCACCCGTTATCTCTGCACTAAAACTACAATTCAATCCAAATAACTTAGCATATCAAAAAACATATAAACCTCAATATATCCAGTTCTATAGAAATAAACCAACAACCATTTTTTCACTTAGACTATGAATTAATTATTATTAGAACAAATAAACAAATATCCTGACAATGTAACACCAGTCATAATAAATAAGGTAGCTCCATTAACAATCACCAAACCTTACAGAGACCTAACATTGACATACAAAAATAAAAAACAATCAACAAAGGTATGTACCGAGTATTAAGAGATGAATATCATGATTATAAACCATTCTACACAGGTGGATCAAAATTCCAAGAGAGAATAGGCAGAACAGCCACAAACATAGAAATTCATGAACAAATCAATCTACCAAATAATGCATCCATCTATACAGCTAAACTACAAGCCATTAAAATGGTCCTTAAGATGATAGAAAACTGAAAAGATAGGTTTATAACATTCTCAGACTCAGTATCTAGTGTAACAGCAATTAAAGAAGACACAAATCCTCCTTATATTCAAGAAATCTAGAAACTTGCCATCATTTAATAAAGCACAAAATAATAATACTGGCTTAGATTCTTAGCTTTATAGGTATCAAGGGAAATCATGAAGCTGACACATTGTCAAAAGAGGCAACGAAAATGAAAATAACCGATATCAAACTCCCATATACAAAGTGTAAAAACAAAATTATGCAATACAGCAAAGAAAATGGCAATCAATTTGTGACTTGTTCCTAAGTAATAAACTATATGAACATCAGCTGACAAGTAAGATTATAGAAACTTTGGCTGACCATAGACAAGACATAGTGCTCAAAAGAATAAGAATTGTACATACTCACTTGACACACACATGCTCAAGGCAGAAACTACACCTTGGTATATCTACTGGAGCCAATTTCTCATCATCAAGCATATCTTGATAAAATACAAGGAGCACAAAAAAATCCATAGTAATTTTTACCAAGCACAAAATCTTAATATGCTCTTCAAAATTGTAAATACTGCCCAAATAATAGGATATTTGAAGAAAATAAAATACAAATTTCACAGAAAATAGAGCTTAAACTTTGAACTATAAAACTTACATTTTGAAATACTTTTGAACTATACAACTTGTGATATTTTGAAAACAATTTTAAAACTTCACAACTGCTTGAAACATTTCAAAATGTACCTGAATAAAAAAATAAAGTTTCAGCATTAAATGACCCATGATTATATGCTAATAAAACAGACAAGCAATTCATCAATCAATCAGTTTCAGAGACATTGATATTGAGTCAAACATTAACATCATTTTCTAGATAATGTAGGGGGAGCTGTGGAATTAGTAATGGTGTCTGCAGAGATAGCTAGGTCATCTACATAGTGAAAATCAGTCAACTTTTTTGGGCCGGATATTGACAGGAGTCTTGGTGACAATAAAACCAACATAATAATTATCAAATTATCAAGAGAAGTTCTTATGTAGATAAGGGGAATAACATAGAGAAAAGATGCAAGGGTAACACCCTGAAGGATACTGAGAGCTATACATAATATCTCTTGGAGACTAAATCTAATTAAATCACAGATCTATAGACATATCCCTGATATTCCTACTATCTTAATGTGCTTTGCAGGACTCTGTTGGCATGCAAAACAAGTACTTTGTGAGTGAACTATTACTCTTAATACCAAGCCATGGCACAGGATGATTTGGTTGCCCAGCAACCACCTACATTGATTAACTATGTTATAATGCAGGATGCCAACTTAATGACCTTCTGACCTGAATGCAAGACCGTGATGATTAGCGTGATAAACTCATGATTGTTTGGACATCTTGACCAAATAAAAATATAATATATATTTTCAAACATGTTTGTTTGAATAATATCAAAAGGTTTTGTCTATCAAAATTTTTAGTATGATTTTGAAATTTATGAATTGTTTCATGTTATCAGAAAATTTGTCAAAGTTCCTATTTATTTTATGTTAATTTTGTCCTTTAGGAGAAGTTGATTGTTAGTGTTAGAGATACAATCCCACAAACGTCATTAAATTTTTACACTGGCCACACATACCCCACAGTTTCTCATAGGTTGACTTGTCATTTGTCAAAATTTGTTGCAATTCACATACACACACACACACACACACACACACACACACACATAGTTCAACAAATAACAAACAAGCTAAATATTATTAACATAAAACAAATTTTAGTAGATAACACCAAAACTTTATATAGTAGACAGTGCAAAAAAAGACTAAAAATTCTGGAAACTGTTGTAATAAAAGAAGCCACTAACATTAATTATGGTATCTTTTTTGATAGAGGATTGTATATTGAAGTCTTTTAAAAAAATTCTAGTGTTACAGTTATGAAAACATATACAAAATACAATCCTTGAAAATGAATGTAGAAATATTTGGAAGTACTTGAAGGCAAATAATATATAATAAATAAGAACTGATAACATAAAATAACTAATTTGGAAATTTAAAAAAAAATTATTTCATTCAACCATGGTTAAAAGAATTATTGATACTGAAATGTCCCTTTATTTATATATATATATATATATATATATATATATATATATAAATGTGTGTGTGTGTGTGTGTGTATTTCAGCCTTAGTTATTCTTTCAAACATGGTTGGTCGAATAAAATATTTCATATTAAATTTCATTCTGAAAATGTGTTGGCCTGAAAGGATCTCTGAAGGTTAAATAAAAAGAAAGACTTTGTATCTATTTAAATTAGTATTTATGGTCTCTACCATCAGGTCTCTCTCTCTCTCTTTATATATATTCTTCATTAGATATTTTAAATTGTTGATAACTTTGTATTGTGTGTGTGTGTATATATATATATATATATACACACACACACACACACAATCCTACTGATAGCAGGATTGTTTTTTTTTTTCTTTTTGTCATAAAGTGCTTGATATTAATATAGAGCATTTATAGAATCAGTGTTGAAAGGTTTTTACCTTAACTGAGCAGTGTTGTTTCAGTCATGCTGACTTTAAAATTTTGTGAAGGTATTATTATAATGTTGTCACTATTTGGCAGAACACCTGAAAAATTAAGACATTATAATAATCTCTTTACAAAACTTTGAAGTTTGTATGACTGAAACAGTACTGCTCTTCTTCTTTTTCTATGTGCCCTGTCCCTTCAGGACGTAGGTGATCATGGTTCTCCATGTCTCCCTATCCCTTGTGGCTCTTAGTATGTTTGCTCCTGTTGTTCCGTGATCCACCTAATCAGACCCTGCAAATGTTATCCGCTACCTTCCTCTGTCTCTCTCTCCTTCTATCTAACCAGTCAATATCAGGTTCTCCAGGCTTTCATTCCTCGTTGCGTGTCCCAGGAACTTCAGTTGTCTCTTTCTGATGCTCAGTATCAATTTCCTTTTTGTTGCCATTCTTTCCAACACATCATTGTTGCTTGCATGCTCAGTCCATGATATCTGCAGTATCCTTTTGTAGAACCACATTTCAGCTGCTTCCAGTTTTGTCCTGATTTTCAATGATATTGTCCAGCATTCACTGCTGTATTAAAGAACTGACATCACATAGCAATCCAGCACTTTTTTCTTTGTTTTTAGTAAAATTTTCCTGTGTGTTAGTACTTTACTCAGCTTCTGGATTATGTCCTTTGCCATGCCAATTCGTCTTTGGATCTCTGTGTCGCACTTTCCATCTCCTGTTAGAACACTTCCCAGGTATTTAAATTTTTGCACTTGCTTTATTCTGGTATCCCCCACCTGTATTTGGCATTTTGGGTTGCACCTTTTGCTGATGACCTTGCATTCAGTTTTCTTAAAGTTTATTTGTAGACCTTTTTTGTCACTCTCCACTGCAGGAGGTCTTGTAGTTTTCTTTCCGTGTCTGCAATCAGCACTGTATCATTACCTAACTTAAATCATTGAATGGTCTCAGGTACCTGTGTCAAGGTTGATACCGAACCAAAGTCATTTTCAGATGTGCCATTTTATAAGAAAAAATACAGAAACACTAAGGTAATTTATTTGGAAAGCTTCTAATCTTATATTACAGAAGTGTCTCTCTCAGATGTCTTAAAAATTGACCTTTCAGAACTGCCTCCCTTATTTCAGAATGGATTCTCTCAAGAATAAAAAGTTTTTCTCTAAATAAAAAAAAAATCTCATAAGCCAATTAATCAACATTGTTTCATGCCTGAATCTGCTTCAGTCATAGTTCACCATAACCACTACTATTGTCTATCAGAGGAAATGGTGCAGCAGAATACTTTCCTTTTGTGTGCAATCTCTAAAAGAGAGTTCTGAAATCTTGTATTCTATAAGTTCTAGAAAACCCTAAACAAAATAAGGTGTTTAGAGTATGACCAGTTTACAAGATTGCTCTTGTCTCCCTAATGATATTTCATTATCAACCTTCTTAATGTCATCAGCTAACTTCTTGAAGCCATCATTAACCTCAGCAGAAACAGCCTTCTAATCAACAAATAGTATGGCTTTTGCCCCTCTAGGTCCACTGATGTTTTAATTATCATCACACATGAAATCAATGAAGTGCTTCATGACAATAAATGTCTCTAGAGAGACACGCTTAGATATCTAAGGACTTTGACAAGGTGTAGCATTGTGGATTGCTATATAAACTCTCTAGTAATGGGATCTCTTGAAGAGTTTTCTTAGTTATCAAATATTTCTGATCAAGTAGGTTGATAAATGTTGTTGTGAATTGTGAATTTTTTTATCCAAAATATGCCATAGATGTTCAACAGAGTAGTTTCAAATTAACTTGTTAATAGAAAATAGGAAAAATTAAATATAACTTCTTTTTAATACATTTTTTAAACCTAGTTTTAAATAATCAATATTTATTAGCAATTTATTTGGCTTTTCACCCTGTATTTGAATTTCTGTGAGGTTTTTAGGAAAATAACCCCTGTCCTAAAACTATTGCACACTACCAGTAGTGTGCAAAAGCATTAGGACAGGGGTGATTTTAAACTTTATTTTGATGCCTCATAAAAGGTAAAATTGTTCTTGTCCTAATACTTTTGCACAGTACCATATATATATATATATATATATATATATATATATAATCATGTCTGATTCTATGCTAGCATGGGTTAGACAAGGTTCTCTTTTTACAGCTGTATACCCTTACTAACGCCATCTAGTTTAGGAGGCTGGAAACTGTGTTTTTATCAAGACACCATCTTAATTCCCTTCACCCTAAGCAAGGCACTAAAACCACTAAGGCCTGAGGGTGAAAGAATATAAGAAATAAATACTGTTGAGGAGAAAGAACAAGAATTAAGAAAACAGAAGATAATGAATGGCTTTTAATTTAAATTCCCAAAGATCACAATTTACTTAGAAGCAAGATGGAAGAGATATGTGGAATAGATAATGGTTAACTTTAGAGTGGAAGAGGTTAAGATTTTAGTGGTCTGAAAAGCATCCACTCGGGATTGTTTCCTGGTGCCACAGAAGCTATTTGAGTAGAACTTAATTTTTACTAAAGGAATGACTCAATATGCATTGTGTGATATTTCTTTGAAGGGTTAGATTTGGAGGAACTAAAAATGTATTTTGTCTGAACTTTTTCAATAAAGATGGCATTAGACTAGCAAAAAAGTTTTGCAATATTTTCTCATTGAAGACAAATTTTCAGACAAAAACTTCCCAATAAATACAAAAACTGTTTAGTCATTGACTAAATTTATATTTACAAAATCACTTTGCCTTAAAAATTACCAAATTGTTATTTATTAATTATTTGTCAAATCCTCTTTATTATAATAAAGACCATTGTGTATTTTTGTGTGTGTGTGTATGTATATATATATATATATATATATGATGTCCAAGTATGATCTTACTCATAAATATCTACTAGAATCATACAATCATGGATGGAAATATTCTAAGATTCTTAAGTAACTTCTCCTAATTTTGAAAATTCTAATTGCATGTTCGTAAAATATCCCTGTTTGAGTGTTTGAAAAATGGCAAAATCAGTTATTGTAAATTGCCTGAAGACACCAAAAAGTAGAAACCTAGGTTGCAGAAATAACTCATTTCAAAATGAAAAATATATATTTGCCTCCTGTCACAAACATGGAGAAAAAGAGAGAGAGAGAGACAATAGCAAGGCAGCATCGGCTCAGTTCATTGTCTTTACTACCAGTTATGAATGCTCTTGCCACGTGTTTGCTCTTTAACACTGCCTTATGATTTTAGTATTTTTGCAATAATTATGTTGTTGAGTAGTAAAGAACATATATATATATATATATATATATATATATATATATATATATATCCTCTGTATTATAATAAAGACTGTTGTGTAGAGATATCTTCCTGTCACATTCAGGTGATAGTCTGTGAGAAAATACTTAATAATCCATTCAAATATATTCAAATATTTTTGATGGCAGGGGTACACTTGTATTTAATAGAAGCCCTGTGCATCTTAATGACTGTAGTCATGGTTTTTGACATTGAACAGTAGTTATGGTAAAATTATTCCACTTTTACCTAATTTAATGGTAAGTTGTTATGCCCCTACAATTATTGATGCAAACAAAAGTCACTTACATTTTTGTTATATAGTTTTTATATACTTGAGGAGATAAAGGTGAAAATGTATCCAACCATTATGTATAATGTACTAGTGTCTATTAAGATATAGATATTTTTTTGGTGAGTAGAAAAAAGTCTAGGTCATTTTTTGAAAAAAAAAAACAAACTTATTTATAACTCCTGCACAAATGATTAGATTTGTATGGAATAAGTCAATTTACATCTAAAATTTTTCCATCAAAGACAAAACCTTTTAGTGGAAGTCTGAAGTTTTGTTGAGAATTTTTTTTGTTTTTACTTTAGTTCATCTAAAAAGACCCAAGCGTTTACTCAAGCTAAAGTGTTACTGAGTGAGGTTATTGTAAGAAAGGGAGAAATAAAAAATGCATATTAGGAGGATATGTAGGATAGATATTGGTTAACCATGGATTTTAAGATTTTAGTGGCTGAGGAAGCATTCTCTTGGAAATCTGTTCCACAAAGTAACTGTTCTGGGAGAGAAGCTGTCTGGGTGGAACTTAATCCTAAATGAGAAAGTTTGAGTTGGTAGAAGGAAGGAATGTAATTAATTTGAACATTCGCTATATTTGCAATACTGTAGGAAGAGGTTTGCAATGTATAGTCTGTGGGGTAGGGGTTGCAGGGTAGAAAATAATTCATCACCCACAAGGCCATATAAGCACTTTTGAAAGCTCTGTCAAAACTGAACAGTGAGGTCTTGTCAGAACCTGCTCAGAGCAAATTATTTTCAGTGGTGATTAAACATTAGCTTTGTTTAAAGTTATTGAATAAGACAAGCTAATCATTTCCCCATTGAGCTGTGATGTCTAGGTCAAAGGAGATATCAGCTGCTAGGCACTGGTTATCAAGATATTTGGAGGTGCAACCATAGACCGAGGAATTATCTGTAAACCACAGGGTAGTTCAAAAGTAGATGGACAGTAAATAAAATTTTTTGTTAGATTGCAAATAAAATTATATTTACTAATACAATTTTTCTTCTTCTATGTGCCATGTCCCTTCAGAGCATCCCTGGTGGCTCTTAGCACACTTTCTCCTGTTACCTACCCAAACCCCGCTCTGCCAGCCACCTGCTCAGGCCCTTCAAATATGTTATCTGCTGCTTTCCCCTGTCTCTTTTTCCTTCTATCTGACCTGTAAGTATTAGATTCTCCAAGCCTTCAAATTTGATTGTGTACAATAATAAAAAAGCATCTAAATTTTATCAACACAGGTGCTCAAACTGCTGCAAGGAACCCATTTACACAGCTTTAAATCTACCTCTCATGCTTGAACAAAGATCTTTGCTCAAGTCTCTTTGTGTATTAATTTCTTGAAAACATCTCTTATGTAATTTTTTAAATCACCACTACTTCTTGGTTTTTGATTATAAAATTTGTCCATTAAGTACTCCCTCAAAGAATTCCATTGGGGTCAAGTCAGGTGAAAGTGCTAGCCAATTGGTTAGACCTATTCAGTTAATCTGCTTCTCGGGAAATGTTTGATCAAAGTACTCTTAGACTGCTCTTGAACAATGTGGAGGGGGACCATTTTGTTGGAAATAATGAATGCCATTTTAATAGTATAACCAATATACAAACCTATTACAACTAATTTTGGACCACTCTATATATTTAAGAACTTAACCACTTAACATAAATCAGAAAGAAGGTCAGGATGAGAGGAGAGCGTGGGCGATGCTAGCATTGATCTCCTGCTTCAGAGGATTGGCCATTAACAACAACATTTATCAACCTACTTGATCAGAAATATTTGATAACTAAGAAAACTCTTCAAGAGATCCCATTACTAGAGAGTTTATATAGCAATCCACAATGCTACACCTTGTCAAAGTCCTTAGATATCTAAGCGTGTCTCTCTAGAGACATTTATTGTCATGAAGCACTTCATTGATTTCATGTGTGATGATAATTAAAACATCAGTGGACCTAGAGGGGCAAAAGCCATACTATTTGTTGATTAGAAGGCTGTTTCTGCTGAGGTTAATGATGGCTTCAAGAAGTTAGCTGATGACATTAAGAAGGTTGATAATGAAATATCATTAGGGAGACAAGAGCAATCTTGTAAACTGGTCATACTCTAAACACCTTATTTTGTTTAGGGTTTTCTAGAACTTATAGAATACAAGATTTCAGAACTCTCTTTTAGAGATTGCACACAAAAGGAAAGTATTCTGCTGCACCATTTCCTCTGATAGACAATAGTAGTGGTTATGGTGAACTATGACTGAAGCAGATTCAGGCATGAAACAATGTTGACTAATTGGCTTATGAGATTTTTTTTTTATTTAGAGAAAAACTTTTTATTCTTGAGAAAATCCATTCTGAAATAAGGGAGGCAGTTCTGAAAGGTCAATTTTTAAGACATCTGAGAGAGATGCTTCTGTAATATAAGATTAGAAGCTTTCCAAATAAATTACCTTAGTGTTTCTGTATTTTTTCTTATAAAATGGCACATCTGAAAATGACTTTGGTTCGGTATCAACCTTGACACAGGTACCTGAGACCATTCAATGATTTAAGTTAGGTAATGATACAGTGCTGATTGCAGACACGGAAAGAAAACTACAAGATCTCCTACAGAAGGTAGCAGTGGAGAGTGACAAAAAAGGTCTACAAATAAACTTTAAGAAAACTGAATGCAAGGTCATCAGCAAAAGGTGCAACCCAAAATGCCAAATACAGGTGGGGGATACCAGAATAAAGCAAGTGCAAAAATTTAAATACCTGGGAAGTGTTCTAACAGGAGATGGAAAGTGCGACACAGAGATCCAAAGACGAATTGGCATGGCAAAGGACACAATCCAGAAGCTGAGTAAAGTACTAACACACAGGAAAATTTTACTAGAAACAAAGAAAAGAGTGCTGGATTGCTACGTGATGTCAGTTCTTCAATACAGCAGTGAATGCTGGACAATATCATTGAAAATGAGGACAAAACTGGAAGCAGCAGAAATGTGGTTCTACAGAAGGATACTGTGGATATCATGGACTGAGCATGCAAGCAATGATGAGGTGTTGAAAAGAATGGCAACGAAAAGGAAATTAATACTGAGCATCAGGAAGAGATAACTGAAGTTCCTGGGACATGCAATGAGGAAGGAAATCCTGGAGAACCTGATACTGACTGGCCAGATAGAAGGCAAGAGAGACAGAGGAAGGCAGCGGATAACATATTTGCAGGACCTGATCAGGTGGATGACGGAACAGGGGTTGCCAGGAGTAACAGGAGCAAGTGGGAGCCACAAGGGATAGGGAGATGTGGAGAACCATGATCGCCTACGTCCTGAAAGGACAGGGCACATAGAACAAGAATACCTCAATAGAACATTGATCATGGCATGAAGTGAGGAAGAGGTCTAAAAGGTTATTGCCAACTACAGATCGGTAACACTAAAATCAAGCAGGTGCAGAAATTTAAATACCTGGGAAGTGTTCTAACAGAGGATGGAAAGTGTGAAACTGAGATCAGAAGGCAAATTTGCATGGCCAAGGATGCATTTCAAGAGCTCAGCAGAGTATTGAGAAACAGGAAGATTTCATTGGAAATGAAGAAAAGAGTACTGGACTGTTATGCAATGTCTGTCCTTCTATATGGCAATGAATACTGGAAAATCTCATCAAAGATGGAGAAACTCAAAGCAAGAAAATGTAGTTCTACTGAAGGATGTTGAGGATACCATAGGCCAAATATATGAGCAACGACAAGATTTTGGAGAGGATGGTAATGAAAATGAAACTTATCCTTAATGTTAGAAAGAAATAGCTAAAGTTTCGGGGACACGTAATGAGGAGTGAGAGCTTGGAGAATCTAATACTCACAGGATAGATAGAGGGAAAGAGAGACAGGAGAAAGCAATGCAAGACATATTTGATGAGCTTGTGCAAGTGGATGGTAAAGCAGAGTTTGGGAGAGATACCAAGAAGAAAATTGTTAAGAGAAACAAGGAATAGGGGGATAAGAGGAGGTCAATGATTGCTTATGCTCTGAAAGGACACAGCTCTTCAAAAAGAAGTAAGCTTATCTAAGATCTGGTTCAGCTTGTAAGTGATGGAAAGGTCATAAGTGTTCCCTTTCTTCATCAGTTATATTTGAGTTGACTAAATACTAGTTGTGTTGACAGTTGAAACTGTCACTAATATGAATAGTAGCTTTGGATTAGCAGAGAGGATATCTTCTGTACTATTTTGTCAAACATTACAATGTTATCATCTTGAAGGCAACAGACTGTGAGTATGAAGGACATGCTATGAACAAGAGTCACTTGAAAGCATATAAATAGGAAATCAGGGTCCTGGTTTTTGTGGTCACTGCTGCAGGGGAACCCTAAGCCCATGTCAATTTAAAGGGTCAACTTTTGTGAGTGAGGGCACATAGCCTATATTGTAATTTTATCAAACTGGAATAGAATGGTTAGATCCAGTTTCAGATATGAACAGAAAAGGTTTAACCTCTTGAGGCTGTCTTTCAACCTTTGTTGGATTATAGGCCCCCATATTTTAGTGAAGGAGATGGAGAAATTGGAACCTAGTTTTTATGTGGATGGTTTGGGTTTGCTTACTCTGTGATTTTTACCTTTAATCATATTTTGTTCTATGGAGGTGAGAAGTTGAGGTAATGTAACAGCAACACATCAGGTTGGATATATAGAACAGCAAAGTAAGAAATGCTGGTAAAGTCAATGAGGAAAAGGAGATTGTGGGGAGCCATGATCACCCATGTTCTGAAGGGATATTGCACAAAGATAGCGATCTGTAGTAATTTCAACACAGATTTTTTATTGAGATTTAAATAAGGCCCTTATGTCCAATTCAGAACATTGGTTAAGCGCCATATGTGATACACATTTCGGCAATCATGTCTCAAAAGAGATATCACCGGCTGGGCAGAAGATTTTCTCGCAGAAGTTTGCCATTACTGTCTGTGGTAGACTGGTTGCCAAACAAGGCTATAGAATCCAATTTGTCCTGTTATTTAATTCATGACTGGAGGGAAGAGATGGATTAATACCTTTCTCATTAATATTTGCATGTAAGTGAATGCAATGAATTCAACTGGAATTTGAACTCAGCTCTTTGATTTCTCATTTTGAGTCAATATCCACTGCACCATAACGCACATCCTCGGAAAATCCAGAACATAGATGTTTCTGTATGTTTTTGGTCATTTTCCAGTTGGATTTGAAATTGTAACTAGTGTAGAGTTTTAGTCTGATTTCAAGAGAATCACAAAATTTTGCCAGTACAAAGTTTTGTTCATTGTTCTCCTTAAGGCAATATTATCTTCTGTCTCATGCATATAGAAATGCTCACAAATTATCACCAAAATGATTTGCAGCAAAGTGTGTAATTTGATACATCTCTTTACTACTATTCGCAATTCTGCAAGTTTTTCCCCAGGACATTTCAACCCTACATGCATGCATGCATGCATATACAATGAGGCACAAAATTATTCATACTCCTGCAAAGTTTGCAAATACTGTAATAGATTCATTAAAGGTGATGTAGCATGTAAAAAAGAAAAAGACAGTGACATCTTGTAACACACTGGTAATTAAAATCCAACAAACATTCCTCAGAGAAATCATTTTTGACTTGATACACACAACATTAGAATAAAAATTAAAATAACTTCACAGTCATTGAAAAGCTTTAAAAAGTAATTTAAAAAAATCTATTGCATTGTAATGCAGTGGATATTGACTAGGAATGACAAATCAGGGTGCCAAGTTCAAATTCCAGTTGAATTCCTTGCATTCACTTATGCACAAATATCCATGGGAAAGATCCATCTGTTCCCACCAGTGATGGGTTAAATAATAGGACAGATTTGGTTCTACCACAGAAAGCAATAGTAACCTACTGTGGGATAATCTTCTGCCCAGTCAGTCATGTCTCTTTTGAGACATGGTTGCCCAAAGTGTGTATCATGTATGGCACTTAACTGACTGAATCTTTTAAAAAGACATTTGACAGTATAATTAGTGAACTGGAATAGTCATGGCATTTTAGAAGCACCTATTTTTACATTGATAGTGAGGAGAAATATAGTACTGCCTGACATCAAGAGAAACTAACTTAATTGGTAGTTGATAACAATAAAAAAAGGGTAATCTGGCAAGTTCATAGTCTGACCAAGACATAAATATAAGTAGACATACCTGTTGGTAGACTAAAAGACATGCAAGTGTAGCAGAATAAAAAAAACTGGCCAACCAGATTGCCAGATGACCCTCATATTTTTGCCATCCAACTACACATATATGAAAGTCTCATCTCACCATTGTCTATTTCTCAACTTTAGCAAAGCAGGCAAAGGCTCACAGCCTTCTCTGACTAAAAAGAAATTTATTTTCTGACTGAAATTAACATATAAATGAAGAAGAGTAAAATAAAAAATATTGTGTTGAATCCCTTCATGACATGGGTGATCATGAATCTCAACATTTCTGTCTTTTTGCTATCTCTCCTAATTCCTGTTCTGTCAACCATTTACACAATCTAGGTTAGGGAGGTCATTCACTGCTTTACTCCTTCTCTTGCTTTCGGTATATCCTGTGAGTGTTGAATCCTTCAAACACACTTATCTTTAAACCACTTTTAAATTTCCTCTTTATGATTTTAAATATCAGTCAGTCAGTTAAGTGCCGTGTGTGATACGCACTTGGGTGATCATGTCTGTCTCTTTTGAGACCTGACTGACTGGGCAGAAGATTATCTCGCAGTAGTTTGCCATTACTTTCTGCAATACACTGGTTACCAGCAAAGGCTATAGAACCCAATCTGTCCTGTTAGTTACCCCTTAACTAGAGGGAAGAGACGGATTCATATCTTTTCCAAGGGTATTTGTGCATAAGTGAATACAATGATTTCAACTGGAGTTCAAATTCAACTCACCGATTTCTCATTCTGAGCTAATATCCACTACACTACAATGCACATCCATGATTCTAAGTATAAAATTCTTGACAAAATACAGCGGAGAATCTGTAATGTGATCGATACCGACTTAGCTGACCGCCTGCAGTCACTCTCTCACTGGCGTGACGTTGCTTCCAGATGCCTCTTCTATAAGTACTTTCACAGCTTCTGCTCGGATGAACTTAAATCACTGGTGCCCCCTAGGTGTGAATTTGCATGAGATACTAGATTAGCAACTAGGTCTCACCCCTTTACAGTGAAACCGACCAAATGTAACCGCAATTTCTACTCCAACAGCTTCTGTTCTCGCACTTCCCACCTGTGGAATTCCTTTCCGCATGATTGCTTCCCCGACGGCTACAACCTCCAGGAGTTTAAATGTAAGGTCAACAGACACCTCCTAACACACTAACTCGCACCCATTCCATCCAACACTCTTCCTACATACCTCCTAACTCATCTATCACCCTCCCTCTGACATTTCCTATACGAAATTGCTCTATGTAACCCCCTGTGCTATAGTGGCAGTGGACTGCCTTGCTTGGGATGATATGATTAAAAAAAAAAAGAAAAAAGAGTTCTTTTTGTTTAAATTTTTCTTACTCACATATTAAGTTAATGATATTCTCAGCAGCCTTCAGTAGAACCACATTTCTGTTACCTTGTCCCTTCTTCATCTGTGAGAAGATTGTCCAACTTTCACTTTGAGTCAGAGAAACCTGTAGGTCTTGGTAAACACCATCCTTCTTTTAACATTGAAGACTGGCATTATGAATCACAAAGAACTGTCCCAAATAACAGAAAGCACGTCACTTGAGGACTTTTAACAATAGCACAAGTATGATGAAGAGAAAACAAAGACATAATGAATATATTAGCATTCTACACTACTTCAAATAAAAGGTTAGGAAGGAAACCCCAGTCAATATTGAAAGAGCAGTAACAGCTGCAATTTTAAGAGAAAGATTTCATAAGTTTTAACTAATAGCGCTACTGGCTACTTAGTCAAATATTTCCTAATAAGGTAATGGCTAATATTACCATTACTATGGGTATATCAATATTAAATAAAAGTTCAACACTCTTTTCTTAGTTTCTAGTAAAATGTTTTGTGTTTCTTAATGCTTTGATAGAATTGTCATAAGTATTCATTGAAGTATTTTATTCCATTTTGATCAGAACATATCTGTTAAAAGTTATTCATACTCATTCTGTAGAACAGAAATGAACAATAAAAGAGAATTCAGTTTTTCATTTACATTAAAAAGTTTCTCTTAAAGTTGTGTGGTCTCATATGCTTCTGGAATGGAGTTAAATGGCCTTTTGTCAATTTCTCTTTTTCGTTTGAAGAAAAACATTTTAGTGATAGTCACAATCTTAACCTGAGGCTAACTACAATGAGGTGAAAAAAGACAAAGCCATAATCCAGTCAATTTCAAGTGTCAGTTCAAAAAGTTCAAAGCACTTAATGATGCCCACACAAAAAACCTCAATATGCAATGAATGAAAACCATGGTATCACCTCATATGCTAAGAATAATCTAATATTTTGAATGATTCTGTGAACTTTGCATAAAGGCTTTTTCCAAATTAGGAAAACACACATGCTTTAAGTTAAACACATAAAAAGCCATTTAGCTTATGATAAGCATCATCTTGACAAAAGTTAGTCTTTTATCATCAATTCTTAAGTAAGAAAGTTTTGTTTCTCATTCATGTGGGTATATCACATAATTGAAGGAGTTGAATGTCCTTGTATAGTTAATTACTGCTTGGAATGTCTATGGATAGGGATGTCATATCTAGAAACTTATCAATAAAAAGAGGTTTATGACAAATTTTTACTCTTGTCCAAATCAGACCTATCAATACAAAAATTTTTAATGAACTAAATCCAAACTATCTCAATTTACAAATCAGGACATTAAATAACCCCCAAAAAGTTGAATTATTGTTAAACTTTTAGAAAATTGCTTCAAGTGCACAAAACTGTTGCTTTTGTTTCATCAGAATAAGTGAAGCTTTCAACTTCAAGAGCAGTGTTCTGACAGTAAAATATGGTAATAGTCATATTATGTTACGGAGATGTTTTTCAGGCAGTGGTAACCTGATTAAAGTAGATAGACCCATCAAGAAAGTACAGTATATTCTGATTTTGAAACAAAACATGATTGGATCTTCCTAGACAAATGATACCAAATGCATTAAAAATGGTAAAGAAATGATTCATGGACAATAATGCTAATCTTTTAGAATTGCTAAGTCATATTCTAGACCTTAATTCAATCGAGAATTTGTGGAGAGTTGGCAATATGTATAAAAGTAAGAAAGCATTCCATCCTTAATAAACAGAAGTGCTTTGTAAAAGAGTAATAGCCCAAAATCACTTTTGAGACTTGTCAAAAGATTGTAATAAAATATGAAAACAAACTGTAATAAAGGCTTTGCAATTGATTATTAACAAATTCACTGCTGAATTGTTATATCTTTGTTACCTGGCTGTGGTGACCCATTCTGGGGAAAACATTTGAAAAAATTGCCATTTACTGGAAATAAATAATTCTAAAAATACTGACAGTGAATTTTTATCTTCACCACTATTTTAGTTTTGATAGGATAATCTGCAGTACAGACAAACCAAAATTACACCCTCTACAATATAATGAAAACATCTCAAAGCAGTTTATATGTATATTATGTCATATCTATAAAAAAATTATATAAAAAATAACTGTAATAAAATAACTATAACAATTATAATTAATTGAATTATTCTAAACTAATGAAAATTGACACCAATTTTCTCTGCTACATACACAAATGTGACATTCTTAGTATCAAACAAGCAGTTCACATGGACAGGTCATTAACATGTGCATCAACAAAAATTTCATCTCATTTTCCTTTATCAGGCCATAATAGTAACATTTATCTTTTAGCAAACAACAAAATTTCAAGGCAAGAAAACCTCAAACACTTGTATTTTTTGACTAAATTATCTGGACACTCATTACACCCATCTCTAAAAAACATGAAAAATTTTGTATAGAATTTATTTATTCTTTATCATACCATTCTGTCAAATTTTAGTCCATATTTGTTCTATATTTGACCCGAAACTCACAATTTGACTCACTATTACTCTGTCTCATTTAGCAACATAACAATCAGATAATAAATAATATACATTTTATTGTTTCCACATCTTATTACTCATTTTTACAGGTATTTTTGTTTATATAAATTTTAGGGAGTTTATGCTTTACTCAGTTATAATTCCCCTAAATTTGCTACTATATGTCTATATGAGAGTTGGAAATAGCACTAGATAGCTTATAACAAACACTTGTGACTGAAATTTAATGGTGTCTTGAAACCCAATATACAGTGTGTGGTAGAAATACCTACCACATATAATGGCTAAGTCATTAGCTAGTTGAAGACACTAATGTCTAACCATTTTATGTGTGGTATTTATGCCACACACTATATATTAACAGTTGGCAATCAAAGATTGTCCATAGGAGTCTTAAGGTATAGATATGAATAATTGTGAACATAACTTTTCATGATCAAAATAACTATTTCGTAAAGAAGAGAAAACTCTGAGAAACACCCAAGGCTATAGGACCGAGTCTGTCTTGCTATTTACCCATAGCTAGTGGCAGAAGAGATGGATTCACATATTTCCCCAGTGTATCAGCATGTACTTGACTGGAATTTGAACTCGCTTCGCCAATTCTTCAATCTGGTCCACCATCCATTATTCTACTGTGCCCCCAACATTGTAACCAGCCAACTCTAACTATCGAGAAAAGTTCTTGTTGCAGGCCTCTGTTTCTTAGGCACTTTCATTATGAATTCTCCTTTTGTGTTTTTACTTGAACAATTCTTTTAATCCACTTTCAGTTTGTGGTTAATTCTATTTCGTTAATTTGTCCTCATGGCATTGCTCACCTCTTTCATTGAACTAAAGTAGAATTAATTCATACATGGTGTCATCTAATGTAGACAAAGAAATGAAAACTGGATTTAATAAAGGGTTTGGTTGAGAAATCCTGGAAGGTTGACTGCATCGATAGGCAACCGAAGAAAACTTGAGGGCACAATGGCTGAAATATTGATCATTGAACTGTATAGTAGACTGATAAAAATTTCATTCACCTCTGCTTCTGCACACACATCCCAACATACATGAAAGAGCAGGATCTTTTATATTCTCTTTTGTGTTGATTTATTCAGTTTTAGATTTTTCTGTGTTGCTTTACAGCTGTGTATATTGGTAAATAAAACCAAAGATACAGATGTAAGACAAAGATACATATATACATACATTTTTCACACATGCATACATACAACCATGTTTTATATATAAAGCTTTCTTGTTTGTGTGTATATATATATATATATATATATATATATATATATTTTTTTTTTTCTTCCATCCTTATTTACTTGGATATATCAGGAAAGTTTTTAAAAAAAAAAAAAAAAAAAGGAAGAAAAAAAATTTTTTTTTTTTTTCCCAGACATTAATTTAAAACAGTGCTTAACATAAAAAATATAGAGCTGTGAATATTTATTCTATATTATATTTTAGAACATGTACAAATTTTTTATATATCCACTACAAATTGTACATATGTTTCGACATTGAAACTACAATGTCTCATCAGGTGGTGCGAACAGGAATGGAATGGCTTTCCATTCCTGTCCAAATTTTTTTTGTCTAAGCAAAAATTACATCTATTTCTGAAGCTGTTGGGGGTTTGGGATTTACCTATAATCTTCCATTCAATCTGTGGGGAGAGATGTCTGTCTTTTAATTCCCATAAATGTTTAGAAAGTGTGGTTTGATATTTTAGATGGTGTTTAGAGAAAGCTTGAGTATGTTTATATAGATACCTTTTTCTCATTTCTGTGTTCACTAGGAAAAATGATTGCTTGGTATATGACATTTTCAGATTTGCATATGTCTCCAACTGGGTATTTGCTTTTGACTTGACAGTTACAAGATGGTGTACTATCTATTTGTTGATTGTGATAAAGTTTTACTTTATGCTCAATGTACTATAAATAGAGCTATTAATTATGTATTAAGTATGGATATCAATAAATATGCATGTACACTAAATATTTGGTGTTAATAAAACAGTGCTCAATGTTACAAAGCCATAAAATTTACATTAATAAATGTACATATGATTCCCAAGTCATGCTTTAGATGTAAAATAATAATATATATTTTTTTTTCTAGATGTAGATAATGAAAGAGAAAGAAACCTGATCTCATAGAAAAATATTGGTCATTGAATTGTATAGATTGATATAAATGTTCCCCCGCAAATATATATTATTTCAATAAACATTATTTTTAGTATGTATACGTATTTGAGTTGCTATTTCTTTTTTTTTTCAAACTTGAGAATGTGTAGCCACTAAAAATGTTTACATGATTAAAAAGTAATGTTGGATAAAAATCCTTTCAAATAGACATAAACTATTTTGCTTTTTTTTCCCCTCCATAATGCTCAAGAGTGATTTATGGTTACAGGTTATATAAAGTTTGTCCTTCTCATCTTCAATTTTTGTTCAAGTTGTTTGAAGATCACATGAGTGTGAAACACGAGTTATGACAAGAGCCACCCTTTCATAGGTTTTATTGTTGTTAAACGGTTTTTGCTCTAGGTAGGCTTAGAGGACTTTTCTGAGTAGATAGGTTTGCCTTTAGGCTTATTTTTTTCTTTGATTATTGTTGTTTTTGTTCAAAACTTTATCTGGATAACAATTTTAGGTTTTGGTAAGTTGCTCATTAGTTCTATTAACAGTTTCTGTTTTTCTTATATATTTATATAATGATTAATATGGAGAAGTTTGTCACTTACCAGGGTCATGCCAACTTCAAAGTTTTGTGAAGGCATCTATATGTCGTCTTCACTCCTCAGAGCCATTTTTAATCTGCTGTTGTGTCCAAATCTTATTCTTATTTCTATGGAGCTTGGGTTAATTTGATATTTTTGTATGTAAAGCTTTTAAAGATGGTTAATTGCTTTTGATTGCTTTTGTTGTGTTGACTTCTTTTTAGTATGTTGTATTATTTGCAGGTGGTTGATTAAAAAAATGTTTTATTGCATTACCTTAATTCTATCATGTGTGAATGAGTGTTCACTTAATTGCTTTATAATGAATTTATTTCTTTTTGTCATTTTGGTTGACCTCTTTTCATTGCTTTGGGTAGATCTTTTCTTACTGTGACTGTTTAAAGGATTATTTGGTCATAGTTAAGTGTTTGTGTTCTTGTGTGTATTTGTTTGTGGACTTGGTGTCATTTTTATTTTTTTGCTAGATGTTATATTTTGTTTTTTGTTATTTTTTTTGTCATGATTGAGTGTTTATATATTTACAAGTATATGTGATAGTTTTAGGTTTGCATTTTGTGTTGTGTTTATTTGTTATTGTGGATATGTGTGTAGCAAAGTAGATATTTGATTAAATGTCTACATTTTTCCTTTAGTTTGTTTTTTGTTTAATATTTTACTTTAGTTTTTAAAGCTAATTATTGCTAACTTTTCTTCTAAACATAATTTGCAGTTTCTGCTGTTGAGGGGAGATTACTCTTCTGTTATACACATATATGTAACTTCAGGTAATGGTTTGAAAGAATTTGCAATACTGAATTTTTCAAGATGAAGATCACCTCTTTGCTGGCAATGTGCATTGCATAGTACAATCTTCCAAAATTTCTCACATTGGTTTCCATAGCAGATTGATGTAACTTCCACAAATTTTCAAACCTGCTCTCTCTCCTCCTTCTGTCAGTTTGTTTCTTTCTTTTTCTCTTTTAAGACATATACACACACACACACACACACACATATATATTATATAAGTGCTTGAAAGCACAAAACCTTTGGACAATTATATAATTTCAGTTCTAAAAAACAAAAATTATACAAACACATGAAAATTTATATAAAAAAATTTAATGATAATACCTTGTCTGTCATTTTTAATGAAATCTGTATAAAAGAGAGATTGTTGCCTAAATACACTATATATATTTATATATATACACTACCGACCATAAGTTTGGGACCACTTAGATTTATTCTCTAAGAGAAAGAAATAACAAATTTTATGTCTTAGAAGAATGATTATAGATATATTTCATTGATGTTCACAACTGTACAATAATTAAAACCAAAATTAACATAGAGTAATTTCAAATTTAATTAAAGTTAATACATGTCTTCTTTTCATCAAAGAAACCACCATGAGCCTTTATTACTGCAGAGCAAATCCTTGGCATTCTTTCTGATAACTTACAAAAATAAGTCAGTGAAAGTGATTTCCAAACATCCTGCAAGCATTTAAACAACATTTGTTTATTTTTAGGAAGTTCATTTTGAACTGTACAATCAATTTCATCGCTTATTCTCCTTCTTTAATAGTTTTTTTTAACTGCTACACAGCCTTTAAGCAGAATGAAGTTGTCTCTTAACGATAGTAACAGATACTGGATGTTGCCGAGTAGACTTCACTTCAATTGTTAATTTCAGAGCAGGTTTTTTTCTATTCCTCTTGCTAGATATTATCAAGTGCCTATCCTCTACAATAGATGTTACTCTGGGCCTACCAGATCTTTTTCTGTCAATATTTAACTCAGTTTCACGAAGTCACTGAAGGTAATAATGCACGTCATTTTTTGATAGGCTTAATTTTGTAGCAATAACACTTTCAGAATATCCTTCTTTCGAAAGAATTTCAACCTGAGCTCTTTTGTTAATGCTAATCTGTTTCTTCCTTGCCATTTATACTGTACTAATATGGTTTACAAAAATAAAATATACCGTAATATCTGAATAAATCTGAATTTTCAGCAAAAACTTGATCACAATAAGAGGAGTCAAGTAGCAAAGTGAGTAAATGTTTACTTTAAAGTTGAAAAGAATACTTTTTTTTATTTGACATCTGCATAAGAATAACAAAAATACAAACTCTCTGCGAATTTGATTCTGCTAAAAATGAAATTTTATGAACATTGTGAAAAAAATTTGGGTGGTCCCAAACTTATGGTCAGTAGTGTCTCTCTCTCTCTCTCTCTCTCTCTCTCTCTCTCTATATATATATATATATATATATATATATATATATATATATTAGACACTGAATAGCAATGACACCAATAGAAAAGAGGACTTTAGACAATGCACAGAGAATGACAGGCCATATCTGTTATTGTGGCTTGACTATGATGGTCAGTTGGACATAATGGGTAGCAAGGTCAGGTATTTCTGATTACTTGCATTATTCTAACAGTTATTGGATGGACAGGAACAGTTATATTTTAAATTACTTAAAAGGCTATTGGGTTTGAAATAATTATGGGTCAGAATGTGGTTATTTGTACATATTATATAGTTTTTAACTTGTAACTCATTATTTATTCTATTTTATATAAATAAATAAATGAGCCACACAACACACATGCTTTGAAGATTGTGCTTTTGCATGAAATATTTGGGGTTGATCACAGTATCCACTTTGAAATTCACATTCTCTATCCCTGATACTAAGCATTTTTATCAATACATAAAGCATACTGAGTATCCCCCAAAATGTATACACACAGTCTGTCAAGCCAAGCATTACAGAGGACTTTGAAGATGAGGATTTTTATTTTCAGCAAACTGAGACACCACCACACTACTATCCAAATACTAGATCCTTCCTTGATGAGATTTTGCCAAACAGGTGGATTGGACAAAGGGTTTTTGTAGAATACTCTTCATGTTCACTAGGATACCTAAAAGACAAAGTCTATGCTAACAAACCTGCAACGTTTGCTGAATTGAGAGCAGCCAGTGAAAATGAATGCACACAAATAACAACCAAATTCTTTTGTGATGTTTGCGACTACATTGCTTTGTGTTGTCAGCAGTACTTGAACCAGAACAGACATCAGATTAAAACAGATGTTGACAAAATAATGGCTATGTAAATCTTCCTGAATCCTGTTTATCTTTTGTCCTTTCCTTAACCTCCCATATTCTTACTCTTTTCTCACACATTTTTTTTTTTTAATCATCTCACCCCAAGCAAGGCATTTCACTGCCACTATTGCGCATGGGGTTACATAGGGGAAGGTAAAGAGAAGGAGTGGTTAGACATAGGGAATGTCAGGAGGAAGGTGACAGCGTTCTTCAGCCACTTGGTGTGGTGGGTGTTAAAGTCACCAAACACGAATACATGGGCAGAGGGATGGGAAGAAATGGCTTTGTCGATATTGTCAGAAATGATGTCAAGTAACGAACAGTCAGGGGAGGAAGGAGAGCGGTAGAGAAAGAAGAGATAGCTAATCGAGCTGAGAAGTGAGAGGTGGAAGCACATGAAAGAATGATTTGGGGATTCAAAAGATGACACCCTAGCTAAGGGAAGGTGTTTGCTGACATAGACACCAAGCCCATGCATATGAACATTGGAGTCCTTCCTGAAGAGGGGAAAGTAGCCAGGAACGTAGAACTCAGATGAGGGGATAGAAGGGTTAAGATTAGTTTCACATAGGGCTAATATATCAGGTAAGTTATTATGGAGGAATGAATCTACGTTGAGGAAGTTGGTGCGGATGCCGCGTATGTTAGTGAAAGAGATGCAGACAGGTTTTGTTTCACTCTGTCACCCTCTGCAAACTAGTGGTATTTTTGACGTGCTTAAAATGAAACGATTAAAAAGAAAAATGTTTAATACAACTGTATAAAAGTTGTTTTGGTTAGTTCAGGCTAATTCTATAATTGATCATCGCCATGTTTCAGTTGTAACATCTGCTCTTTCTTTGAATGTCTTACATTTTGGTATGCCAAACTTTTTCTTGAGGAACCATGTGTTTTCTAACTCTTAAACATTTCACCTTGGTATTTGTATTTGTATGGTGTATAAATTATTCTCCTTTGAACTATACACAGAACCCATAACCTTCCAGTAGATGAACTTGAAGTCAGAAAAATAGAAAACAGGAGGTTGAAGGAAGCTTCACACATGCTGTACACGAATCATTTGATCAGCAAACAAAATAGAAACAGTAGAGAGGAGCCAGTAATAAGGGAAGAAGAAACGTGGAGTTTTGTTTTTTAAAAATATGATCTTCCCAAAAGAGGACTGTTGGTAAGGTTGACATGATTTATAGGTCATAAATTTAATACATGGATCAAAGGAGAATAATTTAAAAAACAAAACAAAAAGAAAACAGATGTATGAAAGGGGAAGTTAATGTCTTTTCCAAGCAAATTTTGACATTTCAAGAAACAACAAAACTGAATAAAGGCTAGAGATCACAATAAAAAAAAGTATGTGATAAAGACTACAGTAGTAAGATATTTTTGTCATTATCTGTCATACTAAAATTTAGTCACATAGTTTAAAAAAAAGAAAGATTTTTATAGTTGTGACACTTGAATGAAGTTAAAAAAAATTTCAGCTGTCATCATATATTATAATCAAATTATCTTCTCAGACAGTTAAATTCATTATTACTTGTTAGGCTAATCCTGTGACCAATCCCTTCTGCATGAAACAGAAATAAATGTCAAATACACAGCTGATTCAGAGAACCATGTATCACATAGGAAATTCTAATTTTGGTTTGGTTTGTGCTGCCAACAATGGTAATGGTAATATTAGCCATTTCTTTACTAGGAAAACATTTGGCATTTATTAACTGAGCAGCCAGTACTGTTTTTAGTTGGAATTTATAAAATATTTCTCTTAAACCAATTTTTCAAGGAAATAGTTTTCTCAAGTTCCTTCTTTGCAGAATTGATGTTGGTTTCCTCACTAAACTTTTATTTGAAGCTGTGTGGAATGTTAACTTTTGATTATGCTATTATTTTTTTCTTTGAGTCACATGTGCTATAGTTGTTGCTGCTGTTGGTAGTCCTCAAGTGATGTAATTTCTGTTATTTGATACAATTCTTTCTTTGTGATTCTGTAGCACCAGTTTACAATGTTCACCGAAGTCTAATCTTTGCCAAAACCGTTAAACTTCACTTACACTCAAAGGCTTTTTTAACGATTGATCTTAGGAAGTGTTTATATACTCCTTAAAGTTTAGATATTTTTAAAAGGTTTTAGTGCCATGCATTGCTTCCATATAAGTCTCAATCTGAGGAGGCTATTTAAGGATATGACTTGAGTTTTTAGGTTAATATTTTGCTTTTATAGCAATTTGAGGTGCTGGGTAAAGCTACCTCCAGATCAGCTTATTTTAAGTTCAATTTTGTTTATTCTTGTACTTAATTTGTTTTAGCTGATCTATATGTTAAGGTATCTAAAGTGTTTAGTAGCTACTGATTCCACATCCTGTATTGTTATAATAGATTCAGGGTAGGTACCATCACTGCATTCATATCAATGAACCTATCTTCAAGGTTTGTATACATACTGTTGTAATGGAATGTCCCACGCTCCCTATCACCTATTTGGGTTGACTATATTAGTAGCATATATAGTGAGCACAGGAGATACCAGTGGCTTGCTTTGGCAATGAGGCTTTCTTGCAGACTGAATAATCAGTCTTGAGCAAGCACTCTTGTTCACCTCTGTGTGTCCAAGCAGAGAGGGACACAAGTGAGTCTCCACTAAAAAGTAGAGTCTTGCTTGGTTTGATAAAACAAAAGCCTGACTCAGCCTTCAGCTGTGTCTACAGGATATTTTTAGCTGAGCTAAAGGGCTCAGAATTCCCACATAAATAGACCTTGTTTCACACCTGCTTCAATGAGAAGTGAGTAAATACTCTTGCTTTGGCAATTACTAGCCTGTCATCAGATTCCCTGCCTTGCTGTAGTGTATTCTTTTTACAATAAATCTCTCTTCTTACATTTATGAACATGTTGCTGTTCTTTCACTCGAGTACCACCTTGTCTGTTTGTAACCTCTTTAAAGGATACCAATTTTGAATACACTGAAAATCAGTAACACAATCTTGATGCAAATCTTTAAGCATAAAGAAGTGATTTTACTACACAGGCATGAACAGATACTCTCTAATAGGGTTAAGGAGTCATTAATAAGATATTGAGTGAGTTTGTTAGTCATATTCACAATGATTGAGTAAGCAGATTCTTCACAGCTTGTGCAGGTTTTTATTCTAATGTTGTATACCAATAAACAGACAAACACGAGTGTATATAAAAATATATGACTTATATTTTTTATTGACGACGATGGACCGTGTCGCCTAGGAACAGAGAGTTGAGGGAGCGCTTCCAGGGGCTGACGTGGGGTTCGACGTGAGTGTAGCCTCTCTGCTTAGCTCGTCTAGCTTCTTCTTCGACTTCTCGAGACTTCTTCCGAGACTGACTTCTGTCGAGGCTGACTGACTTCTTCTTCTTCGACTTCTCTTCTTGTCTACTTCTGGAGACTGTCAAGACTGACTGGCTCTGACTGGCGAATCTGTGTTTTTCGCAGTCTTTATATATCTTCCAAAACCGGGGACTCGTTTCTTCCGGCTTTGCCTTGATCACGCGACGCCTACACGACGCCTACGTAAATTCTCAGAGACACTTGTCTGTTTGCTCTGAGCTATTTCCGCTCTGTCGGAAATAGGGTCAAAATGACATCCGCTGCTTTCAATGACCGAAAACACCCACGCTTCATCAGCCTTCTTGGGTGGGGCCAGATTATTATATTACACTAATTCATTTTTTAAAGTATTTTTTAAAACATATCACTCTTCTTTATCAGCCGCTTCCTTATAGACTAGAGAAAAGTTTAGTGCAACATATCATTGTTATAATTCTACAAAATTGTTTTTATATCCTCAAGCAAGTAATTTAATTTTTTTATTTAAATATTATATATGTCGGTATACAAGTTGAAATTTTGACCTTACCTCCCTGCAAAAATAGGGGGTTTGTCTTATACTTCTGGTATAAAATGTAAACCTTAAACCCTGTTGTTTATATTAAGTTATTAGCATGGCAGATGTGTATCTCAACAAGCCATTTAAAGATTGTATTTGAAAAAAGTTGAACTAATGGATTATGCCGGGAGAAGTCATTCAGATAATCATAATAATCTACCAAAAAACAGTACCTATTGTAGATTGTTGTAGTTAATTGACAGTATCTCTCCACTATTTTTTCATTAGAATTTGTGTGTATTCAATAAATTCAGTTCAATGCATTTTAAAATATGATTTAGCAGAATAATCTTGTACAGCAAACATAACCTCAAATCTTTATTCTAATTTGAAAATTTGCTGATGTACAAAAGTCAATGGCTATGTATCCTTTGTGTCTTTATAATCTTCACTTCCTTCTACCTACTTTTACATTCAATATTGCCCCACTTCCTTATCAAACCCAGTACAGAATCAATGCTGACTGATATGTGAATAAATTCATCCATGGTTTCTGCTATCATCTCCAAACTAAATCTCAAAAGTCATGTAAAATTGACAGTATCTCTGCAATTGTTTTAAGGAAACACACTTCTGAATTGCTATTCTTTCCAAACTCTACCGCAAATGCCTTTATCTTCTTCTGTAGTTCCTGTCTTGAAGAACTCTTGTGAGCATCTCTCGAATTATCCCCCTGTTAGTCTTTTAGATCTTTCAGGCAAAGCACTTGATGCTCTAATCAACTCTGAAATGATTAAGTATCTTACTTTACTTAGCCTTCTTTCAGATAAACAACACAGTTTTCATTTCCCTGTGTCAGTTGTCAGTTTGTTAACAGTTATTTGTCTATCAAACGTAAGATAAGAATGGCAAGGCTGGGACTGTGGCTTTAGATAACTCAAAGACATCTAACAGGATTTGACATACTGACCTTCTTAACAAGCTCAAGGGCCATATTTGACTTAATCTAATCAATCTTAAGAAATTGTGTAATAAAAATTATGTTGAACCACCTTTAATGTAGGGTCCCCTCAGAGCTCTTTCCATATAACTATGTTGTTTCTTATCTTCATCAATGACCTTCCTAATATTATCAGTTCCCAACTCGGCACTTACGCTGATGGCACAACTATTTATTCCTGTCAATAGTAAGTCTGACATGTTTGACAAGGTAGAACTGGCAGCTGCTTTTGAAAATGACAATCAATTTTTAAGTTAGGAAAGAAATGACTTTGAAATTTCAATGCCTTCAAAACATTACTTCTATATTATACATTAAACATTATTACTATCCTATTAATACTCATTGCATATATATAAATCTGATGAAAATAAGACCAAGATATTGTCATATATTCTGGAATTGTTAACAAGGAGTATCAAAGATTCAGATTAAATTAACTGACTCTGGATATGTTTAAAGGGTTAATTTTCATTCAAGGATTAATGGTGAAAAAAGCCACAGAAATATGAGCAAGGATTCTAATTCAACTTGAACCAAATAATAAACTAGCAGTACAGGAAATTATAGAATCCTAAATTTGAGCCACAATGCCAAAGAGACTGAAGTAAAAGAATGTGCATATATACAAGTGAAAGAAAAATCTGGACAAATGAAAATTAATCTGTGTTTCAAATGTGGAAGATTACATCTCAGAGATGACTGTCCCTATAAGAATATGAAGTGCTACAAGTGTGGGAAAGTAGGACATAAACAGTTACACTATAAAACTAAAGCAAGGAAAAGTTCTCACAGAAATTTTTACAGTGTTGCCATGGAAAAAATAATTATAGAAAATCAAAAGAAAATTTGTGTATGTAAAAAAAATAAAGTGGATGGAAAAATGCAACTAGACACTGGTAGTGATATTACAATAATCAACAAAGCCACATGGAAAGTAAACAAAAAACCTCTATTAGAAAGTAGCATCAAGTGAGAAATTATTTTTATTGGTGAAATGATTTATAATATCTCATTCTGTAACAAGTGTGTAAATGTTATTGCTTGTGTGTTAAAAATACTTTAAACTTATTTGGAACTGAGCTGCATAATTTACCTATAAATCTTACTGTCAAAATGTAAGTAGACAAGCAGTTTAAAAAAAACCTGAAAATTTAAAGGAAGAATTGAAAAATATTTTCTGGATGTTCTGTTGGGTTGGACTTCCAAATTCAAAGTAAAATTGCAAGTGAAAAAAAGAGTCAATGCTAAATAAAATTTATGCTTGTGCTGATTTTTTGACTGGTTTAAACAAGTCTTTAGGACTTCATAATTAACTATTACTAAGTCCAGAGGCAGGTTTTGCAAAATTAAATGGTGGAAAATGTTTTTAGAAGATGGATCATTCTAGCAAACTACTATGAAATTTATGTATGTAATATGCAGAATTGGAGAACAAATTGCTAAAAAAGGTGTAAAGTGGAACTGGACTAATAAGTGCCAGAAGGCATTTGAAGAAATGAAAAAATTAAAAACATCAGACTTATCATCAGCACACTATGATCCAAGAGCAGAAAACTTTTTGGCTTCAGTTTGAATTCCAGTTGAATTCCTTGCATTCACTAACACACAAATACCCTTGGAAAAGGTATTAATCTGTTTCTTCCCTCCAATTATGGGTTAAATAATAAGACAGATTTGGTTCTATAGCCTTGGCTGGCAACCAGTCAACTGCAGACTGTGAGATAATCTTCTGCCCAGTCAGTAATGTCTCTTTGGAGACATGATTGCCCAAAGCATGTAGCATGTATTGCACTTAACTGATTGACTGACTGACTGACTGACTGACACATACAATAAATAGACTACAATGCTATGGTACCATATAAAATAAAATATTTGCTAATAAAAAGACATCTCAAAAGTGGGGTAATATTGTGGAGTAAATAATACACTCCCAGTAGCACAAATGAACTGGGCTAGATTCTTTAAATAAAGAACTCCAAGTGAGTCAAAAAAGCCCATAGGATTTCAGTTGAGAGAATTTCTAACAGTTATCATAGTGAGTAACCTAAGCAACATGTAGTATTATAACTGCTAGAAACAATATTTACATTATTTGAACTATTGTCCTCATCTTTGTTGCCATTTGTACGACGTTTTGGCCACTGTATGCTCTGGCCTTCTTCAGGTGCTAGGAATTTTGAACCGAACCCTTTATTACAATCACTGGAGTATATGAACTCCATTCCTTGCCTCATGCCTCTTATGGAAGTCATGAGTTATCTACCTCTAACCCTGTAAGTTACTTGTTCACCACTGCTGTAGCCTGGTATTGAACTCACAACTCTTTGGGTCAAGTCACAGGAACTGTACATAGCAATAGCCACAAATGAGTTAATGGGTGTTAGAGAACATGACAAGCTTGTTAATCATTGCACCATGTTGAGGTGCCCATGCTATTAAGGAGAGAGGACAATAAAAGAACAAGATTTCAGAAAACAGAAGATAATTGACATTGCCTTTAAATTTTGAGAGATCAAAGTTAATTGGGAAGCCAGAAGAGTTCCAGTCATTTCAACAGTAAAAATGAAACCCTGCTGCCAATTTAGTATGCCATTTATATTCCGAAAGTCTTGGTACCATAGTTGAAAGAAGAACAATTATCATGAAAATATTTATAGAAAAGACACGTGTACATGCATATATACTTTTTTTAATCTAGTTGTTTAAGCATTTTTTTTTCTATGGATGCTCATACTTGAATAGATGCTCTGATTTTGTATTATTAAACAGTATATTTATTTAAATCTATTGGCTTGACGAATTAAAAATACTCTATTTACAAATTCTTTTACAACTAAAACAGTTAATGCTCATGGCTATGGTCCTTACAAAACAATAAAGCTTATAATGCAGATAATTAAATGATGTGGTTCTTTGACTCTTTAAATCTCACTAGAGATGATTTATTTCTGATGTATTCTGCTTGCTTTAATGACTGTAGAATACAAAACATCTAGAAAAGCGAATAAAAAGAAATCACTATGAGAATATTTTCTGTAAGAAATTTTGATAACTTAAGATTCTTATGTCTACTACAAGATGGTAAATAAACTTAAAACAAAAGGAAATTTTTCAACATTGCAATAGAGGTTTTTGTTGGCTAAAAGGAAATTATATTATGATCTATTAGTGTCTCATAAAAGCCCAATATTAAAGTGAAAGTAGAACAAATAATGGTGGAAGTATTGCGCCAAGTTAGTAGGATAGCAAAAATAAAGAAGAGAATAGTAATATTAATAATAGTATTATATTAATATTATAATAGTAATAATAGTAATATTAACCCTCTAGGGCTATTCGTATCATATTTGATACAGTATGAAAACAAGCCTTGAAAGAAATATTTTCCTGAAAAATTTTTTAAGAGAAATATTTTATAAATTTCAAATGAAAGCAGTACTGACTGCTCAGTCAATGAATACTAAATGTTTCCTTATAGGGAAATACCAAATGTTTCCTTATAGGGAAATACTGTATCAAATATGATACGAATGGCCCTAGAGGGTTAATAGTAGCATTATATTAATATTATAATAGTAATAATAGTAATATTAACCCTCTAGGGCCATTCGTATCATATTTGATACAGTATGAAAACAAGTCTTGAAAGAAATATTTTCCTGAAAAATTTTTTAAGAGAAATATTTTATAAATTTCAAATGAAAGCAGTACTGACTGCTCAGTCAATGAATACTAAATGTTTCCTTATAGGGAAATACCAAATGTTTCCTTATAGGGAAATACTGTATCAAATATGATACGAATGGCCCTAGAGGGTTAATAATAGCATTATATTAATATTATAATAGTAATAATAGTAATATTTGTCTAAATTTCTGAGCTGAGATGAGGTACAGTAATTATTTACATTGTGTAGACTCATCTACATCTTTATTGCCATATTCATGGTTGTTTTAGCCACTGTACACTCTGACCTTTGTCAGGTGATTAGAATTTCAAACTAAACCCTTTATTTCAATCATTGCTACAATCTACTAATGCTAAGTTTAGTATCTGTTCTCCTTATCTTTATTCTGAACAGATCTCCAGGATGGAATTACAAAGATAGTATCTTTCGTTAGTTTTCAGATTTTCAGAACTTTAAAAGTTGACAAATGGAAAATACGAAAGTGAAATGCAGGGAGTGAGAGGGGTGATAAAGTTTATATTTTTATTTCTAAAACAGTTTCCCAATTTTTTTTTCAAAGCACTGATAAACATTTTCATTAAGCTGCCTTTATAAGAAGAATTAATAAAAAAAAAAAAAAAAAAGAAAAAAGGTATGCACTGTTATCCTATGATTTGAGAAATAACTGTGATATGCGACAGCCCTGTCCTCGGGTATCAATCATTTTAAGCTCTTGATATAAACAAGTTGTCAGTTCTTGTTATATAGGAAGGTAAACATTGCAAGTCTAGTCAAGCAAGGGACATAACTTTGAATCAACCAATCTTTGCAGTCTAATGTATTTCAGATATTTTCTGTTCACTTTCAGTGTATAAATATTTGCATAAAAAGGAGTACAGAAAAGAGAGAAAAATGAGAAAGTAGATAGTATTAAATACAGCAAGAAAGGAAGAGAGAGACATGTATGATAACTAATTGGAAAAAAGAGAAACAATAGAGATGGTGAAAAGAGAAAAAAGCAGGCTCAGAGAGAAATGGAAGAGATGTGAGAAAAATTTTAGAGAAACAGTGTAAAGAAAAAACAAAGAGAAAAAAAGAAATAAAGAGAAGGAGGGAAAGTGACAGAGAATTTCAGTTCCATAATTATACAAACGAGCATACAGGGTGATTCAAAAGTAACACCCTATTTTATGCATTATGAACTCTTCTGTCTTGTAAAAATTAGACTTAGACTGGAGAGATCATCTTACATAAAATAGGGAGTTACTATTTAATCACTGTGTGTGTGTGTGTGTATATATATTATATATATATATATATATATATATATAATCTCCAAGTGAAAGAGAACCAACAGTTTTAGAAATCTGAGTTCTCTGGCATTTACTTCTTTTAAAAAAAGTGCTGCTTACAAAAAATATTGTAGCGCATAATATAATTAAATTCGTTTTTTTTTTAAACAAATTATATATATATATATAAATCAGAAAACTCTAATATAAAAAATGTACAGGGCATGGACAACATAATGGAAATACGCAGTAGCATAATTTATTTAGAAAATTTGATTAAACTGTCAAAAGCTTGTCTATTTTTATGTTTGTCGATTCAATATTAATAGTACTAGTTTTTTTTTTCCTAGACTTGTTTTTGTTACAGATATTAAGATATTATTTAAATAACATTATTAAAATCAGCAGTTCAGACTATTTAAGAATTTTAAGTGATTAGCTGCTTCATGTATTTCAGGAACTGTTTCCTGAGGGGAAATGCCATCTTTCAGAATGATAATGCACTCATTCATACTGTTAAAGTTGCTGCTGAATGGCATAAAGAACAATCTAGTGAAGTAGAACATCTTATCTGACTGCCACAGTCTCCATATCTCAAAATCATTGAACATTTATGGTTCATTTTAGAAAAATCCTTCACCATCATCATTGAAAGAATTGGAGACTATTTAGCTGAAGAATGGATAAAAATTCCTCTGGAAACAGTTCAAACCTTGTACAAATTAATCTAAGGCAGAATTTGAAATGTAATTAGTACAAAAGGTGGTTCTACCCCATATTGAAATAAATTTGTTTGAAATTTCAAGGTGTTTCCATTATTTCATCCACCCACTGTATTTAAAAAAGCTCACTCAGCCACAGATGTCAGGATCAATTGGTACAAAAACCATGATATAAATGAAAGTACCAGTTTTATTTCATGTGCTGAACTGATATAAACAAGCAAGTTAGTAATTTTCAGGCTTGCTGAGATAGATGCAAATTTCTTAACAGTACCGGAAATCAATGTTCAAAACCAAATTAAAGCCATGTTTGAATAATGATTTTCAAGGTAGGCAGGTTTTGCTTTGATTCTGTGAACAATATTATGTAAGTAAATATTTGTTCACTTAGCTGTTTGTTATAGCACCCTCCTATGAGGAATTGACACTTCCTCTTGCGATATATAAATTACCTGCGTGACTTCTGGATAGCCGTTAAAGAGCAGTCAAGTACAGTAGTTAACAACAGCTACTAGTCAAGCAGCATAATACTACCTACGGACTTACTTTTTTCTATATTACTATTTATTAACACTTCCTTTGGATATCTTGTTTCTTTGTTATACAAATACACTTTTTTGAACCTACCTTGTTCCGTTTCTTGCTTCTGGCACAAGTCTGTCACTATAACTTTGAGGCAAAGTTTTGCCACAACTCCATGACACTGTTAAATATCTCTACTCCAAGTTTCAACATTTAGATATTTAAAACAATTAAGTGAACAAATTCATCTATTTATTAATATTCTATCTCCTGATATTAAGCACTGCAAGCAAAAACTGCTAAACTGAATTACTTCAGTCAGTCAGTTAAGTGCCATACGTGAAACACTCTTGGGCGATCATGTCTCGAAAGAGACATGACTGACTGGGCAGAAGATTATCCCACAGTAGGTTGCCATTGCTTTCTGCGGTAGACTGGTTGCTGACCAAGGCTATAGAACCAAATCTGTCCTATTATTTAACCCATAACTGGAGGCAAGAGACGGATTAATACCTTTCCCAAGGGTATTTGCGCATAAGTGAATGCAAGGAATTCAACTGAAATTTGAACTCGGTTCCCCGATTTCTCATTCCGAGCTGATATCCACTGCGCTACAACATACATCTGGACAGACTGAATTACTTACATAAGTCAAAATATTGTCCATATCTTGCTTGCCATATTCACAATGTTTTGGCTGTTGTACACTTCAGTCTTCTTCAGATGATTGGAATTTTGAACTGACACTTTTATTTCAATTAATGCGGTAGATTGTCCTTGTTCCATGAATCATGCAACACAAAATTTCAGTATCATCTGAATTGAACTGGTAACTGTTATGTAACTGAATAACTCAAAAGTATCTTTGTTAAATTTATTATACTGACTTATATATTTTACATTTCTTTATTTCTATGAAAATTTGAAAAATTATTGCTAGTATTTATTTCATTTTAATATTTAATCAATATTTCTGTCATTATGTTTTGTGTTTTCATTATTTGTATTTTAGTGAATATAAATTTTAAGAGTTCAATTTTTACTTTGTCACTAAAGCTTGAGAAACATTGTTAATGACATACTTCAGTAAAAAAAAAACAAAAAAAACACACAGGATGAATTTTGTTTCAACTTGCTGGTCATATATTATTTCATTTGTACATGTTCATTTTAGACACCTGTAAAATTTCAAATAAGTCAGATAAGAATATTTATTTGTTCACACCATTGATCAAATCTTTATATTGCCAGAATTATTGCCCCAGTTCAAAAAAACTTATACATTTAAAAGACAATCTCTTATAGTTTAATTCAGCTCAAAATTTGATTGAATTATGAAGAAAAGGGTAGGGGGAAGAAATGTCTTGAGCTTATATTTGCTAGATTAGCTATTTCAAATATACAGCGAATTACTTATCTATAGCCCATTAACAAAACCATTTTCATAACCAATATTTTTCTAAAGTTTGACATTATTTACTTTATATTACACAGCTGTAGTATAACCTTGACCCGCCCAGTAAGTGCAACAGGCAGTCAGCAGATGAATTACACACTCTTCTGCAGTTATCTTGGAGGTGGAGAACCAACAAAATCTTTCATCCTCCAAGAGGCTCATCCCTTGTTCCCTGTTTAGATGATTTTCCGGCTTTTCTAATCTTTTCTCACTCTTTTTCTTTTTTTCTTTCTATTGGAGCAGACAGACTAAACTATTGCTCAGTTCACACTCCACCATGCTCATTGAACAGCTGAAGAGGCTCAACTCTTTGTTCCTTGCTTGTGATGTGGCTTCCGGCTTTCTCTAATCTTTTCACTCTTTTTTTCTTCTTTTTTTTCTTTTTCTATTGGAGTAGATAGACTAAACTATTGCCCAGTTCACACTCCACCCATGCCTATTGAACAGCTGAAGAGGCTCATCCCTTTGTTACCTGTTTAGGATGTGATTTCCATTTTTCTTTTCTAATCTTTTTCACTCTTTTTCTTCTTTTTTTTCTTTTTCATTGAGTAGATAGACTAAACTATTGCCCAAAGTTCACACTCCACCCATGCCTATTGAACAGCTGAAGAGGCTCATCCCTTGTTACCTGTTTAGGATGTGCATTTCCGGGCTTTCTTTTTCTAATCTTTTCACTCTTTTTTCTTTTTTTTCTTTTTTCTATTGGAGAGATAGACTAAACTATTGCCCAGTTCACACTCCACCCATGCCTATTGAACAGCTGAAGAGGCTCATCCCTTGTTACCTGTTTAGGATGTGATTTCCGGCTTTTCTCTTTCTCTCTAATCTTTTCACTCTTTTTCTCTTTTTTTCTTTTTCTATTGAGTAGATAGACTAAACTATTGCCCAGTTCACACCCACCCATGCCTATTGAACAGCTGAAGAGGCTCATCCCTTGTTACCTGTTTAGATGTGATTTCCGGCTTCTCTTTTCTAATCTTTTCACTCTTTTTCTCTTTTTTCTTTTTCTATTGGAGTAGATAGATCAAATCCATGTCTATTCACACTCCACCCATGCCTATTGAACAGCTGAAGAGGCTCATCCCTTGCTACCTGTTTAGGATGTGATTTCCGGGCTTTTCTCTTTTCTAATCTTTTCACTCTTTTTTCTCTTTCTATTGAGCAGATAGACTAAACTATTGCTCAGTTCACTCCACCCATGCCTATTGAACAGCTGAAGAGGCTCATCCCTTGTTCCCCGTTTAGGATGTGATTTCCGGCTTTCTCTTTCTAATCTTTTCACTCTTTTTTCTCTTTTCTATTGGAGTAGATAGACTAAACTATTTGCCCAGTTCACACTCCACCCATGCCTATTGAACATGAAGAGGCCATCCCCTTGTTCCCTGTTTAGGATGTGATTTCCGGCTTTCTTTTCTAATCTTTCACTCTTTTTTCTCTTTCTATTGGAGTAGATAGACTAAACTATTGCCCAGTTCACACTCCACCCATGCCTATTGAACAGCTTGAAGAGACTCATCCCTGGTTCCCTGTTTAGGATGTGATTTCCGGCTTTCTCTTTTCTAATCTTTTCACTTTTTTCTCTTTCTATTGAGCAGATAGAAATTCAAACTATTGCCCAGTTCACACTCCACTCCAGCTCATTGAACAGCTGAAGAGGCTCATCCCTTGTTCCCTGTTTAGGATGTGGTTTCCAGCTTTCTCTTTTCCAATCTTATCACTCTTATGTAGCCCCCTGCACATCAGTGGTGTTACTGCCTTGCTTGGGGTGATATGATTAAAAAAAAAATGTCTTATCTTCATTTGACTCAATTAAAGGTTTTTGTTCACCACTGCTGTAGCTAAACACACAACTCTTTGGGTCAAGTCACTGGATTGAACTGAAAGTTTTATCCACTGGGCTATGTGTTACAAGACATCTGGAATGGGTATAACTCATGGAACAACAACAATCCACCCCAGTAGACAAAGGAACTATCACACAGACTGTACATTCATTCTTGAAAAATACTGTGATGTTTGAAAGTACTTGAACAAAACAATAACTAAATATGAACTTTGGACAGTTTATTCATGACTTCAGGAACAATACTCAACACTTATTCAAAACTTAAAAACTATAATGAAAAATGAAACAGACCATTTAGGTTTTTTTTAATCAAATTTGTTATATATATTCTGCCATTGTTTTTGTTGTATGAGAGTCTAGTAACTCAGATCTTATAACTAAGCAGCCAATACTATCTACTCATGTGATTTGATTAAAATGGTGAAGGCTTATGCAGAATTAAACACATTTTTGAAAAAATTGAATACAGTGAATATAGTGTGTCAGAAGTTCAAAGAACACTCTTCAGCTTGCGAATTCAGAGTTGTCCTTCTCCTAGACAGGTTACCAAGCAAAGTTAACCTAGTTTGTCCTGCTATTTATCCAGCTGTGTGTGTGTGTGTATATATATATATATATATATATATATATATATAATATATTTTGCATTATGGGACCATCTCTGCAAGCTAAAATAATTACATCTTTGACAAATTGACCATGGTAAGATTTGAACACAGTTCATAATCTGATTGTAACACTAACATTCTAACCCTTTCAGCATGCCCCATAATATATAGATATATAAGTGTGTGTATATATATATATATATATATATATAAAGTAGACATTTTCTTGCTTAAACAGAATTTTCAGGCCTGAGAATTGTTTAAGCATAAAACAGACTGTTGCCGCTGGCTGTTGACCTCAATGTCCATTTTTATATTTACATACACTTTATCCATGATATTCAGCAGTTTAAAACATAAATATAGCATACCTTCAAACTATTATATACATATATAAATAATATATTTTCAATCTTATGCCACAATTGTAATTTATTGCAATAAATATATAATTATCACATCACACATTAATAAAATAGTGTTGAATACAACATAACAGTTGTGCATGAAGTTGTGTCATGTTACCAGTGAGGAAAAACATGTATATTTATTAATAAATATCCGAGAGATATTCCTGAAGCTGCAGTTAAATATTTAATGTTAATTTCTGTGCCCATGTTACATTTTTAGCTGTACATTTAAATACAGCATTTGCAGAAAAGGATTCTGAGAAACTTTAAGTTTTACACCAAATGTTAAGCAAACCTATCACTTCGTACACTTATAGAGGTAAATACACTAAGTGGTTTTTATTTACTGGCAATAAGTTTGACTCTGGACCAGTGGCGTATAAAGAGGTGGGATGATGTGGCTGGGGCTCTAGCCTGTACTCCTTCAGGGGGCAGCACTTCTGATGGAGAATATTATTTTTGTTTTTATTTAGCAAAAAGATCATATAAAAATGTTTAAAAAAAAAAAAAACACTGGCTAGTGGTGGGGATGGACCCCACTTAAATATGGTGATGATTTGGGCTGGTCATTAAGCATACCATATCCAAAAGAAAACAAACTAGGTATACAGTTGCGATTTTGTCTGGGTGCTAGTCATAATCCCCGCCCTAGGTGCTACAAGTCCTCTGCATACCATTACTCTAGACAAAATCCCTCTTTACAAAAATATATTGATGAAACCTGATCTAGAATCTAACTTTTTGCAAATACCTATTCTATTAATAAGAACCTATCCTAAAAAATCATGTTGGCATGAAATAAACCAATGAGGTGTTGATATGCCATAAAACAAAATAAACCAAACCAAAAGACCTTTTTAGAAAAATATATCAATGAAACCTGATCTACAAATTGATTTATGACAAAGAATACATATTCAATTCATATGAACCTCTTCTAAGAATCATGTTAGCATTAAATAACCCATTGAGATGTTGATATGCTATAAAACAAAATAAACCAACCAAATCAAAAACCCTTCTTAGAAAAATGTCTATGAAACCTGATCTACAAACAGATTTCTTAGAAAAAATACATAATCTTTTTATACAACCTATCCTAAAAATCTTGTAGGCATGAAGTAACTCATTAAAGTTGTTAAGTCAGAAAACCAAATAAACTAAATCCAATTTGATATTACAGGAGTGAAATAGGTGAGGTTGCTTTGGTCAGGAGTATCAGCAGAGAAGAGCTCAAAAAAATTTCCTGAACAAACCAAATCAATGAAACCAGACTCATGACAAAAACCCTTTTTACAATAATATGTCAATAAAACCTGTTCTACAAATTGATTTCTTACAGAGAATACATATTCTATTCATACAAACCTATCCGAAAAATTTTGCATATATACATCTTTATCAATATTTTAATCCTTCCTTACTTTCAGTCACTTTTCTTCCTCTGTGAGTTATGTCCCTTGAAGATGTTGACAATCATGGGGATCCAAACTTTTTACCATTTGTATTTCTTAAGTTTTGTCTTTTTGTCATCTCTCTAAAACCCTGCTCCTTTGCTCAAGCTCACTAGATAGTTTATACATTGCTTTTCCTCATACTTTTAATGTCTTGTGAGTATTAAATTTTCCAAGCCGTCTTTCTTCATTATATTCTACAGAAATTTCATCTGCCTCTTCCTGATAAGCATCCTTTTTGTTGCCACTGTTTCTAGAATTTCACGTTCGTTCATTGTATTCTCAGCATTTTTCTGTAGAATGACACTTCTGTTGATTCATCTCTGAGCTGATTGTCCAGCATTCACTGCTATATAGAAGGACTGTTACTACATAACGTTTCAGTGTGCTTTCTGTTGTTCCTAATTTTTCTGTTTTTCATACTCTGCTCAAATTTTAAAAGGCATCTTTTGCCATCCCGTGCCATCAAATTTCAGAGTTGCATTTTGTTAGAAGGCTTCCCAGATATTTAAATTTATGCCTCTGTTTGATATTAGTATCTCTAATTTGTATGTTGGGATGTCCCTTTTGCTAACAGCCATCCATTCAGTCTTTTTACAATTGGTGTTTAGTCTTTTCATCTTGCTTTCCTACATTACCATCTATAGGAGTTCTTATGGTTTTCTTTTTGTGTCTGTTGTCAACATTTAGTCTCGCTAACTTTTATCTACTTTTTTCTATTTCTACATTTCCAAAAGTATATTTAAGCTAAAACTCTAACACATCAATTTAAAAATAAACAATTTGCCATTGAATTACTTTACTATTTTTCAAGTTATATGTATAAATTTCAAATTATACCCAACACCTTCTCTTAATTAATCTATTTATTAGGAATTTGAATAAGTTCTTGCTGATTATTCATGAAAAGTAATGTTTTATTCACAAAAATTAGTAAGAAACATTTCACTGAAAGTATTGTCCACTGCTAGCTACTACATTTTTCCATCTTTCTGGCAGTATTTGAATTCCACGTCAGAAAAATAAGTCTTTTGAGGCTGACCATGAATGAACTCATTGTTTGGCATCTTCAAGGGAATGAAAGTACTGCTCAGCTAGGCTATGTGTCATTGATCAAAACAAATGATAATTGGATGGGGCACTTTCTGGTGAATATGGAGGGGTTGGGTAGGACTTCCCTTTTAAACATTTCCAAGTAGGTTTTTGCCCATTTTGCAACATGTGGTCTAGCATTGTCATGTAGCAAAAACACTTTGTCATATCTCTGCTTATATACCGACCATTTTTTCTTCAGTGTTCAGCTCAAATGCATCAATTGGAATTGATAGCAAGCTCCCATGTTTGTTCCAGTTGCTTCGAGCAGCTCATAACAGACTACATCCAGCTGATTCCACCTAATGCAGAATAGAAGCTTCAAACGATGGATATTAATCCTTGCCACTGATGCTGATGCTTGACCAGGGTTACCCTATGATCTTCTAGGCTTAGGTTTATTGTAGTGTGTCCACTTTTCATCACCAGTCATGACACAATGCAAAAAAATCTTTCCTTATCTGCTGTTGAAGCAGCTGTTTACATGTGACAAGATGTCATTCAACCTCTCTCGGCTTCAGCTCATACAGTAGTCAATGTTCTTGCTTTTGAATCATTGCTAATGCTTTCAAACATTTCAAAACTGTTGTGTGATCAACTTCTACTGATTCTGCAAGTTCAGCTATATGAAGTAAAAAACGTTCAATTCTTCATCTTCAAACTTTTTTGATGTGTCAGAGCATTCTTTATCTTTCACATCAAAATCATTATTTTTGAAGCATCTAAACCAATCTCTGCATTTTGTTTCTGACACAGCATGGTTGCTGTCAGTCTCAACAAGAATTCTGTATACTTCAACTGTAGATTTCTTTTGAATAAAGTAGTGCTGTAAAATTTCCTATGAATACACTTTCTTTGGCATGAAATTTGACATGTTTACCAATATGAAAAACAAAGTTGTTTACACTTGAGCCAAATAAGATACACATACACATGATTTCAAGCTTGCTTATAGTACTTCCTTAAAGATGCATTACCATCTGAAACTACATACACACAGTTCTGGGAATGATATTTGTTGGAAAACAGGAAGAACTTATTCAATGTCCTCATAAAAAAATTACAATGAGGGGGCTGTGGAAAAGTTCTCACCATAAACAATGAATCTTTTGTGTCTAAATTTTGATGCTTGATGTTTTTGTTAGAATTGAGTTGAGCTGAGAATTTTCAGAATCTCCTTGTAATATCCACTGATGGGATTTAACTGGTTCCTGTAAATAAGTTACCAAAATTAAAGAACATTGAAGAATCAGTTCCAGGATTTTAATTTCTACAGTGTTATTTTTAAAAACTGAAATCCGCTTTATACGAGTGTACCCCAATGCTGCCTCACTTTTGTCTCTCCCTACATGAGTGTCTCAGGAAGGATATATATATATATATATATATATAAACAGTCTTTATTATAATGGGGAGGATCACTAGTCTTAGCATAAATATTTTCAGTAAAATAAGCCTTTTCCAATTTACTGACATATTTTTTTTATTAACAAGATATTTGAAGTATGCTGATAATTAGAATAATTAATTATATAGCCATGTTATTTAGTTCCACCAGTTCTAATCTTCACAATTAGCACACTGTGAAAAATACTCTTTGTTCTCTTAATTAGTAAGAAATAAGTTCCACTCAGCGTCTTCCTAAGAATCATTACTTTGTGGAACAGACTCCCAAGAGAATGTTTACCAGATCACTTCAGTCTCTTCAAGTCTAGGCAATCTTTTTGGATCAGTGAGCCACATGGGGTATGACTCATTATAAAGTAGGCCACAATGCTAAAAAGATTCAGCCATTTTTTGCTACAGAAGAAAAATCTGAGGAAAAAAAAAGAGAAAACGGAATTTTTTTTTTTCTCTTTGGAGAAAAGTTTTTTTCTGTAATTAAAAAATTGAAGTCTTGGGATAACATAAACACAGATGACTAGCACACATTGCTTTGTGTGATTAATTTTTAATTTATTCACTTGAAAATACAAAGTAAATTTTTTTAATTAAAAAAAACTTATTTCTTCACCAGAGAAAAAATTGTTTCCTGTTTCTAACGCAAAAGACATTTACATGTTTGATCTTCAATAGTGAAAATTGCCAATAGTTTAAAATGATGAAATGTTACCTTTTGAAAAAAGTTTAAAAATTCAACAAATGTTTTCACTTCATCACTGTTTAGGTATGAGAGTGTGTGAGTAAACAAGTAAAAATTAAACATGGACCAAATTTTTAAAAAATATTATTTTCCTCATGAAAAAAAGCCAAACAGACTCCACGTGACCTATGACTGAGTTAAAAATTACCTTTCTTACATAACCTCATAAACTGCACTTCTTACTTTCTCCTCTTATGCTCATCATTCAGTAAGCTTCTCCTTTGAGTGGCTCTTGGGCCTTGTATTGGGTAAACATTTTAATGTAAAAAATGTCAAAATATTTACAGATATGAACTTAGGAAAGAAGTGACTGCAAATGTTTTTAATATAAAAATCTAAGTCTAAATAAAAATGGTTTCAAAACTGTCTCTTATGAATATGCACGTCAAGATGGATACACTGTTGAGGCTTTAATTTCTTAGTTGTGTATATTGAAATGTTGATAAATAGTGAAGAAAAGCAAGAAGAAAGGGTTCACTTGTTTAGTTTATGGTATCATCTGATGCTTCAAGTTTGTACTTCATTTTCAAGGAGCATATTCAGGAGAATACTGAATACATAGCTGTTAGCAAAAGGGACAACCTAACATTACAAATTAGAGATACTGAAATCAAACATTCACAACAATTTAAATATCTAGGAAATCATTTAACAGAACAAAAAGGCGATTTTGAGAGAATTATAAGTCTTAACAGGATTTGTTATTGGCAGCCACAATTTTAACAGCATATGACGTGCAGATGACATGCTATTGACAGCAGACACAGAAAGGAAACTACAAAAATCCTACAGAAAATAGTGAAAGAAAATAAGAAAGAAAAAAATTAAACATTAAATGCAAGATGATAGAATACATAGTTGTTAGCAAAAAGATGAGCACCAAATGCAAATTAGGTTGTCCCAAAAGTTTGTAAACACTTGCAAAAAATTGAAATTTTACTCGTCAAGTAATGTAAGGTTACCAGAAAACACTTGCAAAAAATTACAATTTTACTTGCAAAAACAACAAAAATTATTGCTCAAAATAAAGACCATCATTTTCCAAGACTTTTTGCCATTGATCTGCAAGCTTTCGGATCTGGTCAAAGTACCATTCAGCTGGCTTCGAGTCAAAGAATTCTTGACATGCTTACTCAACTTCATCAAACGAGTCAAATCGGTGGCCCTTCAGAAAGTGTTGCATTGAGCGGAAAAGGCTGTAATCTGATGGAGAACAGTCAGGACTGTAGGCTGGATGTGGCAGAACCTCAACACTGTCCAGCTCTTCAAACTTGTCTTTGGTCTTCCTGGTGGTGTATGGCTTGGCATTATCCTGCTGCATCAAAGCGTGCTTTTGGTTGATCAGAGCCGGGTACTTTTGCTTCAACATTTTGTAGACCTGCTCAAGTTGCTGACTGTAAAGTTCAGCACTGATGGCATGACCATTTGGAACCAACTCAAAATGCACAATTCCACCAAACGCACAACATGACTTTCTTGCCGAATCGATCTTGTTTTGGAACCGATGGTGTCTCTTGCCCTTTCTGAACCCATCACTTGTCTCGACTGTGCTGGACCAGATAGACCCATCTCACAAGTGTTTACAAACTTTTGGGACAACTTAATATAAATCAGAAATAACAAAACCAAACAAGTACAGCAATTTAAATATCTGGGAAATGTTTTAACAGAATTTGGAAAATGCAAAACTGAAATCTGAATACCCACTGGTAGAACAAAATATGCTTTCCAAAAGCTAGGTAAAGTACTAAGAAGCAGAAAAATATTGTTAGAAGTAAATAGAAGAGTGCTGAACTGTCATGTAATCAGTCCTTCTATACGACAATGAGTACTAAACAATCTCCTCACAGATGAAGTAGAAATTGAGGCATCAAAAGATACCATGGACTGAACATGTGAGCAATGACAGTTTTAGAGAAAATGGAAACGGAAAGGATACTTATATTTAGAATCAGAAAGTGGCAGTTGAAATTTCTAGAGTAGATAATGAGGAAAGAGTCTTGAAAATTTTGATACTCACAGGATAGATTGAAGACAAAGGAAAACATAATTTACTTAGCTTGAGTAAATGAACGGTAGAACAAGGTTTAAGAGAAATGACAAAAAGACAATTTTTTAAAGAGTTACAAAGAACAAGAAATTGTGGAGAGCCATGATTACCAACATTCTCAAGGAACTGATTCATGAGAGAGGATACTGATTTCATTGATACAATCTTTTATTTTTACCTGTCCTACAAACAAGGAAACATTGTCATAGAACTTTTTCTGACCTTTTTGAAAGCAACTTCTTCAGCAAGACATTTATTTTTCTAAAGTTCTTACAGCTGTTATGCTAAGTTTACTTAACGTTTCTGTTCTTGGAGCAGTAGATATTAGTCCTGAATGAGAAATAGAAGAGTTGGAGTTCAAGTAGAATTCAATGAATACATTTATGTGCAAATACTTTTGGGAAAGGTATTAATCCATCTCTTCTCCCTCCAGCTATATATTAAATAGCAGGATTGATTGGGTTCTATAGCTTTAGTTGACAACCAGTCTACTGCAGAAAGTAATGTCTCTTTCAAGACGTGATTGCCCAAGCAAGTATCACATATGTTACTTAACTGAGTGACTTCATATAAACTGTGCAGAAATATTTGGATAATTTTTTAATATTAAAATAATAAAATTAAAATATTGTAAAATATTATTTTACAATAAAAAGATGTTGAAATTTCCAGGGTATATAGTATATACTCACAGGACAGATTAGCGGCAAGAGGAATGTACAAAAGTATTACATGCCTACCTGGCAAACATCAGTGAATTGGCGGTAAAGCAGGTTTTAGGAAAAATAGCAAAAAGATAAAATTTATAAAGAGCTACAAAGAACAGAAAGTTGTGGAGATCCATGATTGTCCACGTCCTGAAAGAACATAGCACATGGAAGATTGGGTGAACAATAGTCAATCAGTTAAGTGCCATCCGTGATACACGCTTGGGCGATCATGTCTCGAAAGAGACATGACTGACTGGGCAGAAGATTATCCCGCAGTAGGTTGCCATTGCTTTCTGCGGTAGACTGGTTGCCGACCAAGGCTATAGAACCCAACCTGTCCTGTTATTTAACCCATAACTAGAAGGAATAGATGGACTAATACCTTTCCCAAGGGTATTTGCGCATAAGTGAATGCAATGAATTCGGCTGGAATTTAAACTCGGCTCTCCAATTTCTCGTTCCGAGCCGATATCCAATGCACCACAACAAAAAAAAGAAAATTCTTGATATACTCTCTAGTGTGCTACTTTCACCTGAAGTCAGTTTTCTTTCTGATGCTATGATTTATGCACAAATTCGCAGATAAGAATGGTGCCTTTGTCACTCACAAACAAAGCTGTTTCCCAGTTTTGACAAATTAGTGATTTTTAATAAATATTCAAATAATAGTCTGGTAGATTAAAGCATTGGTTTGTTAATTCGGTGATATAGTAATTATGAGTTCAATTCCTGGGATAGGCAGTGTGTACTTGCAATCAGTGGAAACAGGGTGAGCAGTACTGAAAATAACTAAATAATGTGAGCAGTGGTATGTGAACAATCTAACCCTGTAGATTCAATAGTGTTCAGTTTATAATTCACTGTAGGTTACCCAGATTGATACACACCTCATGGAGGGCACAATGACCAAAACATTCTGATAGCAACAACAAAGATAAGGACAAGAGTTCACTTATAGTGTAAATAAAACTTATGCTTACAAAGTAAAACCCATTGTTTTTATTGTGGCTATATATTTTATCTTTAATCATCATTCTTCACCCAAAATCAGTAGCTAGATCTGCCTATTTGTTTAATCACACAGAAAAATTTTAGACGAAAAATGTTTGCAAGCACTAACTCTTGTTAAAGATGAAGAGATATATATATATGTATATATATATATGAAATGGAAGGATTATATTAAATATATTGAATCAGGTCAGCTGCTATGAAAGTTGGTTCACTGTGTCATGTCAGACAATTTTTCTCTCCAGAATCTATCTTTGACCTTTATAAGTCTACTGTTCCCTGCATTGAATATTGCTGCTATATCTGATTTGAGCTTTCTGTAATGTATTTAGAAATTCTCTACAAAATCCAATATAGAATCTGCAATCTTATCAGTCCTGACATGGCATCTCAGCTTCAGTCACATTCCCATCACTGTGAAGTGGCTTTGCAGTGTTTTTCCTGTAAATATTTTCATGGCAGTTGTTCTAATGATCAGTCCTCCTTGATACATTTACTGCATGAATTGAAGCATACTACTAGATTGACAGCTAGGTCTCATCATTTTACTCTTAAAATAATGTGAAATAGCTAAATGTAGCTGTACGTTATATTCTAATAGTTTCTTCTCATGTCTATGAACCTCTCTTCTTGCTTCCATGCCAGCTATGATTTTCATATTTTAAGTGCAATGTCAGACATCACCAGTCTTCCTGAACCTGTTCTTATATTGACCTTTCTCTTCTTATTCTCTTCCATCCCCAGTTAAACCTTTTAGGTCTTGTGGCAGTTCTGAGAGTATTAGATGTCCTCTAAAGATTCATTATTGTACAGAAGTTAGTGAAGGAATGTAAGAATAAAGTATTAAACATCAACTGCAAAAATACTGAGTTCCACTAGTTCTTTTTGTCTCAGCTGTGGACCGCACTTCCATTTTTTTTTGTTTCTTTGGAGATATAAACTTCAAAATTTCGAGTGCAATATCTGTCATCATCTTTCTGAATGCTGTTCTTTTATTGTCCTTTCTCTTCACCAAAATCTTCTCTTCCACTCCCCTTTCATCTAATTGACATCATTTACTTTGCTTGGTGTGAAATGGTTAATATTTGTATATAAAATATAAGGAACAAATACAAGATGTGAACCTGAAAACAAGGAACAAGTTATCAATAACTTGAATTTTTGGGATGGTAGCTTAATCTAAAGTATTGACAAAGACATATGTTATTAATAGACAATATAAACAACAAACATGATCAATTTGGAAAATATCTAATAGTATTAAAAGAAAATCTATGCTTTTAGTTTTGGAAAAGAAAATTCTTCTAAAAGCCATAGATTTGCTTGATAAATTTAGTGGAGTGTCTAATTCAATTTTGAAAAGAAAAATGACAAGAATTATTAAAAAACATTCAGTTTGTTGGTTAACACCTTTCATTAGGAACATAAAAAGAAAGTGCATTGAATCTAGGTTCAGACATTTTAGCTATTACAAACATTAAAAACAAAACATAAAACTGGTTCATTTTTATAAGAGCTAAAGCAGTTTTCAATTGTTTTTGCTATAAGACTTCTCAGTATAAATGCAGTTTTTTTTCTCTGTTCTGTAAACCTTCAATATATAGGTGATCATTGCACTCCATAATTTTCTGTCTCAGCAGATCTTTCAATCTATACAGTGAGGCAATTCTGAGAGAACTACTAGTACTGCCAGTATTTCTCAGTGCCAGCCACAATGTGAACAATATAAGATATGCAGATGATACAGTGCTGATAGCAGAAACTACAAGACCTTCTACAGAAGGTAGCTAAAAAAAAAAGGACTAAACATAACTATAAGAAAACTGAATGCATCGTTATTAGTAAAAAGAGGAACCCAAAATGCCAATTACAGGTAGGGGATACAAAAATCAAGTAGGTACAGAAATTTAAATAACTGGAAAGTATTCTAACAGAGGACAGAAAGTGCAGCACTGAAATTTGAAGTTTTATTTGCTTGGCCAAAGACACATTCCAAAAGCTAAGCAATGTATTAAGAGACAGGAAAATTTTGTTGGAAACAAAGAAAAGTATTGGATTGTTTTATGATATCTGTCCTCTTGTATGGCAGCAAATGCTGGACAATCTACTCAAGGATGACAGTGAGACTCAAAGCAGTAAAAATATGGTTCTATAGAAGGATACTCAGAATACCATGGAGCAAACATGAGCAACAAGGTTTTGGAGAGAATAGAAGCAAAAAGGAAACTTATACTTAGCATCAGGAAGTGACGGCTGAGGTTTCTGGTTTGACTCAAACTGCTCCTGGTCTCAGGCTTGTATATATGTATGTGGCGTGTGTTAACTGGCCATAAATTAGTTGCACCTGATTGTGCAGCTGTTCACTTCCATTCCATCCCCAGGTGATTGAAAATGTAAAATGATCAGTAAAATCCCTTACGTCCCCAGGTGATTGAAGATGTCAAGTGATCAGTAAAATCCCTTACATCCCCAGGTGATTGAAGATGTCAAGTGATCAGTAAAATCCCTTACGTCCCCAGGTGATTGAAGATGTCAAGTGATCAGTAAAATCCCTTACGTCCCCAGGTGATTGAAGATGTCAAGTGATCAGTAAAATCCCTTACGTCCCCAGGTGATTGAAGATGTCAAGTGATCAGTAAAATCACTTACGTCCCCAGGTGATTGAAGATGTCAAGTGATCAGTAAAATCCCTTACGTCCCCAGGTGATTGAAGATGTCAAGTGATCAGTAAAATCCCTTACGTCCCCAGGTGATTGAAGATGTCAAGTGATCAGTAAAATCCCTTACGTCCCCAGGTGATTGAAGATGTCAAGTAATCAGTAAAATCCCTTACGTCCCCAGGTGATTGAAGATGTCAAGTGATCAGTAAAATCCCTTACATCCCCAGGTGATTGAAGATGTCAAATGATCAGTAAAATCTCTTACATCCCCTGCTAGGTGTCAGAGAAAGCTAAGAACTTGAGGAAAAGGGGGCAATGATCTTCTTGCTGTACTTCTTGACAACTGAAAATCAAGAGACAGTTGCATAATGCAGAAGTAAGAGAAACAGAAGAACAAAAAAGATAACAAGACAGTAGCAAAGGCCAGTCTATGTGGACTATTGATTATATTGTAACTCTTTGTACAGCAAAAGAGAGAGTAAAAAAAAGAATTAATGCAATCCAAATTCTTTCAGAGTTCACTAATTACTTGTTGCTACTATGTCTATTTGTTGTTAGAGGTAATACAGTCTTTATGTTCCCCTTCACTCCAACGCATTTTGAGCTAGTCTCTTCTGATATTTCTCTCTGACTTCTCTCATGTTTCTTTCACTTGTTTTTCAAATCCGTTGCTTTTTTGTTGAAACTGTTTCAATATGATGTGGGCTGATAAGTGTCTGAAATGTTTCTCAAAAAAAGTTTATTGTCAATTTTGTGTATTTGGCTTAAATCACCTACTTAGATGTCTGTCGGTCTGGAAGTTTGGAGACCAGATTCTGTTGACTTGTACATTCATCTGTCAGCATTAATTATAATCCTATCCTTATGTGGGTGGTCTTTTTTTCCAGAATAGAGCAACAATTCCGTTTTCAGTTACTCCTTTATCTCTTTCTCCAAGAGAGAAACAAGTAAGCAAGGAAGAAAGTAACAGTTCTTTCCCTTTGCAAGGCAGGCTTGGCATCTGGTCATTGTTCAATTGTCAAACATATCAGTCTGTCATTTCGTGAATGTCTTGTTTTGCCACTCTTCTATCTCTTGGCCACCACAGCACTCATTTCTTTTGTCCTCTCTTTCTTAGCATCCTAAGAAAAAGAGATATATCTATTCCGGGGTTCAAATCCAGGGTTTGTCAATAATTAAACGTATGTGCATAAAGAACACTTACAGTGTTACACTGGAACATGTAACGAAGAAGGAGGTTTTAGAGAATCTAATACTTACAAGATAAATATAAGGAGAGAGAGAGGAAAGTAGCATACTTGATGAGCTTGAGAAAATGGATGGTGGAATGGGGTTTGGGAAAGATTCTGTTGTGAATTTTCATCACTAATTTGTTGTGGAGTTGTGGTGAAACTTCACTGCGAATTTGTAGTGACTGCTTTGTGCCGGAAGTAAGACACAGAACAAAAAGGTAGATTAGAAACAGTGTATTGGTATAACAAGAAACAAGGATTCAAAGGAAGTGTTAATAATAATCAATATAGAAATCAATAATATAGAAATAAGTCTGAAGGCATTCTTACATTGCCTGACTAGTAGCTGTTGTTAACTGCTTTCATTAACCACTGAACTTGACTGCTCCTTTTAACTGCTCATAACTGCCTGCCCTCTAGAAGTCATGCAGGTAATTTATATATAGCAAGAGGAAGAGTTCATTCCTTGTAGGAGGGCACCATAACAGATACCAAGATGGAAATTGTTGAGAGCAACAAAGAATAGGGGCAAGTGGAAGTCCATCATTGCCTATGTCCTGAAGCAACATGGCACATAAAAAAAGATGAATTCCCTGTCCTTTGTAGCTCTTAAGTTTTGTCCTTTTGTTATCTCTACTAGTATCTTTCTGACATCCATTTACTCAAACTCTCTAGGTAGGCTATGCATTACTTTCTTCTCTCTTGATTTCAATCTGTCCTGTGAGTATCAAATTTTTCAAGCACTCTTTCTTCATTATGTACCCTAGAAATTTCAATTGTTTCTGATGTAAAGTATAATTAGTCTTTTCTTTCTGTTTTCTCTAAAACTTTGTTGTTGCTTACATGTTCAGTCCATGGTATTCTCAGCATCCTTCTGTAGAACCACATTTCTATTCTTTCAAGTCTATTTTTCATTTCTAAGCAGATTGTTCAGCATTCACTGCTACAGTGAATATCTGAAACCCTTTCTCATGGCAATTTCATCCAGTTGCCCAAATTATCACAAAATGTTCTTTTTATTTAAGCAGAAGCTGTCTTTGGAATATATACAGGGCCAGATGATTTACTGACAACTTAGGTAGTTATCCAGAGCACCATCAAGGCTGAGGGTGCTGTCATGCCTCAATGTCATGTGTTTGGGACCTTCCAAAACTAAAACTTATAAAAACATACTTGTGGTTATCTATGACTCAAGACTGATTAAATTATTTGACTAGTTTGCTAATAGAAAATATTTTTGTAAAGATAGGTGTAGAAAGTGCCATGAAAAGATTCGTAGATCTAAAGACCAGAAAACTGTTTTAGGTAGGATAAAGAATGTTTTCTTTAGCTTGTATTAAGTTGCATATTGTAATAAACATGTTATTCTACCTTTTCAGATTTTCTTGCAAAAATTTTAAAAAATTATACTCTTAAGAGCACCAAAGTTCAGCCTGCCAGTAATCCTATCATCATTACTGCATATTTTTATATATATCCAAGTGAATACAGAACGAAGAAAAATTTTTTACAATGTCCAAAACATTAATTTAAAACAGTGCTCGATATATAATATATAGAGCTGTGAATATTTATTATAAATTATATTTTAGGACATGTACAGAATTTTTTATATATCCACTACAGATAGTACATTTGTTTCGACATTGAAACTACAATGTCTCATCTGTGTCTGAAAATATAATTTATAATAAATAAATATATATATATATATATATATATATATATATATATATGTGCACACAGAAATATATATTTAAATCTATAGTGGTATACTATGATGTATTGCTGTTGTTTAAATATACATCGACTACATGATTTTATTTTGGAACAATGTCATCTGTGTGAGACAACCAATCAATGAGGATGAAATTTAAAACCTCTTTTTATGAACATGTGAATGACTCTGTAATAAAGTTGCTAAGAACTCAATCCTAAATGTAGAAAAAAAAACATATTAAACAATACTGGGAATAAGCTCTCATCAAAAACAATACAAACATCAAATATAAACTGTTAAAGAAATAACAGAACAGTGTTTTAGAAAGAGTTACATGAGTATTCTTTTCTCTGCTAAAATATTTTTCAGGCTAGTAGAAAGTTCAAGTTCTATTAAGATATTTAATAAAGTGTTTAATATTTTGTTGTAAATTTCAAAGAACAAAAATATAAATTCACTTTCATATGTTTAAGTTTTATTATAATCATCACATTTTAAAACAATAAACATTACCAAGGAGTGAAGACAGTTAAAATAATCAAGGTGTCAATAGAAAAAAAAAGCTGCCTTTTGACACTCCATGTTTTTGTAGGGTAGGAAGGTCCAAGTTTGCCAAACATTTTTAAAATTTCAACCTTCAATAACACTAACTGTTCAATCAATAAATGTCAAATGTTTCCTTCATTGAAAAGGCTTAATTTTTCCATTACTCTTATTACATAAATGAAAATAAACATCTTTCTACTTGAAGAACCATACATAAGCAGTTATTATATATTTTCTACTTTACATCTGTTTATCAGCTTTCATGGTTTCTGATAAGAAGAAAGAAATAAAGAACACAAATATGATGTTATAAACAATTCAACAAATAAATTATTTATTGACTAAAAGTGACTGTAATGGAAACATCATCATTTATCCATCACATAGGGCATAGGGCAGCAACTTTTTGTTGCTGTTTCTGTAACACTGTTTTTACGGGGCAGGGTTGTTAGCCCTGCACACAACCGCAGAACCTGGAGGACAGGTGGACCATTCTTGGTCTTTACGTTTACAGCACCTCGTATTCCCAAATAGTCACCCATTAAGAAGTACTGATCAGGCTCACTGTGGCTTAACTTCAGTGATCGGACGGGAACCGGTTTATCCAACATGATATAGCCATAGGTAATGGAAACATGCCAGAAATATACCATGACAAAATAATGAATTTTCATTCAAACATAGTTCTTTTCAAAATAAGAATATATATATATATATATAATGCAAATGTTCATGGCAAAGGATTCAAATAATGTTTTTTTTTTTTTACAATAAAACTAATTCCAAAACTTGAAAACAAAAGTTAATTTTTATCAGCAATTTTGGAATATTTGTTATTTTCATGCTTATCCTGTGTTAGGGTGCAATGAATAAATTGTCGTTAAACAATTGTTGTTAGAACCAAGTTTCAGTTCTAATTGAATTTGTTACATTCCCATACATACAACTACTCTTGGGGAAAGGCATGAATCTGTCACTTCTCTCTCCAGCGATGTGTTAAATAGCAAGACAGATTGTGTTCTATAGCCTTGGTTTACAACAGGTCTACTATAGAAAGTAATGATAATCTACTGTAGGAAAATCTTCTGCCCAGTCAGTCATGTCTCTTTTGAGATATGATCCTCCAAGCATGTATCATGTATGGCACTTAACTGACTGAGTAATCATTAACATCTTGATTGTTATCTTCTCTTTGAGTTATATGTACTATCCATTTAAGTTGTTGCTGTTTTTGGTAGTCTTGGATTAATGGTTTCTGCTATTTGGTACCACACTTTGTAAGACTGTTTTTGTCAGTGTTTATAGAACAATGATTTTTTGGGGGGCTAAGATTCAGTCTTCACTCATTCAAAGCCATGTTTAACTACTGATCTTAGGTTGTATGAAGCTAAAAGTTTAGATATTTCTAAATTTGGCACCATGCATGTAATTCATATGAATGTTGCAAGCTGATGAAGCTATTTAAAATCAGGAATTATGTTTGTGGTTTAATGTTTTGGCTAGAAGATTAAATTTCTGACCCCTTTTTGATTCTTGATCATTTTACTATTGAGGTCATTAAGTAATACATCATTTTTTCTGGGAAATGAAAATACATAAGAACTCCATAGATTCAGGAATTGTTTGATTTTGTTTCCAGAATACCTAAGCATTACAACTAACACTTGAAGAATAAAGAGAATGTGTAAAAATTCAGTTGAAACTTTTCAGTTTTATTCTGTTGTCAATGTTCAATTTGGTGAGAACATTACCATGAGAGCTTATTCTTACTGAACAAAAGCATTGGCATTATTTATATGTAGGCTTTGTTATGAATGTAACATTTCAGCAGTTATGCTCACTGGCCTTTATCAATTGTTTTTTGATCTGATTAACTTTCAGGGAATTCTGGACAGAACACTTTATTTAATTGATGAGGATAGACTATTCTCATTCCACTCATAGTCAACAAATATCTTTTTGATTTTTTATTTAGTATTGCTCAGTTATTGTTAACCCTGTTTCTATTGAATCTAAGTTTGCATTACCTCACACTTTGATTTAACTCTCAATTACAATATCACCAAATTCATAAACCAACAGTTTAATCCTCTAGGCTATTGTCACCTGGGACAATCATGAGTTGATTACCAAGTTAAGCATAATCGAGCCTGGTCAGTACCTAGATGGGTAACTGCTTGGAAATACCAGGGCTGTAATCTTGGATATGTGGGTGGCATTATGAATAATGATTTTGTATTGTTAATCAGAGAGCCATGTTTTAATTCCAGTTGGTATTGCTATATTTATATTTATCTTGAGAAATCCATCTCTTTTCCCAACAGACAATCACTACAACCATTATTATCTGAAAAAAAAAAATTAAATAAATAAAAAAACTACTCACAAAATATTTAGATTTTGGCATTAAATAACCTATATACTGCTAAACAAAACAACCAAATGATTATGAGTGGAGAATATGTAGCTTTAAATGTAACCTGTTATTGCAGCAATTATATCAGCGATGTGTAATTTAACTCATTGGAAATGAGGCAGGCAATAACTGAGCATCACTAAATACAAATTAGACGAGATAACCGTTGACAGGAACAGTAGAACGAGAACAAGATAAGCAATGACAGAAAAATACTAACAACTAGACAAGATATCCCTAGACATGGTCAGTAGAATTAGAACAGACTAGCCATATAGATTAAATAAATGATTCAATGTGAAATTCCAAGATGGTAATTGATAAAGAACCGAGGGTCTAATGTCTGAAACAGTGTGATAACAACAACAGTCTCCATTTAAATAAGTCCTCATTCCAGAAATTTTGAGAGCCAAATAAAATTTTAATCATCCAACTGTTTTTTACATTTGACATACTCTGTTTGTATGTATATATATATATATATATATATACTAGCAGTATAGCCCAGCATTGCTGAGGTGTAATGAAAGCTTTAAAACTAATCCATGGTCCTGGAGCTCAGATTCAGCCTAAAGAATATTTGTGTGAAGTTTGGTGAAAATCAGATAAAAATTGTAGATTTGTATAAAGGACATACAGACAGATAAACAGACACACACACAAACATCTTGCTTTTTACATATATATTATCAATTTTCTGCACTATTGTAAGAACTGCAACCTTGAAACTTCTGAATATCATTTCTTATGTCTTTGTCTATGAGTGTATCAAATTTGATTAAAATTGGATCACTTCTTCTATAACCCGATTTTTTTCGATTATTGATTTTTGATATTTATCGGGGGTACCTTGACACAAAACCTAGCTAAGAACACTCGCAGATGCTTATAGAACAACTGGGTAAATTTTCAAAAAAATCGGTTCAGTTGTTTTGGAGTCTATAGGTAACGGATACACGCACACACAGACAAAGTTCCATTTATGAATAAGTTATATATATATATATATATATATATATATATTATATATGTAAAGGTAGGGTAGAGAAATGGAAAGTGGCTCAGCTTAAAGAACCTGAGCTGATTTCATATTCCAGTCAAGTTAATTGCATTCTCTTATCTGTTAATACCCTTGGGAAAATTATGAATTTCTCTCTTTTCTGTCTCAGCTACAGGCAAATAACAAGACAAACTGAACTCTATAGCCTTGGAGAAGGCTACACACACACACACACACACAACATAATGGCTGGCCACCCATATTTGACAAGACATGTATACCAGGGTGGCTAGTTAATCCCCATTGCAGATGCCTACTCAGAAACTTGTTCAGCACCCTCAGAGCCCACCTGGGATTTACACTGCAAATATGTTGAGTGAACCATAGTTACAGTTTCTGCAAGAGCAGGTTGTCTAGCATGAACAACAACCTGATGCTCAATCTCTTGGTCACAATGACTTGTGACTTCAAGCTAGCATAACCATTGATGTCTCTTCAAAGAGAGCCATTTCCCAATTTCACTCACAAGGCTTGGATCAACCTGTGGCATGGTTTTCAGGCACTTTCCAAGTGAGCTGTATGCTGGGATTGCCTTTTCCAGAGCTAAAAATCAGGAAGTTATCTTCCTGACAATTCGACCACTTTTAATAGAGGGCAAATTATTATGCTTTCATTCTGAGCAGAAAACACACTTGCACTTCTGATCTGAAACAAAGTGTGCATTTACTCTAAACTAACAAGAGAAATGTTTATTCAGAAGCAAATAATCCAACTTTTCATGGCTACTATACGAGTAGAAAAATAATTTTCTTTAAATATTCAGTGAAAGAAGCCTTGCAAATACAATTCAGAGTAAACAAGTTCTTTCTGAGGATTAATTTCAGTAAAAATAAGTTGTTTTTTTTATCAGGTATATTTTTATCATTTAGTTTTATTATATTTCAGTATAAAAATGTCTAGTCTTCATATTTCCCAGGCTTAGTGTTGCTTTCCACAAAGCCACAAGAGGAAGATTTTATTGCAATAATTTTTTAGTTTTGCATATCAATATTTACAATCTGAGCTCAAATAGAAACTACTGATACCAGTTGTGGAAACACCTATCTTGGTCACCACATTTAGCTGGTCTGAGTTTATCTTATATATATATAAGTTAATCAAAAGATTACATTATATAAAAAAATTGTTGAAAAGTTATTATGTAATACATATATTGCCTTATACATGGGCAAAAAAAAATTTATGTTTGTATGAGAAGATTAGCATATATGCTTTTTTATGAAATTTTTTTTCCTTTTTTTTATTCAGTAGAATTCAATATGAAATGTCACCTTGATATAAAGATTACTTTGAAGAAATTCAGTATAAAAGTTTTTTTTGACTAACATTCAAAGAAACAAAATTATTTAAAAACTTAGCATTAAATACATGGCAGACTTACATTAAACTTTATTAAATTAAAAGTTCAATAACATTCATTGAATCTAAGTGATGCATTTTTATATTAAGCTAATATAAATTTAATTAAAATAAACTCTTGCATTAAATATGTAAAGTTAAATATTTTATATTGGATTATGCTAAGCTAAAAGTTGGTAATAATTTCTCTGTATCCAATATAATGTACACTTTTTCTTAAATATCAGTTGATTCTGTTTTCAACCTAAAAGGAAAAAGTTATATCTTAATTTTTTCTGTTTACTCACAATCACCGTGGAAGTAAATATTCCATAAGTGACATTTTTGAAGAGTTCATAATTATGAATTTAAACAAAATAAGGTAAAATCTGAAAAAACAAACTTAATGAAGGAGTCAATCTTAAAATTTTTATAGGTCTGAAGTTTTATTGGCTAAAGATGATGTTAGTCTGTTTAGAGAGCAACATGGTGTACTTCATTGGTTTCACACTCTCTATATCTGCAATTACTTCTAGAAAAGTTGGGTCTCTGTGTCAGGTCATAAAGTTTTTCTCATCAAAATCCATCTTGCACATTTCTAAATCTACCATTGGTCCATACATTGAATACTCTTGCCATATCTGGTTGGGTACTCCTGTTATTCATCTTGAGGTTCTTAACAAAATCCAAAGAAGGATCTGCAATGTAATCAATCCTGACCTGGCATCTTGACTTCAGTCACTTTCTCATCGACTTAACGTGATCTTGCACATTTATAAATCTACCATTTGTCTTGTGCATTGAATACTGTTGCCATACTTGGTCAGGTCAGGTCAGGTCAGGTCAAGGTTTTTAAAAAAATCTAAAGAATGATCTGGAATGTAATTGATCCTAACTTGGCTGCCCACCTTCAGTCAATTTCTCATTGACATGATGTGGCTTCCCTCTTTCTTTCTTTCTACAAGTATTTTTATTGCAACTGCTCTGATGAGCTTCTTTCCCTGGTACCCTCAACAACATAAATTCATATGTGCTACTAGATTGGCAGCTAGGTCCCATCTTTTTACCAATGAAATAGTTAAATGTAACTGCCTCTCTTTCCATCTCTAACAGTTTCTTTTCTAGGACTTTCTATCTGTGAAACTCTTTTCAGTTTACTTGTTTCTCTGATAGCTAAAATCTCTAAAGGTTCAAATGCTATGTCAATTGCTATCTCCTTGAATCTTATCCATCTCTTATTCTTTTTTTAACATCCCCTGTACCTTTTTTTCTTTCACTGTAATCCTCTGTGCATTAGTGGCAGTCCTGCCTTACTTGGGGTGAAATGATTAAAAAAAAATATAGCACAATATAAATTATACTATATCAAACATGTTTTCTATAAATAATGTTTTAAAACATCTAAAACATGAATCCCCAAATAAAAAGTACTATGCCACAGGTCCAACATAAATTCTCTTTTCATTATTTTTTTCTTGTTTTTCAAATATAGTGTCTATTTGTTTGTTTGCCAATGCATTGGTTTATATTTCTCTCATCTTGAGCTGAGGATACGTAAATTGACCACTTCAAGATGACTGTGCTTCAAAGAATCCAGGTCTTTGATTGGTTTAGTTTTGCTTAAAGAGTTAAACAAGGCATGCTTTTATTGGCTGTGATGGCTGCAGACCAAAACAAAGTCTGGAACATTTCCAGGCTTGTGTAAGAATTGGACTGAGTGGGGAAAGTGTATGCAAGTGGAGCCATTGTCATTACAGATCTACTAACAGTGAGCGAAAAGATACAGCAATGAAACGGATAGTTCTGACTGCAGTTACTCTAAATAATAAGGGCATAGCAGAATGGCTGTCACTTCTGCTGACCTGGGCAATTATCCCTCAGGTTCTCTGTTTATTTTTTCTGTCAACAAATATTGTATCAGTTTTTAAAACTAGGAGTGTTTAAAACTTAATGCTTAGCAATGTAAAGTGGTGTAAATATGATGTATGTCAAAAACTGACCCATCTTCATTACTTTCATAGTCCATATTCCATTGGTGAAGAGGAAGTTCCACTTGGCTTCTTCCCCAAAACTGTTGCAATCTTGAATGTACACCTGAGAAGTTGCTATTCAAATTAGAATGATCTTAACTACTTCAAATCATGAATCAATCATTGTCAATACTACAGATCATCATAATATACAACACTTGATCCATTGTAATATACAATATTAAGAAAAAAGAAAATCAGAAAATTTTCAAATTCGAATTGAGGCTGTACACATTCCTTTGTTTCATTGCTAGATGATTTAGACATTGGTGAAGAGGAAGTTCCACTTGGTTTCTTCCCCCAAACTGTTGCAATCTTGAATGTACTCCTGAGAAGATATATATCTCACTATAGCTTTTCTATAAATATTTTCAAAGCAATTGTTCTGATGAGTTCCCTCCCTAGTACCTCAAACTTTATTATTAGATTGACTCTTTATTCTCATCAATTTACTATTGAAATAGCTCAATATCACTGTAAGTTTTATTCTAATATTTTTTGTTCTTTTTACACTTTTAACCTGTGGAAATTGTCTTCCAATTTCTTGCTTGCCTATTACCTACAATCATAAAAAAATATTTAAATTCGACACCAGTTGCCATCTTGTGTCTTCTTGAAACCTGTTATTTTATCTCCTCACTAAAATATTTTCATTCTTTTACACTCACAGTAACCGCTTGCATTTTAGTAGCATTATTGTGTTGCTTGGGGGAAATGATTAAAAACAATATTTATGTATATTGGAGAAAGATAGGTACTGTCAAGATGTTATGAAAGACTTCAAAGAAATGTGAACATCAAGATCACGGGACCAACCAAAGTATATGCTATCAACTCAGATTTTTTCCTGTGACTTGTAGCATATAACTCAACATTGTCTGTATCATGAGAGAAGGAATATCATCATTATTTACATAATTTATCTTTGTTGCTGTCATTACAGTGTTTTGGCCATTGTGTCTTCTGGTCTTCATCAGATGTATGTTAATCCAAGTAAATTTTTTTTTTTTTTAATCATCTCACTTCAAGCAAGGTGGGACCACCACTTATGTGCAGGTAGTTACAGTGAGAGAAAAAATGGGTTGAGAGGGTATTAAAGAAAGAATAAAAGATAAACGTGATTTAAGAAGAAAGAAGATGGCAATAGATGATGCATTTAAATTTTGGGGTGATTGTAGGTATTGGGGAAACAAGAAATCAGAAAGGTGTTCCACAGTCTTGAAATGTGAGAAAAGAAACTGTTGGAGTAGAAGTAGCCGTTACATTTAACTATTTCAATGGTAAAATGTGGGGCCTAGATGGCAATCTAGTAGCATGCTTAAATTCATATAGTTGGGGCACAAAGAAAAAAAAAGCTCATCAGAGCATTGCCATGAAAATATCTGTATAAAAGACAATGGGGAGCCATGTTGTGGTGGTGGAAAAGTGACTAAAGTTGAGATATCAAGTCTTTGTATCCTGTTAAGACCCTCAAGATGAATAACAGGAGCACCCAACCAGATATGGCAACAGTATTAAATTCATGAACGAATGGTAGATTTATAAAAATAAAAAATAGATTCTGATGAGAAAAAATTTTGGCCCAACAGAGTAGATGCAGCTATAAATTCAATATATTTGTTCCACTTCAAGTTGGTTAAAAAAATGAGGCCAAGTAGGTGCAGTGTGTTTGCATCAGCCTACAGGGGTTAGACCGTTTTTATTCCACTTCCCATGTGAATGGATATCTTGACAAGTTTTTATTTCTAGTACTGCTTAGTTTTTGCTTGCCCATTTCTACTGAGTCAAAGTACCCATTACCTGGCACAAGGATTGAACTCACAATTACTCTGTCACCAAATTCATTAACCAACACTTCAGTTAACTAGGTTACTGTCTCATGAGACATGCATCTGATGAAAGTTAGAGGGCACAATGGCTGAAATGTGACAACAACAACAAAGATAAGGAAAATAGTCTGCATGTAAATAGTGTAAATAACTAAAACTACCTAATGCCATGAAGGACCTCATGTTTGATAGCCTAGGTCATATAAGAACTGAGGGGATTGAATAATAAGCACACAAAAAAAAAATGAATAATCCCCTAAGTGGACTCTGACAGGAAGGACGATCTGCAGATGCACAAAATGAGGGGTATCCTGGTGCCAAAAAAGAAACTTTCTTTTCAGCTTGGACTCTTGACTGCACATGATATACCTTTTACTTGGCAGGACATTTTCCCTCAAAAGATAGTTGCAACCCAGTAAGTAAAGTAAAGTAAAGTCAAGTCCTAAAAATATTTATTGTGGCTCCATCTCCTTCTTTCCTTCATAGATTTTATTTCAGCTTATACGAGCAACAAGAAAAAATTCCACAAGTATTCTGGGTTTAAATAAAAGAATCAAAGCTAACCCCAAGAATAACCTCAATGCCCATAAAACTACTAATGTATCAGTCAGTCTCTTCATTACAACTTGTACAATGTAACTTAATACATTTCCCCTATTATAAGAGATAGATAATACCAAAAATACTAAATAGAAGGTAACATTGGGTATCCTATTATTAATTAGCAGCCCACTGGGTAAATAAACTACTACAAAAAAAATTCCAGTATAAAATAATGATAACAGCTAGTGTGACTAAGAATTTTTTCAATCTTATTAAAATTTTTCGTCAGATGAGTTCACTCATATTTCTTTTTGAATATTGATGAGAATTTCCTTCTAAAGATAATGGTAATATTGGCTTTTTTCTCTATAAAAAAACATTTGGCATTAATTGACTGAGCAGTCAGTACAGTTTTCATATGAAATTTATAAAATCTTTCTCTTAAAACGCTTTCTTAGGAAAACAAATATCTGAAGTCCTGTAGCTGTTGCTCTCTCCAGTATTAATAGTGGGAGGGGTACTGTGGGGGTTCATTTTATTTGAATTTTAACATCTTGATTGTGTCATTATTTTCTCTTTGAGTTACATGTGCTATCCATTTTAGTTCTTGCTGCTGTTTGTAGTCCTGAATTGAACTGACTTCCGTTATTTGGTACAGTTCTGTAATTCTGTAAGGCGAATCCACAATGTTCAAAAAAGGTTGTTCTTTGCTGAGACATTATGGATGTATTTGCTCAAAGCATGTTTTCACTATTGATCTCGGCTGTGATCTCATGTACTGTGCAGAGTTTAGATGTTTCTGAATGAGTTTTGGTGCTATGCATGGCATCCACATGAAAGTCTTAATCTGATGAGACGATTTAAGAACATCACTTGAGCTTTCAGGTTGATGTTTTGGTTTCCTTCCTAACCTTTGCTTTTTAGTCCTGAGGAAAGTTAAGTTTGATTATATAACTATTTTATCTTCTAGGTACATGTTGCACCCATTTTTATTGTTGCTATTAGACATATTCAAGTGGTATGTTTTTTTTATTATTTGGTATAGCTCTTTATTGATAATTTTGTAGTATCAGTCTTTACCAGGGTTTCTCAACTGGTGTGTCTGAGTGCACTAATATTCCATGAAAGGTAGCCAAGTGCACCCCAAGTTAAAAGAAGTCATTTATTAATTACCTTTAAATTTAAAATCTCTTCATTTTTTAAAAGTAGACATCTAGCACTAAATCAAGACTTTGTCATTTGATATTTATAAAATTTTATTTATAAACTGGATGTGAATTTCTGTAATCTTCAAAAAGGGTATAATCCCTTTAAATCAGTCTTAATGGGCTTCTCTAAAATAAATAAATATATATATATATATATATATATATATATATATATAGCAGATTCTTAAGTCCCTTTGAATTATAACAGTAGCACTAATCTTCTTTAGGAATGCTAAACCAAAATTTAATATTTAAAGATTTCAAAACTAATTTTTCCTCATTAAAATTTATAGTGCACCCCAGACTTTTAGTTATTCTACGTGTGCACTGTGAAGCAAAAAATAAAAAAAGGTGGAGAAACTCTGGTCAAAAGAGTCTGATGAAGGATTTTAGAGCACAAAAATAAATCAACTGAAGGCTCAAATAAAAGATTGTATGTGAATTATAAACTCTTATTTTAGGATGTGATGGTCACTATGAATATCTTTCAGATATATATAAAAATTTTTTAGCATAAATAGATGCTGTATAAATATGTTGATCAAGAGATCATCTAGTCCATATGTAGTCAGTATGCTACAAAATGTTTTTGTCTATACTTTTGAGATGAGGTAGTATTTACATTGGTTGGACTATTGTCCTCATCTTTATTGTCATTTCAATTGTTGTGTGCTCCGAACTTCTTTAGGTGCTAGGAATTTTGAACCAAATCTTTTATCATGATCACTGGGGTATATCATGTGCAAAGCCACTTCTGGTAGCTATGTAGTTATCTCCCTTTAACTTAACTCTCTAAATTATTTTTTCACCACTGCTGTAGCCTGGTATTGAGCTCACAACTGTTGGGGTCAAGTTACTGGAATTAACTAATGTCTAAATCCACTGGGCCATGTGTCCTTTAGAAATGTCATAATAATTACAATAAAGATGAGGATAATAGTCCGAACAATGTAAATGGTGTATAAAATGTTTGTAGATATTAGAAAAGAATTTCAGTGTAAATTATTGCAGAATTTTCTGAACATAAGTGATTGTGTGTCTCCACAGCTTACTTTTATTTACTATCTGTGATATTCCATGGTGTCTTGCAAAAAATAGTGGTTTGTTTTTCCATTGTGTTGCTTATGGATTTTCAATTTGGATTTTTCCTTCTCTTAGACTGGCTGACACCAAAGCCTAGAGAACCCAGTCTACCCTGCTATTTCTTTCTCAAGGTGATTTGTTCAAAGCTATAATTTGAATTCTGCTTACTGATTCTAATATAAGTGACAATAGTAGCTGTAATCGCAGAAATTGTCTGACATCCATGATTGGGTTCTAATGCTTGTGTGACAGTGCGGAGTCCTGTTGCCAAACGCAGGGTCTTCCAGCAGCCACACTCTTGATTCAGTGCTGCAATACTTCCTTGAGGCACTTTATGTAAGCCTTGAGTCTAAGGCCCTGTGGGAAATGAATAGACATAATGTAGCCATCACTAGTGTTCACTCCAAACACCAAGATGTTGACTGGATATATCATCTAACTCATTCTAAATCTTCTCCACTGTCCTCAGCTTGACCCCCAAACACTCTTAAATGTTCGCATTGGAGCTACCTGTAGTGCTGCATGCTGTTTTCAAATTTCTGGTTGAGTGAATTGTATCATAGTGCTTTTTTTTTTTTTTTTTTTTTTTTTAACAGACAATGTCAACCTGACCTAGTATACTGTGCGGTTGACAAATTCAAAAACAAACAACTCATATGCACAAAAGTTAAAAATATAAAATGGCAACAATTTACCCATCACACCTTGTGTTAGCAGATAACCATTTTGTTATGAGGACAACAAATTCTGTTCTGATGATCTTTTTAGGAATGTCTTTAGATGGAGAAGAAAAAGTAGAATGAATCAGTACATGAGAAATAAGGAGAAAGAGAACAAGGTGCGACTTGGCCTTATATCAGGTTCAATTTGAAGTTGAAGTTTCATTTTAGTTTTGTCTTTCTCACTGCTTCCATCTGACTCTCTGATTGATGCTGACTGGGGCCTTTTATAGTCATTCAGATTTTTGCACTAGATCACTAAGTTCCTTTAGTCTTGCAAGTTGCTTCCATTAGTCAGAAAATTAATTTGTCTAATTCACTTTGGCAAATTTTTAAAAAGCATACCTTCTGGGCTCTCACAAAAATTTCTTGGTGTATCAAAAAGAAAACATTCTTTTAACTTTGGGGTGTGTGTTGTGGTGCAGTGGTATCTACTCGGAATGACAAATCAGGGTGCTGAGTTCAAATTCCAGTTGTATTCATTTATGCACAAATACCCTTGGGAAAGGTATTAATCCATCTCTTCCCTCCAATTATGGGTTAAATAACAGGACAGATTGGGTTCTATAGCCTTGGTCGGTAACTAGTCTACCACAGAAAGCAATGGCAACCTACTGTGGGATAATTTTCTACCCAGTCAGTCAAGTCTTTTTCGAGACATGATTGCCCAAAGCATGTATCACGTATGACACTGAACTGACTATCTAAGGTTTTTAAAATAACCATTTCTTCTAATGTTTTTCAAAAGACATCTGCAGTTATCAGATTTTATTTTTTTTTTATTTTGAGGTTCATCCTGTACAAGACTTGCGGTGTCTATTCAAAGTAGTGGGTTACAAGGCATAGTTTATTTTTTTTTTTTAATCATCCCACCCCAAGCAAGGCATTCCACTGCCACTATTGCGCATGGGGCTACATAGGGGAAGGTAAAGAGAAGGAGTGGTTAGACATAGGGAATGTCAGGAGGAAGGTGACAGATGAGTAAGGATAGTGAGGATGAGGGTTGGGCAGATGGGAAGAGTGTTTGATAGAATGGGAGCAGGTTAGTGTGTTAGGAGGTGTCTATTGACCTTACATTTAAACTCCTGGAGATTGTAGTCGTCGGGGAAGCAATCGTGTGGAAGAGAATTCCACAGTCGGGAAGTGCGAGGAAAGAAACTGTTGGAGTAGAAGTTATGGTTGCATTTTATCGGTTTCACTGTAAAAGGGTGGGATCTAGTTGCTAATCTAGTATCTTGTTCAAATTCATATTTAGGGGGCACCAGTGATCTAAGTTCATCGGAGCAGAAGCCGTGAAAGTATTTATAGAAGAGACACAGGGAAGCCACGTCACGCTGGTGGGAGAGAGACTGCAGGCGGTCTGCCAAGTCAGTATCTATCACATTACAGACTCTCCTCTGAACCTTATCAAGAAGCCCGAGGAGAATAGCAGGGGCACCTGACCAGATATGGCAGCAGTATTCAATGCACGGGCGAAATAGAAAGGATATATAGAAAGGAGAGGAAGATAATGATTAACTTTAGGCTTGAATAGGTTAAAATTCTAGTGGTCAAGAGAAACATCTTATTGGGAGTCTCTTTCATTGGATAGTTGTTTGTGGAAAGAAGATATTTGTGTAAAATTTACTAGGGAAGTGTTCTCAACCAAAAATGGAAAGTGCAACACATTCAAAGGCGAATTGGCATGGTGACGGACGCATTCCAGAAGCTGAGTAAAGTATTAAGACACAGGAAACTTTCACTAGAAAAAAGGAAGAGAGTACTGGATTGCTATGTGATGTAAGTTCTTCAATATGGCAGTGAATGTTGGACAACATCAACAAAGATGAAAGGAAAACTTGAAGCAGTTGAAATGTGGTTTTACAGAACGAGGCTGCAGATATCATGAACCAAGCATGTGAGCAATGATGTTGTTTTGGAAAGGATGGAGACGAAAAGGAAATTAATATTGAACATCAGGAAGAGACAACTGAAGTTCCTAGGACATGCAATGAGGAAGGAGGGCTTGGAGCACCTGATACCAACAGGCCAAATAGAGGGAAAAAGAGACAGAGGAAAGCAGCGGATAACATATTTAAAAGGCCTGAGCAGATGGATGACAGAATGGGGGCTGAGAGACGTTACAGGAGAAAGCATGTTAAGAGCCACCATGGATAGGGAGATGTGGAAGGCCATGATCGCCTATGTCCTGAAAGAACAAGGCACATAGAAGAAGTGGCATGTCAGGTTCTAGCTGTGAAGGTTAGACCTGGTAGAACCAAGTAATGTTTATCTGAGCATTTTTCATAAAAGTAGCAATAGAGCAGTAAGAGACACACCACATCCCACCTGTGATAGGGTGGAATGCGGAAAATAATTATTCTCCAAGGATTTGGATATGCTTTTGTAACTCTATCAAGATGTGAAGTGAAGACTGGGCAGTTCCAACTTAAATACAGCTCAAGCCCATAAATCTAGAATATAAATGTATAGAAACTAGCATGAGGAATCAGTTTATATATTGATTATAATATAGATTAAATCCCCCACTTTATATCCACATTATAATTTTTTTTTATAAACAGCTGGCATATATATTCTTGTATGTACCCCGTCCTTTCAGGACGTAGGCAATCATGGCTTTCCACGTCTCCCTATCCCTGGTGACTCGTAGCACACTTTCTCCTGTTACACCACCCAAACCCACTCTGCCATCGACTAGCTCAAGCCCATAAATATCAACTATAAATGTAGAGAAACTAGCATGGCCACAAAAATATTATCATATATTGTTTTTCAGATATTAAGTCCATCAGAAGAGCTAAAATTAAGTTTATATTTTTGTCTTTTCATATATATATATATATATATATATATATTAATGCAGGTTTCATTGAATAATATAGACAAGTTTTGTCTATTAATTTTGTGTAGGATCCGTTCATACCGTCTGATATACTTGATGGTGATGTCGTTGAAAGACAACAAAAAATCACAGTATTTGTTGAATTTTTTATCGGGTCTAAGCTTTCGGCTCACATAAGCCATTATCAAAGAGTAAATATTAACACACAGTAATGTGTCAAGATTTTCTTGTGAAAAGGCAAACTGAAATAGCGAAAGAAAATCTTGACACATTACTGTGTGTTAATATTTACTCTTTGATAATGGTTTATGTGAGCCGAAAGCTTAGACCCGATAAAAAATTCAACAAATACTGTGATTTTTTGTTGTCTTTCAACGACATCACCATCAAGTATATCAGACGGTATGAACGGATCCTACACAAAATTAATAGACAAAACTTGTCTATATTATTCAATGAAACCTGCATTAATGAAAAAATGCTGCCAAAATACACACAATATATATATATATTCAGGATGTGTGTTGTGGTGTAATGGATATCAGCTTGGAATAAGAAATTGGAGATTCAAGTTCAAATTTGCTTCATTTATTTTCATGCAAAACCCTTGGGAAAGGTATGAATCCATCTCTTTTCCCTTAAATTATGGGTTGAATAACAGAACAAATTGGGTTCTATAGCCTTGTTTGGTAACCAGTCTACCACTGAAAGTAAAGACAACTTACTTTGGGAAAATCTGCCTTGTCAGTCATGTCTCAAAAAAGACATGATTACCCAAGTGTTTATCATGCATGACAGTTGATTGACTGACTCTTGCTCTTATAAGGATAGAAGATAGCACGAGGAGTCAGATTTTTGCTGGAACAGTATAGGGGGCTGATAATTTTTCCTTTACTGCATCTGTTAATATACAACATTTTCTAAATGGTTCAATCATTACTGGGTTCCCAACTAGATGTGTCACACACATAAATCGTATATAATTTAAAACACCGATAAGAACAACAAATCGGGGAGTCAAGTTCAAATTCCAATTGAATTCCTTGCATTCACTTTCATACAAATACCGTTGAGAAAGGTATTAATCTGTCTCTTCCCTTCAGTTATGGGTTAAATAACAGGACAGATTGGGTTCTATAGTCGTGGTCAGCAGCCAGTCTACCGCAGAAAGTAATGGCAACCTACTGCGGGATAATCTTCTGCCCAGTCAGTCATGTTTCTTTTGAGAAATGATTGCCCAAGTGTGTATCATGTATGGCACTTAACTGACTGAAGAACAACAAAATTGATGAAGAAACTTTGTTTTGAGAGAATTTCTGATATTGTCCTGATTATACATTGATTAACATATATACTCATGTATCATGTGTCTTTTGAAAACCTAATTTTGAAGCTCTCATCATATAAGAGATATAAAATTAGCTTATGTACTGATAGCCATGGCTATACCATTGACTAAACTCTATATACATTTACTGTAGTCAAAAGTACTGCTGTATTTAAAATAAACATGATTTTGATAAAACTGATGTTTCACTTAACAGTACCCAATAATAATTCATGTAATTTGTTTTTTTTTTCTCTTTTTTTGTTTTTTTAATCATTTCACATCAAGCAAGGCATTCCACTGCCACTATTGCACTTGGGGCTACATAGGGGAAGGTAAATAGAAAGAGTGGTTAAATACAGGAAATGTCAGAAGGGGTGGGGGTGATAGGTAGTTGGGAGGATGGGAAGAGTGTTTGAAAGAATGGAAGCGAGTTATTGTGTTAGGTGTCTATTGACCTTATATTTAAACTCCTGGAGATTGTAGCCATCGGGGAAGCAGTCATGTGGAAGGGAATTCCACAGTCGGGAAGTACAAGAAAGAAACTGTTGGAGTAGAAGTTGTGGTTGTATTTTATCGGTTTCACTGTAAAAGGGTTGGATCTAGTTGCTAATCTAGTATCTCGTTCAAATTCGAACCTAGGGGGCACCAGTGATCTAAGTTCATTGGAGCAGAAGCCATGGAAGTATTTATCGAAGAGACACAGGAAAGCCACGTCGTACCAGTGACAGACTGCAGGCGGTCTGCCAAGTCAGTATCGATCATATGACAGACCCTCCGCTGTACCTTGTCGAGAAACCCGAGGAGAATAGCAGGGGCACCCGACCAGATATGGCAACAGTATTCAATGCACTGGCGGATGGTAGATTTATAAATGTGCAGGATAGATTCAGATGGAAAAAACCTCTGGGCCCTGCACAGAGAACTGACTTTCATTGCAGTGGATTTAGCAATGGATTCGATATAGTCATTCCACTTGAGGTCCGCTGAAAGTGTGAGACCAAGGAGGCGCAGTGTTTTACTCTCTGGGAGGCAAGCCTGGTCTATGCTAATGGGAGGTATGTGCGGTTGTCTATGATGGTTAATTGATAGTAGCCTCGTTTTAGAAGCATTAAAATTTACGAGCCATTTCTTACCCCAGTCCACTACGGATTGGAGGTCCTTTCCAAGCTCGGCTGCAAGGTTAGCTTTGTCGCCCACACCAGATTTTTGATTGAGGCAAGAGTAAACTGTGGTGTCATCGGCGTACATACCTTCTTGGGATATTATGGTATTGGGGAGATCATTAATGTAGATCAGAAAGGGCGTAGGACCTAGGATAGAGCCTTGAGGGACACCTGCGTTCGTATGGTAGTTCTGGGAGGCACGTCTGTTTAATACCACTTTCAATGTGCGGTTAGATAGGAATGACTGGATTAGTTCAAACAATTGTCCAGCTATACCATAGCTCCGCAGTTTACATAGAAGGCCAGCATGCCAAACTCTGTCAAATGCTTTAGAGATATCCAAGGTGACGGTTCGGGCTTCGCCATTCCTGTCGAGTGCCTGGTATATATATACTCGGTGATGGTCGTTAGCATATCGGCAGTAGACCTGGTGAAGCGGAAACCATACTGCTTGTCCAAGAGGAGCCTGTGTTCTGTGAGGTGCTGAATGAGCTCGGCGTTGATAATATTCACATATCAGAATTGTATTACAAAATACAGACATAGTGGATATGCATTTATCCCATTGTTTATGTTTATGACAGGCTTAGCTGATTGATACTATCATCTATGCTTTCTAAATTGGCTGATTATGGTAAACTTCCGAAGGAAAATGATGGATCTTTTAAAAAGTTATGCTTTATTTCAATGTATCGAATAATACTGTATGTATACTCATGTTGCTCTTGTATTATAGCGTAAAAACATAGCGATCATGCTTCATTTGCATTGTTTAAAATTATAGGTTGTTTAGCTGTTTTGACTAACCATCTATAATTTACAAATCAGATACGTAGAAGATTTCAAAGCCATCTGGAGACTGTGGTTGAAGCCAATGGCGATTTTGTTCAGTAAATTTACTCTTTCGTCTTTCCAGATATTTTTGTGTAATTTTGATAAATATATTTGTTAAAATGAAATGTCAGTGTTATTTTCATTTTTGCGTAATTTAGACAACAATTCATCCATTACTCGCATGCCATCTGACTTTTGAATATCTGATTTTCAAGTTAGGCTAATTTTATATTAAAATTAGCCTATGTACTGCCTCCTTATCAGCTCGGAACGAGAAACTGAGGAGCCGAGTTCGAATTCCAGTTGAATTCATTGCATTCACTTACGTGCAAATACCCTTGGGAAAGGTATTAATCCATCTATTCCTTCCAGTTATGGGTTAAATAACAGAACAGATTGGGTTCTATAGCCTTGGTCGGCAACCAATCTACCGCAGAAAGCAATGGCGACCTACTGCAGGATAATCTTTACCCAGTCAGTCACGTCTCTTTCGAGACATGATCGCCCAAGCGTGTTTCACGTAGGGCACTTAACTGACTGACTGACTGCCTCCTTGGCTATGCCATGAACCAATCTATATGTCTATTTACTGTCATCAAAATGTTCAGCTGTATTTAAAATAAACATGGTTTTAATAAAACTGATGTTTTACTTAACTGGATTCAATAATAATGCATGTAGTATTAACATATTAGTGTTGTATTATAAAATACAAACAGGAAACATGAATTTTTTTCATTGTTTACATTTATAAACTGATCACGACTACCTACTTTCTAAGTAAACAACTGAAGGAAAACAATGTTTTTTTTTTTTAAAACTTCTGCTTTACTTCATTCTATTTAATAATATTGTATGCATTCTCATACTGCTATTATAAAATACAAATATAACAATCTTGTGCTATTTACATTGTTTAGTTTGACAAGATGTTTAGCTGTTCTAGATTAATCATCTATAAATGTCAGTCAGTTAAGTGCCATATGTGATACATGCTTGGGTGATCATGTCTCGAAAGAGACATGGCTGACTGGGCAGAAGATTATCCCACAGTAGGTTACCATTGCTTTCTGCGGTAGACTGGTTGCCGACCAAGGCTATAGAACCCAATCTGTCCTGCTATTTAACCCATAACTGGAAGGAAGAGACAGATTAATACCTTTCCCAAGGATATTTGCACATAGGTGAATACAATGGATTCAACTGGAATTCGAACTCGGCTCCCCGGCTTCTTGTTCCGAGCCGATATCCACTGTACCACAACGCACATCCTATATAGGTACCTTTGCTAAATCCTGATAGTTAAGGTTTCTATAATTTCTAAATCAGCTAATTAAGCCAAACTATTGAAGGATTTTTTTACTTACTAGAAGAATCATTTATTAATAGAGCTGTTATTTTTATTTCAGCATTAAAAATTAAACATTTATTAAAAAAAAAACATCTGATCCTAAATTTGACTATATATATTAATGAAAAAATGCTGCCGAAATACACACAATTTATATATATATATATATATATGAATACGGAATGAAGAAAATAATTTCAACGTTCAAAACATTAATTTAAAACAGTTCTCAATGTAAAAATAGAGCAATGAATATTTATTATAATTTAGAACATGTACAAACTACTACAAAATTGTACATTTTGTTTTGATATTGAAAAAACAATCTCATCAGATATTTAATAATGATGGTATCTATTTTGTAGTAATTTGTACATGTTCTAATGTATAATAATAATAATATACACACACATATATATATATATATATATATATATGTATATATATGATTTACTTTGAAAGTTCATGTCAATTTTTAGTTATAGTGTAACATCTTAGAACTTGTCAAATTTATCAGCATATATGCTTACATTTCTGATTAGAGAACATTTCAAAGTATCTCTTGAGAAAGAAAGTTTAAAATTACTTTGTGTTAATTTTGCATCCATACGAAAATGGAGGATTATAAGGTGCATTTTAGACACTTATTTTTTTATTTTTTTGTTACCGTAAGGGCAAAAATGTCTGACAAACAACAAGAAAGATATGTGTTGTGTATTGTGAAAGTGATTTAGCTGACAGAATTGTATTGGAGTAATTTACTAAGTTTAGAGTTCATGACTGAAGCCTTCTTGATAAAGACCCCCACTACAGATGACAACCAAATCAATGCATTGATTGAGAATAAACTGCTTACATAATGCAGGAACAAGTAAAAATACTAAGTTTATCAAAATCTTTCTTCCATGAGCACTTGGTGAAGATTGTGTACACAAATTGCTACAATGTTTGGGTACCACATAATTTTTTTGATAGCATTTCTATCTGTGATTTTCTGTATAAACACTATAAGAATGTGCTTTTTTTTTTTTTTTTTTTTTTTTTTAGGAAAATTGGTGTAAATGATCTGTTTCTCATCACCCATTACAATGTTCAATGAAAAAGATCATGGGGGTGGGTAAGCAGCATGAGCTAACTTTATACATAACAAAAGAAAGTCATCATCCTAAAAATGTCATGCTGTGCATCTGGTGGGATTGGAAAAAATCCTGTACTATGAGCTTTTGCCAAATAACCAGTCTGTTGATTTTGAAAAGTACTGCTTGGAATTTGGTGGATTAAAGGCAGTAATTAAATAAAAAACATGTACAACTGGAAAACAGGAGAGGTGTTTCTTTTTCCATCAGGATAATGCGATTCTCACATATTTTTTGGTGACCTGGCAAAAATTGTTGCAACTTGGCTGGGATGTCTTACTCCCCCCCCCCATATTCACTAGACATTGCTCCTTCAGGTTTTCATTTTGTGACTTACTTCAGGATACTTTTTAGATTGATATTAATTAAGAATTGTGTCAGTGAAGAATATTCTTGAATTTAAGCTAGCATTGTTTATCTACTATAAGATGCAGGAATAGCTTTTTTCAGCTATACCATTGTAACAGTTCTGATCACAACAGGTACCTGTTTGTGTTTGTACATAATAATTGTAAATATGTCCTCAATGTGGGCTAAGTTCTAATTTAATGAGGCAGCATGTAACCTCAAACAACTTTGTCTCTCATGAATACAGGTGTCTCTGTAACAATGTCTTAAACAAGAGTAAGTTTTCTATTCCTCCTCTCTTCACATAATTTGAGATGATAACATGTTCTGCTGATAAAGCTGAATGTTTTGTTAATAAATCCTCTAAAAACTCTACTCTTGACTTATCTGGAGCTTCCTTGCCTGGCTTTCTACTTAGAAAAGAGTCTGTTGAATATTATACAGATCACTTATAAATTGTATCCCACAAAGCAATGTGGACTTGATATCCCTGCAGTAGTTCTAAAGATAAGTGCTCCTGAACTGGCTACTATTCACTTTGATCTCTACAAAGAATAAAAGCTAAAATTTGGAGGGGATATATAGGAAAGATAACAGTTGACCTTGATTTGAACAGGCCAAGATTGTAGTGATCAGAGAAGCATTTCACTTTTGTTCAGTTCATGGTTTTCTCAGAATCTTTCTCTCGAATCACATTTCTGTTGCTTCAAATCTCTTTTTCATCAGTTAGGAGATTGTACAGCATTCACTGCAATATAAAAGGACTGATATTACATAACATTTTATTACTTTTTTTTTTGTTTCTCATGAATTTTTTTCTGTTTCTTAATACTTTGCTTAGCTTTCAGAGAGTGTCTTTTACTATTCCAAAGTACCTTAGAATTTCAGTATTAGGCTTTCTCTCCTTTATTAAAGCACTTTCTAGATATTCCAGAGTAATTTCAAAACTCGACCCCCATAAGGCGTGTGGAGACGATGGAATCCCGGTGATAGTCCTTAAGAGGTGTGCCCCTGAACTTTCCCCTGTCCTCTCTAAACTGTTTAACTACTGTCTTTCTGCTTCCTGCTTTCCTGCATGCTGGAAATTCTCCTCAGTCGTTCCTGTCTTTAAGAACTGTGGTGAACCCTCGGACCCATCCAACTATCGCCCTATCAGTCTTCTACCAATATTCGGGAAAGTGTTCGAGGCTATAAATGCTGAAATAGTTCATCATCTCACTGCCCACAAACTGTTCTCCGACAGGCAATATGGATTCCGATTTGACAGGTCCACAGCCGACCTGCTAACTACTGTAACGGAGTACATGCTACAGGCCCTTGATGAGTCTGACGAGGCTCGCGCGGTTGCTCTGGATATCTCCAAGGCTTTCGACAGGGTTTGGCACCCTGGCCTCCTATGCAAACTACGCGGTTATGGTATTACCGGTCGCCTGCTTGACCTAATCCAATCTTTCTTAAATAACCGCAAAATGAAGGTCGTTCTGAATGGGTGTGCCTCTTCATCCTACAGCACGAATGCTGGTGTCCCACAAGGCTCTATCCTGGGCCCAACGCTCTTCCTTATTTTCATCAACGACCTCCCAGATGAGATCAGGTCCCAAGTAGGCATCTACGCAGATGACACTACAATATACTCCCGCTCCAGTAAGAAACCTGTCGTGGCGGACAGACATAATCTCGCTGCTGACCTTGAGCGGGATCTACACTCTGTGGTGAACTGGGGCAAGAAGTGGCTTGTCAACTTCAATTCCTCTAAGACCAAGCTCTTGTCTGTCAACCATTACAGGCAACCTCTTCTGCCTCCCATAAGCATGGACCAGATGATTCTCCCGGAGAGTAATACACTACGCCTCCTCGGATTTACCCTGTCCTCAGACCTCAAATGGAAGCACTATATTGAATCCATAGCAAAATCTACTGCTAAGAAGATTGGGTCACTATGTCGATCCAGGATGTTTTTTCCACCTGAATCCATCCTGCATATATACAAGTCAACCATCCGTCCGTGCATGGAGTACTGCTGCCATTTATGGTCAGGTGCCCCTGCCGTTCTCCTCAGTGTTCTTGACAAGCTCCAAAGGAGAGTCTGTAATGTGATAGGTACTGATCTGGCGACTCGTCTGCAGCCACTTTCCCATCGTCAAAATGTGGCCTCCCTCTGTCTCTTCTATAAATACTTTCATGGCTTCTGCTCGGATGAGCTTAAGTCACTGATGCCTCCTCAACAGGTGTTTACCCGTTCAACCAGACTGGCAACTGGGTCCCACCCATTCACAGTCAGGTTAGCCAAATGCAGACGACAATTCTACTCCTGCAGCTTCCTCTCTCGCACTTCCCGCCTGTGGAACTCACTCCCGTATTCTTGCTTTCCTGACGGCTACGACCTCCAGAAATTTAAAAGCAAAGTTAATACTCACCTACTAACCACTGGCCTCTAGCTCTCTCTCCCCTCCCCTGTATAACCTTCCCTTTCTCTCCGCCCATGTACCTGTCATTGCACCTGCTTTCTCAGTTTTCTATTGTTCCTTTCTAACTAGCTTGTACTCCTCACTCTTTTCTAATTAATCTTTCTACATTTATGTAACCCCCTGCACATCAGTGGCGTTTCTGCCTTGCTCGGGGTGAAATGATTAAAAAAAAAAAAAAAAAAAAAAAAAAAATTTAAATTTTTTTGCTTGTTTAATTTTGGTATCTTGAATTAGTAACAACCATACATGTAAATAGTGTAAATAATAATACTTCCTCGTCCCAGAAATCCAGACAGAGGTTTCTACTGTTAGTAGAATATCAATAATCAAGCTGGAATTAACTGTTCATATTGATATCCAAGACATTAAGATTTAAAGAATATTTGCACTGCTATGACCTGTAGATTCTTTTGTATATGGTGTTAGAAAGGACCAATGAAAACTTATGATGGCCAAGTTATTGCACCAACCCTGTCTTTTGTGTCTATATTAATGACCTCTTTGCTCACATGAGCAGTACCAGTCTTAATATATGGTTCTTGATTCATATCTGTAAATCTGGGGTGAACTTTGAGATGACCCCAAACTGAAATATGAAATACAAGGCATTCAAGTCATATGATCAAATTGTATTAATATTGCAATACAGCCCCATAGCAAATGTTTCCAACCTCATAAATGGCTATCATATTGCGTATATTATCTGTTCAAATCGTGTCTTTTTATTCAATGAGTCATCTGTTGCTACATCAACATTTTTGTATCTATCATAGCCAAGTTATATATATATATAAAAACTTATTTATAAATGGAACTTTGTCTCTGTGTGTGTCTGTGTGTGTGTCCATTACCTATAGACTCCAAAATGGCTGAACTGATTTTCTTGAACATTTACACAGTTGTACAATAAGCGTCTGCGAGCGTTCTTAGCTAGGTTTTGTGTTGAGGTACCCCCGATAAATATAAAAAATCGAAGGTTATAGGAGTGGTCCGATTTTAATCAAATTTGAAACACCCATAGACAAAGACATAAGAAATGATATTCAGAAGTTTCAAGGTTGCAGTTTTTACAGTAGTGCAGAAAATCGATTATATATATATATATATATATATACAAAAAAGGCAAGATGTTTGTGTATGTGTCTGTTTATCTGTCTGTATATCCTTTATACAAATCCCCAATTTTTATCTGATTCTCACCAAACTTCACACAAATATTCTTTCGTCTGAGCTCAAGGACCAGGGATTAGTTTTAAAGCTTTCATTACACCTGAGCAATGCCAGGCTATACTGCTAGTATATATATATATATATATATATATATATATATATATATATATATAATTTTTTATGTAAGAAATGAATGATAAAGTGGAAAAAATTTTTGTGGGACATGTTTATTCCTTTACCATTTCATTGATCTAAAGAGATGTTTTTGTTGACATGCACACAAAGTAGGGTGGAAGAGCCTTGATTGTGGCAAGCAGCAAAACACACCATGTCAAATGGTGTTTTTTTTTTTTTCTTATGAAGGACACAGGTTTTGTCCTTGCTGGAGAACACGTTCTTTAAGATTTCTCAAATGCACAGTAGATATAATATACACTGTTTAATAAATTTAAAAATGGGGAACCTATTTCAAATACAATATTATACAAATATTACAGTGGATTCTATCTATTATAATAGTTTTTGAAGTTATAAAAATGCTGTATGAATAATAATTCTCTCTCTCTCTACCTCCATATATATATATATATATATATATATATATATATATATATATATGTAATGGTTAATAATGGAAGTATGTTCTACAGTTAGATATTTACTTTTAAAAGTGATCAGTACAAAAGTATAATTTAAATATATGGTAATTATTTATATTATAATAATAATTATGATGTATATATATATATATATATATAAAATTAAAATTTGTTATATAATTTTTCATGTGCTCTTATGGTTTTTTTTCTTTTCATTATATTAAAATTACCTATATATTTACTTTATTCAAGTGCTTTCGACTATACTTTTAGCCATTATTAAGGATGAATTTAATTTTACTTTTAACTGATTATATAGATTGCTTTGTGTATGTATGTATGTATGTAGAATTAAAGGGATGCTTTATATTCAAAACATGGTGAGATCATTTTTAATGAAATTTGCATAAAAGACAAATTGCTACCTAAATACACACACACATATAATTACACATTGAGTGCTGATGTTAATAAAATAGTGCTTGATGCAATATAAAGAGATATAAAATATATATGACTCATTGAATATTAATAAATATACATTTTTTTCTCAATGGTAGCATGACTCTGGGTTTCATGCACAATGCAATCTTCAGGTGCTGTGCAAAAACTCTGAGTTGTGCTACTTGTGAGGAAAAACAAATATATACACATACACAAATATATGTACTATTGGTAAAAAAGTTTGGAGCAACACTGCATTTCCTTAAAATAAACACCTGAAAATGAGATGTGTATATTTCTTGTAAAAGATAATACTTCAGTAATTACCTAATTATTACCAAAATTATTTTTGATTCTGTTGTGCCATTCTAAAATATTCAAAGAAGGAATGATCTTCACCAAAACCCTTAGGCTTCACTTGCTCAAAGCCATTTTTGGTTATTAAACTTATAAAGTGGTTGTATCATGCTGATAGTTTATATATTTCTGAATGAGTTTGAGGCAATGCCTAAAAGTCTAGATCTGATAAGGCTAGTTAAAGACATGACTTGAGCATTCAGGTTAATTTTTTTATTTTGCCACAATTTACAGTGTTAGACAAAACTAACTCTGGCACAGTATATTCAATGTTTTATTTCATTATCACTTTCCAATATGGGGTTCTCATGCTTGTGTTGCATAGTGCAGTGTCCTTTTGCAAGATATAGGGTCTTTCAGCAGCCACCCTCTTGAACCAGGGTAGCAGTATCTTCTCAAGGCATTTGATGTTGCCCTCCATATTGAGTCTTAGGCCTTTGCTACCAGATTCGGGAGTTCTTTTCTTATCAGTATGATCAGAGTGATTTTTCTGAACTGTCATAACTTCTTAATTTCCAACAGGCTCATCCAACTCTTTCCAAATATTCTGCACTCTCCTCAGATTGACACCCAAACACTCTGACATGTTCGTATTAGAGATTTTGATGCAAATGCTATACAGTACAACATGGCATTTCTAAATTTCTGGCAGAATAAATTATGTCACTGTCGTCTTTTTCTTACTGATGGTGCCCAACTGCCCCGACTATACTGTGCATTTGGCAAAATCAAAAGCAATGTGCATACAAGAAATTAAAAATATAAAATGGCGACAATTTATCAATCGCAACATCTTTGTGTGCATGTATGTATATATATATATATCTCTGTCAGTTTTAATTTTTATTTTATTTTTCCACTATTTGAATAAGATGTTCAATATTGTGCCTGAAATTGTGAAAAAGCAGTCCAAAGTTCATACTGTGTTATTATTTCAAGTACTTTCAGTTTGAAATGTGAAATCAGAGAGCCAAGTTCAAATTCCAGTTGAAGTTGTTGCATTCACGTAAATGCAAATACCTTTGGAAAAAGTATAAATCTGTCTCTTCTTCTTTTAGCTATGGGTTAAATAGCACATAAGATTCTATAACCTTGGTTGGCAAATAGTCTACCAGAGAAAATAATGACAATCTACTGCAGGAAAATTTTATGCCTAGTCAGCTATGTTTTTTTTTTTTTTTTTTTTTTTTTTTGAAGACATGATTGCCCAAGAGTGCATTATGTATGGAACTTAACTGAATGACTTTCAATCACTTCAGTCATTTTCAAGAACCAATGTGGTGTCTGTGTCATAGTTAGAATTTTTTGTACTGAGCAGACCTTAGAGTTTCTGGAATAGTGTGTTATTCAGTGTGAACAACAATCTATACAAGGTCAGGACAATCAAACCCTTGGTCATGATGATCTGTGACTTTCAGGTAGCACAATCATTGACAGCTCTTCAAAGGGATCCATTTACCCAATTTCACTCATAAAGTTTAGATCAACCCATAGTATTTCAAAAAGTGCCATACACTAGGATTGCCTCCTCTAGACCAATAACATCAAGAAATCACTTTCCTGACAAATTGACCAAGGGAAGATTTGAACACGGGCTTCATCGACATAAAGTGAACATTCAGATCACTTGGCTACATGCCCATATGTGTACATTAGATAATTTGAAGAATATGAAACAGAATTAAACAGTCAAATCTTGTTGGTTCTTTTTAATAAAACCTTCTTGGATGAATACTTGCTGCCTGCATATATCTTTCATTTATTATTTATCTATTACCGTCTTAACCACTCGACCATGAATAGCCTCTTGATCAGACGAGGTTTTTATCATGCTTATATAACACAATTTTTGATCTATCATAAACAAACCATATCTGCTCTATAATGTATCGTAATGTCAAACAAATGTAAACATGTTACGGAAATTAACGAAATTTAACGAAACTTGGTTATAAGCAACCGACAATTTGTAATGAATTATTTTGAACATTATTTTTACCGATACTCGTATTTAAGTAGATATTCTGTTTTTAATTAAACAGTATTTTATATTTATATCTACCGGCCTGATTATTTCACGATAAATTTTTATTACGAAAATGTGTGCTACCCAGCAGGATTCGAACCTGCGACCCCTATTACATATTGTTATATTACAATATATATTACAAATTGTCGGTTGCTTATAACCAAGTTTCGTTAAATTTTGTTAATTTCCGTAACATGTTTACATTTGTTTGACATTACAATACATTACAGAGCAGATATGGTTTGTTTACGATAGATCAAAATTGTGTTATATAAGCATGATAAAAACCTCGTCTGATCAAGAGGCTATTTATCTATTATATATATATATATATATATATATATATGTGTGTGTGTGTGTATACACTAATAAATTTATACTTTTAAATATGCATTATATATATATATATATATATATATGTGTGTGTGTGTGTGTATACACTAATAAATTTATACTTTTAAATATGCATTTTATATATATATATATATATATATATATATATATATATATGTCTATATTTCTGAGATTAGGTATTTACATTATTTAAAATGTTGTCCTCATTTTTATTGTGATAGTCACAACATTTTGACCATTATATGCTCTGACCTCCTTCAGGTGACTACTTGACCTAAAGAGTTGTGAGTTCAATACCTGGTGTCAGTAGTGGTGAACAAAAACTCTAAGTGGCGTGACTCATAGAACAAGAAGAAATCTACCCAAGTGATTGAAATAAAGGGTTCAGTTCAAAATTCCAATTGCCTGAAAAAGGTTGAAGCGTACAACAGTCGAAAAGTGAGCATGGCAATAAGGATGATCAGTCTGAACAATGAAAATAACACACATACACACACACACACACACACAATACATACTGAAAACATGATTGTTTCTTATCTCAGGGATGAAATAGATTGAAAAGGTATATTTTTTTCATTTTACTATTTCAGAGTTTTTCTTTTCTGAGCTTTTCTGATTTTTCATCCAAATCCGTTTTGAATTTCAATTTTCTGCTTGCAACTTGTCTATCTTCATTTAGAAAAAAAATATCTCAGTAAACTTGTCAGCTACTTACTCCCAAGTGCTTTTGAGCATAACAAAATCAGCTCATTAAAAACAAACTATAATTAGGATTTTGCTATAACAGATAGATATCAGAGTTTTACATGCACACATTATTAAATTATTATATAGAATTCCTGGAAAAATTTTACATTTAAAAAGTACTAAGATTCATTATTCAAACATACACACAAAAACATATACAGACTCATTCAATTTTAGATCTGATGAAGCCTTGAATGGCAAAAGGCATAATCTGTTTAATCAAATTCATTTTTATGAAATGTTTCCACTTGTCAAATATATATAATGTCAATTATTTTCAGATAATCTATGAGTAAAGAAACAAAATGAATCATAAGACAAGAGGAAAAACTATTCTTGGCCTCCAGCCCCTTCATGAATATTCATTAGGTGTTTGGAGGGTCAGTCAGTCAAAACATGTGGAAGACACAACATGCCATAATTCATAATTTGTTTCTAAAATTTAAAGCCTTGAAAAACCAGTGACATCCTTGCCTTTGTATATAAACACATGCAATATAATAAATCCTAAAATAATTTGATAAATCCTATATTTACATTGATAAAGATGCTTGAAGGACTAAAACATCAGTTAAGAATAGTTTTCCTCTGGTCTTTTTTCATATATATAATTCTATCACCCTATTTCTATTCATGAGAAATTTTGTCAGAAAACTGTATGTCACTGAACAAAATTTGAACTTGCAACCTCTTACAACATAGGGGAAGCCATCAATGTTGTTAGGGGTTGCAGGTTTGAATCATGCCAAATGACATATTTTTCTAACAAAATTCAGCCTGGTAGAATTATATATATATATAAATATAAAAATATGGCATTAAATTAAACAAACAGAATATCAAATTTAATTAAACAAACAGAATATCAACTCAGATATGAGTATAGATTAAAAATAATGTTCAAACAAATTAATGTGTTGGTTAGTAATTCTATTTTATTAATCTCTGGAGTTTTCCAGAATATATATATATATATATATATATATTTTAATCATTTCACCTAAAGCAAGGCGGTACCACCACTGATACTCACAGGGCTACATAAGAGTAAAAGTTTAGTCAGGAGGAGAGTGAAGAGAAAGATGAACCAGTTACAGAGGTGTCAGAGAAAGGGAAAGAGAAGGATGGAAACAGAGGTGTGAAAACAGTTATGGGGTGATGTAGAAAGGACTAGAGTCAAGTGGATAAGAGATGGGAATTGATATTGCATTTAAATTCCTGGAGTTTGTAGCCATCAGGAAAGCAAGTATATGAAAGGGAGATCCACAGGCGAGAAGTGCAAGAAAAGAAGCTGCTGGAGAATTGTTGGCTGCATTTGGCTGATGTAACTGTAAATGGGTGGGACCTTGTTGCCAGTTTGGTTGCATGAATAAATTCTTATGGTGGGGGCAGAAGCCCTGAAAATATTTGTAAAATAGACAGAGAGAAGCTACATTCCACTGGTGAGAAAGTGCCAGGAGTTGAGCTGCCAAGTCAGGACCTATCACATTATGGATTCTGTTTTTGAGCCTGTCAAGAATACCAAGATGAACAGCAGGAGTGTCTGATCATATATGACAGCAGTATTCTATGCATGGATGGATGGTTGATTTGTATATGTACAAGATGGAATCAAGCAGAAAAAACATCCTGCCTCGACACTGTGACCCAACCTTCCTAGCAGTGGATTTAGCTATTGACTCAATGTAATGATCCAACTTGTGGTTGGAAGATAGGGTGAGGCAGAATATATTGCTTGGTCCATATTTATGGGTGTCAGGGGAGGTTGCCTGTGATGGTTGACAGATAGCAGCTTTGTTTTAGAAGCATTAAAGTTTACAAGCCACTTCTTACCTCAGTCCACCGCTGAGTGTAAGTCCTTCTCAAGATCAGCAATGAGGTTATGTTTGTCCACCTCGCCAGATATCTTACAGATGTGGAAGTAAATTGTGGTGTCCTCTGTATAGATGCCTACTTGGGATTTGATCATACCTGGGAGATCATTTATGAAGATCAGAAAGAGCATCAAGCCTAGGATTGAGCCCTGGGGGACACCAGCATTCATGCAGTAGAATGTGGAGGCATGCCCATTCAAGACGACCTTCATTATGCAGTTAGATAGGAAAGATTGAATCAAATCAAGTAATCGTCCAGTGATACTATAGCCCTGTAGCTTGTGTAGAAGGCCAGCGTGCTAAACCCTGTCAAAAGCCTTGGAGACATCCAGGGCAATAGCACGAGCCTTGTTGGACTTATCAAGGGTCTGGTATATGTACTCCATGATGCTCATTAGCATATCGGCTGTAGACCTGGCAAAGTGGAAGCCATAATGCCTGTCTGAGAATAGTTTATGGGCTGTAAGATGTTGAACTGTTTTAGCATTGATAATAGCCTCAAACACTTTTCCAAAAGATATGGAAAAAAGATGAATCTTCATCTTTCAGAACAGTGTTAGGAAATTAAAAGTGAAAGCTATTTACTAATACAAAAAGTGTATAGAATGTCCTTTAATCACAAGATCCTTCACAGTAAATTTGTGTCTAGGTGCTTGAAATACTTAATCTTTCTTAGCAAATCTCTTATCATCACAATGTAGTATACTTAATAACAAACATGATAAAAACAGACAAAAATAAACTGAATGAAATTGGCTAGACTATATCTCTAAACAAATTTTAAAATAAAAAAGAAATTAAAATAAATTTAAAAGTTTTCAAATGCAGTGTTTTTATACAAAATTATTTTTTATTACTGTGAACATAATTTTCACTCGGTACATGTATTTGAGTTAAAAAAAAAATTAAAACAGGATAGAAACTGAAATAAGTGTATCTTCTAAAAATAATGTTTATAGTATCTATCTATCTATCGTGATATTTATGCATTAATAACATTGATAGGCTTAAGTACAGCAAAACCTCTCATTTCAGTCACTGGACACATGTTTATTGTAATACAGTGATGGTAGAAAATCTGAAGTGTGAACCAAAAGTCAGCAAATTTTAGATATAAAATGTTTTTTAAGAGAAAGAAGAGACTGACAGAAAATGAAATTTTTTTAATAACTGTTGAGTGATTTTGAGAGATTTATGAAATATTCAGCAAAGAACAGGAAATGTTTTGTAATTTAAAAGATGAAGAGATTGATTACTCTTTTCAAATTCCATAAAATTTTCATTCGTTTCTTCTATTAGACATATATTCACATCTGTGCATGCCCCCCCCCCCCAACACACATTCATATATATATATATATATATATAATGAAAATACTATTTTATATGCCTACTACCATATAAAAAAGATCTCAATGCCTACATAAAACAATCTCAGATCAGAATCAAGCAAGCACAAAAATTTAAATATCTGTGGTGTGTAGTTTTACTATGCTCAGATTGTTGTTTTCAGCTTTATTGCAATATTCATGAGGTTTCAAACATTGTATACTTTGACCTTCTTCAGGTAACTGAAATTTCGAGCTGAACCCTTTATTTTGATCACTGGAGTAGATTGTTTTTGTTCTATGAGGGATGCTACTTCTGGGTGTCTTAGTTATTTTCTTTTAACTCAACTTTCTAACTCCAGTGGATAAAAACATTAGTTAGATCCAGTGACTTGATCCAAAGAGTTGTGAGTTCATTATCTGGCTACAGCAGTGGTGAACAAAAACCTTAGAGAAATGAGATACCAAAGTCTGAATGTGCTTCAAGACAGTGAAAGATGGTTTCCAGAAAGAATGGAAAATCTCATTAGAAATAAAGAAAATAGTACTGAACTGTTATGCAATATCAGTCTCCCTATATGGCAGTGATTATTTGGGAATACCAGCTTGGATGCATGGGTGGTGTAATGTATAATTGCTCAAAATTGGAGAGCCAAGTTCCAATTCCAGTTGTATTCAATATGTATACAATCACACACGGATTAATTAGTAAGACATAAATCATTATCTTTAAAAGAAATTCTTAAAATCTTTATATATTTTCTGGATTTGAGTAACTTGCAAAAGCTTCTTCTTCTATGTGCCTTGTCTCTTCAGGGCGTAGGTGATCATGGCTTTCCACGTCTCCCTATCCCCGGTGGCTCTTAGCACACCTTCTTTTGTTACACCATGCAATCCTCACTCCATCATTCACCTCATTAGGTCCTTCAAATATGTTATCTGCTGCTTTCCCCTGTCTATTTTCCCCTCTATCTGGCCTGTTAGTATCAGGTTCTTCAAGCCCTCCTTCCTCATTGCATGTCCCAGGAACTTCAGCTGTCTCTTCCTGATGCTCAGTATTAATTTCCTTTTCATTTCCATCATTTCCAAAACCTCATCATTGCTCACATATTTGACTCATGATATCCACAGCATCCATCTGTAGAACCACATTTCAGTTGCTTCAAGTCTCTCCTTCAACTTTGATGACATTGTCCAGCATTCACTTCCACATTGAAGAACTGACATCACATAGCAATCCAGTACTCTCTTCTTTGTTTCTAGCAAAATTGTTCGGTTTCTTAAAACTTTACTCAACTTCTGGAATGCTTCCTTTGCCATACCAATTCGCCTTCTGATCTCTGTGTTGCACTTTCCTTCTTCTGTTAGAACACTTAAAAAGTTGAGAGGCCATAAAAATGCATCAATCAATCAAACCTGTCATGAATGCAGATCAGATAAAGAAACTGAAGCAACAGAAGGATGCTGAGAATATCACTGACTGAACATGGGAATGCTTATCTAATTTTAGAGAAAATGGAAACAAAAAAGCCACTTATACATGAATTAGAGTGGTCAGAGAGTTCACCAGTATTTTTATATATAAGAACCATGGAGAAGGACTTCTAGCCAGCAGGAAAACAAGAAACAGAGAGGCACTAGTTATAGAGCTTGGAGAGAACAGATGAGAGTTCAGGGGCACATTTCTTTAGGACAATGATTGGGATTCCGTCACTGCTGCTTGCTTTATGAGGGTCAAGCTTTGAAATTATGTTAAAGACCACTGAGTGAGTAATGTGGATGACATTCAGTTGGGCCTCAGTTTGGGGTGGAAAAATTGGGTACAGATACTATGGACGAGTCCAGTGTCGAGTTGGTGGAGAACCTGTTAGCAAAGCCTTGTCTGTTGAAGAGGTGAGGACCTCAAATTCATTGATTAGAGGTGGGATTGAGGGTTTGCTGTTGTTTAGTAAACTTTTTACAAAGCTTACAGTAGTCTTTGGAGCCAAATTTACCAGATCCTATGCACTGCTTCATTCTGGCTGCAAACAGCAGCTTATCTTCTCGAAGTATCTTTTTGCACTCATTGCAAGCAGAGCACAAAAGGCAACTGTTATGATCTGATGTGTGACTCCGATAAAGCTGGATGAAGTGATTTTGGTGGGTGATGGTGGCCAAGCAAGCAGAGAATCAGGGGAGGAATGAGATTTAAGTCACAACTTCCTAGCTGGGATAAAAGTATCGATGCCAGCCTTAGCTACACAGTCCTCAACGGGAAGACTAAAATTTTGTTCCAAGGGACGTCACACAAGAAATTGCAGAATTAATCCCAATCAGCTTTTTGGTAGCAGTAAGATATTCTGCTAGTCTGAGGTTCTTGGGTGGAGTGCGAGTGGAAGGAAACTGCATGGTCAGAGTTTCCAAGAGGGCAGAGTTGCTTGACATTGCAAGAGTCAGGGATGGAAGTAAAACAGATCTAGCAGTGAGCCAGGTCCATTAGGGTTATTAGAGAAATTCATGGGGAACTCCACTACTTGTGTAAGGGACTGAGTGGTTGAAAAATTCACCAGCAAGATCAGTGGCAGTTTTCCAGCCACTTGGTGTGGTGGGCATTAAAGTCGCCAAACACAAATATATGAGCAGATATATATTTGTGCTCATATATTTGTGTTTCCAAGAATGGGACTATTGGGAGATGAGGGGAAGTGGTAGAAAAAGATAGCTAACTGAGCTTAGTAGGGAGAGACAGAAACATATATAAGAATGATGTAGGGATTCAAGAGAGATCACCCTAGCTAGAGGGAGGTGTTCACTAATGTAAACACCAAGCCCATGCATTGGAGTCCTTCCTGAAGAGGGGAAGGTAACCAGGAACGTAGAATTCAGAAGTGAGGAAAGAAAAATTAAGGTTAGTTTTACAGAGAGTTAGGATGTCAGGTGAGTTTACTTAGAGGAAGGATTCAACACTGTAAAACCTGGTATGTATACCTCGTATGTTATTGAAGGAGATGTTGATAGGTTTGGGTGTTTTTGCTTAGCTGGTCTAGTTTTGCTATTATGATAGTGTATATTCATAATTAGTGATTTTTATATGGAGAGAGGTCTAGAGTAGAATCAGCTGGTTGCTGTATGTAGCATGTGTAGGAGGGAAACTGGCACAGACTGCAGCATAATGTGGCCTCAGGGTTGCCCACCAAAGGTTCATGCAGGGAGCTCCATCCATGTGTGACATAGCACTACATAAAACCCTGTCATTATTCAACTGTTGATCAGAGCAGCCTCTCTTGATGCTACACAAGAGTTTGGGCTCTTAACTACCAGTCAGAAGCAGTAACCAGGAAACTCCTAATCCGGTACCCTCAGAATGAAGAAACATTGCCACCATCCACAAACACTGCAAAAAGCTTACGACAACATGATCAATAGGACTGGACGAGAGTAACTGGGAACCCCTTCCTGAACAGGAAACAAGGCATGCATCTCTACTCATGTCCAAAAGAAGGAGGAGTGTGAACTGGGCGATAGAAGGGTCAATCGACTCCAATTAAAAAAAAGACTTACTAAGTTTTAACTTAGTATAAGTTGGAAGAAGCCTTCCAAGTGAATAGTTTTGCAGTACCTCCCCATGCCCCTTTAAAGAAAAGACAAAATAAACAAAAGGGCTTTGAAAATGCTGACTCATTGTTTTTAAATATAACCACCGCTTTGTAAAAGACCAAATATAAAATGTGTTGTACAATAAATAAACAAATAAAATAAATACATTCCCAAAATTAAACTAGCAATAAAAGAAAAGACAAAAATTATCAGGCAAGCTTACCAGCCTCCCAGAACTGAGGTGAGTGAAACGTCAAGACAGCATGGTGGGATCCATTTTTTTTTCTTTTAGCTACAATTAAAATGAGCGACTGACTACTGACCATATCATAGGGTGGAAGTGAGATGCCACAGTCCAAGAAAACTACCCTTAATCAGGAAGTTCAGTTCCGGTTACTTCGATGATCTAAAGGCAGTATTTTAATATCTGGAAGAAGCCTTCCTAGCCAATAGTTTTGCAGTACCTCTCCATGCCCGTTTGAAGAAAAGACAAAATAAATGAAAGACCTTTGAAAGTGCTGACTCATTGTTTTTAAATATAACCACCGCTATGTGAAAGAAGACAAAATATAAAATCTGTTATACGATAAATAAACAAATAAAACAAATAAATTCCCAAAATTAAACTAGCAACAAAAGAAAAAACAAAAAATTATCAGGCAAGCTTACCAGCCTCTTGGAACTAAGGTGAATGAAACTTCAAGACAACATGGTGGAATCAATTTCTCTCCTTTTAGCTACAAGTAACGTGGGCAACTGACTGCAGATAGTAAAAGAATCTAAGATTGTGTCAAAACAATGAAGTAACTCCAAGCATATGGCCAAGGACACATTCCAGAAGCTGAATAGAGTATTAAGAGACAGGAAAATTTTGCAAGAAACAAAGAAGAGAATTTTGGATTAATATGTAATGTCTGTTCTTTAGTATAGAAGTGAATACTGGACAATATCATCAAAGATGAAGGAAAAACTTGAAGCAACTAAAATGTGGTTCTACAGAAGAATGCTGTGAATATCATGGATCGAGCATGTGAGCAATGATGAGGTTTTAGAAAGGATGGAATTGAAAGAAAATTAATACTGAGCATCAGGGAGAGACAGCTGAAGTTCTTGGGATATGTGATGAAGAAGGAAGGGTTGGAGAATCTGATACTCACAGGTCAGATAGAGGGAAAAAGAAACAGGGGAAAGCAGTGGATAACATATGTGAAGGACCTGGATAGCAGAGCAGGGTTTGGGTGGGGTAACAGTAGAAAATGTGTTTAGAGTTACCAGGGATAGGAGGACGTGGAAAGCCATGATCACCTACGTCTTGAAGGGACATGGCACATAGAAGAAGAACTCTAAGCAACTCTACTTTCATTTTTTGACTGTTCAGATTTCAAGTTCTATTGTTCCTAGCACTTAAAATCTGAAGTGTCAAAAGACAAAAGTACAATTGCTTAGACTTGCTATGCATATCGTTTTGTGCCTTGTGGTGCAATGGATAGCAGCTTGAATGTGAAATTAGAGAGCCAAGTTCAAATTCCAGTTGAATTTGTTGCATTCACTTATGCACAAATACCCTTGGGAAAAGTATAAATCTATCTCTTCTCCCTCTAGCTATGGGTTGAGTAGCAGTACAGATTAGGTTCTATATCTTTAGTTGGCAACCAGTCTACCACTGAAAGAAAGGAAAACTGCTGCAAGAAAATCAGTCATCAGTGGAATTATAGAATTCTGAAAGTGGTGGGAGGGGCACTTCGTGGCCAAAAATTTTCTAAGGAGGAAGGGGGCAAACTCAAGCAATGTCTTTATTTTCATACCACACCCCTATTGTATATATAACTTAGGAATGAGTTTGAGTATAAGTATGTTCGTCAGTTAAGTGCCATATGTGAAACACGCTTGGGTGATCATGTCTCGAAAGACACATAACTGACTGGGCAGAAGATTATCTCACAGTAGGTTGCCATTGCTTTCTGTGGTAGACTTGTTGCCAGCCAAGGCTATAGAACCCAATCTGTCCTGTTATTTAACCCATAACTGGAAGGAAGAGACGGACTAATACGTTTCCCAAAGGTTTTTGAGCGTAAGTGAATGCAATGAATTTAACTGGAATTCGAACTCAGCTCCCTGATTTCTCATTCTGAGCTGATATCCACTGCGCCACAATGCACATAAGTATGTTATTTCACTAAATTAAATGGAATAACTTTTTGTTTATAGTAGTGGAGTTCTAATCTATTCTTTCCCTCTTTTCCACTTGTCAATCTGTTGGAAACACAAGAGACGTTAATTTCAAAACAATATCTAAGGGTGAATACTGACATCAATGCTAGCAGAGCAGTGTGATTTGTCTGCTCTGATTTTTTTGAAAAAAATGAAAAAGAAAACGCAAAGGGAAAAGTGTTGAAGATCAAATCTTATCTAAATAAGAGACTGTTCAGTTTAATAAATTTTTGAAGCTTATAAAAGTGGGGAACCAGCCAAAATTCTGGGTGTGCCTTGGCTCTTCTGCTACCTCCCCATAAAATTGCCTGGGTTAGTCATATCTTTCAAGTGTGTGTCACATATGGCACTTAACTGACTGATTTTTATATCTATGCATGTGATTCCCAATCTCAAGTTATTTGTTGTTTGGGACCAAAACTGGTAATATGGACAAAAGATGCTTAAGCATTGAAAAGAAAGATTTATTTTAGCTACTAACTTTGGTCTGAAAAAGATTGTCTTGAAAATCATTCTTAGTCTTTTGTAAATAAATTTTGATGGTACCTAAGACTTGTTTTAGTTTCATAAAACAACTAATAAATATACCTAAAATTTTATATAAGAATTTGAGGTTATCTGGTAGGCTTACTCAGACACCATAGACTAACAGTGTATTTTACCTTAGAAACATTTGTTGTATAAATATATCTGTTTCTTTTTTTTCATTAGCTATGCATTTATTACCAGAACAACATAGATAATAACTATCCGTCTATACATATCAGATGAACAAATTGAAATTGCATTAATATTATTAAAAGGTCTATATGTGTTTGTGTATGTGTGCATATACACATCAACACAAAATATCAGATTTAACTGCTATGTCAACTGCAAGGAAAATTGATTTACTTTTTTGTACCAGAAAATTTTTATCATCAGAATCCATCTTGCACATTTATAAATTGACCATTTATTTGGGCATTGAATAATATTGCCATGTCTAGTGTGGTGCTCCTGCTGTACATCTCACAGTTCTTGACAAAATTCAAAAATGACTCTTATGTAATTGATCCTGACCAGGAAGGATCTGCAATGTAATCAATTCTTACATGGCTTCCCTCAGTCTTTTCTGCAAATATTTTCATGACAACTGCTCTGACAAGTTTTTTTACCCAACTACAGGTATTTAAACATGCTACTAGACTGGCATCTAGGTCCCACCTCTTTTAACATTGAAATAATTAAATGTAACGCCTATTCTACTTTAATAGTTTCTTTTCTCATATTTTCCAACTGTGGAACTCCCTTCCATTTACTTGGTTCCATGATAGTTACAATATCCAAAATTTAAATTTTAAATGCAACATCAATTGCTATTTTCTTGAATCCCATTTTACCCTTTCTTCAATACTCCAATAATATTTAGCACATTTCACCCATAAGTATAAGAAATTTTAAATATATATTTAGTGTATCAAGGCAGCAAATAATTTTCTAAGCATATACTGTTAAATATAAGAGACAATGAATGTCTATTATGTTTAATAATGAGCTGTTCTAAACATTGTATTTTGGCTTTAATTTCAGTTGAAAATAAAGACAAAATTTCTCCAACATTTGGATAATCTTTTATTAAGTTTGTTCTAAGCTTTTGGCTCACATGAGTCATTTTCAGAGAGGTTATAAGGACGGTAACACAAAAACATCCACAATCAGTGACGATTTTATCTTGTGTTGACATAAAATGCCACTAAGCAATGGCAATAGTTACTAAAAATAACAAACGCAGTTTGCAAATTTGCAAGGCGGTTCTATGATGTCACATCGCATGATAGCGCGAAATGACAACAGAACCATATATTCAAATGCAATGTAATGTGTTATGACCAGATTCAAACGTGGTTTTATTAAGTATGGGTTGTTTGGATTTATAAGATGGCTTGTGCAAGCCGAAAACTTAGAACCAACTTAATAAAAAATTATTTAACAGTATATGTTTAGAAGATACTAGCAGTATAGCCTGGCGTTGCTTGGGTGTAATGAAAGTTTTAAAACTAATCCATGGTCCTGTAGCTCAGACTCTTTGGACGTTGGCATGAAAGACTAAAAAGCAATCGTTGTTTTCAGTTAAAGCAAAACCATAGACTGAAAGAAAAATGAATGGATGTAAGTCAAATTTTGATTTCCTGGTATCGATATCAAATTTTTTGCACTATGGTAAGAACTGCAACCTTGAAACTTCTGAATATTGTTTCTTATGTTTTTGTCTCTGAGTGTATCAAATTTGATTAAAATCGAACCACTCCTTCTATAACCCGATTTTTTTGATCATCGATTTTTGATATTTATTGGCGGTACCTCGACAAAAAACTTAGCTAAGAACACATACAGAGGCTTATAGTACAGCTGTGTAAATTTTCAAGAAAATCGGTTCAGCCATTTCGGAGTCTATAGGTAACGGACACACACACATACACACACACACACACAGTTTCATTTATAAATAAGTTTAGATAAGATAGATATATACACATAAATATAGACATGTATAAATGTGTTTGCATGTTCAAGAGTTTGTAGAAAAGTAATTAGAATAGCAATCAAACAGTGAAGACTTTCTTGTATGAATTTTACATGTTTCCTCTTTTACTCATTTTATTTATTTCCCCCTACTGCCGATATATAGAACCCATTAAAGGTGTAGACACATGATTGCTTGAGGTGTGAAACTGACAATTACAATGCAGTGTTGATTCCTATTTCCCTACAATCTCTATCTGAAAATACCTATTTACCACTTTTTACTTATAGCAATTTCAAATATATATGTGCACATGCATACATAAACATACATAAATATATCTATACATACAGACATGTACTAATGTGTTCGTGTGTTAAACAGGCAAGAGAAAATTAACCAAAATGGTTTCTACTGATACAAATGAGGCTTTCTATTATGATTTCTATGAGAAAGTCTAAATTCTTTAAGAGACTTCCTGATAGCATCTCTGGATACACTGTTTCATTTATTCATAAGTAAAATTCTTATAATGGGACAGAGTTCAGGGAGAAGTTTGCTTATGCCTTTTTTCAAACTGAAAATAAGCAGCATTATTATTGTGCCATCCTACATTGTGGAATCAATATTAAATATTTGAAAACTGCTCTAATATTTCCAATTTCATTGTTTTTCAGGTCTACCTCAACTGGGCTAATTCTGTTCTTTCTGACTGTGATCCACCACCAGTTGTTACTGTTGACTCGATATGCCAAGGCAAAGTTCTGTGTCAGTTAATTGAGACCTTCTGGGATTCAAGTCAAGATGAAAGACTCCCACATTGGGATCTGGTAATTAATTGTCTAATTCAATTTGATGTTTGTTTTGTCTTCAATTAAATGTTTCTCTTGATTAAAAAAGACATGGGCATATTCCATTAAACTTATTGAGAGGGGTGGGCAGATGTTTTTTTTTTTTTTTTGTTGACTAATTTTTATCCTATACAGAGTGCGTTGTGGTGCAGTGGATATCGACTCAGAATGACAAATTATGGAGTCTGAGTTCAAATTCCAGTTGAAATCCTTGCATTCACTTATGCACAAATACCCTTGGGAAAGGTATTAATCCATCTCTTCCTTCCAGTTATGGGTTAAGTAATAGAACAGATTGGGTTCTATAACCTTGGCTGGCAACCAGTCTACCGCAGAAAGTAATGGCAACCTACAGCGGGATAATCTTCTGCCCAGTCAGTCATGTCTCTTTCGAGACATGATCGCCCAAAGCATGCATCACGTATGGCACTTAACTGACTGACAGGGTGTTATGTCTGGTGTATATCATATTACTCAATACTTAGTACACTGTTACGTGTGATGTAATGGAGTGTCAACAGTTATCAGCTTAACACTTAAATACAATTCAGCTAATTTGCTTAGGATACCACACTCTCCCTGAATTGGAGTGGTTGTATTCCTTTGTTTTCCTTTAGCTATGTCTAACTATTCTTGATTTATATAGTTCTTGATTTTGCAACTCTCTTCTTTTTATTGATGACCTTAGTTTTTCTTCGTCCTCTTCTTTGTCAGTTTTTTGACTTATTTTATATTCATCCTTATCACTGTAGTTTTCTCTCTCTTCTTGCTTCTGCATTTCTGTTCTCTGTTCTGCCTTTTCATTGTAGTTACCTTCCTTCTCCCGACTTTGTTTTTCCATCTCCGCATTGGCCCGTACAATCCTTTTTCTAAATTGATCTGCATGAGCCAAAACATACTGTCCCTTCGCAATCAAAGCCTATGTGAAAAGCTAAATCAGTATAAAACAAAGTGGAATCAGTCAGTCAGGTGGGAGCAGAAATTAGAGATGACATGCTATGATGTGACAAAATAAAATTCAAGCCTGACCTGAACATAAAGTCCAATCACACTTTAGTTCTTCTTCACAACTCTCACAGTCAATCATGAAAATGGCAATGACAACAGCAACAACCAGATACTTCAGCTGACTCCTAAATTTTAACTTTGATAAGTACCATTTTCCTTTATTGCTTCACCTTCTTTTTCAATTTCTCTATGGCCATAAAAAAGGAAAGGAACACTGATTTCATCACTATCCTGTTAATCTTTATATACACACATTTAGAACTGCTACTTACAACCACTAACTGGTGGTTGTAAGTAGCAGTTAGTTTTTGTTCATGCTGCAGTTCATCAAATCCTTCAATTTTTTTGTAATAGAATCAGCTCATCTTCAATTGACATGCCTTGAATCCTTAGCTATTTCAAATTCACAGTTCTTTGTCGGTCTCTTGAGCCTGAGTACTTATTGCATAATAGATTCTTCTGGTTGCTGCCTAGCTTTTAAAAATTTAGTCCTTTCAGTGATAATCAGTTTTCTTTTTGACCTAATGTTTTTTTTTTTATTATGTTGACAATTTCCTCAAAAGACATTTGGTCTAATTGCTGTAGGTGTGCCATTGTGGATATTTACTTTAATGCCTTGCACCCCACAGATGCCATAAAGAAGTCCATTATTTGGTTCTGTCCACCTTACATTCTTGAATCTTTGAGATTATGCACTCTTGCTGTAGCTAGAAAGGCTTTTACCCAAATCTTGACATATTCTGGATCATCCATGGAACTTAAGAATCCTATTGGCAACACCATTTGTTATGTCTGGTATATCTCATAGTTTCAGTACTCGATGCATGGTGCCCCGTTATGTGTGACATAATAAAGTGTTGACAGTTATCGGCTTAGCATTTGAATACAACTTAGCTAATTTGCATAGGATACCGCACAAGGCTCAAGAGCCACTTAAAGTAGTTGGTTACAAAAGGAAGTTATTGCCTGCATAGGGGGCCTTTTACTGACTCTTTGATGACTTTTGAAATGGATAAATTTGGTGAATATTCAAGTTACTTACAAGTTAGTTATTTTAAATCCTAATATAGCTAAGTATTCAGTAGCTTTTTGTTTAGTCATGATTTGTTTTAGGAATGATAGTTGAGTGTTTGTTTTGCTTGCTTTCTTTATACTGACTTTATTGTGACACCCTTTCTAGTTAGGAGGCCACTGGCTCTTTTGAGTTTTTCCATTCTGTCTTATTCTGTTTGCCCAACAGAGTTGCTAATCACTCTTTCTACTTGAAGTTGATGGGTAGAGAAAGATGTGATACAGAAATACAAAGTTGTATAAAATAACTAAACAAAATAAAAAGAGACATAAAAATATTGCTAAAAACAAGAGTATTGAAATGCTATGTAATAGTTGTTCTATATGGCAGCAAATTCTGGACAATTTTCTCACAGGCAACAGAAATATGATTATACATAGGAATATTGAGAATATCATGGATGGAGCATCTAAGCAGCAGTGAGAAAGCTTAAAGAAAATGAGCACTTAAAATTCCTGGGGAATACATTGAGGAAAGAGGGCTGGGAGAATTTAACACACAGAACATACTGAAGGCAGGTGAGGTCAAGGAAAAATATCAAATAACCTACGGAATTAGCTTGTGTAAATGGATGGTAGAACAGAAAATGTAGGCATAGGGGACAAACATTGCTTAGTTAGATAGAGTAGGAAGTTGTAGAGAACCATGATCATACAAGTCATGATGAAACATAGCTTATAAATATAAAAGAAATTCAGTAGTTGCAATAAAAATATGACTTATATCACCACGTGTAAGTACATTTCCATTTGAATACTAGAGTCTTCTTTAACTATATTTATATTAATCTCAAGGTTCTCAACAAAATCCAAAGGAGGATTTGAAATATAATCCATCCTGTCAAGCATCAACATGCAGTGTCTTCCCTCTGTCTTTTCTACAAGTATTTTCATGGCAACTGCACTGACAAGCTTTTTTTGGTTGTTGTATGCTTTGGCTTTCTTCTGGTGCTAGGAATTTTTAACTGAACACTTTATTTGTCTATATTCATGAGATGAGGTAGTATTTACACTATTTACATTATTCGAACTATTGTCATCATCTTTATTGCCATTATTACAATGTTTTGGCTGTTGTACACTCCGGCTTTCTTCAGGTGATAGAAATTTCAAATCAAACCTTTTATTACAATAACTGAAGTCTAACATTCTCATTCTATGTGCAATGACACCTCTTGTAGCCATGTAGCTATCATCTTTTAACTTAAGTTATTTGTTCACTACTGCTGTAGCCTGGTATTGAACTCATAACTCTTTGGGTCAAGTCACTGGAATCAATTTCTACATCCACTCGGTCATGTCTATAGAAAACACAAACACTTAAAATGTCTTGCATGACACAGTGAACCTACTTTCCAAGCAGTAGATCTAGCAATTGATTCAATATAATCACTCCATGTCATGTCAGTGGAAAATGTGAGACCAAGAAGGTACAATAATTTGTTCTCTTGAAGGTTAGCATTAATGTTCATCAATGAACTTAGCTGATAAATTTCAAAGAACATATCACCTCATGTGACTGTCTCTTTTTTTCTCTTGTTTTTATAAAAATCTTCTTTTCTGAATTTGTGAGATTAAGGGTTGTACCTGCTATATAATGAGTCTTTTTTGGTCAGTTTTCTTGTTTTTCACACAAGGTTTTGTAGTTGAATGGTACATTGTAGAAATATCATGATGGGAACAACAATGATGAAAAAAAGCGACTGCAATGAATCATTGTGCAAAAGTGAAATACCCCAATGTATTTGCATTTGCCTGTCAATTCAAAAAGAAAACAAGAGAAAAAAGCATAAGTAATTCTTCTTAATTACATTCATTCTACATGTAAAAACTTTTGCTTAGTGACTGAGAGAATTGCATATTTTCAACCAGAAAAGAAAAAAAGAATATGACAAAATGATTTCTTGGGCATCAAAGTAACAATGATTGGATATAAATTCAGATACCTTTTCTTATTTACTATTATTCATGGAATAAAAAGTCGAGATTTACTGGATTAAATTTTTCTCAAGAGAAAAGGGAGATGCGTGCGTTGTGGTGCATTGGATATCGGCTTGGAACAAGAAATCGGGAAGCCAAGTTTGAATTCCAGCTGAAACCATTGCATTCACTTACGTGCAAATACCCTTGGGAAAAGTATTAATCTGTCTCTTCCTTCCAGTTACGGGTTAAATAACAGGACAGATTGGGTTCTATAGCCTTGGTTGGCAACCAATCTACCGCAGAAAGCAATGGCAACCTACTGTGGGATAATATTCTGCCCAGTCAGTCATGTCTCTTTCGAGACATGATCGCCCAAGCGTGTATCACATATGGCACTTAACTGACTGACATATTATAAGAACATGTAGAATATATATCAGTTGATCCTAAACGTGAATGTTAAGATTATAGTGGTCAGAATATCACTCTCTCAGGAGTCCATTCCATAAATATAACAGAAGTGTGGAAGAAGCTGAGTAGAACTTCCTCCTTACCAATGCAATATTAAGGGAATAAAGTTGTTTTCATGTCATGTACATGGCATAGCATGTCTTAAATAATTAAATAATGATTTTGTTTAATATAGCATGGAATCTGTTTCTCATTGATTATTTAGCATTCAACCTTCCCTGTAAATATTGGTTCCCAGTGTTCAACCTGTCATAATATATGATGTTATTATTGTAAATAATGCAGACAGTAAGATTTTGTTCATAAATAGTGAGACTTTGAGAGTTGATATTTATGGGATATGTTTGAGTGTCTTGAATGCTAAAAAACTTTAAAGAATTAAAAATAACACCTAATTATCAAAAAACTTTTATATAAAATAAAAAGAGTTATTTGGTTCAATTCCTCTGGCATAAATTAAAAATAGTTGGCAAATAACCACTTTAGAAAATATACTCTGTTAAAGAAGCAACATTTAGGATACTGATATGCACTTGAATGAGTTCACCAATTGAGAAGTTTATGAAATCAGAACTGTTGATAGCTGAAGAATCAAAAAGAGTAATGTCCATAATGGCTTTCCATATGAGGTGATAAAAAAAAATTGGTGCTTAAATATTTCCATGCATATATTTTCAGACAAAAACAGCAGTATTTCCCAAATGAAATTCTTTTTTTTTTCTCTTTAAGTGCCATTAATCTTTTCTCCTTTGACATTTGAAGTAAAATTTTCTTTCTCAGGGAATTGTGCAGAAATCATGTAAGAATATTTCCTGCTGATTTGTAAAATAAATTTTCCATATCAATTGCTTTTGGAATAAATTTCATTTGATGTCAACCACAGCACAATTCTGTGGTGACATTAATGGTTTTGATTCATTAGCATCATTGCTGAGGATATTGTATGTGTTCAGAATTAAATTGCATGAGGACAATTTTATAATTCTTGTTTGTTTTTCCATGAAATACTTGACAGTTCTTTAATGCAATAAAAATTCCTCAGTAGGAATCCATTATAAAAATAATGGTTTTATTAATAGGCATTTAGGGTGATTACTTTATGAAACTTTTAAAAATATCCAAAGACATTTTTTATGAGCTTCAAAATGTATATGTCTAGAAATATCTAGTGGTGCAATTATGTCATATTGTTTTTTTTGCCATAGGTAAATTTCAAATTGCTGGGTAACCTATTTAAGCACTGTTAAATTAACAGGAATTAATGATCATAATACATGTTGTACATAGCATTATCTTAAGCCAGATTTCAAATTATTGCCCTTTGTACAATGTATTTTGTACAAGTGCCTCCACTTTATTTTACAGCTTATGGTCATATCAGCGGATGTGCATTGTGGTGCATTGGATATTGGCTCGGAACGAGAAATCGGGGAGCCGAGTTTGAATTCCAGTTGAATTCATTGCATTCACTTATGCGCAAATACCCTTGGGAAAGGTATTAATCTGCCTATTCCTTCCAGTTATGGGTTAAATAACAGGACAGATTGGGTTCTATAGCCTTGGTCGGCAACCAGTCTACCGCAGAAAGCAATGGCAACCTACTGTGGGATAATCTTCTGCCCAGTCAATCATGTCTCGAAAGAGACATGATTGCTCAAGTGTGTATCATGTATGGCACTCAACTGACTGATGGCCATATCACATTGGAATGCTGATTCTCATATGATCATTGTAGTTAAGAAATGTTGCACCTATGTAAGTGAATGCTTGGTAATACCAGCTACTGTAAGCTTGAATGTGCAGGTGGTGTAATGTATAATGGCTGGGAATCGGAGATCAGAGAGTAGAGTTCTATTTTCAGTCAAATTCATTATATTCACTTATGTGCAAATACCTTTGAAAAAGTTGTGACTCCATCTCTTTCTTCTCTAACTATAGGTTAATTAGTAGGACTTGTAGCAGTAAATCATTATTATCTGCAAAAATTCTTATAATCTAAAAATATTTTTGACTTTAAAAAAGCTGTAAAAGCAATCAATGAACCTGTCAATAATTCTTTTGAATATGTAGTTGAACAGTTATATTCATTAGACAATATGCAATTTTATCAAGATGGAAATCTTCATTAACATTGCTAGAGAGAGATGGATTTTTTTTTTAATCAATGCTTTCATTTTCTGACAAGGTTTTGGATCTTGGAGTTTTCATTTAAAATATTTAATGTGGATAAAGAGCTGGATTTAGGCTATAAGAAGCCTCTGAGCTAATACAAATTGGGGGCCTTTACATATGCCCAAACCCCTATGTCTATAAAATAAAAGATGTCTGTGTTTTATGAAATACAAAATTGAGCAAAACTAAAAAAGTTACTTTAAAAATCTATATGTATATAAAAAAGATGCATCAAAATCTAAAAGGGGCAACTTCAGGGGGATCCATCAAAGTTGACCCACTCCAATTAGAGTAGTTCAAATATTTTAAATTGTTTCCTGTTAGTTCAAAGGATTCCCATTAAATCTTAAAATAAACAAATCCCTTCCCTTCTTATATCATGACATTTTTTTAGTTTTATTGGGTCCAAGACAAGAAGGCAATTAGGGGCACCTCTACTCTTTGGACACCTGGGTTGCTGCTCATAATTATCCATTTGTAAGTCTGGCACCACTGTGTAGATATTAATAAACATTTTCACTTGTAACCAAGCATTTTAATTAAAGAAGAATGTTGTAAGCAATGTTTTTCTTTTTTTTGGTTAATATTGAGATAAAGAGATAGTTTATAAATGTTTCTTCCAGTCCTTGTAGTATAAATAATCCATATTTTTGTTGAACAGAAACACATTAATGGAAATGCTTTTATAGAGGGTCATAATCTTAAGGGAATATAATTATTTTTTTTAAAGTCTTTTTTCTCTAGCACTCAATAAATAAATAAAAGAGCAGGATTTTATCTTGCAACATTTTTCTTTACCTTGTTTATGAGCATTATTTTCATGAAGAAAATCAAAAAGATTGAACGACATACAAGGTTAAAGTTAATTTCATTTGAGAAAAAGCTAAAGTAATTTGAGAAAAGAGTAATTTCATTTCATTGCAGAATTTGGGCTGAAAAAATACTGTTGTATACATTTTTTCTCTTTTTCAGGAGATATTTTTCTTCAAAATTACTCAAAAAAATATGTTAACAGAAAATTTAATCTTTAAATTTATTTAAAAATCAATATCACTCTATGCATGGCAATAAAGCCACTAAGATGCAAGGGATTACAGGATGTGGAAGAATTGGGAACAGAAACAATAATGTTGAGCAAAAAGAGAAGAGAGTAGGTACAAATTGACATTGTATTTAACTTTTTCAGATTAAAATTGACTGGAAAGTATAGAGCTAGAAGGGAGTTTCACAAGTGAAAAATGCAAGAGAAGAAACTCTTAGCATAAAATTTTCAGCTATATCTAGCCAACTTAACTGTAAATTGATGAGATTTTGATGTCAATCTAGTACTGCACTTAAATTCAAAGAGTCTAGGTCCCATATTAAAGATCTCATCCAAACAATTACCATGAAAGTATTTATAGTAAAGACACAGAGAGGAAACCTTGCAGTGGTGTGAAAGTGATTGAGGCTGAGCTACCAAATCAGGACCAATAATATTGCTTATTCTTCTTTGGCTTTTATCAAAAAGCTCAACATAAATAGCAAGGGTACTGGGACAATATGTGGCAGCAATATTCTTAACATGGGAGAATGGTAGACTCATAGATATGTAAGGTAGAATCTGGAGAGAAAAAACTTTTCTGCTCAACACAACTTGTCTTTCCACTTCATCTCAGCTGAGAACATTAACAAGTCACGCTGATGGAAGGCAGCGTGGGGTCTCTCAGATGATTAATGGAGAGAAGGTTAGGTTTGAAGGTGTTAAAATTAACAAGCCATCTTTTGCATCAGTTAACGACTGACTTGAGGTTGTTTTGGACACTGGCTGCTATTTTGACCTTGTGAGACTGATCAGACTTGCTATCAAGGCTGAAGTAAATGGTTGTGTCATCAGGAAGATCCTAAATGAAAATTAAAAATGAAGTAGCACCAGGGATGGATCTTTGGGGGACAACCACGTTAGTATGAAATGATCTTGTCGATTGGCTGTGCAGGATAACTTTTATTTCATGATTTGATAGAAAAAAACAAGATCAGTTCAAAAATGTTTCTAGAGACACTGTAACTTTTCAGCTTGTGGAGAAGATCTGAGTGCCCTATTACAGAGCTAGAGCTGCTTGGAATTAAGGAAGCCAAAGTTCTTTGAGGCTATGCAGTGCATCATTCTCTCAGCAGACAGGGACTTAACTCCTTTGAGAACTTGCTTAAATTTATTGCGAGTCGTAATGAATATGTACATGTTGTGATGAGTTGTCACATTGGTATATCTGAAAATAGTGATTTCTGTTTGCTATAGCAGTCAAGCATGCTGGTGGGAACCATGAAGAGGATTGAGGTTTCACCTGATATTTCCTAGAAGGGGTGTAAGTGTCCAAGCTAGCTTTGACCCAAGAAGGAACTTCAGTGGCACAATTTTCTATTAGGAGGTTAAATATGTTGGTGCAAGGGGAGTCACAAATAAAATCCAACTAGTTCCAATCAGCATGCTTGTAAACAATCGGCAATATAATTGATCCAGACTTAGCGGATCCCATTCAATCCCATTTTATTAATTCAGTTAATTTTCCTAAGTATTTTCCATCTCATTCAAGATCATTCTAAGGATTGAATTTCTAAGACAAAAATTAATGTAGTTAACTTTACAAATTTTTGAGTAAAAATTTACTTTGCAAGAGAGCTAACTTAATTTATATTTGCAAAAATTTAAGAAAAAGTTACAGTTCATGTATTTTATAACATTCTGTTATAATTGTAATTTTTAGAAATTACAATTTAGATAATTTAATCTTTGCTCTTATAAACATTTTCGAACATTGTTTCTATACTCATAATGATTTTATTTAGCATTAGTTGTAATTTATTTTTAGAGGGCTTTGAATATTTGAAATTTTTGCTTTTTGTTTTTGTGATGGAGTATACTTTGAATATTGTTGATTAATATTTTTCTCAATTGTGAATGTGGACAGCAATGTTGGTAAAATCCCAAAGGAGATCCAATTTGAAATGAAAAAAAACTTTAAAGAATTCAGTTTTATCTTTTTTAATGTATCTCCCCAACCCTCCTGGCCAACATTTTAACCTGTCTGCAAATCTAACATAATTTTTTCCTCCTCTTTCTCTTCTCTTTCACACTTCTTCCTTTTTTCTTCCTTTCCATTTCTTTTCACTGCACTGTTCCTTTTCCTTTCACATGCTTACTTCAAATTTCTTTACCCACACAGATGCTCAAACAAATTTCTGAATTTTTCATAATATTAAAGATCATTGATGAACTGAATTGAATTCATTGAAATGATCATACAATCCTGTAAATTTGGAAATTTTATATGTAAGATATATACATATGTATTCAGGCAGCAAATGTTCTTCATGGAAATTCTTACTTAAGACAACAGATATTTTGTGTTAATTAATTTTAATGATTGACTTTTAAAATTAAACATTTCTGTCAGAAATTCTTTAATTTAATTAATTTTTTTATTCAATAATAGTGCAAAAACTAAATAAAAAGAAATTAATTAAATTTTCCTTGATTGTCAAATGAAAGATAAATAAAATGTCTGTCCAGAAAAATATAATGTATGAAGTGCAATGACATTTTATCAACTTTGAAAATACTACTCTTCACATTCACTTTGATTTTTAAAAACAGTCTAGAAAATTCTCTTTTGGGATTGCCATTAATTTCTTCACTGCATTTTTCCTTAATCTTATCTTGGCATTTCAGTGGTGGTTTTATCTTTGGCAAAAGCCTGATCTGACAGAGCCAAATTCTGATTGATTCTTTGAAAATATTTTTCTTAGGCTTTATAACATTGTTTGCCATGAGAAAGACACTACCATTAAGTGAAACTCTATTAAAGCAAACAGTGAAGATATTCAAATTTTATACATACAGCATGTCTAAGATGTTAGAATGCTTGCTTTCTGACCATGTGGACTGCTTTCTCACCATGATTGATCTGTTACCTTTTGATATTATTGGTATAGGGAAGGAAAGAGAGCATAGAAAGACACTTTGGAAAGCATCTGGAAACCATAGCATCAGTTGATCTATTCTTTATGAGTAAAATTTGGTAGACAGATTTGGTTGAAAGCAGTCAATGTCTGTACTAAAATGAAATCACAAATCACCATGACTGAGTGTTTGAGCATATTGGCTTTGTTCAAACTACTGATCACGACAGATTATACACTCTCTCACAGAAACTGCAAATAATGTTCACTCAGCATAGTTGCAGTATAGACTAAAAGTGGTGTTTGTGGATGTTAAACAAACACAAATGTGCTTGAGCAAGTGTCTGCAACAGGGATTGGCTAGCTGCCCTAGGAGATGGGTATGCTTAGAAAGGGAGAATAGTTGGCCATTAAATATTTAGATATAAGGATAACTCTTAAAAAAATTTCAGAGCTTTATTGATTATTTAAGCCTTTGAATGGATGAGCAAAAATTAAGTAAGGTATGTGACACACATGTTCAAGGCAACTGTAAAGAACTGTGTAACCAGCTGTAATTTTATAAGTTTGACCTGTTGGACAATGGTACTTTACAAAATGAGTCAGGACACCTAACTTCTCCTTCCCTTAAACAGATGACGATGTCAGTTTGGTTATTCTTTTTTATGTGCCATGTTGCCTCACTGGGAGCCGAGTTCGAATTCCAGTTGAATTCATTGCATTCACTTATGCACAAATACCCTTGGGAAAGGTATTAATCTGCCTATTCCTTCCAGTTATGGGTTAAATAACAGGACAGATTGGGTTCTATAGCCTTGGTCAGCAACCAGTCTATCGCAGAAAGCAATGGCAACCTACTGCAGGATAATCTTCTGCCCAGTCAGTCATGTCTCTTTCGAGACATGATCGCCCAAGCGTGTTTCACGTATGGCACTTAACTGACTGACTGCCTCAGAATGTAGGCAGTCACGGCTCTCTACAATTTTCTGTCCTTTTTTGTTCTTAACACATTTTTTTTTAATTTCTCTTCTAACCTTGTTTTGTCATTGATTTACTCAAGTTCATGAAATATTCTGGGTGTCATTTACCTATCTCTCTCACCCTCAACTTGTCCTGTGGATATCAGATTTTCCAAATCCTCTTTGCCCTAGAAATTTCAACTATCTCATCCTGATGTTAAGTGTAAGTCTCCATTTTCTCTAAAATTTCGTTGCTCCCATATTCAGTCTCTGGTATCCTGAGCATCCTTCTGTAGAACCATATTTCTGTTGCTTCAGGTCTCTTCTTCATGTTTAAGGAGATTGTCCAACATTCACTGCTATATAGGAGGACAAGCTTCATGTAACTGTCTAATATTCTTTTCTTTGTTTCTAATGAAGTTTTTCTGTTTCTTTATACTCTGCTTAGCTTTTGGAATGTATTTTTGGCTATCCAAGTGCACCTTCTGATTTCAGTTAGCATTTTCTGTCCTCTGTTAAAAAAAAACTTGCCAGATATTTAAATTGTTGTACTTGTTTGCTTTTGGCATTTCTAATTTGTAATTTGCATGTCAGGCTGTTTCCAACTAAAGGCTCTTAAAGTGAAAAAGTAGTAATTGTGAAACACTTATCAGATATTTATATATATATATGGTATTTCTGATTTTTAATTTGCATTTTGTGTTTATCATTTTACTAACAACCATGCATTTTGTTTTCTTGCATTTGATCTTTAGTCCTTTCTTTTCACTTTGCCTCACTATTTTTTATAGGAGTTTTTGTAATGTCCTTTCTATATGTGCTATCATCACAGTGTCACCTGCATATTTCATGTTGCCTAGATTATGGTTGACGATAATGAATACTGGTAAAACTTCTAATTCTTACAGAATCATCATTTTTACCTCTGTTAAAAGACTTCCTAGATATTTAAATTATTGTACTTGTTTGATTTTGGTATCTTTAATTTGTAATTTTTATGTTGGGCTGTCCCTTTTACTAACAACCAAACATTCCATCTTCTTGGTTACTGACTGATGATAAAGTTTTTAGAATCAGTAGAAAAGCTATTACAAAATCTAGTTTGAGATAATGTGGATGTGAGAAGCCTAAACATATTTCAGTTAATGATGAACAGCTCATTGAGTCATGGTTCAATTTTATCTGATGCTATGAGCTGAGAAAATTCTCATCATGTAAAATTATGAATGTTTGGCTTCATTGAATTATATTTGCCCATATTGTTGCTTAATCCCAGTATCTCTAATAGTCTAGCCACAATGGTTGTATGTCTCACCTGATTATTAAAGAATTCCAGTTTAGAACTTTGCAACAGAGAATATGATAAGCACATTTCTACATATCATAGCTATATTATGCAAATGAATGACAAAGGAAAAAATCTGTGTCATGCCATTTATCCTCTAGAAGGAATTTATCAGACTGATTTTTTTTATTGATGGAATTATATATTTGTAGGCTCATGGCCATATCACGTTGAATACACCGGTTCTTGCTTGATCATCGAAGTTAAGCAACGTTGAGCCTGGTCAGTACTTAGATGGGTGACCGCTTGGGAATACCAGGTGCTGTAAGTGTTTAGTGATGGATGTGCATTGTGGTGCAGTGGATATTGGCTTGGAAAGAGAAATTGATGAGCCGAGTTTGAATTCCAGTTGAATACCCTGCATTCATTTTAGCACTGGTATCCTTGGGGAATGTATTAATCCATCCCTTCCCTCCAGTTATGGGTTAAATAAGAGAGTAGGACTTGGGAACCCTGCTCTTAAAGCAAATCCCAATGAATCTTGATACTAAAAAAAAAAAAGTATTACTAGACACAAAACTTATATATAAAAAAAAACAATAAATTGTTGAAAGGAAAAGGTATTACCAGCAATAAATAAATAAAATTTAGTTGGCAATAAATGACCCGCCGAGGTTGATATGCCATAAAAACAAAACAACCAAGAGTGGGCAGGTAGATATCAAAATGCAAGTTTATTATAATTGCATATTGATGAGAAATAGGGAAGATGTGAGGAGAATCATCATCATTTTTTATATAACACTGCTGCTGGAAAACAACAATCGTCTTGACAGGCGAGGATGAAGAACAACACATATATATATATAAAAATATTTTTTTATTCTCCATCAGTGATGGTTGTGTTGAGGAAGAGTGGCTGGAGAGAGATTGCACACACACACACAGGAGCTGCTGGGAAGTCGTTAACCAGCAGAAGTTTTTTGTGTTCTGACTTATTCTGTCAGAAACTCTAAACTTATACAAACCAAAACTCCCATGCATCCCAGGCCATCACTCAATTGACATTCATTATATCGTTGTTGGCCACTGCCTTTTAAGCCTTCGTTTTTGCTTTGTTTCTTCTGATTTTCATGACAGTCATATCTTTGTCGGCTATTGTCTTTCAAGCCTTTGTTATTACACTCTGTTGCTATCATCCACAGCCAGGATACATTTTTGTCAATCATATTTTTACTGTTTTAAGGTAAAATATTACAGTTTAACATCCATTTCCATGCTAGCATGACTTTAATGGGGGTTTCCTTGATGGCTCTGTAATTGAACCATCATGAAATATTGAAGTGGGTTTTACAGCTGTATGTCCTTACTAACACCAGCCACTTTAGGAGACTGGCAACTCAGTGTTTTTCTTGAGACACCATCTCTAAGATATCACCTACCAATGTTAGAGCGTTTGACCTATCCTATTCTGCACAGAGCAGGTGTAGAGGCTTTAATTTCAGAGATTTCCTTCAAATTGCTATACAAAGCTAAAGATCTTATCCAGCCTCACTTTTTCTTTTTCTCTTAAAATCCTCAGTGAGAGTTAACTATTTGCCAATAGCTGGGACCCTAACAAGTGCTACCACCCTGGGTCAGGGTAGACCTCAGAACAGCAGCAATTAAGAGGTGCTTCCATGCTCCTCAAAACCTGCTGATCAGAGGCTTTGCAGCCAGATGCAGTCTATTATCATACTCAGGACAAATAGTGAAATTAAAAATTTTTAATAACATTCTATGTTTATTCCTTTTATCAAACCCAAATAAACTGATTTTTTTCTCTGCAAACCAGAGTGAGCTGTATTGAACTTTCTCAAAAGCACTATTCTCATCTCAGTCAGTTAAGATTTTTCTACTGTTATAGACCCACTTGAAGATGAAAATAAAACTTGAACCCAAAACTTGTTATCTTCTCTCTTATAATATTGACTATAATTTTCATGCTGATAAAATGAATACTGTAACATATATATATATATATAAATAAAAGTATGCAAAATTTTTTATTTGTTTTTTAGTGATGTCAGCTGTGAAACTCGAGGGGGTCAGCACACATGCATCAACCCATCCAGAGGCTATAGACTAATTCGCTGTTTTCTCTTCTATCTTTCTCAGTCTCTTCTGACCTCAACTGCTGCCTGACTTCTTACTGCCAACTCAACTGTCTTTCAATCTATATGTTGCAAATTACGTTTTGTCACATGTTTTAGGTACATTATTTACAAAACAATTTTGAGTTCTACATTTATGATCTTGGCTACATTGGTTATCAAAACAATTAAATTTCTTCAATGCAATAATATTTATTTTACTATAAATACATTTCTGTCACCACATTTCCTGACTTGAGGAATTTTGCCTGTCACTTTTCAAAACAATATCTATTTTGAGAAAATATTTATCCTTTTTTGTCATCCAGCTTGCATTTTTGCTGGTTCACAGAAATACAATTCTGCATGAAATTATGCACAAGGTCAGATAGTATATAATATTTCTTCCATACTATCTTTTAAAATGTCCCTCTATGAACATTTTAAGTGCACTTTCATCATCAACCATCTCCTCTTATCACACAACCATGTCAATTGGAAAACACACTTACATAATATAACAAAAAGAAAAAAATCAATAATTGATACAGAACAACACATATAAAAGTAATAAATAAAAAAATATCAATATCAAAGGTGACATCCTTTCTTTTCACATTGTGTGCTTGTGTCTAGGTTGTTAATTCTTTGATGTAAACTCCTAAATTAAGCATAACAACAAACCAGCCAACAATGTAATTTGCATAAAAAAATTTTTTACTTTTCTTCTTTTTTTTTTTTTAACTTCCACTGAGTAGGTCGCCCATCTACACATAATGAGACAGGTTGTCACCATGACGTATAATAATGGTTAGTACCAGAAGAATTATAGCAGAGTAGTGATCTTGAACCTCACAAGGTTCTTCATAATATCCATGCCACATGTAGCCATACTTAAAAAAATTGCCATTTCAAGACCCATGATTATATCTAATCTAATCTAAATCTAAACTTATTTATAAATGGAACTTTGTGTGTGTATCCGTTACCTATAGACTCTGAAACGGCTGAACCGATTTTCTTGAAAATTTACACAGTTGTACTATAAGCATCTGCGAGTGTTCTTCGCTAGGTTTTGTGCCGAGGTACTCCCGATAAATATCAAATCGATAATCAAAAACATCGGTTTATGGAAGGAGTGGTCCGATTTTAATCAAAATTCATACACTCATAGACAAAGACATAAGAAATGATATTCAGAAGTTTCGAGGTTGCAGTTCTTACAATAGTGCAGAAAATCGATAATAGATATATATAAAAGGCAAGATGTTTGTGTGTGTGTCTGTTTATCTGTCTGTATGTCCTTTATACAAACCCACAATTTTTATCTGATTCTCACCAAACTTCACACAAATATTCTTTAGGCTGAGTCTGAGCTCCAGGACCATGGATTAGTTTTAAAGCTTTCATTACACCTGAGCAATGCCGGGTTATACTGCTAGTAACTTATAATCACAAGGGAATTTATCTTTCATGTACTTTTGTCAACTTCCAAAGTTTTCTGTACATCTTATATTCATCAACTGACTTATAGTATTCTTCTGCCACAGCAACAATTCTTTGTTTTTTTTTTTAGTTGGACATTAACTCTGTTTCTTTTACATTCCGTTATTTTTTCTTTTTTTCATTTATTTGTTCATTTATTTGTTCATTCAAGTTCTAATCAGAACTCATTATTATTTGATGTTTGCTGTTCTGTTAGGACAATACATTCCTTGAAATTTCTTTCCAAGTGGAGATATGGTTGGAAGCAGCTTCTACACACTAAAAACCATATCTTTATTGGAATTATTTTAACACTGACTGACCTATTTATATCCAAGTTTACTTATTTACTTAAATTAACTACAAAAAATGTGAGTTTGGTTTGAAAATATACTTATCGCCCGGTTCACACTCCACCCACATCTATTGAACGGGTGAAGAGGCTCATCCCTTGTTTCCTGTTTAGGATGCGGTTTCCGGTTTTCTCTTTTCCAATCTTTTCACTCTTTTCCTTTTTTATTATTTTTTTTATTTTTTTTATTTATTTATTTTTTTTTTAATTGGAGTAGATAGACTAAACTATCGCCCGGTTCACACACCACCCTCATCTATTGAACAGGTGAAGAGGCTTATCCCTTGTTTCCTGTTTAGGATGTGGTTTCCGGCTTTCTCTTTTCCATTCTTTTTACCCTTACGTAGCCCCCTGCGCATCAGTGGCGTTACCGCCTTGCTTGGGGTGATATGATTAAAAAAAAAAAAAAAAAAGAAGATAATTTATTCTCCATTTCAAAAATGTTTTCATAACTATCATTTGTTGTAATCCTGAGAAGTTAATAACTGTTTTGCTTCTTCTCCATTTCAAATTTTCCTATGCTAGATTCTTCATCTTGAGAACCTGTTAGGACAAATAAATAATACATTCCCTCAAGACATTTTTGGAATCAACATCTATAACCAAAAAATATATCTTTATAAGAGTTATATTAAAACTGACTGATCTATTTATATTCAAGTTTACTTATTTACTTAAATGTTCACCAAAAAAAAAAAAAAGTGTTTGGTTTGAAAATATACTTACTATGAAGAATAAAATAATTTATTTTTTCTTCCAAAAATGTTTTTGTGGCTGCCATTTGTTGTTGTTCTGAGAAGTTAATGACCATTTTGCTTCTTCTCTATTCCAAATTTTCCTTTGCTAGATTCTCCATTTTTGTGCATTTCTATTTTTGCATTGAATTTAGACATCAAAATGGTGAAATTTCTCTCTATTCATAACCTTGAATTTTCTAAATTCATTGAAAGCTTTGAATTTCGACAAAGAACTTCTTTTAAGTAGGTTCATACATGTGAATGAATTTTCAGAGTGTATTTTTGGCATAAACTGATTTATATTCTGAACTGTTTGGTATACATTCAAAAATGTCTACATTGGCCACCATTTTTCACTTGGCTGAAAATCCCATGCCACTAATCATGTTATTTTTCTCTTTATATTAAACTAATTGGTTGCTTACATTCTATTTATTTGAGTGGGTACTAAATAGTCCTCAATTTGACCAGGAAGTCTTTCAAATAGTTTTTATATTGATTCATTTGTGCTAGGAAATTTTGCACATACTGCCTGATACAGGTAGTTTCTCATTCTGACTCACTTAAGTTGGTATTTTAATGAACAAATTTCAGAAGTTAGCCAGGCCAAGAACTTTTCAGTTCCCACTCATGTATGCAACAAGTCTGTGTAAAATACTTTCGTATTTCTGTAGATTTTTGTATGTATGGATCTGTGTGTGTTTGTGAAAAATAATAGGGTGTATTTACTTGAGTGCTACTATAGTGTGAGGTCTATCTCAATATATCATCTACCCAGGTGCAGCGCACAGGTCTACCATGTCCCTCCCCTCATGTGGCCAGCACACACTCAGGCAATTGAGTGATTGTGTTTGGACCCTAAAATGATGATTCTCCAAAAATATAAAGTTTTGGTAGTCAGCTGTTTGTCACATCTTGATCAATTTTGCTGAGAGGTGAGGAGAAAAAAGTACAATGATTTATTCTTGCCATTCCTAGAAGATATACGAAGTGCTTACTGTTAAAATAATAATGTATTGTATTTGATAGTATGTTTATTTACACTTCTCTACCTTTAATAAAAACACAAAAAATTCTTTCCACAAAACCATCTTTGATGAAAAGAAAAAGATTATGAAAGATCCTTAAATGAATCTGACCACTAAAACAAATTAGAATACAAACCTCAGTCAAATGACAAATAATAATTGAAATAGAAACATTATTTGGTTCAATCCACCGTTTAACTTAGAAGTGAAATCCAAAATAGGGGAAATATTTTTTTTTTATTAATTAACATATCCCAAAGAAATTCAGAATTAAATAAAATTTTCAGTATGAGTTCAATCAAATTAAGTTATAACTGTACTAGTAACTTAGAAAATTACATAAAACAACAAAATACCAGAAACCTAAATAATAATGTGTAACATAACATCACTAATAAAGAATGTAACTGTAGGGACAAAAACAAATGCCCACTTAATGGACAATGTAAAAGAGAAGGGATTATTTGCAAAGCAGAGGTACATGATGCAGATGGACAAAGAAAAACATATTTAGGGTCTACAAAAGGAATTTTTAAAAATAGATAGAATAATCACAAATCTTCTTTTAAACTGGAAAACCTTAAAAACTGTACCAAACTGGTGAGACACACGTGGAAAAAGGAAAATGGAGAAAAGCCTGATATAATATGGAGCATAGTAAAAAAAGCCAAACCATACAATGGTGGTGATGTCTGCAGATTGTGCCAAGAGTAAAAATTAGCCATTATTTTGTTTCCAGAAAAATGAAAATTTCTTAATGAAAGATCAGAAGTAATGTCTTGATGTAATCACAGCTATGAATACATATTAGGTTCATATACAGGTGTAGAGGCGCATCCCTTGTTCCCTGTTTAGGATGTGGTTTCCGGCTTTCTCTTTTCCAATCTTTTTCACTTTTCCAATCTTTTTCACTTTTCCAATCTTTTTCACTTTTCCTTTTTGTTTATTTGTTTTTTTTCAATTGGAGTAGATAGACTGAACTATCGCCCGGTTCACACTCCACCCACGTCTCTTGAACAGATGTAGAGGCTCATCCCTTGTTCCCTGTTTAGGATGTGGTTTCCGGCTTTCCCTTTTCCAATTTTTTTCACTCTTACGTAGCCCCCTGCACACCAGTGGCCTTACCGCCTTGCTTGGGGTGATATGATTAAAAAAAAAATATATATAAACCTGGATAAAAGCATTTTAAAATTTTTAAGTAACTTCTTAATTTTGAAAATTTTCAGTTGTTTAAAAATTCCAGTCACACATTCATAAAAATCCCCGTTTGTACGCTGGAAGATAGATATTTTCCAAATGAGACTTCTCAAACAATTTAGGCCAGTGGAAATTATATAATGTATTGTTTAATTATAAAAAAAACAAACTATCCACTCAAAAACAAGTATCCATTAAAAAATTATGCTGAAACAAATAAAATTAAAATATGTTGGTTAATACCAGTTTTGTAAATTTCTGTATAATTTTGTAATAGATATGAATAAAATTTTATACATGTTAATGATGTTTCAAACATACAATGTGTGATGGAAATTCACAAAGATTAACAAAATGGTTATAAACAACTGACAATTTGAAATTATTTTTTTTTTACATTATTTTTGATCGATACTCGTATTTAAGTAAATATTCTGTTTATAATTAAATACTATATATATTTCTACCAGCCTGATTATTTACGATAAACTTTTGTTATGAAAATGTGTGTCATTTGGCAGGATTCGAACCTGCAATACCCCTATGTGTGATGGGTAAATCTTTGCCATCTTATATTTTTAATTTTGTACATGTGCGTCATTTGTTCTTGATTTTGTCAACTGCACAGTAAAGTAGAATCAGGTGGGCACTGTTTGCAACAAAAAAAAAAACATGATGCAATTTACTTTGCCAGAAATTTGGAAACAGCATGCTGTACTGCTTGGAATTCACACCAAAAATTCCTACAAACATGTTAGAGTGTTTGAGTGTCAATCTGAGGGCAGTGCAGGTTATTTGGAAAGAGCTTGTTGATATATCCAGTCAACATCATGGTGTTTGGTAGGATAACTAATGATCAATTCATCTACACAGGTTCTCAGACTCAACATGGAGCCCTAAATCAAGTGCCATGAGAAGTTAGTGATGCCCTGGGTCATGTGAATGGCTGATGGAAGACCCTATGTTTGACAACAGTACTCTGCACCATGCCACATATGCAGGAAAACCCAGTCATGACAATTTCTGTGACGACATCATCCTTAACATCGAGTCATTTAACTCTCCAGATTGCAATCCCCTTGATTATTATGAGTGGGGCACAGTTGAGTGAGTGACCAAAAAAAACTTCTTATAACACCAAAGATATATAGTGGGTTATCCGTTCTAGTGAAACATAGTTGTGTGTTGAAACAGATTAACTGAATTTGGCCTCGTTAGTAGATAGTGCACTATAAGGGGGGTATAAACAAGAAAATCAAATTGAGGATAGAAACAACATTTATATATACACAGATATCAATTAAGGTTTTTTTACAAATAAAGTAATGTCTTTAGGATGGGTTCAAAGGATGTTAAAAGGTTTATAGCAGTAAATGCTGAAAAGAGTGTTTGTGCATATGTCTGTGTGAGCATTTGTCAGTTAGGAATGTCTTTGATGTTTCGGTGATGTTGGGTAACTAGCTCAGGGGATAGTGAAAGAGAGGTGAGCATAGTGGATTGCTTGATGAGGTCAAAGGACGTGCTAATTACGCTCATACTTTCTCAACTGGCGATGCTTTCTGTGTCAGCTTTTTATTTTGTCTTTGTGGGTCCCAATGAGTCATTTGGGAATTCACATCCATATTTAATTCTGGGCTTCCCATTGGATGATAAATAAAATTCATGTAGGTTTGCGAAAAGGAATTTGATATTTATTAATTTTTGGTTTTCTGCCAGGACATATGTGTGGAGCTGGGTGCGCAAAGACCAGTTTCGATCATTTGCTTTCTGGATCTCTGAGGGCAAACATCTGGTCCCTCGCTTTGCTCAGTAGCACCACAGATAAATAAAAGACAAGGATTAAGGCAAAATTCACCAACTTAAATAAGGAAACTGTCTAGAAGAACTGCAGGAGGTTCTGAAGTTGTCTGGAGGCTGTGGTTGAAGCCAATGCCAATTTTTATTAAATAAATTTGCTCTTTAGTATTGCAAGATATTTTTGTATAATTTTGGTGAAAATATATGTTAAAATGAGATGTCAGTATTATTTTCATTTTTGTATAATGTAGATGTAAACGACAATTCATCAATCACATCTTGCATGTGCTTGATTTCAGGAAGTAGCTTCATTAATTTTTTTCATATAATGAGCAATTTGAAAAACTTGAAAATTAAAATTTTATCGTTAATAAAAGAAGAAAACAATAATAATAGCCTGAAGAACAGTTTGACATCATGCACAAATGCTTGATCCCTTGTTATTTTAAACAATGAAAACTTGTTCAATACAAAAAAACAATTTTCAACTTTCTTCAAAGCATGTCTTCTTAAAAAATGTCAACTTCCTGTCATTTTTATCCAGCAAAAGGTTTCATTAAATTTTTTTTGCTTGTCATCTCTCAGGTGCCTGGTTCCAGTATGGCCATTGAGTATATCCAAGCTGCCCTATGCCACTTAGAGAGTAGGAACATTAAAGTTAATTTCTGTGCAGAAGGTAAGTTTATGTATGAGATTAAAATATTTTTTTCTTCAAAACTGTTTTTTTAGAATGTTGGAACAGAAAATGAAAGTGAAGTCACGATCCTTGATGTTTTACTGGTGGAAGATAAAACAGTATGAACCTGATTGCTAAAAAGTTGAAGCAAAACAATGGTTAGACGAGACATGCTAAAATAAACAACCGTTTCATTAAAATTCCCACTTTAGCAATTTTGCTCCCTGCATTCTCTAGTGAGACCAGAAGTACTTACACATCAACATCACTGATATTTTCAATTTATTTGTTTGAATGTTATTTTTTAATAGATAATGTATTTTTTTTTAATTAAACAGTATATTTATATATATCTACTGGCCTGAATAATCGAGAAATCTTGTTAGAAAAATATACATCCTCCGGCAGGACTCAAATCTGTGTCCCTGTTGTAGTGGAATATCCTACTACCCTTCTGGTACAGTAGGATGGATGAGTCCATCTGTTTTATGTGAGTCATAGCGACTGATTAGCAAGGAGTGTGTATGGTAGTGTAAATGAATCTCTCAATGACACCTTATACAGAATTATCTGATTTTCTCTATGACATCAGTGTTTGGTAGTCTAGCACTTGGGTGCACAATTTGTTATTGTACATTTCTCAAGTATACAACATTTGTGATGATGATCATTCAAAGAACTCAAGCAGATAGTCACCAAATACATTATGAAGTGACAAAGTTTCGAAGATTTTCTAGCAACTCAATCGGGTACTTGCCAAGTACAACAGAGCAACCAAGTATTCGAAGTAGAGAAAGTATAAAAAAATTTTCAAACAAGAAAATTAAAGTGAATTCAATCGGATAATTGATAAATTTGGTGTGTAGGGATAAAACTTGACAAACGTGTTTGAAACGGAAGGAAAAATTAGGAAAATATTTTCTTCTTGGTGAATGTGACAGTGTTGGTGACCACAGGTAAAAAGCCTTCAGTGCAACATCTTTTCAAACAGAGATTTGAATATTGTGGATTAAACACAAGTGAATGTTTGTTAATTATAACAATGGTAGTTGAAAAGAAAAAATTAAAAAAATTTTCTATTATTTTTGTTTGAACAGTTTTTTGGAAGTTGTGCGTAAATATATTTTCTGCTAAGAATGAAACAGTTCTCAGAGTTAACTAAGGCTCTACAAGCCAGTTTGTAGTTAATGCAAGAACAAATAGTGTGACAACAACAAAGAACTGAAGAAATAGCAGAAAAAATTTTAAAATAGAAAGTACAACAACAACAAAGATCTGAAGAAATAACAAAACAAATGTTAAAACAGAAGAAAAATAACAAGAGGATACAAGATTACTGCTTGAATCAATAATATCCAAGTATAAGGAAGAACAAAATACTATATTTTTCTTCCCTGAGGGAATAGCAAATTCATTGTCTAAATTTACATGGAACCCAAAAAATGGCATAACCTTTTCGGTGTATTTTAGAAGATACAAAACTATTTTCATTAAAAGGTGTCAAGATTGGTCGGATGAGAAAAAAATTACTTTATTATTAAACAAACTTGGAACTAATGAAAATGCAAAATATGCAGACTTGATGCTACCAAGGAAACCTGATGAATGCCATGTATGGATTTACATACTGGTTGAATATGGACAGAGATACTGAACAAATGGTTAAACAATGTGGAGGATGTCAACTGGCAGCAAAAGCACTAGCTATAAAATACAATTGTGGCCATAAATGGATGTGCCATAGGCAAGGCTACATGTCAACTATAAAGGACTTATTAATGGACAATACTATCTCAGTCATGAGTCATGAACAGCTTCTGAAAGTGGCTTGAAATGATAAAATGTAAGCATTCAACAGCAGCTATCAGAATAAATGAATGAAGTATTTTCTAGATTAAGGGTTCCAGAAACTCTGGGTACCAATAGTGGTACACAGTTCATGGGGCATGAATTCAAGATTTTCTGTACATCCTTGGCAATAAGTCATGTAGCTACCTCTGGATATCGTCCGAGGCCTTATGAGCAAGCAGAGAGATTCATGGAGACCTTTAACAAGGAAATTTATGAAAAATGAGGGATGGATACTAATGATGATGCAATACAGAAGTTTATAGCTGTATATCAAATCACACCTACTGAACTAATGTTTGCCAGAAAAATAAGATCCCTGTTTAACAGGCCCAGTTGTGTAAAGAAAACTTATAATGTGAAAAGCGCTGAAATGAGAACCTCAGACTGGAGACAAAATATTTTTCAAGTT